>OY856413.1:432814878-434022378 GCA_963693085.1 Alisma plantago-aquatica
GGCTACATACAAATTTTAAGCTTGTAATAGTCTATTCAGGAACGCGTTCGATAGGACCGGCAGCATCTAGGCAACTTCGGTCAGCGGCTACACAGCGTAAACGCAAATGCACTAACACCGGTGGATTCTATCACTTAATAATTGCTATTTTCAGTGTTATGAGAACGATCAGTAGCGATCAAAATCACCGGATCATTTTCACACAGTGCAGAGCGACAGATTCTACTGCGTTATCGAACGGTGCATAAGTCACTCATCCAAGGAAAACAAAACCGATGTGTGAAACTAATTTGAAATGCATAATTTTTGCGGTCTTTATAACATGACCTATAAATATCCAAATGTGCTCAAATTTTGCGTATGAGCTATTCACAACATGTTTAAGAAGATCAATGGATTAGATTTTTGAAAAAATATTGCATCATGAAAAACTACTTGAGTGTATTATGCTCTGAATACACTCGAGTGTATTCTAACCTGACTATATATATATATATATATATATATATATATATATATATATATATATATATATATATATATATATATATATATGTGTGTATATATATATGTATATATATATGTATGTATGTGTGTGTGCGTGCGCTCGTGTGTGTGTGAATATTAGATGAAAGAAAGATAGCTTATATATTTGAAAATAAAGAGAACGGTTTAAAAGGGGAGTGGAATTTGTGGAGTTGTTTAAATAGGATAATGTTGTTTGAAAAAAAAATGTATATTATTGGGGGGTGGTTCATGAGTCATTTTAGCAGAAGATGGTGTACGAACTTTGAATAAAAAGGGTATGTGTAGTTGGAAAATTTGTATATATGTGTTTACTAGTACTAAAAACAAGTTAGAATGTTTATTCACATGAACAAAAGTTAGTATTTTTTAATGTAATATGAACCAAGTGTTGGTGTTTCATATTTTCATGTTGTTATTTCTAATTATTATATAGAATTTCTTTATAGTATTTTTATACAATGCTACTCAGAGTAATAAATAATTCATTTTTAACATGGTGTGGTTTGGTGTGATGTATTTAATCATAATTTATTGATATATATATATAGAGAGAGAGAGAGTCAGGCTAGAATACACTCGAGTATACAGATCGCACGAATACACTCAAGTGTGTTTGCATATCAAGACTATTTTTTACAAAATGTAAACCATTGATCTTCATTATCATACTATAACTTGGCTACATACAAATTTTGAGCCCATTTGGATGAGTGTAAGTCACTCATCCAAGGGTAACAAAATCGGCGTGCGAAACTAATTTGAAATGCATAATTTTGCGGTCTTTATAACATGACCTATAAATGTCCAAATGTGTTCAAATTTTGTGTATGAGATATTCACAAGATGTTTAAGATGATCAACGGATTAGATTTTTGAAAAAAAATTACATCATGAAAAACTATTTGAGTGTATTCTACTCCAAATACACTCGAGTGTATTCTAGCCTGACTATATATATATATATATATATATATATATATATATGTGTGTGTGTGTGTGTGTGTGTGTGTGTGTGTGTGTGTGTGTGGGTGTGTGTGGGTGTGTGAATATTAGATGAAAGTAAGATAGCTTATATGTTTGAAAATGAAGAGAATGGTTTAAAAGGGGAGAGGAACTTGAGGAGTTATTTAAATAAGATAATGTTGTTTGAAAAAAAATAAGAATGTATAGTGGGGGTGGGGGCTTCATGAGTCATTTTAGCAGAAGATGGCATAAGAACTTTGAATAGAAAGGGTATGTGTAGTTGGAAAATTTGTATATAAGTGTTTACTAGTACTAAAAACAAGTTAGAATGTTTGTTCACATGAACAAAAGTTAGTATTTTTTTAATGTAAAATGAACCAAGTGCTGGTGTTAATATTTTCATATTGTTATTCCTAATTATTATGTGATTTTTTATAGTATTTTTATACAATGCTATTAAGAGTAATAACCAACTAGTTTTTAACATGGTGTGGTTTGGTGTGATGTATTTAATCATAATTTATTGGTGGTGTGGATATAGTTTCTCATATTAAAAATCACAGTGGATATGGTGAGGATATGGTGCTTGATTTTCTACCATGGTGCAGTTATTATTTTGATATAGGAAAATGCTACATGAACAAAATATGGGATCAGAAATGGGATATTTTTTGTCCTCGCATATGCATAACAACAAAATAGAGAACGGACGTAACTTGCTTTCTTCTTCTATTTTTGTTGTTATGCATATGTGGAGACAAAAAGATTCTCATTTCTGATCTCACTTCTTGTTTCTTTAGTAAAACCCTTTGATATATGTGTATCATATCTATATCACCGCCATCCCAACTAAGGACCATGTTAGAAATTTTGTTTGCACTTAGTGCCTTTTGCGTATGAAGAATTGAAAATCTCGTTAGCATGCAAAGGTAAGATATAATTGAAAACAATCAAATAAACCCGTTATACTTAACCACGTGAATTATATGACATGGGTTGTTGCAGAAATGTACACGGGAAAATGAAAATTTAGGTACATTAGTGGAAAATTCAAAATATCCATGTGGCATATATGTGTCAAATCATATCCACGTTCATTGATACACATGGGTTTTCCAGTTGAAATGTGATTGTGAAAGCATTAAGCTAAAAACAATTAAGCTTTAAGTTGCAAGTATGTTGTTTGGTTGAATGTAATATAAGATTATCAAGTTTAAATTATTGTGTTTGTTCAAGCAATCATGACGCTAATATTTTGATGGGATAAGATACCTATGTTAGCTTTTATAAAGCTAGCATGTGCTAAGTTCAAGTATATGCAATAATAAGGGACGAACATTTAGGATTTGTGTGTCTGATTGGGGCTCTAGCTCCACATTTCCAAGATCTATGTTTTTTCTCATCTTTTATGTAGGAAGGCATGCGGGTTTTTATTCAGAATTTAAGAGGTAATGGGCCTATGGGAAGGCGTATACCTTACTCTGTGGAAAATAGCATAAATTCTACATAATAGAAATGAGAACAAACCCTAGCCTCCTATATGTGCACTATCCCAATACTCTCTATACACAAAAAATAGGAAGCTCTCCTTTCTCTATGAAGATAAAATTCCTATATTGCAAATATTATCAAATTACATTAAAAACATGCATCTTTGATTATTTTCCTTTCATTACAGATCTTCTACTTGGTATCAGAGTATTGATTCAAACAAAGTTTGGTATATTTTCTTGTTAAGATAAGTCTAATATATACTTTCATCTATTTGATATCCTTTGGATCTTGTTATAAGTTGTATGTGTTCACTATCAGCTCTTTCATCTAGCAAAACCCAGATAGGAGTGTCGGTTTTGCTATATTTTCATTGTCTTTACCACATAAATATCAGCCCCTAAATTAATAGTACATGTTGATCAACATGTGCAATTGTACTAGATTGCGGTTTTTCCTTTCCTTCTGGAAGCACAAGAGCTAAAAGTTGAGTTTTTTTGCAGGCCATAATCGAATGCACCGTACAAAAATATCATTATTTCTATTATTTACATACATAATACTTCTATACTATATAAGAAGCCCATAGATGGTTTTTTCCGGAAAAAAAATCATTTTTTTCAAAATTAAAAAGCGGTCATGTATTCTAATCTATACCATCTAGAAAAATAAGAGGTATTTTATGTAAATTTTTCTATGTCCTCGGTACCAAAATAATATCAAGCTCTATAATATAATCATGTGAGATTGTGGAAGGATTTAGATGTATCTTTTTATTTAGTTTTTTAACTTACAAATTTGTCCTTGTGTAGTCTGATAAAGAAATAAAAAAGATTGTAGAAGGTTGAACGTGCCATTTTTATTTGATTTTTAAATTTTACATATTGGCTTTTGTCTTACAATGTATAAAAAGGTCGTGAGAAGGGTTACATGTTAATTTTTCCTTTAGTTTTCCCTATTACTAATTAGGCATTGTGTACTTTAATAAGGTTATATGTATCGTCGTAGTGTGAACTAGTTCCTACTAATTTCCACACTCTTTTTTGTGGTTTATAGGATTAGGAGTATGACTCAACTAAAGTTGGAGGAGGTGAATGACATGGTGACTTAGATATAATGACATTGGGAAGGATCCATGTGTTAATGTTGTTAGCACCACGACACGTTATTATTATATTTTCACTTACTTCTCTTTTTCAAAATTTTGTTCTTCCTTAACACGTTTCTAGTATGGCATTAGTTGAAACAAGATCAATATATGTCTTTTTATTCCAACTTACCTTACTCACAATCTAATTGACTATTAACTCTATTTTATCGTGATTTCATTGTTGAATTAGATAAGGTAATGCAACACAATGGTTTACAATCTTCAAAGTAATCACATTATTTAAACATATGGAATACATGAATATGCCTACTTATGAAGAAAGATCATGCCTTACAGCAGGGACCAAGACCATGTCTTGATTATATTTTTTATTCTATAGCCACCTCTCTTGTGACTTTGTAACAAAAGTCAATACCATCAATTAGTTTTCTTCTTCGCTCATCATTAGAGAAAATAAATGGACAATATTCTTGATATTAACAATGTGGTTGTCTTCTATTCACACTATTAGCATCGCATTGTCTCCCAAGCTTGCACAACCTACCATGAAAGAAAAAAGGGGCCTTTTCCATATTAGGATCTTGTTAACCACAACCAAGTTGGAATTTTTTTATTTTTGCCTCCTCTTGTAAAATGGTAGATTCCCTTAGCATGCAAAGCCAAAAGGCAATTGAGAATAATCAAATAACCCCATTTATCTCAATTACATGAAAGTATATCACAAGGTATGTTTTAGAAATGTACATTGCAGGAAAAGGAAAATTGGATACTGATCGACCCAAATCGTGCATCCAAAATGGAGGTGGGTTCATAAGGATTGGAATTTGAATTTATACCTAATACTTAGGCCCCCACAATGATAATAATGGGGTTCATTATAGTAAATAGGGGTCAAACACAGAGACAAGAGTGGTATGTGTTGAGAATTGAGAGTCTTAGTTTAGTTACACCAACCAAAATGGTAGGTAGGTGTTCCTTATGGAACCGAGGTGTTTCATTGGTCAAGTTAACAAATAAGTGAAGAAAACAAGAGAATAAACCAAACAAAGAAAGTATGTTTAAACGAGATAAGATAGTATGGATTGAGAAAATTGTATCGGGTTTCACCATCCAAGGTCTCTCACCAACATGCAAAGCAAGTATCCATTGTATGCCTTTGCAAGCTTACAAGCAATCATCATAAGTGTATATTCCCTCCTCTATCGATCTTAGGTTGGATATAGGTTATAAGGTTATCTCTCTCTTGAGATGGAAAACAAATAATAAAAATAAATCCATATGATCATTAGCTTAAGCATTCCAACATTTTCATGCATTCATACAGCTCCATAACTCTTAGATAAGATTTAATACTATTCTCTCAAGGTATTAATAATAAAACAATACAAGATAGTATCTAATCATGCAAGTGAATCATTAAAAACAAGAGTATGGAGATAAACTTTTCTGGGAGTATAGATTCAATGGATATAAGTATTTACATGTTGGGAGAGACTTAGTAACTACTCCCAACCCCACTTAGTGAACTATCTACTCATGGTAGTGAGTGACATGGGGGATTTACAGAAACAAGGAAACATGATAATGGATGGATGGATGGAATAAGGAAGACAGGTTAGAGAAGGAGGGAGATACACCAAACAACAACTCAATTTAGAATCAAGTTCGATGGAGACCTCCTTCTACTCCAACTCTAGTGATGGTGTGGGGAAGGTGGTGTTAGCTCTGTTGTCCTTCTTCTCTTGAATAAGAATTCTATTTCTGCTCAGTGGTGGTGAAGAGTCTCTGTATGCTTGGACTCTCATCATTGGATGTTGGGAACCAATGGTGGCAAGTGGAGGTCATTAGCAAGTAGGTACATGTGCAATACTTTGTCTTCAATCCTTGCACTGTGTGACCCCCTTCACGGTAGCCAGGGGTGCACTATTTATAGATATGGTGTGGGGCTCTAGGTGGTCATAGAGGGGCTTTGTGTGTTCCCCAAATCTTCCAGGCATGTGCCTTAGGGCATGCACCTAACTATCTGGATGACTGATGTGTGCAGCACTGCCATCGGTAGGTGATGGAGCTGGAAAACCATCAATAGGCATCGTTGTGTTTGTTTGACTTTTGATTGAGGGATGCTTCCAAACTATCAGTAGATGGATGTTGATGGTCCCTAGAGGAGTGGTACCCCGCTAACCCATCGAAAGAGTGAGGCTCAATCGTGCCATTTAGTGGATTGCAGGTAGACGTGTCATCAGAAGGATGAGCTCCATCCTTTGTTTGATAGGCTTACGTCATGACTCGCCATTAAAGGCCAACTAAGCATGACTTTCATATGGTGAGGACCGATGGGTGTTTAATCACTTGCCTTTCAATGGTGAGGTAGTGTATCTGGGTTCTGATGGCGGGTCAGCTACCAACAGCCTACTGATGAATGGACAGTTGGCATCCTTTGAAGGCTAGACAAGGACTGACTAACGATTGTGAGAGTCGATGGCGGGCCTGCCTTCAGTAGATCTCTTTGGTTAAAATCATCATTTGAAGAATTAATGTGTAAAAGGAGTAACTAATGTCTACTTAAGGTACGAAGGATGAATATGAACGTAATGTGAGAAAATTAAAGCATGTTTGTACTAGAGAAGGAAATTAGGGTCAAAACTAGTAAAAAAATCATCCACAAAATTGGATATTATCAGGTACATCAATAGAAATCTCAATAAACTTGCCAATTTCGAGTCCAATTTTTACAATTCTTGGTACTTCGTTGAAAGGCAGATCAAATATTGAATACTTTATTCTTATGGACCTGGCCTTCAGCCTATAATTATTCATAAGACAATTGCCCATCGTATGTGCTTAAATCTTGAAAAGATGTATGGTCATAAAAAAGATATCATGTTCTTCTATCAACTCACTACTTAGGTATATGGTCTCCTATAGGTTTCATATTTAGTTACATCTTAATTCAACTCTTTCAATCCAAGCGGGAGGACTTGCAATACTATCTCATAGAATATTGGTTAGGTATTTTGAGAATGGGACACAACTGAATAACAAAAATTTTATGAAAAAACCCTAATTCTTTGATCCTTCATAACCATAAAACATTGATATATTATAAAAATAAAGGATATCAAAATGACATATCTCACTAGCTATCAAACAACTAGACACATTGTGTCATTGTCATTTCTATCCTTCTAGATTTAGATCTGAAAATGATGTTGTGTAGTGGCACAGTTGTCCTAGGAGCAGCAATAGAGAGAGAACTTGCCCTTCTTGATGACTAAGTTTATCCTCCAAGAGCTCGCACACGTGCCTCAGCCCCTACATCATCCACGAGTATGAAGGGAACTCTTAAGGATCTGCCTTGGCCTTCAAGAAGAAGCGGTATAGACTTATCAGTACACTAGAATCATTCTCTCCTTTCCTCCTAATGGGGTATTGTCCTTAGGATTAATATCTCTCTTGAAGGGAGAAATTTTTAGGAACATGTATGTTTCACTCCATGGATTTCTATCCCTTTATATAGGGGAGACATGGATAATGTTTTCCTAAAACCCAAATATATTACTATTTGCAATCCTCAATCAGACTCATAATAGGCAATACTGATACAGTCCTCCATTCGATCAACTAGGAGTCCCAATCAAAAGATATCAACTACTCTGCAACCTTCCAATTTCATGCTAGTCAATCAATTAAAATCCCAGTCAGTTGACTTTCTTATTTCAGTTTTTACTAATCCAAATACTCACTTGATTTCTGTAGATATTTAATCAATCAGTCAATTAAAAATCAGTACATCAGATGATACCAATCATTGAGTCAATTAACTGATTTGTTTAACCAATTAGTTGGATCAATATCTAGCTTTTTCATAATTCAGAACCATTCTAGTTATGAGTGTGATTGCAAACTTATTTATCCTTGAGTATACGTATGTATGTGACCTCCCAAGTTCCATGTTATGTTGATATTGATATTAATGATCTCACAAGGAACGGGCGATATGTAGAAACACTTTATTGATACCCAGATACTTAGAATAAGTTGAAAAACAACTTTGATATATAAGTGAAAAACGTTACCATGATGCATAATATCTTTTTCACAAATATCTAGGTTGAACATGGAGCATATAGTAGTCATCCTCTTAACACTCAATCAATGTTTCTTGGTCTCTGGTATACTATTGAGATTCAGTGACCTCAATATTATATATTGAATCACATGAGTCTCATAGTCTCAGTCATCAAAGTGTTTGAAGATATCACTCTAATATGAGGGAAAATTCCCATCTACATCACTCACAAAAATTCATAAGTGTCACAGTGCACCCAATCACTATTTATATGACAACCTTATTCAAAATCATATTGGATAGTGTTAAAATACATAGAACAACATGCATTGTATTGACTTTAAGTATAAGAATCACAATCACCATTGTCATGTTGAGGCATGACTTTTAATGCCATTATGTCTCACGTAGTCATTCTCATTGTGGGTATGTTCAATACAACTTGTTCTCTAACAAGTACATATGTGTCTATTCTGTATTATGCATAAAGAGATGTTGTCATTAATCAACACATGAACTAGTCTTATATATTACTATTGTCATGTAATATCTGCACAATTTCTAACTAGGTACATAAAAATAATGAATACTCTAAGTATACATATAACTTATGTTGAGGTTCTCAACCCAAACCATATGTCATTGAGTCTAAAGGTTCTTAGGACATATTATGTTTATCATTATCTCAGTAGTAAAACAAACATAAAAAGTAGAAATATACTTTATTAATAATCAAGTAATATATAAAAATATGGTGTTTGTATGGTTTGGACGTGGAGGCGGTGGCAGCCATGGCAGAGGCCACGGCGGCAGGGGTTTTTCCCACCAAAACTGGCCACTAGAGCATCCTTCTGAAGTGGAGAGCACATCCAGGCACAAGGACGATGAATACACAAACTTGTCCACCAACAGAAATGTGGACTTGGAAGGAAAGCCAGGAAAATCTGACTCTCCAAAACCCTCTTATAAAGACGCTACTACTAGAAGAACTGGAGGCACTCTCACGTACTTGAACCCCATATCACCATATCTTATCACGGATACCGACATATCCGTTGACATGTCTGGTGTAACGTTCTAGGATTTGAGGCCTCGGATAAAATGATCTTAAAAGGAATGATTGGACTACCCATATCACCAATGTGCACCTCCTTTTCTGAGAGCCCATCTCTAAAGAACTCCATAGTTAAGCGTGCTCAGCTTGGAGTAGTACTAGGATGGGTGACCAGTCGGGAAGTTGATCATGGCTTGCGTGTGAGTGGACAAAGCATGTAGTTTGGGCTAGTGGTGGTATGTGAGGCCAGTCGTCATTCCTAAAACTCTGTTGGAGCCTTGGGCAGTGGTCCTGGGCTTTACAAATGGTATCAGAGCCATAACCCCTCCAGTAGGTGGGGCCCACATGGGCATGTGGCATGTCAGTCTTGAGACGTGCGGTCCAGGCATGTTGGAAAGGGATGTCCATGGTTGACATAGCCACCCTTGCATTGGTATTCTGTGATCGGGAGCAAGGTGTCCATGGGCCATTATGGGTCTACACTGAAATGGGGAATTATTATGAGGTCATCTAGTTGAGCCTTGACGAGGACGTCAAGAGTCTAAGTGGGGGAGATTGTAACGTCCCAAGATTTGAGGCCTCCAATAAAATGATCTTAAAAGTAATGATTGGACTACCCATATCACCAAGGTGCACCTCCTTTTCTAGGAGCCCATCTCTAAAGAACTTCATAGTTAAGCATGCTCAGTTTGGAGTAGTACTAGGATGGGTGACTAGTCGGGAAGTTGATCATGGCTTGCGCGTGAGTGGACAAAGCGTGTAGTTAAGGCTAGTGGTGGTCTGTGGGGCTAGTCGTCATTCCTGAAACTCTACTAGAACCTTGGGCAGTGGGCCCGGGCTTTACATCTGGCGTCCCGATCTAGGTTTGTCGTGAAGTGATTCAACCCCTTCTGGAACCCTGGAAATACATTGTTGTCATCAAGGCCATTGACATTATTATCAATTTTCAAGTCTTGGTTAATAAGATCCAAATGCGGTGGCGCCCCTTGGAATCTTTCCACGTGATCAATCTCAAGCAGAGTTACTATATCATCCAGTAAGCTAAGAAGGAGGATTTCTTGGTCGCTAAGACAGATGGCCCATGGACTGTGTTTAGCAATTACCTATCTATGCAAGCATGGTCTCCATCCTTCGGTGAAGTTGGTGGTTTGGTTAGAGTACTCGATCTCCCAGTATTCCTTTATCAAAACTAGCTGTTGTGGAGCATTGGCAACCTGATCAGAAAGACAATCAAAATTGATTCCAACACCTCCCAAGAACACGGGGAAAAATTTGCCTGGATCACGATTGAGGTCGAGACATCGAAACTCCTCGTCTGTGTCGTCTTCATAAACAATGAACACTTCTATCTCCAGTATGAGAACTTATCATCTATATGCATGAAGTGTGGCAGGGTTGGTCACACTGACTCCGAGTGCAAATTCGTCACCTCTACCTAGCCTTAAGCATCCTCATATGTCTCAGTTCCTTTTCCTGGTATTACCTACACCATGGCAGTATGTGCCCAGAAACTAGAGAGACAAAAACCTCAACCACAGAACAAATCCATGCCAAAGAATACTGACAAATCCGAGAGTAAGTTCCATAAGACGGGTGATGCCATCCCCATATCGGATAGCAAGGCCACAGGTGATGACATTGAGTGGGATACGGCTATGAGCAAAAATAAGAAACTACATGTGAAAAATCAAGCCGCAAACCCCAAAAACAACAAGGATAAAACTAGAGACACTACCAAGAAGATTTCAGAGGATCCCAAGGAAAACACTACAGTATTCTTGCAAGAAGATGAAATAGGTAATGGGAGACCTACCTCCTCAAATCCAAATCAATCCTACCAATTACAAGTTGTAAAGTCAGGCACTACCTCACACCAACATGTCCCCCTTCTCCGCCCAAGCCAAGGAGGTAATGTCTTTGTGATGTTGAGGAATAGGAAATCATATATCAATCTGTCCAGAGTCCTGATAATGTCAAAAAAAGGGCACAACCATGAACCATTGGGAGAGAGGGAACAATCAACACCCCCCCCCCAATGTCCACAAATTTTTCTCTCACTTTTGAGTTCCCAGATTAGGTTGAACCCAGCTATGAGGATACATCTATAAATGATGAAGCAAACGGTGACGCATAAGCTATTGGACTGTGCGCCACCATCAACTGATTTTTTCCCACCTCTTCTCTTTTCTGATAGTTTCTTTAATGAAGGTCTGTTGTTGGAATATTCAAGGAGCCTGCGGAAGCAATAAACTTAGAATCATGAAAGATTTAAAAGTTTCATACAAATTGCAACTTCTTGCAATTATCAAACCAAGATGTAGTGGTCTTGTTGTTGAGGATATCATTCGTCGGGTGGGCTTCCCCACTTCCCATAGGGTGAAATGCATTGGATTTTTTCTGGTGGCATCTGGCTCATGTGGGACAACTCTCACTGCAATGTTGAGATTCTTCGTGATCACCGTCAGTTCATTCACTATAATATTGATGATGAATGGTTTCTAACCATAGTATATGCAAGCCCCAATTCGACGAATAGGAAATTTCTCTGGAACCGATTGGAGGAACTATCTGCAAACATACCATCAGCTTGGACTATTATGGGTGATTTCAACACCATGTTGGACACCTTTGAAAAGATAGGCGGAACATATTTTGATATATCTACATCTTCTCATTTCAACAAATTCATGTTGAACACTGGGCTCTTAGATACTAGGATCCAGGGCCAATTTTTCACTTTTCATCGAGGTTGAGTCCAGGAACGCCTTGATCGAACCATTGTAAATAATAAATGGTTGTAATGCTACCCAGATGCCACAGTCATTGTTCTTCCTCAAGTTGATTCAGATCATAATCCTCTTCTCCTTTACAACTGCACTCGCTCCATGAGAAAAAGTTCACCTTTAAAACCAAAGCAAGTTGGCAATTCACTCCTACCTTTCACATAGATGTCATGCCTACTTGGAACAGCAATGCTCCCTTCCCTGAAGCCCTGTGCAAGTTCAAAGGTGCGTCCCAAAATGGGATTGCAAGCATATAAACCTTCAACACAAGGAGAAGGAGATGATTCTTGGGCATATAAACCAATTCCAGGTATCATCTCAAACGCCTAATACTCATAACTTAACTGATGATTCCATCTTATTACAAAAGCATTACAACTAGATCCTCCTTTGGAAGGAGTTTGATTGGTAACATAGAGCCCATAGTAATTGTCTCACTCTCAGTGACAACAATACCAAATTTATCATTCCAATGTCCAAGCTCTCCGCCATTATACCAAGATTACCTGTCTAAAAAATAATATGGGTGTTTGGGTGACCTCTCGCTCAAGAGTCCAGACTCTCATTCACAACTTCTTCTTCAACGTCCTCATGGCTTTCTCCAAGCCCGACCCACAACGTGTTGCAACTTATGTAGGTGTCTTCCCACCTATATCCCCTGGCATCTTCAACAAGCTCCTTTCCCACCCGATAGTTGAGGAAATAAGAAGCACCCTTTTTCTCATGGCCCCATCAAAAGCACCTGGCCCTGACGGGGTCTACAATGAGTTTATGCAAAGAAATTACCATCAAATTAGCGGTTCAATTGTCCAAACCTTCACTAAAACATACACCACCGAGAGGATTGACTCTACTCTCGTTGACTCCCACATGGTGTTGATACCTAAAGTTATTGTACCACAAATTTGCAGTGATCTCTAGCCTATTTCATTAAACAATGGGTGCTTCAAACTCATCTCAAAGGTGTTGGTTGAGCACATTAGACCTTTGCTCAATAAATGGACCTCTCCTTCTCAATCATCTTTCATTCTTGGCAAGCTCATAAGTGACAATATCTTGCTTATCCATGAAGTTATTCATTCCATGAAATCTAAATCAGCAAAGAAGAAGTGGATGTGCATTAAATTTGATCTGTCAAAAGCCTTTGATTGCATGAGTTGGGACTTTATCAGTGACACTCTCAACATAATGGGTCTTCCATAGAAAATATGTAACTTGGTCATGCAAATCATCACCCAAGGGTCTACCTCCATTCTTTGGGAAGGAGTAACTCTTTATCCATTTAAGGCCTTTAAAGGAGTGTGACAAGGCAACCCGATCAGGCCCTATGTTTTTGTGCTCTGTAGAGAGAGGTTAAGTTAGGAAATCTTAAACATAGTTTCTGTGGGAAAATGGAAATATATGGTGTTATCTAGAGGGGACACTAATGTATCCCATGTCATGTTCATTGATGACATCTTACTTATGGGTGAGGCCTCGACGGCTCAAGCCAACACCATTAATGAAATCCTTACCAACTTTGCTCACGTCTCATGCCAAGTAATATCAATCGGAAAATCCAAATGTTTCTTCTGTGTTAATACCCCTAGACCCACAATTTGGGCTATCAATAGGAGCTTGGGCTTCCCCTAGATTAACGACTTGGGGAAATATGTGGGGGTGTGTATCCTTCATCACCGGGTCAATAGGGACACCCATGCAATCATCATCTCTTTGATTCAAAACCGCATGAACAGCCGGTCCATGCGGCATCTATCTCTTGTAGGTAGAATCACCTTGGTAAGAGCCACACTTCAACCTATACCTACTTATACAATGCAGTACTTTTTGCTCTCTCCCTCACTTTGTGACAATATCAATAGGCATGTCCAATGGTTCATATAGTTCGGAAATTGTGAGTAGAGGAAATTGTCTCTTGTCTCATGGAAAAAAGTCACAGATAATAAAGATATTGGAGGCCTAGGCATAAAGGACACGTGTGATCAAAATCAGGCGCTTATGCTAAAAAGCATTTGGTCATTCCTCAATAAGTTGTCCAAGCTCTGGGTAAGAATAATGAAGGAAAAATTTGTAAGAAGGGGTAATATCTCCAACAAACCTGGTGCTTCTGCTTCGAGTTTTATCAAAAGGCATATCCCAAACATTCAAAATGTTTGTTACAAGGTAGTCAATGATGGTGAATCTGCAAATGTGTAGTATGATCACTGGCATCAAGGAAAGACTGTGTGGGACTTCCAACCTGATATACAAATGCCAACTAAGCTTGAGACCTTGACAGTACATTACATGAAGCTTTAAAATGGTGAGTGGGACTGGGGCTTTATATATCAATTTCTATCAATAGCCACATGGAAAATAATTGAGTCTACACCCACTCTAGTTCCCAATAGTGGTCATGATCTCTAGGGATGGTCCTTCAAACTAAGTGGACACCTTACCTCCAGATTTGCATATCACGGGATATGAGTAGATAAAGAAGTTCATACCCCAAGGAGATGGAGAGATATATGGAGCTCACCTTTGCTGACGTGAGTCAAAGTTTTCCTCTAGATTCTTCAGCACAAAGCACTCCTCACAAACCTAGAAAAGCAACGACGACATATTGAGATTATTGAAATTTTCCCCTTGTGTAACAATGGTAGTGATACTCTAGTGCATGCATTAAGAGATTGTCATTTTAGCAAGGCCATCTGTCTCGCGCTTGGAGGAGATACTAATCACCTTTCCCTTCATGAAGATGACTAGATTAACTCCATATTCTAGGTACTGAAGGATATCACCACTACGCCACCTCTTCACCAGATTGCATGTTGGCATGCATGGACCTATTGCAATGAAGAATCCCATAACGAAATCCTAAAACCTACCTCTATCAAGGCCTCCTTCATCAGAGAGAGTGTATCTACAATCCAGAAATTTGTTACCCTAATCCGTCCACTAGGAAAGAAGGCGACTACATACACAAAAATCCGTGTTTTGTTCCCTGACAGCAAATACTATATAATGGTAGATGCTTCCTTTCATGTAAACTCTTCATCCTATGAGCTTGTTATACATGTGGTTGATAACCTAGGCACATGTTGCCTTGGTATTGACTCCTCTTCAAGTAGTTCATTTGCCCTGGAAGTTGAGGTCTAAGCAATTATTAAAGGCCTTGATGTAAGTTTAACCCATCAATGGAGTAATATGCAAGTCCTTTCTGAATCTTCACAAGCAGTCTCAATGGAAAGCCTTGATGTTGATATTCTCCTTAAGTTCATACCCCACATCACCAAAATCAAGGAACATTGGGTCCTATTCAAGGAACTAGGATTGCTCATATCCCTAGAACGAAAAACAATGTAGCGGACTCAATAGCAAAGCATGCTCAATCTTCTTATTTGCACTTTTCTTTTTTACTCAACAGACCTAGTTGGCTCAATATGAGCACGAATTTAGACATTACCTCTCGTTTGACCTACAATAGAGTGCAGTATGAATAATAGCTAGGCTCTATCTTAAAAAAAGGCAATATATAAAAATATTCCAGTTGAATCATCACACGATGGCTCTAATACTATACAACCAAGTCCTTCACTTGCACTAGATACAATCACTCATAAATCTAACTCTAAGTGATCTAACATGACCATCATGCTTCTTATATGAAAGTTCTTTTGTTAAGGGATTAACAACATTACTTTTAGTTGTCACTCTCTAAATTTTTACATTCCTTGTTGTACAATGTCTCATATGTGATGATAACATCATAGCATGTTCATAGAATTATGATACAGTAGGATTCATTAACTTATGTAATGGCTCCATTCTTATCACAATAAATGTATATTGCATTGGTAATGGTTGAAACCACATTGAGTTTCTATTGAACTTCTTAATCCATTTTTCTTCCTTTGTTGCATTCTATGAGGTAACATACTCAAACTCTATTGTAAAATTTGATACCATATCTATAAAATGCGAGTTTATGAGGCCTTAGATAAAATGTTCTTAAAATAAATGATTTAGATATCCATATCATCAAGTTGTGCCTCCTTTTCAGTCATCTTATAAAAAAAATGTGTGATTAAGCATGTTCAACCTAGATGAGTAATAAGATGGGTCATCTGCCATGAAGTTGATCATAGGTTGTGTGTGAGTGAGGACAAAGTGTGCATCCAAGGCTAGTGGTGGTTTGTGGGGCTAGTATTCATTCTTGAAACTCTTCTAGAGCCCTGGTAATTACAAATGGTATCAGAGTCAATTCCTCTTCAATAGATGGGACTGACACGCTTTTTACGTGCATAGAAACGCAAGTGTACGCGTCAATGTAATATAGGCCTTTGTGAGGCCCGAGTCGAACTCAGGGACACGTGAATTATCAGAGACTACTACTAACTACTCGCAATCAGCTAGACTGGTTAAAGAGTTGGAAGTTGTTGTAAAATTAAAAGAAAACAAAATGAAACAAAATAAAATAATCGATTAAAGGTTTAGTTTAATCAATTCAGGTGGAGATCTTTAGGATTGTGGTTTCACCGCGGGTTATCATTGTATGAATTTCTATATAATCACTCAGATTCATCTCTCTATCCAGGTAGTGGCTTGTAGTCAGAATTTCCCACTGTCGTGGTATAATTCACTACCTATGTTTAGGTTGGTTCCACCGTCGTAGTAACCTATACCCTAAACTAGGTGCATTAATATCGACCTATGGGTATCCACCATTAACCTTACACCACCTTGTTCAAGGGATTTGTCAACTAATGTGAAATTCGTCTCTTTTCAACCGTTAATCCTTCTTTCAAAGTAATTAAGGGCATTAGATTATTATTATGGTGATCAAGCATAACAATATAATTTAGAAAACAAATTCATACCACGGATTTAAGAGATTAATGATGAATTACTATGATAAAATTGTCATACAATGCTTCTCCGGGCTACTCCCGGTCCTAAAGATAAAGGGGATTAGCCCCGCATTTTCATCTCAAAGCAAAACATGGTAGAGAAAAAGGGAAACATGGGAGAAAACGTGATTGAAAGGTGAAACCCCTGAACGGAGAAGATCCAAGTGTTCCTTGGCGTAGAATATGCATTCTCCCGCCTTTCGGTGGTGGAAAACGTCTTCTTCGGTGTTCGGAACGTCTGGGGCGTGCTTCTGGGCTCCGTTCTTCTCTCCACACCTTCTCGGGATGTGTGCATCGGCTAATGATGTGATCCATTGCTCTTGGTCGCCGTCATTAGGTATAATCACCGAGTTAGGTCGCCAAAATATCACAACCATCGGATTTGGATCGATCTGAAGCAAACTTGTATCTGACGGTGTCGATACTATTGACGCGGGTCGATAGTATCGACCCTGCACTGTATCGGCTGGTCTCCTTTTCTTTTATTTGTCGCGACTGATGCTAACTCGATACCATCGATGAGGGTCAATGGTATCGACTCTCTTAGGCATCGCTTTTATCTTTTTCCGTCGCTGAAGCTCCTCGTGTCGATAGTATCGACTTTAGGGTCGATAGTATCGACTGTCTTCTCGCTAGCAACCTGATGGTGTCTTGATACCATCGACTTCTGTGTCGATAGTAGTGACTCTACGATACTCCTTGTAACTGGAAACCTGTGGTCGTGTCGATGGTATCGACCACTGTCGATGGTATCGATAGCAGTAGATATTCGTTTTTCCTGAAATTGCAACACAAAACCACATAAGTCGAAATAAAACATATTCTTGTACTCATTTATGCTCAAAATACCAAAATAAGGGAGATTTGACATAGAGAAGGATCATAGACCAAAGTAGATGAATTATGCAATATTAACCACAAAAAATGACCAATAAATGCATAAAACACAAGTAAAATGTATATATAGATGCGACTCAAAATCATCGCATCAAACTCCCCTAAGCTTGAACATTGCTCACCCTCGAGCAACAAAACCTTAGAATAGAATTTCTAGGGTCAACTAAAGAACAGCTCATCACAACAAACATCACCATATGATCCCCACCGGACATTCACATTCCAGCCCTCACTAACCAAGGAATGATAATTACCCTAAAGGTGATAGTAATCATCCATAAAAGATATCCACCTCAAAACTGATGACCACTATCATATAAGGTAGTTAACATAATAAAATTTGTCGGTTCATACTTTGTGCATCTTGTGATCTCCTATTCTACGTTGCTCACCTTAACTACCATCTACATGGAAGAAGCTCTCCTGATATTCACAAGTGAGGAGAAAATCACGGTGGCCTACCAATTCGAGCAACGGGTGGATGGAATGGGTGGCTAATGGAAGAAATGGAAGCATTATATAGTTTCAACATGCATAAAACAAAATGCCCTAAATGATGTTTTTTTTTGCACATGAAAATGCCCTAATGCCTATAATTAGGTGGAATGATGCATGCACTACATCCCTTCTCAAGATGAAAAGGAATATCTAACTGATCTACATCATGTACTTATTCTTCTTAAAATGTAGTGAAAAACATGTTCCTTTCTCCCTCTCATTCCTATTTACTTCTCAATTCTCTTTTTTTCATATTTTTCTTCTTTTTTTTCTCTTTTTAAGGTCCTTTATATCAGCAAAAGACAATGAATAATTTGTTGAGCTTACTTTTTCTGCATAGCTCAAAGATTTGAATTATTTAGAAGGTATGGAACAATTTAATCATCATTAAAGAAGAAATCAGATACATGATGTACTCTATGCATAAAAATTATGAATGCAACTAAATGACACGCACCTAAGGGTAATGTGCATGTATAACTATTCTATATTTTTTTTCATGCAAAACATATGAAAGCGGTTGCAATGCAAGACCTATCTATATGAGATGCAATCAAAAAGGTTAAAACCATAATGTACTTCCAATTCTTATGGTGGATTGTGAAAAACAATGAGGTGGAAAGATCACAAGACTAATAGACTGAACCTTTGAAAAGTATTATATGTCCCTCCTTACTGACCTGTGTAGTAGTTTAGAGGTTTCTCTCTCTTATTTCAAATTAGAGTCTCATTATCATTTGGTCATTTTAGGCTCAAACAACCAATTCCGTCCACTTTTCATGAATCATTAGGAATGTACAGTTGTGATTTTTCTATTTTAGAGTTGACAAAACCAATCATTTTCTTAAGTTATGTGCTCAAAGTTGAACAACACAAGCTTGTGAACACTCAATTTTTTTTTTAATTTTCCCTTAATTCCCATGTACAAGCAATTGAGATGACACAAGACTTAAGACATCCACAATTACACTAGATAGGGTGTGGATCCTACAAACAAACTAAGATTGTAAAAAGGAAATGACAAGAAACAAAACAATAAAAACTAAAAAATAAGAAAAATAAAGGATAGATCTGTTCCAACACCCCCCAAGCTTGAATTCGACTATGGCCTCATAGTCAAAAACAATCTTAAAGGTTGGAACAGAGGTATCGATCACTCTTCTGGCGGAGGCGGGTGGGCCGTGGGGTCCCAAGATGGGTACTGCCCCTGAAAGCTCGGATCATACTGGGGCATGGGCGGAGGTTGTGGATACCCCCAAAAGTAGTTCTGGCTCCAGTAATGATCATAGAAGGGTTGCTGTTGCATCTCCATCCTATTCAACCTATCATGAATCTGTTGTTGGTTGTCGAGGAGGAGGCGCTCATTTTCAAACATAGCCCTCTAGTTGTCAAGCAGCCGGTTCGTTGTATCATGAATATCGGCGTATGTCATTGTATGATGTTGTTGCGTCTGTTGTATATCCTGTAGCATGGCATACATACCTTGCATTGAGTAGACATCTTCACTTTGCTGCGAGGGCAGTGGTGGTGGTGGAGGCTGCGAAGATGAAGATGCACCCGGATGCATGCGAGGACGCTTCCTAGGTGCCACTCGTACACGAAGAGGAGTGTAGGCCTCCTCTTCCTCTTTAGCCTCGTCGTCATCGTTGTTGTTGTCGTCGTTGCCGCCATCTTCCTCAAAGTCATCAATGGTTATGATGGGCCATTAGAAATGTTGAGCACCCTCGATATGGAAGACAGGGTCGGGAAGCGAACATTCTTGATATGCGTGGTTTACATGGCAGTGAGCATAAGGTAAACCATCCCACAGAAAGATAAGGTTGGATCTGTGAAGATGCTGCAAATTAACCTTGCTTCTGTTGGAGAGAGGAGTCAACTGTGAGAAGTTCATCCCAAGATAGTGGGCCAGGGGTGTGATGAGTCCTCCAAAGTGAATTGGAGCCTTTTGTGTACTCCGCTTGACCGCCAACACCCGCTGCAGAAAGAAAGCTCCCCAGTTGCACTCTTGGCGCTTCAGGAGTTTATGCAAGAAAAACAAGTCCGTCTTCTGGAATTTGCTAAGAGACATATCACCCCTAGAAAATAGAGTGGAACACAGCATCCGGTGAAGAGTCTGCACGAACGGATGCTCGAAGTCTACAACCACTGCGTTGTGGTAGCTCACTGATTTTCCCGGCGGCACCGTCACGAGCTCGACGAAGATAACATCATAGTCGGTCTGGTTGTCTGGCCGTCGGTAGTCAGTTCGCCCATGGTTCCAGTTGTAGATCTTATTGAACTGCCGGAGTGTGAGATTGTAGTCATTATTGTATAGCCAGAAAGAAACACGGCCCTTGATCCACTCGCGATCCGTGGCGATGATGTCATTGGGCACGACACATACGTCCAGTGACGCCATGAATTCTGCTACCAGCTCCTTGTATGTTGGCCAGTCACCGAAGAATGGCTGGCCATCAGCATGGTACTCCAGCTCATCGGGTGTCCTGCTCGTGTGTCTCGCTTGCCCCTTGAGCACATAGGCCAGATTAGCCTCGAACCCCAGGTTACGGATCATGTCGCAGTCGACGTAACGAGTCAGCTCAATCTTCCTTTTCATGATCTCCTCGTAAATCTTCCGAACCTCCACAGAAGGATGAATGGTCTGCGGACGCGGAATAGACGCGATCGGTGGAGGAATGAACTCCAGGATCTCCATTGGATTTGCCCGGGAAGAGGACGTGCCAGCAACATGCATCATTGTCGTAGAAGAGAAGAAAGATTAGAAGAAGGAGCTCGGTGCAGGTCGGAGAAGGAAATCTCCGCTTGGTGAAGAACGTGCTCCTGTGGTGCTCGTCACCGGGCTCGGATTGCTCTGCAAGACGCACGGTACAAGTAGACGAAGAACTCACTGAAGGTGTGACGTAATATGATGAAAAACCCTCCCTTATATAACTGACGTCGGCACTGCTGTGTGACCGTCGATACCATCGACGCGAATCGATGGTATCGACTCGCGTAGCACAATCCGTACTGCCACTGGTATCAACGGTCGTCGATGGCTGGATGTGGGGGCCCGGATCGATGACGTGTCGATACTATCGACAGGTTTCGATGGTATCGACCCGTCCCACAGATCGACCCTCTCGGTGCAGCGATCGTCGTTGATTTCCTCTCGCGGATCGGTGACGTGTCGCGTCGATACCATCGGCGCGGGTCGATGGTATCAACCTCTGGTTACGGCAACACCCTCGCGATGCCCGGCCGCCGCCTTCTGCCTGTAATTGGGTCGATACCATCGATAGGCCCGTCGATGGTATCGACTTCACTGAGACAATTTTCGTCTAAATATCTCTAGAGATCTCGATAGTATCGACACCCTTGTCGATACTATCGACATTGTTTTTGCGATCAACCTATTGGTATGTCGATACCATCGACGAGGCCGTCGATAGTATCGACGCAGTGAGATTTCTGCAGCCGCCAACCTGTACCCAACTCGATACCATCGACGCGGGTCGATGGTATCGACTCTGCCTCAGTCTTGCACATTGAGCAAACAATCACAGTATCTTTTTTACACTAAAAACAAAGTCAAAACAAATCAAAGTACAAAATGTGAAAGAACTAACTACACTAGCGATGGTTGGGTTGCCTCCCAACAAGCACCCTTATTTAACGTCTTAGGCTAGACGACATTAAGCTTCTCATCAACTTAGAACTTTGGAGAGTGTGCCCAGGGGATCGTGCGGCAGTTTGAACTCAACTCGATCGTGGCCAATCCCCAAGGTCAATGTACCTCTCCCAATGGTAGTAACAACATCAGTCGTTGCTTGAAACGACCTACCTAATAGCATCTCGCAACTTTGAAGTTGTGTCATGTCCATGATGATGAAATCCATCGGAAAAATGAACCTGTCTACCTTGACGAGTACATCCTCGCACACGCCGTATGGATTTACTATGGATCTATCCGCCAACTCAATAGTTGCAGATGATTTCTTTATCTCCTTCAACCCAAGCTTTTGAAATATGGACAAAGGAATAAGATTAATGTTGGCGCCCGAATCACACTATGCTTGTGAAAAATGTCGATCACCTATAGAGCATGGAATGTAGAAGCCTCCTGGGTCTTTCCTCTTCTGTGGTAAACTCCCATGGATAATTGAGCTCACCATCTCATTCACCCGGCACACGTCTGTGTCTTTAATCCGCCTCTTCTTGGTGATGATTTCTTTGATAAACCTCCCGTAGGCGGGAATCTTCTCTATCATTTCCACTAACGGAATATTGACATGGAGTTTTCTGAACATCTCCAAGAACTTCCTATAGTGTCGGTGCTCTTTTTTCTGCCTTAAGCTATCCGGACAAGACACAACTGCCTCATTAAGATGCTTATGAGGTGGCACGTATGGGCTTTTCGGGGCAAGCTCCCCTAAGCTTGCTTCAATGACACCTTCTGACGTGGACTTTGGTAGATCATTTTCAACAGGTGAAAGTCATTGTGGCTCCTCTCTCGCAGTGGATGTATCTTCACCTTTACGCATGGCCTTCACCTACTTTTCTTGCCTAGGTGTGGACACAACCATGACGGGCTCCTGGCGGGCTTTTCTGAATGGTTGATATCTGCCTGGTAGTCCATAATGACTGCGAGGATACGGTATTTTTGGGGTAGCCTCCGTATCAAAAATCATTTTGCCTTTGCTCTGCACCTCTACCACCGGGGGTTCTGCCTTGGTAATCACAGATATGTATTTTACTTGATGATGTGCTTGAGCAACTTCTGCATTCCCTGCCTGTCTCTATTGATTGGCATGCTTTATGGCCGCCACTTCATTGGAAATTTGGGTCACAGTCGTCTCTAGAGCCCTCATTTGTGCTCCATGACTTTGCAGTGTTTGTCCAAACTTGGTCAAAATATCACCCTGGGACTGCAGCTGCTTACTAAACATGCTCATCATCTCCTGATTTTGCTGCACAACTTGACTAAGCAACTCAGTACTTTTATCTTTGGCTCTTGGTTGTGGCTTTGCATCTGGATCTTGTAGGAATTTGTTTGGATCCTTCCAAGAGAATTTCTTATCCTTCCTCCAAGCATAATCATTGTTTCTATAGCCATGTTGTTGTATAAATTTGACCTGGGCCTCCTCATCATATTCTGCATCCTCCTTAGCAAGCAATTTCTTGGCTAAAAGATCTAGTTTATCATTCAGCTCCTTGATGGCCCTGGATTCACCTGCGACTTTGACTTGTTATGGTGCATCCCTATCGCCCCAAGACAGCTTCTTTGCCATATTCTTCAAAATTTCCCAGCACCTTGTACCACTGTTGTTCAAGAAGAACCCCGAGCCTGCTGAATCTAAGTTACTTCTATCATGTTCGGAAAGAGAAAATTAGAAGATTTTAACTTGTTTTTCCTTGTCCAAACCATGGTGTGGGCACCTCCTCAGCATGATCTGAAAACGCTCCCAGGTCTCAGAGTAGGTCTCTCCTGCCTTTTGGGTGAAATTGTGGATTTTCTTGATCATGTCATTGGTCTTCTCGGGCGGGAAAAACCCTTCGAAGAACACTTCCACCATGTGGTTCCATGATTCCACATATTCGTCATCAAGATTGTGCAACCACTCTCGTGCATTACCTGCCAAAGAACTCAGGAACAACTTCAGGTAGAGCGTCTCCTGTGGAAATCTGTCAATTTTAATCATGTCGCAGTTCTCCACGAATTGGCTTATATGAGTGACTGGGTCTTCATTCTTTAGCCCATGGAATGCATTTGACTTGACCAGATTAATTAACGTAGGATCAATCTTGTAAGTTGGAATATTGATCGCCTGCTTCTTGATTGGCCCCTTTGAAGCAGATGAAGAAGAAGCCTTAATCTTCTCCCATATCATTCATTCATCTGCCATTTGTTCTTGTTTGAATTCGGAATCTGTTTCTTCTTGTTGCTCTTTCTCGTAGTCTTCCTCGTCGTTCGATTCCGGCAGTGGAACCTCTGGTGCTGGTTGCGTGTAGTCTGTGCTACGCGTCTACACCATACACAGTACCTACAAAATGAAATTTTAAGTTCAGTACCGTGCTAGACGATTACAAAAATTAGAAAATAGACTATGAATTTTTGAAATGATTTCAAACTAATAAGAATAAAAAGTGGCCTAGAGTGGCCACTTGCAGCACTTGTAGTGCTGACAATTTCCGTGTCCCCGGCAACGGCGCCAAAAACTTGAGACGTTTTTTACGTGCGTAGAAACGCAAGTGTACGCATCAATGTAATATAGGCCTTTGTGAGGCCCGAGTCGAACTCAGGGACACGTGAATTATCGGAGACTACTACTAACTACTCGCAATCAGCTAGACCGGTTAAAGAGTTGGAAGTTGTTGTAAAATTAAAAGAAAACAAAATGAAACAAAACAAAATAATCGATTAAAGGTTTAGTTTAATCAATTCAGGTGGAGATCTTTAGGATTGCTGTTTCCCCGCGGGTTATCATTGTATGAATTTCTATATAGTCACTCAGATTCATCTCTCTATCCGGGTAGTGGCCTGAAGTCAGAATTGCCCACTATCGTGGCACA
Source organism: Alisma plantago-aquatica (assembly GCA_963693085.1). NCBI lineage: Eukaryota > Viridiplantae > Streptophyta > Magnoliopsida > Alismatales > Alismataceae > Alisma > Alisma plantago-aquatica. Next base: position 432,839,714 of record OY856413.1, read on the forward strand.
ATTCACTACCTATGTTTAGGTTGGTTCCACCGTCGTAGTAACCTATACCCTAAACTAGGTGCATTAATATCAACCTCTGGGTATCCACCATTAACCTTACACCACCTTGTTCAAGGGATTTGTCAACTAATGTGAAATTCGTCTCTTTTCAACCGTTAATCCTTCTTTCAAAGTAATTAAGGGCATTCGATTATTATTATGGTGATCAAGCATAATAATATAATTGAGAAAACAAATTCATACCACGGATTTAAGAGATTAATGATGAATTACTATGATAAAATTGTCATACAATGCTTCCCCGGGCTACTCCCGGTCCTAAAGATAAAGGGGATTAGCCCCGCATGTTCATCTCAAAGCAAAACATGGTAGAGAAAAAGGGAAACATGGGGGGAAATGTGATTGAGTGGTGAAACCCCTGAACGGAGAACATCCAAGTGTTCTTTGGCATAGAATACACGTTCTCCCGCCTTTCGGTGGTGGAAAACGTCTTCTTCAACGTCTGGAATGTCTGGGGCGTGCTTCTGGGCTCCGTTCTTCTCTCCACACCTTCTCGGGATGTGTGCAGCGGCTAATGACGTGATCCATTGCTCTTGGCCGCCGTCATTAGGTATAATCACCGAGTTAGGTTGCCAAAATATCACAGCCGTCAGATTTGTATCAATCTGAAGCAAACTTGTATCTGACGGTGTCGATACTATCGACGCGGGTCGATAGTATCGACCCTGCACTGTATCGGCTGGTCTCCTTTTCTTTTCTTTGTCGCGACTGATGCTAACTCGATACCATCGACGAGGGTCGATGGTATCGACTCTCTTAGGTGTCGCTTTTATCTTTTTCCGTCACTGAAGCTCCTCGTGTCGATAGTATCAACTTTAGGGTCGATAGTATCGACTGTCTTCTCGCCAGAAACCTGATGGTGTCTCGATACCATCGACTTCTGTGTCGATAGTAGCGAATCTACGGTACTCCTTGCGGCTGGCAACCTGTGGTCGTGTCGATGGTATCAACAGTAGCAGATATTTGTTTTTCCTGAAATTGCAACACAAAACCACATAAGCCGAAATAAAACGTATTCTTGTACTCATTTATGCTCAAAATACTAAAATAAGGGAGATTTGACATAGAGAAGGGTCATAGACCAAAGTAGATGAATTATACAATATTAACCACAAAAAATGACCAATAAATGCATAAAACACAAGTAAAATGTATCTATAGATGTGACTCAAAATCATCGCATCAGGGACACAGATGGTTATTGGGATGTTAGTCTTCAATTGTGTAGTCTAGGCATTTTGGAAATGACTATCCATTGATTCAAGATGGAGCCACCCTTGTGTTGGTAAGTATGCATGGGAATCAAGTGTACATGGGCCATTTTGTCTTTATAATGAAATGGGAAAAGATTATGAGGCCATATAGGTGAGTGGTGAGGATGCTAAGAGTTTCATTTGGGGAGATTGTAACATCCCTAGATTTGACGCCTCTGAATAATGATCTTAAAAGGAATGATTAGAATATCCATATCACTAAGGTGCATCTCCTATTTAGGGATCCCATCACTAAGAACTTTATCGTTAAGCATGCTCAACCCATAATAGTACTAGGATGGTTGACATGTTGGGAAGTTGATCTCGAGGAGTATGTGAGTGAGAACAAAGCATGAAGTTGAGGCTAGTGGTACTTTATGGGGCTAGTCGCCATTGCTAAAACTCTAATATAGCCTATGGAATTTGGCCCGAACATTAAAGCCTCTTTCTTGGAACTCTTCTATCAAAAAAATTATGTTGTTTAGGAAGAATAAACCTAACTTTGATCAATAGTTTTTCTTGTCATTTTTGAAGCTTGCATCAGTGTAATCCTTTACAACTAACTCTTTGTAAAGAGTGGGACCTGAAAAGGTATGTACTCACTAGTATAGTACAACAGCCATGCAATAATGAAGCAATATATACAAAACTATACAAACTTACAAAGTATAACATTATATGATTGTTCCTCACCATAAAAGGTGATAGTACATAAGCTTGAACTAATTACAATAAAATATAGTAGCAGAGAGTAACCTAACCATTCTAGGATATCCTTAGCTCCAATACCATGTATACAACCTTTGTGCATCCTTGTCATCTAAGGTACCTACACCTGGGTGGAAGGGAACATCACCCAGAACATAAAAAATAAGACATAGGTCAGAAAAGGTTGACTATGTACATATAACAAATACTTTAGGCATTATATTGAGTGAAAAGTGAAACAGAGATGTTCCCACAAAAAGGGTGCTGTTTACAAATAGGTAAGTTCAAAAGAAACATAACAAGGGAAATGAGGCTTGCAGCATATTAGAATTTAGATCACAACCATGAGAATAAAAGTGTCTTGCTATAACAGTTAGCCACAATTCCAATTTAAACCAATAAACATTTGCATGTAATATAATGTAGACTAAATATACCTAAAATAGGGCCATAACACCATAGGATCATGGCCTAAAAGAAATAAGGGTGGAAAACACACACCCAGTATGGAATACACGTGCCTTTTATAAGTATAGTTGTACATAAGTACCCCTATTCTAGAAATTCTAGTCAAACATATAGCATGCATAAATAGAGTGGCAATACTAGCATTATAGTCAACTTTTCATAAAAAAGGTAGTCAAAGCAGGAGGGCTCCAAGAACCCATATAAACATGATAGTTAATAAGCACGGGAATATAATGAATTCAGATCAGGAACTATAAATGTCCTAGAATTTAGATTTCCAAAAGAATTAACCATTCAAGAGATGCCTCATTAAAAGAATGTATGTTTCAGTCAAATAATGCCTAAATTAGAATAGAGGATGTACATATATGATCTTCATTTCTAATGCTTAACTCAATCTATATACTTGGTCCACAAAGTCAAGTTTTCACCCTAGGAACACATGAGGTATGTCAGTCACCAAAGCGAACTTGTGTAAACATTCCTAGTATAGCTATATATATTGTTCTTACCCTGATTCTGGTCATCTAAAGGTACATTAGAACTTTTAATCCTATAAAGTGAACAATTGGTCCATTAGGTATACATTTTTCTTCTAAATTCATTTTAAGTCAAAACGTCTACATATTTTAAGATTATTTATATGTGTTCACAAAAATATGTATTCCTACCATTTAATTATTAAATGGTATTCTCTCCTCAAACTATATGAATCAATATCATCCCTAACCTCATATTTTTCATGTGAATTAGTGTGTATACATGTTTTGTTAACTAATTACCATAAAATATGGAAATATATGGGTATTCAGGATTTTAGATTTTCAACAAACTATTTTATTATATGACTAGGTCTTGAATTCATAATTCAAAGTATTGTCTGAAATGTCATTTGTATATAGTTAACATATTCTTACGTTCAAGGACACTTTATTTTCTAGCATACTACATACAAGGATGAGTCCATTAGCACATAATGCTTGTCTAGATTTTTTTGTACTAATATGAATGAGTCTCGTATGTGTAGCATTATCATTATTAATATCTTATCTAATATGGTACTACTAGTTTATAAAAGTAACATTCCAAAAAAATAAGACATATTCATGTGTATATGTATGTATTACTAATCACTTATATCAATACACTCTAATATTTATGTATGCACTTATGTGTATAGATACATCCAGCCACATAACTAGTTGCATTGAGATTTGGTACTTTAGTTTTTAGTTAGTGTCTAATAAAGTCTTATTGATCATGAGTGCACTTTCTGATTTCTGAAATCCTAGCTACCCAAGACTTATATCAATGATATTGCTATTGTGTAAATGGAAAACTAGTAAGAGGAACACGCCTTTGTATATATGATATAGATCTTTGTCTTGATGAATTGGCTTTTCTTGGTCACCTTTGGTAGTAGAGAAAAGGATTAGCCACATCATTGCAACTGTAGTTTTCACCAGGAAGAGAAGACATAGGACATCATGAAGGAGACAGGAAGGTAGCGAAGGAGAAGGAGGAAAGGTAGGGCACCAGAGGCAGGGTTACATGCATCATGGCAGAAACATGCCACAACCTCACTTGATGGTAGTTGAACTCTTGGAGGTTGCACAATGAGCATTGTAGGTGAAGATGATAGTATTTTTGGAGTAGATGGAGTGGTGGTGACTCTGGTGGGTGGTCGTGATAGTTGAAGGGATTGGTGATTGGTGTTAGTTTGTGATATTGGCAAGCATGGTGGTGGTGAAGTTGTGAGACTACTTCTTGGTTGTAGGTCTGCCAATGGCCACTGGAGGTGGTGGATGTGTTCTATGGATCTATAGGCAGAGGTATAAGCACCATTGGTAGTCTACTGATGGCTACCAGTGTCGGGAGCAATGCTCTACATGTTGTAGGTGGTAGGCCTTCCATTGCAGTGGACCAAAGGTGACTTTGTGAGCAAGCTTCAAAGTGTTGGCTCTTGCCTAAAGGTTAAGGTGGTGGTGTGGTTATTTGTATCTGAGGTGTTGGTGGTGCTCATGGTGCTCGTTATCTATGTAGATTGGTTTGATGAGAATGGAATAATTGTTGGTGAGGCGAACAACTCGGTGGAGTTGGTGGCACGTCGGTTAGAGATAACTGAGGCATTGGTAGTTTGCTAAGTGATGGCGGAATCCTACAATTCATGGGGAAGGGGAACAGGTGATTGTTGGGTGGCTACGAGTAGGTGGTTGACATTACAAAATCTATAATCATCAACGGTGTCCCTTCTTCCAAGGCGATTCATGTGAGATGGTGGTGGCAGTACCTAATCGCCATAAAGGTCAGTGGCCAAGCTATCATGGTGGTGGGCATGTCTTGCTTCCATTTCCGTAACCACTAGTGATAAAAGAGGTGGGTGATGATATGGATTACGACTATAGATTTATTGGGACAAAGGAGGAGTGGTAGAAATAAGAAAATGTAGAGGCAACCAAGTGGTGTCCGCGGTCATGGTTTGCAAGTCATCTTTCTCTATTGCATGCTATATTCAAAATCTGGGTAAAAGGAGTGGCGACCATCTGGATGAGTGTGGAAGGGAGGTAGCATGCCTGGCCAGGGTATTCAGAGAAGAATAGACAGAGTAGCTTGATATTAGGCAACCTAGGTATCTTGATATCGGGCCAGGGTATCCAAATACCCAGACTTCCAAAAGCTATTAATACATCTACTCCTAACTGCCACACTTATAACTCTAGATTTCTATCCTAGTGGTCCCTAACAATTCAACCTAAGCTCTGACACCAATCTGTTACATCCACATCCCATGGTTACCACCAATCATTAGATTAGGGCATAAGTTTGAGGATTAAACTTAATACAAAGTTCACTCCGAACTTTTTCTTTTATTTCAAACTCTTTGTTTTCTCACATTCAATCACATTTACAAACTTCACAAGAGAATTAAACTTTGATTACTCTAATATGATTTCAACACTAAAGATACACATCCATACATTCATTATGTTTCTCACACTTCCATGTACATACAACATGATAACCAGATATATACTTTATTATTAAGAAAACAAAGTTACACATTATCATTTACAATTCTCTCTCAACTGTATACAAGGACCTAGAGTGACAGGGACCGACTGAACTTAAATAATCTCATACTTAACTCATGTCGCAAATCTACTCTGGCGCTTTGGCATCTTCAGTCCACAAATTATCCCTAAAAATTGTGAGTAGAGGGGTGATCCTACTCACTCAATGAATGAATACTTCATAAAAATAGTTTAAATCACTTATATAATTGTAGATATATTATTGAGCAACTGATGTCAATTATAACAGAAGTAAGCTTTAAAGAGTCAAATCATTCACAAACATAAATATGGCAGGATACTCTAGATATCTACAAGAGTGAATCAATATATGAACATGCTTGATTGATCATAAAAAGAACTAATAATTCAAAAACATACAAAGAATAATTGAATAACGATGCACACTTGTTTAACCTCTCATTCATCTTATTATGCCATGAACCCACATGAGGTGTACCACAACACAGGAAAGAATTGCAACAAGCTATGATCTCAATGTACAAGGCTTAGAAGTATGTCCAGGGTCCTAAGCCTATCTCTCAAGTAAGACCATGTCTGTAGTGGGCCTCGACATGTCTACCTCTCAATGGCTAATGGGAGCGGTTGGATATCTTAGACTCCACCTCTCAACCTGGGTACTCAGGTAGTGATTCAAAGCCCTCATGCTTATTGTGCATTAGTGGACCTACTGACCACTAATCACTACAACATGTAACACATGTACCACTGTCATTCCCAGTTGGTGTTGGGTATGACACAACTATAAGGAGCCTGCCCTAGTGGTCAAGACCCCTATACCCTACTGGTGCGCTTCGGTTTACCTCGATCTGGACTACCTTCAGTCAGGAAATTGTTTCCTCCCCAAAGCGCAGGCCTCATCCTGTGAGGATTCTACAGTGTTCAGGGCATCTAAATGTCTAATTCACAATTCAGTCATCACATCAACATATCTTAGTTTAGCTTTGTAAATCGTTCATTTCATAAACCATCTAATAACATTTACCACAACTGAACTATTAAGCATACCCACATCTCATACTGAGAAACATTGATATCACAATACTTGATTCAGTGAACACCCTATACTTAGGGTTTCATTTACCTCATTCACTTATCACATGATTTTCATAAGAATTTAATGTGTCATAAATATTCATTGAATAAAGATTGCTTTCAATAAGTCATATACAATCAACATATGTATGAAATTTGAAATTGAGCTAAATTAGGGTTTCCATGCCATTCATTGAGATATCGTTAATCAAGAATAACACTGAATAAATAAAGTATATGATGTCAAGAAAAGCACTTCAAATGCATTTCACAATATATATTCATAAATTTCCAACTTTCCACTCATCTAGGGTTTCACCCTCTTTACTGAGATATCAAGAAAAACAATATTCACATCACATGAAATATAAGATAGTGTCTGACATATGCATACTATGCATTCAGATAGACAACCATTCATAATCAATGAGATTTAGAGAGACAAATTTCTCTATCTAATTATATATCAATTTCAGTCTTGGCAGAAAATCCTAAATTTTAGTTTACTCTTATAACCACTTCAAATACTTAGGAAATTCTCATTAATATGGATTGTATCCATGTATAATATGGTTTTATCATCTAAAATTCATCAAAACATAGGAATAATCCATTTCATATCATTTTGAAAAAGCTAGATCAAAAAGGCAATTTAGGGTTTGTACTCGCATACTAAGCATTTAAAGATTATTGATGATTTAACTCATTTTCATGCAATATACTATTTAAAGGAAGTACCCACTCACAATATCAAATCCATATCAAAACTCTAGCAAATCACTAATTTCTTCTTCCTTTCAACCCGAAAACCCTAGACATGAGGGATTATTAAGAAAGAGTGAAAAAAGGGGTAGATTTGATAACATTTCAAATCAAATCAGAGGAGGGATGGAACCTTGACATGTGAGAGAATATTCACCATGAAAGTCTATGCAAAGAAGCTAAACTTACTTGATTTCAACGTATCTCAGATAGAGAAACCCTAGGTCAACATCTCCACCACTTTCTCCTCTCAAAACCCTAATTCTCCTCTCTCTCTAGAATTTCATTTCTCTGGAATGGATCACAAAATATGAGAGCTACTTGGGTTATATCTCGTTCATATAGAGAAATTTAGGTGCTTGGGTAATTTGCACATTAACCCCTCACTATACGTTTTCTTATTTCAGCAGATTTTTTTCTGTTACAAAAAAGTTATTGTAATTCGTTTATTTAAGAGGTCAAACATCCTCCAAAATTTATGAAAATTTATCATGATGTCTGAAATATAATTTCAAAACTCTAGTATGAATTTCATATCATTCTAAATTACTCATAAATAACTAAAATTCAAACAATACACTATTGAACAGCACTATGTCAGCATTTCGGTCAAACTATAGTTCGACTGAGAACCACGTTCAAAGAACATCTAAATATTTTGAAAAAAAATTCTAACATGCATGGTTGAGTTATACATATCATACCCAAAATTATATTAAATACACATTATGTAGAAAATATGAAAAATCATGTACCACATTGCTATCTTGATCAAATTCCATATTCATGTACTGCCAAAACCATAATTTTTTCCGATTAGGGTTTACATTTCTCAAACCCTAATTCTTCAAACTAAAATCATAATTAGAGTTTCTTCTTAGGTTTGAAACATCACAATTTATCTACTATCATCAATCAAGTCTAAATGATGTTCGATCTAATCAAGCATGTAATCATTCAGGTAAACCCTAGTTTACCAATTAAGCACAAATGCGGTCATATATTCCCCACCCCCTTAAAAAGTTTCGTCCCCAAAACATAAATATGCAAAAAAAGTATATTCAAAGTTTCTTTTAAACTTCTGAAATCTTATGTGTCACTATACTCTTGTATTTCATATTAGAATGTTATTTTCAACATTGAGTCATTTGTTTCTCTTCTAATCACAATAGATTTTAAGCAAGCCTTCTCAATGATAGAAGAAGATTTTTTTGTCACAATCATTAATAGGAAAGAGATAGATAAACAACTATTTTTTAATCATGCCATACCATGTTGAGATGTTACCTCAGTGCTGGTAATCCGATCCCACTATCTTAATTTATACACTTCAATATGTACTACATCACATCAGAATTATTAAATATAGTTCACCTTTCTATTTAGAATTTCACTATTTTGTCACTCTAATAGAAAAGGAATCATAAACTTTAAGACTAGAAGTAACAATAATTTTATAAAACTGAGTCATACTACTGATATGAATGATTGAAACCATAAAATGTATTCCAATTTAGTATATTGCTCGCACATGTACAATTGAAGTCATATGTAAAACAATTTTTCATCCCTTTAAAAGCCTTCAATAAATTATACTTCTTTAAAATAAATTCACATATTGCTGAAATCCATTTGTTTTCTCTGATTTCTTTTCTTATGCAGTACAACTTCTTCTTACTCATCCTTCTCGTTCTAATCATATAGAATAAACATCCCTAAAATTGAAACATACAAGGTAAGAATAGATTATTCATCTTTCTTTATATCACTGCAAGAATTTATTTTAGATTACACTTTGCTCATGTTTCACTTCTTCTTCTTTTCAAACCGCGCTTCTTATATTTAAAATCTATTTCTTATCCTTCGTTCATACTCATTTCCATATTGTTTATCTATCTTTCACATTTGCAACCTTTAAACCCATGAATACTACAACTGATATTTTCTTCTCATATTGATGATCTCAAGATTTTATTTTATAGAGATGTTCATGCTCAAGGTCAAATCACTATTGATATCCCTTTAATTGTTACAACCCTAAACTATCTAGGGTTTGATCCTTATCAATAACAGGATGTTATTGTGACATGATTTTACTCCCGTATTTCAATATGCAAACCTTATCTCTATTGAGGTTTACTAAAGTCTTGTTGGGTTTTACATGGTCAGAGTAGGAATTGGAAACAAAAAAAATACTTGACCATAAACTCATAACCAGTAGATTGCATCAACATCTATATAATGGGAAGGATGGTTTTAGTGAGTCATACCTGGTCCTGAGGCTTGCTCAGCGATAATGCCTCACAACAAGTGCAGTCTTCAACCACCTGTCTTCAACAGTGTCTATGTAGCTCCTAGTCTTGACCCGAACTGTGGTTGATTGTCGTCCTCCTGAGCAGCAGAAGTCTCTCACCTCTATAGATAGCCCACACAGACTATCGGGAACTCTGGTCATCTTGAAGAATGACCTAGAAGGAGTTGTCCCCTTCTGTCAGTGTACTAGTCACCGACACACTCTCCCACAACCAGTTGTTGTTTTGTAGTTGTCTTTCCCTTATTGTTCCTCCATGGATGGGTAGAACTTTCTTGGGCTCTCTCAGTTACCACAACCAGAGAGGACAACAACTTTGCAGAGCAACTGATGTTCTGAGTTGTGTATCTGGAGAAGCCCCATGTACCCCTCTATTTATAGTAGAGGGTAGGGTCATGGTTCCCAATCTGTGCAGGAGTAGAAGGGTCTGAAATTTCCATGAACAATTTACATTGTGGTAGGAAAACTGATCATTTCATATCTGAACTGGACATTTGGCAAGGTGAGTTGATCAGTTCACCAAGTGAACCGGTCATTTCACTTGCCAGACCTGCCTACAGTTGACTTTCCTTATTCATTTCTAATTAATGCAAAGATTAATTCTTGTCCTGGTCGAATTGAACAAGTGAAATGGAAAAAATTTCTCACAAATCGGGAAAACCCAACACTGCTCATTTGGTCCATTTGAACTGATCGGTTCACCATAGTGAACCGATCGTCTCACTGACCATGAGCCGATTGGTTCACCCAGTGAACCGGTCGGTTGGTGGTCCATATTGTGTAGAACACAGTCAATTTAGTTCTCAATCAATCTGACACTCTAATTAGTTGGTTCAACACTTGAACTTGATGATTCTGAGTGAAGTCTATTGATTGAATGTTTGATTGAGTACCTAAACAGTTTAGCAATCAATCCATACATCATTCATGGATAAACTCCTCTTCCAGTTTAATCCTTTGTGTGTGACCCTATAGGTCCCATTTCACATTGGTAGTGAATTCCATAACTAGCTTATGACATCACAAGTAAAGAACATCAGTGCTACCCAAGTGAAAAGAAAAGTTGGAGAACAAATTTCAATCCTGCAGTCTGTGATTGGTGTTCTAGTGAATGTATAATTCCTTTGTCTCTAATATCCTAAATGAACTCAAGGCATGGAGTTGTCATCCTTTCAACGTTCATTCATGTTTCTTGAGCTAGAGCAGACTGTCTGAGACATGTGTGACATTGATATCATATATAGATTCACATGTGCATGCACATTCCTTTCTCAACCTTGCTTTTCAAGTGGCCTAGACATCATACTCCCTTAGGAGGAACAAATCTCATATCTATCACTCACAGTCTATCTCATGCATCAAAGCCACCCAATCATCACCATTATAACAAACCATGTTTCAAGACTATGTTTGATGATGTCAAAGTGTACCCAATCACATTCGACGAGTGCAGTGATTTCAGGTCTAAGAATCACAATCACCACCATCACTATGAGAGATGATTATGACTATCACGTTATGGTTCCATGTATCACTCTCATGGTGGGTCTATCTAATACACTATTCTCCAACATGTATCTGTGTGCTTGGTATGATATCATATATCAAGACTAATGAGACATTGTCATCAACCAACACACACTCTAGTCTTGATGTGTCATTGTTGTCTATCAACCTTTCATAATGACATCTGACTAAGGACATAACAAGAATTTACATACTCTTAGCATCTGTATGATCTCATTGTTTAGGTCCTTAACCTGAAGACATACATCATTGAGTATTGTCATTCTTTAGACATTAATTATGCTCCATCATTTATCCTATAATTGATTGACCTATAATAAATTGGAAGCTTGCCATTGATATGTATCAAATCAATCAGAACATATGCCCATCCAATCATCATATGATTGGCTGTCAGGGCATACATACCAACAGACTCACACTTGCACTTAGAGATAATCACCTTTGAATCATATTGTAAATGATCTCTAAACATGTCCCACATGTTTCTATTGTGCTAGTGCTAATCCAATGAGTTAACAACATTTTGCTTTAGTCGGTATATTGCATGTGTCGCATCTCCTTGTTGTATGACATTTCATATGAGAAGAAGTTGTTGTAGTATGCTATCTGATATTCCTTTCCTAACAATTAGCTCCATAGTTTGACATAGTATTTCTACTTTGTCATTATTGGTTGGAATATCTATAAGTTCATCTACATGAACTTCTAGATCCATATAGTATCCTCTGATGTTCATAACACAAGGATACTCGGCATTCCCTTTTAAAACTATATGGATTTTAATTTTACTTGGAACATTTCCATTTAACAACTCTTGTTCACTTTACAATTGAATATAACTTTTATATTTTGTATTTTGCGATCATTTTTCTGTCATTTTGGAAGCTTGCATCAGTGTAACTCGTTTACACTCAGTTCTTCCTTTTATTACCATAGAACTAATCCTTTAATACTTCATAAGTACTTAAATAAGTTCTTTATGGTATTCCAGTGACTCTCACTGGAAGTAGACAAACATCCACTCATCATGTCCATTACATACGAGATAAATGGATGAGTATGTCATATTGTCATGTCCAATACATACAACATTATGAATGCATATGTATTTTCTTATCATGTTCGATACATACAAGATAATGGGATGATTACATACATGATAGATCCAATTGCGAATGCATAAGGAATCTATCTTTATGTTCCTATCCTTCATAAGAATTTGGGACACTAGGCAAATGAGAGAGTAACTCCACGTAATATGGACAATCTTTCTCCCTCTGAATTTTTTCATAATGAACCCTTCAGCACATACTGCCAATGTATGCTCTCTCTTTATCAGGTCAAGATATTTTCGAAACTATCTCTATGGATCTCTATTCCTATCACATAGGACATTTTTATTTATTCCTTTAAAGAAGGTATTTCCACACCATCTTCATTTTATTCCTCATCATTATGTGGAATATGAATATGCTCCCACTAAATCTTTATAATCATAGATCCCTTCTTTATTTTGATATATCCGTCAAACCTTTTGACTATATAATCAAAGTAAAGATTCTAGTTCTAAGGTGCTTGTGATTAATCAATCATATTGATTAAACTCATGTAATTTATAGATTGCATTTGCATTAACAGAATTATAAAACCCTTCAGGTTGTGTCACGTACACAGCCTCATGTTATTCCTTTCAAGAATACAGTTTTAATATCCATATGCCAAATTTCATAGTCTTTAAGTTCCAATAGAAAGCATGATCCTTTATGGCCTATAGCCACTGCAATTGGTTAAATAAAATCATCAGGTTCAACACTTTAAACTCACTTGAACTCATTTCAACCAATTAGCTCTTCAAATGTCATCCATGTCCGTCTTAACTCTTAAGACCCAATTGCACTTCTGGGATTTATCCCTATAAGTGATACCATTAAGATCATGCCTTATTTGGTTCACAGTGAAGTCATTTTGGATCTTATGGCTTCAAGCCATAACTCAAAATATGGTTCCTCAACATCATCTAGATAGATTATTGGCTCGTCATCATATGACCAATTCATCATCCTTGAGTTTGTAGGATATCATTATCCATCAAGCTCAAGGTATTTTCTACTAGATATATGAGGTGTATCTATTACATAAGGAATTTGAGAATCCACAACACTTGTGATTCTTAATCTCCTTTTGTACCTTTATTTAGTGTAAAGCATGTTCTTTAGAAGAATTCTAGAAGATTAGTTATTTTTTTATGATCATGTTCTTACTATTTAGAGTATGATTCCTTCTTTGATTTAGACATCATTATGCCTTAATCATGAGTTCTCTATGATACACAATCATAGTTACTCACAAGGTCCTCAAACATTTGGTTTAAGTATCTCATACATTGATCATATCAAAGAATTAATACTTTTTCCAAGTTTGTTCTTCATTTATAATATTCTTGAACATTTCAAGATATTCATATTGATATTTCATTAAATACCATCTCTGAAGTATTAGTATTTATTCCAATAGGTATGTATATACATCAATATATAATATGACTAATAGAATAGTCATTCTCCCACTACATCTAGTGAAGATTGGCTTGCCATCATGCCCAATAAACAAGACATTCATATTTCTTAATGGTTCATTAACCAAGAGAGTCTAGTTTATCCATCAACATGGAACCTAGAGATGAATTTCTCATTCATTTGTTTAGATGATAATACTAATTTATTGTTGGAGTCATCAATAACTTTTAGGTATTATTATTTTATCTCATGCATACCAAGTACCACAAGATAAATAAGATATTTCCATAAAAGATCATATCTTTGAAATTGAAACATGAACTTTATTGATAGACATCCTTGTCATTACAAGATGCAAAAATAAAGTGTTTCTATTTATTGGCAAAATGAAATAGCAGCTCATAACTCTATTACATGCCCTTTGGGCTGAAATAAACTAAAAGGCACTACTATCTATGGTAGCAACACTTGCTCCAATGTTAAAGAGTGTTCCTTCTTGGTCCTTTCATAAAGGCCATCGCTTATTTTTAGATCATGCACATCATATATGTCAGATTTGTATCTTGGTATCATATACCTAAGATAAAGAAGCATTTTAAGTTTATTTCATGATACCTGAGGTGGATACTTCCATCCCCTCCTTCTTCTTCTTTAGTTCATCTATGTAGAGCGGACAATTTCTCTTCCAATGTCCTGGCTCATGACAATGGTGACATTTGCCTCCCTTGTTCACCCCTCCCTTGGCTTTGAGAGGTGAAGATGACTTGGGTTGCTGGCTAGCATCAGAACCTTTCTTTGCTTTGCCCTTGCCCTTGCCCTTAGACTTTCCCTTTTTTCGGCCGATCATCATCACAGATGTGGGTTTGTCTTTCTTCATATGTGCCTTAGTTATACTCAACATGCCCAAAAACTCTGTCAGTGACCTGTCAAAGTTGTTCATGTTGTAGTTCATCACAAATTGACTATAGGATTCTGGCAACGATTGCAGTATCACATAAGTAGCCAACTCTTGGCTCAGAGGGAATCCCAGTCGAGTTAGGTTCTCCACATATCCAATCATCTAGAGTGTGTGAGGGCCTACTGTATCTCCTTCTTTCATGATGCACTCGAACAATGCCTTAGAGACATCATATCTCTCTTTTCGTGTTTGGTCTTGATACATGTTCTCGAGATGTTGAACCATCTCAATGATGTCCATGTTCTCATGTTGTCTTTGCAACTCATAGTTTATTGAGCACAACATCAAGCATTTCACATCAATGGCATCCTCAATATTCTTCTTGTAAGCATCCCTTACAGCCTTTAGTGTGGTGGGAGCGGGTTCTTCTGGTTCTGGTGTATCTAGGACATAGAGCTTTTACTCTTGAGTGAGAAAAATTCTCAACGTCCTAAACTAGTCGTGGAAATTGTTCCCATTTAGCTTGTCCTTCTCAAGGACCGATCACAACAAAAAGTGATTGTTGTTGGTAGCCATTTATTCTACAAAAAGGACATTTGCAATTTTAGTCCAAAAACTCTTTTGATTTGATTTGATTTGAAAATTGGTGATATTAATTAGATCTTTAATTAATTATCACTCCCACCATTTTGATCAAATTGATATCCCTCACCATCAACTAGGAAGATTGTAGCGTACAACCTTCTAGTGAGCCAAGATCCAAAACAATTGAGTTATTACCCGGCCAACTCCTACGTCCATAATCAAATATTAAGGTAGGTAACATTTACCAATTGCATCATATGTAATTCTTGGATAGATGTCATGCGCAACTCCTTGTCATGTTCATGTTTATGCCTCAAGGTGCTTGATCCAATCAAGGTCACCTTGTTAAGTCTGAGCCAAAAGCCAACACAATGAATATGCACCCTACGAAGGCAGACCCACATATTCACCATCACACTTCCACGAGATAGACGGTGCACCATGTGAAGGCATGTCCACACTTAGTCAATCAAGCTTTTCATGTGTAATGCTTTTGGAAGCCATCTTCAACTTAATATGTTTGTTGAGGGGTTTTAATATGCTTATATATGCATATATGTATCCAATCACCATATATAGTACGTATCATATACATGCTATATCCCACAACCAAAAATATGCAATAACGATAAAGTGATGATTATGGCCATCCTATTGTAGTTGCTTGGAGCCACAAGGAACTACGGTCATCTAAGGTCTACATCCCATGCAATATGTTATTGATGAAGATATGTGCTTGCCAATCCGGGTTGACTGGTTCAACCTTTGAACTGGTCGACTCGCCTCTTGTTCGGTTGGTTGGTCTCCTCTAATCAGTCATCTAGCTCCTTCAGATGGTCGGCTTGTCCGATTGTCTGGGCTTCTCATTGGTCCACCAACTACTCCTCAGTCGGTCGTCTCGGTCCATCAAGCAGTCATCTTCAGTCTTCGTCATAACAAGAAATAAAGATAAATCTATTTTACATACTCTTTGGGAAACCTCGAGTTACATTCGAGGGGAGCAAAGGTAGAAGAGATTCTTGAGTTATCTCGAGTTACATTTAGAATATAAGAAGAGGGCTCGATGTGCAGACCGAGATGCAAACAACCATAACCAACCACACACATGCACATAGGGTCTATAGGCCATAACCATGTGACACATCCACCATCAAAACCATTTTAAGGTGACGCATTTCAATTGCATATATATACCATATCATATATGTATATATTAGTTTGGGATCATGTGGTATTTATGGGATATTCACATTAGTCATTTAAATATTTACATCATATGCAATAAATAAAAGATGGTAAAACCAAAATCTGATCATAATGATTATCCCAAAACATAGAGTATTAACCTGGCTCTGATACCACTGATGGGTTTTATGTGGACGGAGTAGGCGGCGGAAACAAACAAATTACTTGACCATAAACCCATAACTAGCAAATCGTCAACATCTATATAATAGGAAGGATGGTTTTAACGAGTCATACCTAGTCTTGAGGCTTGCTCAGTGACAATGCCTCACAACAAGTGTGGTATTCAACCACCTGTCTTCGATGGAATCTGTGCAGCTCTTGGTCTTGACACAAACTACATTTGACTATTGTCCTTTTAAGCGGCAGAAGTCTCCCGCCTCTATAGGTAGTCCACACGGACTACCGGGAACTCTAGTTGTATTAAAGAATGAACTAGAAGAAGTTGTCCCCTTATGTCAGTGTACTAGTCACCGAAACACTCTCCCACAACCAATTGTTATTATGTAGTTGTCTTTCCCTTATTGTTTCTCCCTAGACGGGTAGAACTTGCATGGGCTCTCTTGTTTACGACAACCAAAGAGGACAACAACTTTGCAGAGCAACTGATGTTCTGAGTTGTGTCTCTGGATAAGTCCCTTGTACCCCTCTATTTATAGTAGAGGGTAGGGTTAGGGTACCTAGTCTGTGTTGGAGTAGAAGGGTCCAGAATTTCCATGAACAACTTACATTGTAGCAAGAAAACCGATCATTTCATAACTGAAGCGATCATTTGGCAAGGTGAGTCAATCGCTTCACCCATTTAACCGGTCGTTTTACTTGCCAGACCTGCCTGCAATGGACTTTCCTTATTCGTTTCTAATTAACTCAAAGATTAATTCTTGTCCTAGTCAAATTGAACTAGTGAAATGAAAAACTTTCCTCACAAATCGAGAAAACCCAACACTGCTCGTTTGGTCCAGTTGAACCGATCAGTTCACCAGAGTGAACCAATCATCTCACTGACCATGAGACAATCAGTTCACCCAGTGAACCAGTTGGTTGGTGGTCCAGATTGTGCAGAACACAGTCAATTCAGTTCTCAATCAATCTGACACTATAATCAATTGGTTCAACACTTGAACTTGATGATTCTGAGTCAAGTATATTGATTGAATGTTTTATTGAGTACCTAAACACTTTAGCAATCAATCCAAACATCATTCATGGATAAACTCCTCTTCTAGGTTAATCCTTTGTGTGTGACCCTATCGGTCCCATTTCACGTTGACAGTGAATGTCCATAACTAGCTTATGACATCACAAGCAAAGAGTGGTACCTAGTCGCACATCAGTGCTATCCAAGTGAAAAGGAAAGTTGGAGAACAACTTTCAATCCTACAGTCTGTGATTGGTATTCCAGTGAATGTATAATTCCTTTGTCTTTGATATGGTGAATGAACTCAAGGTATGGAGTTGTCATCCTTTCAACATTCATTCATGTTTCTTAAACTAGAGAAGACAGTCTGGGATATGTGTGACATCATTATCGTATATTGATTCACATGTGCATGTGCATGCCTTTCTCAATCTTGCTTATCAAGTGGCCTAGACATCATACTCCCTTAGGAGGGACAAATCCCATATCTATCACTCATAGTCTATCTCGTGTGTTAAAGCCACCCAATCATCACCGTTATAACAACCCATGTTTCAGGACTGTGTTTGATGATGTCAAAGTGTACCCAATCACATTTGACAAGTGCATTGATTTTAGGTCTTAGAATCACAATCACTACCATCACTATGAGAGGTGATTTTGACTACAATGTCATGGTTCCATGTATCACTCTCATGGTGGGTATGTCTAATACATTATTCTCCAACATGTATTTGTGTGCTTGGCATGACATCATATATCATGACTAATGAGACATTGGCATCAACCAACACACACTCTAGTCTTGATGTGTCATTGTTGTCTATCAACCTTCCACAATGACATCTGACTAGGGACATAACAAGAATGTACATACTCTTAGCATCCGTACGATCTCATTATTCAGGTCCTTAACTTGAAGACATACGTCATTAAGTATTTTCATTCTTTAAACATTCATTCTGCTCCATCATTTATCTCATAATTGATTGATCTAGAATAAATTGGAAGCTTACCTTTGATATTTATCAAATCAATTAGAACATGTGCCAATCCAATCATCATATGATTAGCTCTCAGGGCATACATACCAAAAAGTCTTCCTTATCTTTACCACTTGAATTTTCTCTCTCTTACTAGACCATTTTTATATATTACTTTCTTGATCTACCCTGCTAGGGTTTCATCATCATATTATGTGTCATTAGTATATTCAGTAGATGTGTCTCTCATGACAGTTGTGTATCATTTATGTTTATTTCCTTATCACTTCATCCCATGTTACACTCACTAAGGAGGATACTGAAGAGAATCTGATTTTGAGACATAGAATTATAATCTTCAAGTATTCACTTAACACAATTCTCGTATTATCCATCATCAAGGAGACTAGACCATTTCACATCTCCTCACATCTCACAATATCTCTCTTTTATCATCTATATAACTCCCTAATGTTTGAGCCCCTTCTTTATTTTCTATCATCGGCTAGCTATTTGTTACTCTTCCCTATGTCATTATTTACTTTTACTTATCTCTTATGATCATGTTTCTCACTTTTGTGTATGATTCCATATTCCATGTCATATAAACTTTCTTATCATCCTTTTACTTTTGTCTAGTTGAAATTCTAAATCAATATTCTCCCTACTAGCTTCATCTTATGCATAATACAATACATGTCCTTCATTTCAAATCAAATGGATCATGCAGGAGTTAACCATAGTTTCCTTTTCAATCAAGCCTTTATATTTTGAATACAATTTACCTTTATAAGAGTTGTTCATTTATTTAGCCACACCTTTGTTCTTCCTTTAATAACTAGTTCCATTTCATTACTAGGAACCTATTGAACACACTTTACGTCAACCAGGTTGCTACTAAATACAGAATTTGAATCAAAAGCTAGTAAGGATGAATACTTTAAACTTTATGATAAAAGTAAACATTCCATGCTCCTCATTATATCATGTAACCCTTCTTTCTAAATTAAACTCATCATTTCCATCACTTTTTTTTCATCTTAGTTTCTTATCCTAGTCTTATAATTTACATGTTTATCTAGTTCTCTTCACTTTCATTCTTCTGAACTTCACTTCTATGTACTTATTTCATACTTAACTCTTTTCTCCTATATTCCTTTTGTTGTGGAGTACATAAGTACATTTTACTCAATTATATGATCCATTTAATCTAATTGATTCTTTCTATATTGGATTTCCATGTAGTTTTCTCTTATCTTTCCTTGATTTCAGATTGGATAAAGTGCCACAATTAGTTATACAATTCAGTTCTCTTTATCCATCCTTTCTTCTTCATTTCGTATGTTACATATTATGTATGTCTCGTATCTATATCCCTCTTCCTTCATTCCCAATTTAGGGTTTCTTATCTGAGGCCCCAAAGTTGGATCTCAGATATCAATTCTTATTGATTCTTAGCTATTTCAATCTTTCCCTTATGTTTCAATCTCTAGTGTATGTACATACTCATTACATTTTGAGTTGGCCTCCCTATATTTTAAATACTCTTATTAGATTAATTAATAGGACTCATTAGATCCCAGTAATACATCATGCCAGCAAGACCAAGCCAAACCTGCAGTTTTGAAGACAAGAGCTTGTCAGTATTAACCAACTTCTTTGTATCTCAAACATATAGAAAGAATATCCACTCAGGGTAAACTCATTTAAAAATAACTTCTGGTCAAGTTGATACAAAGAATGTAAACAACAACTGAATTAACTTCATAGTGTACAAGAATCTTACAGGACCACATATATTTCTAAGAACTAAATTTTTGAATTCAAATATATAAGAGCATTTCCATTGATATCTAATCAAAGCAACAATATAAAAAAAGAGTTACATCATATTCTATTCTTATGCTCAATTCATTCATATCTTTCTGGTCTTCTAACCCTAATATTTCTAGGGTTTCTCTCTAGCCCATCCTCCCACTACATGCATGGCCAGGGCATTTAGATAAGAATAGACATAGTAGCTTGATACTGGTCAACCTAGGTATCCAGATACGGGGCCAGGGTATCCAAATACCCATACTTCCCAGAGCTATTAACACATCAACTCCTAACTGCCACACTTATAACTTTGGCTTTCTAGCCTAATGGTCCCTAACAACTTAGCCTAAGCTCTGATACCAAGTTGTTACACCCACATCCCATGATTACCACCAATCATGAGATTAGGGCATAAGTTTGAGTATTATACTTAATACAAAGTTCACTCCCAACTTTTTATTTTATTTCAAACTCTTTGTTTTCTTGCATTCAATCACATAAATAAACTTTACAAGAGAATTAAAATTTGATTACTCTAATATGATATCAACATTAATGATACACATCCATATATTCATAATATTTCTCACACTTCCATGTACGTACAACATGATAACCAAATATATACTCTATAATTAAGGAAACAAAGTTACACATTATCATTTACAATTCTCTCTCAACTGTATAAAAGGACCTAGAGTGACAGGGACCGATTGAACTTAACTAATCTCATACTTAACTCATGTGGCAGATCTACTTTGATGCATTGACATCTTCAGTCCACAAGTTATCCCTAAAAATTGTGAGTAGAGGGGAGAGCCTACTAAGCTCAGTGAATGAATATTTATAGAAACAGTTTAAAGAACTTATATAATTACAGATATATTGTTGAGGAACTGATATCAATTATAACAGAAGTAAACTTTAAAGAGTCTAATCATTCACAGACATAAATATGGAAGGATACTCTAGATATCTACAAGAGTGAATCAATATATGAACATGATTGATTGATCATAAAGAGAACTAATAATTCAGAACATACAAAGAATAATTGAATCACTGGTGCACACTTTTTTAACCTCTCATTTATCTTATTATGCCCTGAACCCACCTGAGGTGTATCGCAACATGTGAAAGAATCGCAGCAAGCTATGATCTCAATGTACAAGGCTTAGAAGCATGCACGGGTTCCTAAGCCTATCTCTCGAGTAAGACCTCGTCTGCAGCGGGCCTCGGCATGCGTACCTCTCAGTGGTTAATGGGAGTGTTCGGATATCTCAGACTCCACCTCTCAACCTGGGTACTCAGATGGTGAGTCAAATCCCTTAGGCTTATAGTGCATTGGTGGACCTACTGACCACTGATCACTACAACATGTAACACAGGTACCACTGGCATTCCCAGTTGGTGTTGGGTACCACACAACTATAAGGAGTTTGTCCTACTGGTCAAGAACCTCGCACCCTACTGGTGTGCTCTGGCTTACCTCGATCTGGACTACCTCCAGTCGAGAAACTATTTCCTCCCCACAGTGCAGGCCTCATCTTGTGAGGATTCTACAGTGTTCAGGGGCATCTAAATGTCTAATTCATTCTTTAAATTCACAATTCAATCATCACATCAACATATCTTAGTTTAGCTTTGTAAACCGTTCATTTCATAAACCATCTGATAACATTTACCAGAATTGAACTATTAAGCATAACCGCATCTCATACTGAGAAACATTGATATCTTAATACTTCATTCATTGAACACCATATCCTTAAGGTTTAGTTTACCTCATTCACTTATCACATGATTCTCATAAGGATTTAATGTATCATAAATATTCACTAAATAAAGATTGCTTTCAACAAGTCATATACAATCAACATGTGAATGAAATTTAGAATTGAGCTAAATTAGGGTTTCCATGTCATTCATTGAGATATCATGAATCAAGAATAACATTGAATAAATAAATTCTATGATGTCAAGAAAAGCACTTCAAATGCATATCACAATATCTATTCACAAATTTCCAACTTTCCACTCATCTAGGGTTTCACCTTCTTTGGTAAGATAGCAAGAAAACACTATTCACATCACATGAAAACCAAGATAGTATCTGACGTATATGTACTACGCATTCAGATAAACAATCATTAATAATCAATGAGATTCAAATAGACAATTTTCTCTATCTAATTATACAACAATTTCAGTCATGGTCGAAAACCCTAAATTTCAGTTTACTCTTATAAACTCTGCAAATACTTAGGTAATTCTCATTAAGATGGATTGTATTTATTTATAATATGGTTTTATCATCTAAAATTCATCAAAATATAGGAAGAATCCATTTCATATCATATTGCAAAAGCTAGATCAAAAGGGGAATTTAGGGTTTGTACTCACATACTAAGCAATTGAAGATTATTGATGATTTAACTCATTTGTGTGCAATCTACTATTTAAAGGAAGTACTCACTCACCTTAAGGTGTGAAAACACCTTAAAAACGCAGTCCATCTTTGAAAATCTCAAATCCATATCAAAACCCTAGCAAATCATTGGTTTCTTCTTCCTTTTGACATGGAAACCCTAGAAATGAGGGATTATGAAGAAAGAGTGGGAAAGGGGAAGATTTGATACCATTTTGAATAAAATCATAGTAGGGAGATAATCTTGACATGTGAGAGAAGATTCAGAATGAATTCTATGCAAAGAAGCTAAACTTACTAGATTTCATCATATCTCCGATAGAGAAACCCTAGGTCAGCATCTCCACCACTTTCTCCTCTCAAAACCCTAGCTCTCCTCTCTCTCTATAATTTCATTTCTCTGGAATGGATCATGAAATATGAGAGATACGTGGGTGCTATATTTCTCATATAGATCAATTGAGGTTCTTGGGTAGTTTGCACATTAACCCCTCCCTATACTTTTTCTTATTTCAGTAGATTTTTTCTGATATAAAAAAGTTATTGTAATTCATTTATTTTAGAGGTCAAAATCCTGCAAAAATTATGAAAATTTATCATGATGTCTGAAATGTAATTTGAGAACTCCAGTATAAATTTCATATCATTTAGATTTACAAATAAATAATTAAAAATCAAATACTACATTGTTGAACAGCACTCTGTCAACATTTTGGTTGAACTATAGTTTGATCGAGAACCACATTCAAAGAACATCCAAATATTATGAAACTTTTCTCCAACATGAATTACTAAGTTATCCATATCATATTCAAAATTCAATTAAATACAAAATACATAGAAAATATGAAAATCATTTACCACACTGTTATCCTGATCAAATTCCATATTCATGTACTGTCAAAACCCTAATTTTTGTTGATTAGGGTTTACATTTCTCAAACCCTAATTCTTCAAACTAAAATCATAATTAGAGTTTCTTCTTAGGTTTGAAACATCACAATTGAGATAACATCATTAATCAAGTCTAAATGATGTTCAATCTAATCAAGCATGTAATTATTTAGGTAAACCCTAGTTTACCAATTAAGCACAAATGCGGTCATAAAATAATGTATCTTCTTCATGTTAGGGATGAGAAGAGAATAATAAGGAGGGAGACAAATGTGCTACTAGATCCAAGGGCATGAGGGGGAGAAGGAGAGACCAGGTGGATGGTCATTTCTCCCCTTCGCATGATGTGGTCGTGAGGTTAGGGATATGTCCCCTAATTTCTAGATTCATGAGAGGAGATGGGTCTGGACACGTGATAGTCGATAAATAAAATTGGAATGATAATAGTGGGACTTTATAACCATTAAGCATAAGTTTTAGTGTGTGAATTTACTAACATAATTAGTTGAGAAATCCTTATTCAAACGACATGAAATTTGACGTGTAGGCTAAATTGGATATTGGGAATCAAACTTTTTCATCAATCTCACATTCAAGAAACATTTCATATCAGATTTTAATATTTGCATATTATGTACTCTCTTAATTTTTATAGTGTTATAAACTACAATTATGATACCATATGCATTTATATTTGAATTCTTTCATATTTAATTTTACTAAAATTTCTTATGTGTCAAAACTGGCCAAGTATTTTTTCCATATTTATGCATCACTCTTCTAATAATTCATATATTATAGTTATTTTATCTTCAAAATATCATATATAGGGTAATATTAATGCACAATATTGTCTGACTCTAATTAAATTTAATACACTTCTAAATGGGAAGGAAATTACTAAGCATCAAAATAGTTGAATAGTGGCATGTAAGAAGGGATGGTTAACCTATATGGCTAGATTTGAGTATGTTACACTCTTCCTTTTCTCTTTATATTAAGAAATGATCCTTAGTTCTTATCAAGTGCTTCATGATTTTCTTCATGACAATACAGTGATCTTCTCTATGATCTAATTGGTATCTTCTCATCACACTCAAATCATGCAAAACATCGAGGCGTGTACATAACATTTCACACATGAGTCAGTTTCCGCTCTTATAGTCTCTCATATTGAACCTCTTCAATACTTTATCAGTGCATGTAGTTTGATATATACCATGAATCCTTATATATTTATATCTGTAGATCTTGATTCCTAGGATATCAGATGTTTCGCCTAAGTCTTTCATAGAAAAAGGTATTTTCAAACCAAGTTTTAACCAATTTTAGAGTTGTTATGGCATTTACTGGCAATGGTATGTCATCCGCATACAATACGAGAAATACAATTATGCTCCCACTTCCCTCCTTGAAAATATAAGGTTCATCCTAACTTTTTTAAAATCCAAACTCTTTGACTATCTTATCAAATGAAAATTTTAACTTCGAGATGCTTGTTTGAATCCATAGATTAACCTTTTTAGCATACAAACGTTATTGTTTCATTAGGAGCAATAAAACTTTTGGGTTATGTTAAGTACAAAACCTTTAAAAATTCTCCATTGAGGAATTCGGTGTAAATGTAACATTTCCCAAATCCCATTGTCATGATAAGTTGTAATGGAAAGCATGATCCTTACCAATATAACCATGGAAACATGTGAAAAAGTTTCATCATAGTCAACACATTGAATGTAAAGACATGATCTTAATGACTATTTTTTATAAAATTGTATTAGAATACTTAATTGAATACTATATACATTCAACCTTTACAAAGTTCACGTCAGCCTATACACAAGGTTTTCATACTAAAAACTTAAGTCCTAACTACTATTCAATTATAGACGGCATCTCTTGCATGTCTCTTATATGTCTTCTTTGTACTACATGTCCGTGAATTCCTATCATGATTAAATTCATATATGGACCAAAAGAAGGGAAAGAAAAGTTGATACTAAATTCTTCTTATTTAGGTACTTAAAATATGCACAAATAGAGGAGTAAATTCAATTATATGTTTAGTTAAGGACTATTTGATGTGATGGGATATCAAGACAAGAATTAACATTTCCAAGATTTGAGTTCCAAGAAGTTCACAAGGTCATCCAAATTGTACGGTTGTTCAACATTAAAAATAATTCACAAGTTATCTAGTAACCAAAATATCCAAGATGTTCATGATAATAAGATCAATTTCAGATACTAAAATTGAGCATTTTAATATCACATATTTTTATAGGGATAAAGTGGCATGTGTTCAATCATGTATGGGAGAACAACACAGTAGCCAAAACTGTTATTTCAAATAGTGTATAGAGGGACAACTAATCCATTACAACCTACATGTAGGGTGGTGGGATATTAAGCCAACCTTAAGTGAGTGAAAGCTCTAAGGGGCCAAATATCAAGGGATTGAAAACTCCTATAGATCAATTCCTATACTATCTTAATATTCAAAAAAAGTCAACAACATTCAAGTTTTGCAAAATACTTTTGGTGGCCTTCAAGAGGAAAGAAGCACTAACAAACAATTCGGGTTCACTTCTAACAAGATACTATGCATGTAATTTCAATAGGAAAAATTTAATAGAGAATTCTATACCTTTTCTCATAGAAATATTTCTAAATGTTTCACACTCAGGACTCAATGAGATCCAAATTCGAGATCTAACAAGAAAAGTAATTATATGTCAAAAGAGGGTTATTGGACTAGAATCAAACTTTTTCTTATTCTTCTTACATAGGATTGAGTTTTCATCTAGGATTACAATTTCACATTTTTGCACATCATTATTGTCTTTCGAATTTTTCTAAGGTTGTATACAGTCGATGTTACTTACTCAAGAATATGATATTTTCTCTTGATTATGTCCTCAAATGTTAAAATTTATCTTATATCATATAAATATTTTATTTACAAGGGCCAAATATGTTCGTCATATGATGTATTATTTACCAAACTATAATAGGATCATATAGGGTTTATAACTAACATGTACACCTCAATACATATCATTCATATACTCATGCATCATTCTCAAATGTTTACATAAATACAAGTATGTATCTAGATGAAAGATAGTAGAGTACTTACTTATATAGCTCAACACATAATATATTCTATGGTCATTTTCAAAATTCTTTTCATGTATAATTGTATTCTTACTATCATCACTCTAAAATATATTCTTCCTTATACTTTATCTCCCATTCAAATTATGTCTATATCAAATTAGAGTAAGTTGTATCTAAACAATTTCATGAATTCATATTCTATATTAAAATGTTTATAATATATGTACTGAACGTTTGATTTCAAAACAAGGTTGAATTTGTAATAAATATCTTATTCCTGAAATTACTGAATTTACAATATTCAGTTACTTATAGATATATTAATATAAATACATGAATATATACCATATTCTAGACATTAAGTTAGTCGGTCAATTGATCTAGGCTGCTATCATAACTATAAATTATCTAAAACATCATTATTTTCATCTTATCTCTTATACTATTAACTAATTTTCATATCTGAAATTCAGGAAATGAATTGATCATTGACTTATAGTTCCTTGATTTATTACTAATCATTACCAGATTACTTGATCTGGTTTATTAAATAGATTAAGTTTTGTTTCTCAAACATTCAGATTATCTAGTAATATGTTATTAGATATTTGCTTTATGTACAAGTGCACTTATTTTAAGACTAACTATTTGATATTGTCATTTAAGCCTACATAATGTATTGACATTATATTCATTAATAACCATATACTCTTGTATGTATGTGTATATAGTTATATACTATATGTCCATGTACTTTCCTGGTGTAATAAGAAATATCCAATTTCTTATAGGTATTATGAAACTTGGTTTTGCATCACAAGGGGCTTGGCATAGGAGAGTTCTTCTATAGGTCATTGTTTCTATTGCAGTATGTTTCTTGGCTTTAGGATTCCTGTGGAGGCTGAGGGGGTTCGGGGAACGAGGGTTAATATTTGCTTATGGATTATGGCATGGCATTTGGTCTGTGGAGGAATATGCTAAGAGGTTACCAATGTATTCAATCTAGTTATAGGATCATGGATGCTTGCAACTATTGTTGTAGTCATTATTTCTATTAGTAGGAGAAGAGGAGAGGATTTCATGGTGGAGAAGGCAGTGGTTTTGTGGCTTCCTAGTGGCCAGTAGATCTAGCAATGGAGGTTCCCTATGTCTACGGTGGCTACCGTACAAGGGAAGGGAAGCATTGCGAATAGGTTTAGCACAGTTGAGGAAAGAAATAAAGAGAATATACAGGGAGAAAAGAGAAAAGAGAAGAGGAGGAGGAAGCGACACAAAGGAGGATATGAGGGAGTGGAGGGGAGGAAGAAAATGGTTGTAGGCTTCAGCCATTTGTAATGTTTTCTTCCTGTGTGAGGAGAGAAACAATGTGGAAAGGAAGGTGCTACATGTAGATAAAATAAACAAAAACTAGGTGTAAATGAGTGATATTAAGGAAATTTTATGTGATGAATTGTATCAATTAATTGAAGGGTTGAACAAGGTCAAAATAAGATGCAATTTGGGTTAGACGTAGATTTGTCAGAGGACTCTCTAGATACAATGCTAAATCTTCAATTTATGTATTTGAGTTAGTCTTTTCAAAAATGCATAAATCATTGAATAAACAATATATAATGTGCTAAATAATATTTTAATTGATTCTAGGACATTTGTTTTTATATTGAGAGTATATGATCCATTGAAGGTAT
This sequence comes from Alisma plantago-aquatica, assembly GCA_963693085.1. NCBI lineage: Eukaryota > Viridiplantae > Streptophyta > Magnoliopsida > Alismatales > Alismataceae > Alisma > Alisma plantago-aquatica. Next base: position 432,868,246 of record OY856413.1, read on the forward strand.
GTTCAATATTTTTAGACTCGTGTATATTTAATTGTACCAATTGATACTGAAGTGGTTTGTAAATGTAAGTTGAGAGGTTGCAATTATTTCTCAAATGTGGAGGAATCGCTTATTTGGGCACAAGTATTTTACAAGGGGCAAGTAGTGTCAAGATACATAATGGTTGAACAAGAAGCAAAAAAAGTAAAACTTGAAATGAGGGAAGATTGGTAAATATTTCTCACGTGATGAGAACAAATACAGTTTGATAAAGGGAATTTAATTGAAGACACCAAAGACCATCATACTTCAATCGAAATAAATGAGTGGGATCTAAAATGAAGTGCTACATTACAAACAAGTTTAAATTAGTGGGATGAACTATATATCAAAGTATATTTAGTAGCCAAATTTGGTATGTTACATTGAACTTGTTTGAAATATTTTGAATCCAATTGATGAATGCATATTCATCCTATTTTTAGTTGCATTTTCAGCTTAGTTTTGCACTCATTTCCATCATTTTACTTCAAAACTAGCATGCTTTTAGGTTTTCTTAATTTCATATTGAATTATATGGTTTTGACCTAATTTCTTAGTTTTGATGGCAAGTTTGAACTTCATTCTATTGAGCCAGCATATGAAGTGGTGGTCCCGACTAGTGGGCCCAAGAAACTTTTGAGAAAATGGTCAACATTTGTGTTGCTTTGTGCCTTTATTGGGTTTATGCCTTCATCAGATGACATCTTCATTGATAGACCCACCCCCCAAGGGTGAGTTTACATAACCCATGAATCCCATCAGTCTGGTGAGAAGTTAACATGATTCCTGGCCTGGCATCGAGCATCGATGGAATACCCTCTGACAAACCTCCTGACTTTCCATCAGTAGACCCTCGACAGTAATTCTCCTGATGAGAATCATGCTCGATGAGAATTATTCCTGACAAGAATCCTTCTGAACGGACACCATGTCCCCATCCTCCAGAAATTGGACAGACTCGATCTTTGGTGGTTTACTTGTATTCAACCTTTGGTGATGATTTTGCACCTATTCTATGATGCCAGTCAGATAACATGCTCTAATGATACCTTCTTGACATTGACAAAGACTCTATGCTCTTCCATTTATTCTCACCATACACATATACTCTTATGGTTGGGCACACCCATATCTCCAACAGTCATCTTGCACTCCACCCCTAATAGTAATATTGAAGGACCATGAGACTCTTCATCTACCTCCCTCTGTAGACCTTTCATAATAGCTAAGACTCAAGTGAAAGGCAACTGGGAAGGGTTCCAAACCCTAGCCTCCACCTATAAATAGAAGTCCATTCCTACCATGAAGAGGACCTTCCCCCAATGCCACCAGGATGCCAAAATCAGCCATAAGAACTACATCTCTAGTTCCATTGACCCCCCCCCTTCATTGGTTGCTTCTTTGGTCGACAGACCAATACAATTCCAACCTCCATTGAAGGCTTTAAGAAACCTAACCTCGAAGGAATTTAGAATCAAGGTATTCATCGATCCATCATTCACCTTCTTCATTTCCACATAATAAGATATAGCCTAGAATGAATAGATCAACATACTTAGTACATCTTCGGAGAATGTCAAGGAGGTGTTCTTGTTGTTTCTTCAATGCCCTTGTTCTAGAGTTTGAAGAACAATTCTTGCACACCACGACTTTGATTCCTCCTTCTGTGGCAATGACCTCTACTCTCTTTTTCTTTTTTGTATATGTATTCATTATCATGAGTGAGTAGTCCCTCCTCTAGGGTGTGGGGAGTATCCCTTCTACCTAATTTTATTCTCTTTACTACATCATTTATTGTATGGACCATTGTGTATTTTTAATCAACTACTTTTATGCTTGTACTCTTTCCTGATCATCAATTTTGCATGTTTATCTGATTTTTGGTGCATAAAACTTTGAACATAGGATCTATTATATCGATGGGTTCGTGTTAAACCCTTAATGAGTACTACATATAGATGTTTTCCAAGGTGATGATGCATGATGTCTAGATAATGCAACAACAAGCTTAGAGTGATATATGTTCAAGTTTCACTCTTAACATCAAAAGTGAAATTTCTTGACCCCAGCATAGGTATTTTCATGATTAACATGATGTAGTGAGAGAGTAAAATATATTTAGATATGGTGAAACCAATTCTAACCTAGTGTCCCCATCCATTGATAAATATAGACTTTAATCCACTATGTTATTATTTTCAATCTTAGAGTAATAAATGATCAACCATCTTTATGCTAAGCACTAGTCTTTTCCTAGTTACCTTGATCAGATAATTCTTAGAAATATTCTCCATTGGGTTCAACCCTAAATTATACTATGATACAATCTATCTACTTGCAGGTGGTGAATATTGTACTAGTTTAAGTAAAATTCTAGCGACTTTTGCCTAGGTGAATTTTCTTGTGCAACAACACACATTACCAATCTCCTTTTTTATGTTTATATATTACTATCCATGCTAATATTCTACTTGAAGACTCATTTACACCCTAGGGGTTTTACCCCTTCAGGTGCATCCATGACATTTTGTACTCTATTGGTGTATATGGTGTCCATCTTAGATCACATAGCTGTAAGAAATTTGCTACAATGTGATCATGTAATAGTCTCATTGTTTCTTTTTATCTCATTGTTATTCATGAACAACAAAGCATTTGATTGAGTCATGAGAAATCCAAATCTACATGGCTCCTTTGGTTCCTTTGGAAGTTTAAGAAATAAAACCTTTATTATCACATATAATATCGAACTAAGATCCCTTAGTTTCTTTAGGATATCCAACAAAGTCATATTTAATTGATTTCCATCCAATATTTTTAGAAAATTGTTTCTTAACAAATGATTCATATCTCCAAATATTTTTAAGAGACACATTGGGACAATTTTCACTCCATATCTCATATGGTGTCTTTTGAACCAATTTAGAAGGCATGTGGTTTAGTGCAAACACTATGTTTTTAGAGCATATCCCTATAAGTAATTCAAATCATTATCTGAATTCATCAGTAATCAACCATGTCAACAAATGTGGGATTTTTTCTTTATAATACATCATTATGTTGTGGTGTTCAAGTTGAAGTAAACTATGAAAAATAAGAAGGTCTCTTAGAAGGGCCTCAAGAACTTGGCTTAGATATTATCTACCATGATCATATTGTAGTCCTTATATATTCTTGCCAAGTTGGATTTGTACCTCATTCACAGATTCCTTGATCTCTTTAGAGGATTTTTGTTTGTTTTTCATAAAATGCACATCTACATATCCATCGAAGTCACTAATAAATGTGGAGTAATTGTACCCACCTCTAGCACTTGTGTTAAAAAGTCCCAATTGGTTGATCACTTTATCACTTGGCAAGCAATTGATCTATTGATTTACCAATCAATTAGTAGATTGACTAACTTGTTCATATGATTGGTTGAATCATTATCAACATTTTCTTAAGTCAGAACAATTCTAATTATGATTTTGATTGCAAACTTATTTTCCCTTGAACATCCTTATTTGTGTGACCTTGTAGGTTCCACATTTAATTGAAATAATTTGGAGAACAACTTTAACATGTAAGTGGTCAATGTTACTGTGAAAACTTGTCACACAAAGCTAAATTTCTCAAAACCTGACAGATCAACCGCTAATAAAACATATATTTAAAAAGAGGGCTAACCAAGACTGATTAAATTTTCAAAAACTTACTTAACAACATTTCTGTAAAATCCCAACATATCAGGATATTTCATAAATCATATCAAAAGTCTCTTACAAAGGCTTTGTGACTTTAGCTACAACATCTACAACTATACACATGAGATATTGTCTACATGTACAACATCAGAATACTATGAAATCTCGAGTTGATAAAACATCATACACAAAACTTTCCTACCCAGATCTGAGAGTACAAGGACAACTCTTGGCCATGATAGACATATAATCAACTCATTTTGTGTTCCATCACATCAGCTCCTCCTTGCTGCCAAGGGTCTGTTACTACTGCTGACAATCGCCTAAAAAGATTATGGTGACCCACGGGTGAGACCCATGTCCCAGCAAGAGATATAACTCTCAACATCAATTATTTATTACAATAGGTTATGTAATTAAATAGGTAAAGTAGATAAGGCTGATTAAACAGATATATAGATATATAGATATATATATATATAGATAGATAGATAGATAGATAGATAGATAGATAGATAGAGCAATAGAAAGGAATTATCAGTTATAAGGACTTTACTAAGAGAAATTCCAATCAGAGTCTTACAAGCTAGCATTATTCTCAATTACTAGATTTAGTTATTACTATGAGCATAACCGTCATCATGAGCCTAAACAGCATCATAAATATCGATAATATTATGATCATATTTGAATGATAGGAACATGTCTAACACTATAGCATGTTTGCAGTCATAAACAAAACTTAATATCATAAGCATATCTAACTGTATACCATATCTAACAGCATGGGCATATCCAATAGGAGGATCAAAGCTAGCAATGTGAGAATGTTTGGTACAATATCATGTCTAAAAGGATAAGCATATCTACATCTTAAGTAGAGCTAGCAGCATAAGCACAACTACCAGCATAAGCATGATTAGAAGTATAAGCATAGCTAACTACATAGGCATGGCTAGCATTATAAGCATATCTAATGACATGAGATAACTTTCATCATAAACATAACCAACAGAAGTAGTATTTCTAACAACAGAAGCATGGCTACTTCTCTTGTAGCACTATACATCATCTATATGTGAAAAGAACAAACAAGGGTTATCATCCAATGTGAAGCATTTTTAACCCTAACAGATGTGATACTACATTGTTTACATATTTTATTAAGCCCTAAGGAGTTTGAGGTACACCACTCAAACTCCAACTCACCATTGCTAAGTTGAAATCAATTTTCATACAAGATCTAGGATAACTGGAATCCAAAGATATCATCCCTTGGCCAGTATGAGTTCTTCACAGTGATATATGAGTCAAGCTACAAAATACTCTAGTCTGCCTTTGGTATATAGGTCACGGTGTAGCCATTCTCCCGCTAAGGTGTGACCGAAGCCATCCTCAAAACATATCACATATACAATATTTGAGATACAACCTCGGTCATTCTCCTACTGAGGCATGGTTGCATCCATCCTCAAAACCTTTAGGATCAAGATGTCAAGGACACATGGTCTCTTGCACCTCGCATACTCAATGATATGTGCTTCGAGTTTCCCGTAGGAAGACTCATTTCACCATCCAGCAAGTTTTGACACTGGAATGGATCTATAGCACATGGCACTACATGATTAGGGTTTCACTTTGATTAGTTATTGCCAATTGGGTGAACTAAGGTTGAATCACACAAGTGGACAAACAAAACCTAATTCATTTATAGAGAGCATTAATATATAACAATTCTAGAAAATATAAAATGTATGAAGCATAATCCTTATTTCAACATCACATGGTACTATTTCATTGTCATTCATGAGACTCTACTTGTCATCACACCAACACAGGATATAAATCCTTATCACATTATCCCAAGGTACCAACCCTTATCACATCATGAAGAGGATCACACCTACATTAGGGTTCAACTATGTCCAAAGGTCATTAAGACCATTACATTTTCTTCTGTAAGAACATCATTATCTTTCCATACCTTCCAAAAGGCTAAAAAACCATCATCGTATATGTGATACATATGTTCAGCATAACATTGAAATAAGGAACTAAAATATGTTCACATGATAGCATAGTAAGGTTATCTTAGCATTAAGGGAATTCCTTTGTTATAACAATATAAAAAGAACTAGGTATACTTAACCACCATCATTTAGTTGTACAAGGATTAGATTAAACAACGCAAGTTTAATAAACATTGTGAATCACCACTTCACAACAATCTTTGGTTTATATTCATTTGAGGGCAAAGGAAATACTACAAACTCATGGGATTAAAACTATTGATCCTAAATCATAAAATCCCCACCATCAGATCAAGTTAAATAAACACAACCCATCAAATCAAAGAACATACATCAGACCATCGGGTTCAAGGCAATTAAAACCATTGCATCGTGTGTATGGATCACCACCACTCAATGACGATTGCATAAAACATAACCATTGGATTAGGGCATCAAATTCAAGCCTTCTAAGTATAAGTCCTCACCCAAGACCTTCAGATGCTAGATAGGTAAGACCACCAGATGCAAAACATGTAAAACCTTAAAACATTAATTTAGGAAAACCATCGAGTTATGACCTAGAAAGACCATGTATCACCATCGGTTGCGATCTGTAAACTCACCATCAGTTGTGAGCTCTAGGCTCACCATTGGTTGTGGGATCTAAGTTCAGCATCAGTTTCAAGAGTAAGGAAATCCGTCGAGTTATATATTACTGAAACCATCCTTTGTCTTAGTCAAGCAAACCATAGATTGAGCAACTAAGTGAACTGTCGTTCTGATACTTAGAGAAAACAATCCATAACGTTTTAGTATGACCATCGGTTGTGTCACTAAACATTACCATTGATCTAACACTTAGAGAAATCAGAAAATCAGCAATTAGGATAGACATTGATTGTGAACCTAGTGAGACCATTGAATTTCATTACTATATGGAAGAACAGACTTCAAACATCAAGTAAAACCATTGATTCATTAGAGGGGGGAAACCATCATTTGGGTAGGGTTTAAGGAACCATTGTTCGAACACAAGATAGGAGAAACATGACCATTGGTTCTTGAGAACATCAAGTTATCAAAATAGCAACAAGGTGTGAACCATCGGTTGTCACAAGAAGTGCAACCATCGGGTGTGTAAGCAAGAAGGGAAAACAATTTATAACACCTAAGGAAACCATCATTTGTGAGGGTTAAGATAACCATAGATCATTCCGTGAAAAAGGAAAGATACCCATCATTTATTGAGATCGCTAAATTCATAAAATCAGTAACTAAGGTACCACCAATGTCTATTTGAAAAAGGCAAACCAACAGGTCACACAACAAAAGAGAAATCATTTCAAGGAACCAAGGAAAACCCATTGTTTCAACACTCAAGAACCATATTTGCTATGGTTATGGAAACCATCAACCATCCAAAAGTAAGAGTAATATAACCATCATTTTTTGGGGCTTCTAACAAGGTCATTAAATTAGTAACAAAGCACAACCATCGTTCGACACAAGGAACTAACCATCAAATCATGAGGCAAGGTAGAAATCGGTCCAAAACATATCAAGGACAACCATCGATTCTCACCACCACAACACCATGGATATATGGTCAAGCAAGGTCTAAAGCTCATCTTACAGAAAGAGAGAATGTGCACAAGATTAAGGAGAGTAATAAGAATATTATCTACTCAAGAATCGTCATATATATGCACAAATTAACTAAGGATTCGAATGTTCTACCCAATACTATGTTTTTGCTCATGGCAAGTTAAAAGTAAGCAATAAACATGAAGAGAGATATACAAATCGCCTCAAAGATGGATATGAGGCTCCAACTAGAAAGGTGGCTCGAGTAAAGAGAAAATAAAATCCTAGCTTTGAGCTCCCCACTCATCTAATCTAGCTTTTTTCTCCAATAACAAGCAACCTTAGGTCAAGTAAGCAAGAAGAAAGGTGTTCTTCAAGAGTTATAGCAAAAACTCCACCATGTAAACCATGGATGTGATCAATAAGAAGAGATGGGAAGGTAGAATAGCAAGGAAAATGAAAGAAAGAGAGAATATCTTACTTGCTTGGTTTAAGAACAATCTAAGGAAGCTCTGAAACCTTCAAGGGAGGGTAAATTCGAGCTCTAGGTGCACATGCAAGTAGATTGACCAAGCTTCATCTACCTTGGGCTCCTTCTTCTTCACCAAGCAGAGGAAATGAGCCCCAAGCAGCAAGGAAGAAGAGAGGGTAAAGGGAGCACGTAAGGGATATGTTTGAATGCAAGGAGGGAAGTATAAAAAGTTAAAGGGGAGAGAGAATGGAGAGGCAAGGTGTCTTAGCCAAACATGCCAAGTGTCCATGGTCAAGAGCTTCTTTTCCATGCAACCCAGCAGCCCATCATTAGTAGAAGTCAAAAGGCCCACTGAAATGTGATTCCCAGGTCAGCCACCAACCCAACTCATAAGAAAACGCATTGAATCTATTACACAAAGTAGCCCATCTATGAGAGGAAATCCTAAGTTCACCTTAGGTAGATGTCACACACAAAACCAAGGTGCATCTAGGCGCCCCATGGTACAAATAACTCCAACTTGGTATGAAAACATGTGAGTCACAACAAGCATGTGAAATTTGTGAGAAAAACCTCCAATAAGGGTAGATTGCTTAAAAGTACAAAATGTGCACAAAATACATAACTTGCACAAACACATTCCAAACTGGACCAAACTTAAAACATGGCTTAATTAACTGATATTGAAGCATGAGCAAGAGTTTCATTAACATATAAGCATCCAATTAGGTAAATTATGCATCATTAGGGTTTAGACTAGGTCAGGGGTCTTACAGTTACCATGAATATATAATGCCTTTTTCGAAAATTTGATGATAAAATCTGAGGCATGGAGTTGTCATCTTAACATTTGATGTATGTTTTTGCATCTAGAGTAAAATATTGAGATTCAATGGGCTCAATATCATGTTTTGAGCGACATGAGCATGGACATGTGTTTCATTGTCTCACTTGTAAAATGGTCAAGGATATCACTCCAATAGGAATGAAACACTTTGTCTATTTCACTTGCTAAAATCCAAAAGGTCATGGTGCACCCAGACACTACATGTATGGAAACCCTTTATTAAAAGTGACATTGGGTAGTGTTAAAGTAAATAGAACAACATATATCGCCATAGTAACTTCAGGTTTAAGGATCATAGTCACCGCTATTACATTGAGACATGACTATGGCTTCCATTTGTCATTCTCAAGATGGGTATGAGAGGACTTGTCCCACTTATCAACCTGAACTTATCATAAAGATAGATCCTCAAACAAAACTTTGACTTAAAAACTAGCAGCCATTAAAAATTAAATCAAAAAAAATCAAAAAAGGCAAACTCCATACAGAATAAACAGCTAACAATCATCATGAAACCTCACATGATGTCACACAAAATCTTACTACTTGCCATCAACATCATTTCATAAGAAGGCTTGATAAAGATAACCAAAATCTATCTAATGATCCCATCATATAGTATTACAAGAAGATCCATATTTATGAAGATACAACAATGTGTGAATTCCATAGTAGTTCACAACTCATAATTGTAAGGAAACACCAAGACAAATATCTTATTACATTCATTAATAACTACCCATCCTTCACTCAAGAAAGTGAGAGAAAGAATACTCTAGACATAACTATGTTATCTCTTGTTAAGTCTTGGTCACCATGTACTTTCCATTATACCATCACACCTAAAACATCTTGGAATAACCATATGAGACATAAAGAGTCCTAGAAAGATATAAGCATGTATAGGTATCATATTAACATGTGTTTTATCAAACATATGATGTATTGTTTTTCAATTCAACTTCCAACTATTCAATTAAACTTATGGATTAGGTCAACGTATCTATTACATAACAAGTAATATTACTCATATTATTGTAACAGAATTTGCATATGTCAAACATCTTGAGAAAAGAAATTATAATTCATTGTGGTGCTTGAGATAACCAATAAGAACATCCTATAAATATCATGATTAGTGTTATCATTTGTAACTAAATCAATTTTATACTATATAAGACTCTTGCCCTGGATAATTTGAATTGTACTATCCAGACTACAAGATTATGAATACAAAGTTCCTAAGCCCACTATAAAGGGTCGAAGAAGGATTAGGTTTCAAAAAGATCCCAGCATACCTTGGTTTGTGGGGGTATAAAGAATAGTAGACACATTGGAAAAACCTAGCCATAGGGGCTCAAAATCCAACCTACAACACCAAGTCCCATCCCTGGTACACATACATCGACACCTACACATGGGTAGGGCTACTTGTATATACCCCAATTCATGTTTCGCAAATCAAGTATATCATCATCTAAGGCCTCTACCAGACTCGTAGATATTAGCAAAGGAATTTTTGGGGGGAATTTCTTCATGAATACTCAATAGCAAATGACTCTGATCACCTTCTCACAACCCTTGGGTGGATACAAATATGCCCTTTGACTATCCTTCTGAACAATGGGATATTACTATAGTGCCAAGCCGTACACTATATGATTAGGGTTTCACTTTTTGTTATGTTAAATTATTCATCTTTCAAATTATTATTTTTAAGTAATAATTGTATTTCTTAGTAAGGCTCGACTAGATATTTTTGGCTTACCATAATTATACAAAATGATTATTATACATGGAGATGAAATAGACAAAATCTAATATGAACATGAAATTAAAGAGCTATATTATTAAAAAAATAAACAATATAACCAATTTTCCATTTTCATTACAATCATGCTACATGCCAATATTCACTATGCTCACTTAGATATTCCTCTTGGGCTTAACATCTTGTCCATGTACCATTTATGCAAGAATATTCAACATTGAACTTAAACAAAACATCAACATGGTGTATTTCTATTTACATCATTTGTATTCAGTATTCATATAGAAATCACATTGGATTTGTCATTATTTAATGTCTAGGCATTCACATAATCATCATTTGGAATAAGGTGTAATCATGTAACATTATTAGTATATTATCATGCATATTAATTTTGAGTGAAATGGTCATTTGTCCATAACAAAGCAACATCTCCCTAAAATTTCAATATTACCATTAAAGTGGGTACATTTCTTATCATACTGTATCGAGAAAAGACCATGTCTAATTTTGTAAACAAACTCCACCATGAGGAATTTTCTGCTGAAATAAGAGTATGCATAAATATGATATTTTTCATCAACATAGTACTAAAAAGTCCTATAAGAGCCATTTTAAGGAGGAAAACATAGTTTTCCAAAATTTCAGCCCTTATACACTCAATAGGGCATAAAATCACTATCACATAGCATCCTTAGGAGTTAGGGTATGAAAGTAGGTGAAACTAAAATTGGTTTGTTATGCTACTAAATAGTCCATAAAAGTTTCACTTTTAAGCATATAAAGCACTTCAAGTAGTTTTATTGTTTAAGCCATTCAGCATATATAATCAAGGAGGCAGTAAGTAACCCGCTTGGAAAACATGTGAACAGAACCTATCATTCAAGACTGCATCTTTATCACCCTTCAAGATTCACCAAAATCCCTCCAAAAGCTCCACCATATCTCCTTCTAACTAGATCTAGCCACAACCATGGCAAAGACAAAGACCAAAGGAGGGATCTTCAGCTATTTGGATCGAAATCCACTATGGATAACCATGGATCTCACATAAGAGAAAAATAATAGAGGTAAAAAAAAGGAAAGAGGATGGCATGAAGATATTACATGGACTAGAGTAGAAACTAAGATATCTTGTATTAGGACCACCAAGGGAAGCTTGGCCTTCAACTTTGATGCACATGGAAGCTTCAAGCCATGACCATCCACCACCTTGAGCTTCTTCTCAAATTCTATGGGTGCTCCTCAATGTTATAATAGGTATCTTAGATGCCGACTGAGGATAGGCTTTATTGGTAGAAAGTATGCAAATGTTAGGGTGGTAAGAAGTCTAAAGTTTCCCCCATAAGTGGACCCATTGAAGTTCCTTGCAATATAACCCATCGAGACCCTTCGCCTTCAACCCCATCAAGGGCGATCCATCCAAGGTCCAAACCATCAAGGTTCATACTTCTCAGGACCCATATAAGGTATAATCAACCTCTCTCATTGAGATGAAATACCCTCTCACTATCAAGGTACACAGTCAACCCTATCGATGTGCCTATGCACATAGCTATTGAGGGCCAACTACTTATCACCTATCAAGGATCCCCCTCAACCTATTCAATAAGTATCTAACCTACAGAGGTCATTACTATCAAGGATTTGTCTGATGGAGGCTAGTAAGGCTCCTTTCACAGACCTATCGAGGTCTAAAGTTCAAGGATATTGAGCCTCAACTACTCAACCACTAAACAATATATTAGGGTTAGGTCTAGAACCTAAGGTTGATTGATGATACAATCAAAGTTCCAAAGCATAAAAATCACATAAAACAAAGCACATACATGGATAAAAACATGACTGTATATATTTGCACATAATTTGCAATTAGGTCCTCATATTATCAAGAATTTCAATTTTAGGGAAACGAAAGTGCAAATCTAGCCAAATTAGGGTTTTCTCTTAATTAGTTGACAAGATTTTTATCAAGAATAAAGTTATGATAAGTAAGTTATATTATGATTAACATAGGTCATGTTCCTTACAACCATAAACCTACAAAAAGGAATTCACCCCAAAAATAACAAATCTAGGGCAGGGAGTAACAACAAGAGATGTGTAATTGCCTTTTGATAGCACTTAGAAACAAATTATGTTACCCTAAATTTGTTAGTATTTAGTTATCATGAATTGTATCCCTACTTATCAAGGTATATTCTTTTGTAGTTAGTTTCAAGTTTAAATTTCTTATGCATCATTCAATATGTTATCTAGAATTCGTGGCATCTTCTTATGGATTAGTTATATTATCATTCTCTATTGTCCTTTTTTTTGTCTCCTTATGTTTATCACTTCTCATTCCTTACTATATAATTGTTGTTAACTAATAAAGGGTAGTTTCAACATGTTTTATGTTCATTTTGTGGTATGTACTCTTCTTATTAGGTATTTTTGTATAGGGATTTTTATAATTAGGAGATTAGTTAATGTGTTCTGAAAATTCATCCAATTAGTGGACACTTCCACGCACATATCCATTATCTTCTACCTAGTAATAGCCTTTGGGTTTTTATGGATTCACAACCAACTCATCATCACGTGTATGCTCAACTATTTTATTTTTCTGCTCATTATTACTATATGGCCCCTTTTTATGGCTAAAACATGCCTTTTTGAACAAGACTTCCATCCAAAACGTTTGATTCTCAGTATATGTGATCCTTCCTCGTAGGAGGAAAATGGTACAACATCATATCTAGTCACCATGTCATCACTTGTTCTTATTTTTCTATATCATCAACTTAATGAATTGATGATCATTGTAGCAAAATCTTATAGTTTTCCATCATAAAGTCCTCAAATTACACCTCATTCATCATCAATTATCCTTGATTAGAATCTGATTGTATATTATTTTAGGGTTTTTGTCTCTTCATCTTGAATTGAAATTTAATTCCGCTACTTATTTTTCATTTTAACATGGAAAATCCTTCTGATTCTACTGAATTTTCTAGATTGTTTGTACCTTGTAGTACCTTGATTACCCCTATCACTATCTAATCATCATTATTCATCATATTATTTCATCAAAAGTGATCACTTATTAAGTGATTGTTCCAATATCCTCATTGTCCGCCTTTTGGACTGTGTATGCTTCATGTTTCTTCATCTTTGGGAAGACCCAACTCCTCCTTTCACATATGTTTTTCTCAATGTATCATGGTTATTTACTTCAAATATTTGATAAAATTATTGCCTAGTCCTAACTTAACTCAGATTCCATACTTCTTATGTGTCAACCATCATCTTATTATCTTAATCCAACTCATTATTTAAGTTCCCATCCTTTTATAGACAATATATATCTTCAATCATCCTCATAACATGTATTCTCTATGAACTTCCATGTATGATTCTTTGTATTATACAAAATACTTCAAGATTAACATGTTTGTTGAACATAGTTAAAGCTTAATATACCGATTCATTTATCCTTATTTCATCCTTCTTAATAATCTCATCTTCAAACATTGGATTCCTATTCGTATAAGCCATCATATTAAGTTTTAAGGATTCCTTATTATATTGTTTATATTTCAATAAAGAAATGCTTTTTCATAATATTTCCTTTAATGGTCAAATTTCTTAAGTTTTGATGATCTTAAACATGGGTGTTCACTCTTCGCAAGTGATTAGGTTAGTATGTCACATCACTTATAACTAATTTTTCAGTTCAATATCTTCAAACTCAATATGTGTTATGCATCTGTCAATATATTTTATCTCATTCTTTTCATCATGAGTTCATAAATTATTGTACTCTTGGTTTGTTTCCCAAATGACTACTTTTCCAGAGTACTCATTGGGATAACAACTAGGGAGTTCCACACTAAATTTCCCTAAATACTTGGATACCTGACTCGGGAATCCAAACATTAGGTTCAAGTAGCATGCATCATGCTCATGTCAGGTTCATCACGTACTTATCATAAACCCTAGTTCATATTGTCCAAGTAGATTAAGCTAACTTACGCCCTAATACTACACTTGAGAGAACCCATCCCGATGAGGAAACCCCAAATGATCATCAGGACAAATATTCAAACAAAACCAACTTGAAAATTAAAAACCATCAACAACCAAAACAAAAATCCAAATAAGACAAACTACATTAATATTTGACCATGAACAGTCATCATAAAACTACACATCACATCAAACACAATCCTAATTATTATCATAGAATCATTTCATAATAAAATCTTATAGAGAAAAGAACCATAATTAATCATGTCATATAATATTACAAAAAGTTCCATAGCCGTTAAGATACAATAATATATGAATTCCATGTAATTCACAACTCATAATCATAAGGAAACAGTAAGGCTCCTAACCTATATTGAACTCCAATCATGTTTAATAATCATAATTGGATGATTGTTTAAACTTGAAACTCAGTTTTTTATGTTGTATCTATAATTCGACTCGATCTTCACTGTGTTTGCACTTTTTGGCAATTTCATGTACATTTATGGAATAATATGCAAGTCCACCATATTTAAGTATCTAATTGAAACTTAAATCTAAATTATATAATGAAATTATCTCTTTAATATCCATGTTATTTTTTAGAATTTTGATGCTTTTGAGTTAGGTTTGGATGAGGTTTCAACCCTTGGTTTCTAACCTAGTCCAGATCATCAAGGTTCATAGGTTGAACCATGAGAGTCAATAGCTAAGAGCCTTCCCAATCATGATATCTTGTATATATGAGGCCCCATAGGTCTATATATATCTATGCTTCCTTATAGGGTATACTCTCAATAGGTTTGTGTGATGCCTCGCGCCACACAAAGCCAGATTACTCCAAACAAAACAGCGGAAGAAAGATTAAACAATAGATTACTAGAAATACTGAAAATTAGAACCATTTACATAAAACTGCCAAATAGGAAAAAGCCTTTACATATGAGTCCTTTCACGTCACAAGCACTTACCATGTGTGCCATCAACCTGTTACAAGAAAACATGTTCCAAAACATATATACATATATCTACCACAGCTAAACTCAAAAGGGCACACAAGCCAACTGTATCTTGAAAGCACATCTATAAAACATCCCCAAAGACCTGAGTGTACAGGGATGACTCTAGGACTCTAAAGACAAAATACATCCAGTAGCACTTCCAACCTTGCCAGCTATTGTCTTTCTTGTTGTTTCTCAACCTCCATTGCACGATCTCTGCCTCCTCGTGCACGTCCACCTAAATGATGTGGGAAACCCACGCGGTGAGATTCCAAATCTTAGCGGGAGATATAACTCTCCACCAACTCTATTATTATCATAGATAACTAAGCAGAAAGGAATATTATTATAAGATGAGTAGACTCAGCAATTCTTTTAAGCAAAGAAACTATCACTTGTTTAAGCAGTTTAGGCATCTACACTAAAGACTAGATTATCTTTAAGCTCAAAAAGGAATATGAAGAACATGTATAAATGTTACAAACTAATTAGTATAAAAGCAAAGCAAGGCCTCATAGGGGTGAGCATTCGGTTAACTCGGTCAGTTACGGTTAATTCGGTTCGGTTAAATGGTTAATTTGTGGTTTGAGATTTTAACCATTAACCTAACTGAATTGCGTTGGTTAATTCGGTTATTGTCCAATCGGTTAACGGTTAATTCGTTCGGTTAATTTGGTTAACCAAATAACACATGTGTAATAATGTTATTTGAAATACTCATTGAATTTTGAACAATTATTATATTATAGTGCTATTTCTGGAAATATAATGTTGTATGGCTCGTGAAAACTTGATTACTATGTATATGGGGAAGTTTTTTGAAATAAAAGTACAACTATATATGTATATATACGTGTGTAGGATATTATTTAAGAATAAATTATAACTATTCGGTTAATTTGGTTAACCATACCAAA
Source organism: Alisma plantago-aquatica (assembly GCA_963693085.1). Classification (NCBI taxonomy): domain Eukaryota; kingdom Viridiplantae; phylum Streptophyta; class Magnoliopsida; order Alismatales; family Alismataceae; genus Alisma; species Alisma plantago-aquatica. Next base: position 432,884,571 of record OY856413.1, read on the forward strand.
AATATCTTTAACCATGAAATTAACCATTTAATGGATTAACTGAATTAACCAAATAGTCTAAAAAAATTTAACCATTCGAAATTAACCATTCGGTTAATCGGTTATTAACCAAATTCTGCTCACCCCTAAGGCCTCATTCAATGTTCTTGTATTTGATCCTATACATGTACATTGCATGATTGATTACGTATTTTATTTTTCCCTGAGGATTTGAGTCGTACCACCTAAATCCAACTGACTACTGCAAAGTCAAAATCAATGTCATACCGGGTCTAGTGGAAGAGCCAGAATCCATGAACTCACCACCTCATAGTCAGTAGACGAGTGAACCTACAGTGACATCATCAGTCAGACTACTTCCAACGACATATAGTCCAGCTCTGCAAACCTAGCCCACCTTGGTACAGGTGACAGCGCTAGTGAAACTAAGTTGCAGCCCACAGCTACACTCTTCTAGGGTATGGCCCGCAACCGATCCCAAGTCACATATCACTGAGCTACGGCCTGAAGCCACACTCTTGCAAGGTATGGCCCACAGCCAATCATGTGTCACATATCCTTAACATAAGGGGATATTTTTCCTCACCCCTGCATATTCAAAAATATGTGCTCTGTGTTAAACTCGTTTCACCATTCAGCAAATGTTGACACTGAATGGATCTATGGAACAGGGCAAGCTACATAATTAGGTTCCACTTGGTCAGTTAGGTCATTTAAGTGTCTTTTAGCATCTATCAAGTTACAGCGTATAAACTTTAAACAAGTTTTATAAAGATAAGGGCACAGCACAATGCCAGAAAATATTTTAGCATATACGGTGTGATCTCATCACATTATCACTTGATGCTTGTCTCCCACCATATTTTTCATCACAAGGACCACATACTTCAAAGGTAGAAACCCCTCATCTCATTATTGAGAAGATTATCATCTCATATTAGTCAATAAACCATCATTAGGTCATAGGACACATTTACCTCCTCTTCCAATGATACTAACATTTCACATATCTCATAAGGCCCATTCAATCATATCATTAACACCATACTTCTTACCTGGATATTCTTATCAACTCGTGTTGCATGGTTAGGGACTTATAACAAAAATAGTAATACTTCATCATTACTACCATCTCATAACGATTCATGTCATCCACACTACATCATTAGGGTTAGGGTTCTTCTTTAACCGATCAGGGTTTACAGGGTTGGATCCACAACCAACCTCAGCTCATCACTTCTATTATCACTTATAGAGTATGTTATGAAGTTATAGGTTATAGAAAACAACACTCAGTTGTTTTTCATACAACCACCCCATAGGGTATCATATCATATCATACCATGTAACCCTGTCGACAAGGAGTGGTTCAAGTGGTCAAGCACAGTGTCCCCTAACAAAGGGACTTGGGTTTGAATCTCAGTTGCTGCCTTGATTTACCACTCTCACGGGCATTCGGCCTCCACCAGGGGCATGGGAGAGGGGGGAGAAATCTTTCTCTCTTAATCCCATATCATACCATGTAACCCTACCATTAACATAATGTATCAAGACTACCATCACAAGCTATCGGTTTCATATGGCTAGAAGGATCTTGGTTCATCATCTGCCCGTGACGACCTAACCACACCAAGGTGTGTCGGGCAAGCTTGTCCAAGGGTGTCATTTTAGACCATATTGTGGTGTATCGGTTTAGGTCATCCAAGCATGTTGGGTTAACTACACATGAGGTATATCGGTCTAACACCAAGGTTTTTAGGTTAGCCACTCATGACGTATGTCGGTTTATCCCTTCTTGAGAGTGTAACGGGAAACCCTACTTGAAGGTGTGTCGGGAAACGCTAAGTGTGACAGGAAACCCTAAGTGTGATGGGTTGTTAGGGTTAGGGAGTTATCATGTCGGCCTTTTGCTCAACCCAGGTCGTCACGGTTTGGCACTCTAGCTCCCAAGATGTCCTCATGGTCATGACGAGCTAACACCCTCAAAGAATGTCGATTAGCAAACATATCGATTTAGCTCCTCTAGGGCATGACGACCACTCACCACTTAGAGTGTGTGTTGACTTGTCATCTTTAACCTTAGGAAGATCGAGCACTAGGTCATCTACTATTATGGCAAGAAGGTACAAGATGTGGGAAGCAAACGAAATGAAATTCCTTCACCATAATAGTTCTCAAAACCACCAATATCTACTAGCATGCATGAGATAAATGATCTAGATATGAGAAATATCATAAACGCATGAAAGAGTGAAAATAACAAAGGAGGTTAAGAGTTATATAACCCACCTCAAAGATCACCACCAAGATCCAAGCTCCAATGTCAAGCTTCAAGCTCATGAGCTCAAGGTATAAGATGATCCTCCATAACACCTCCAAGGAAGAAGATGAGACCAAGGTTAAGATGGCTTGAGATAGAAAGGAGATATCCATGATCCATGGATGAGAAGAAGAAGAAGAATAAGAAGAGAGCTAGGAAACATAGCTTACCAAGGTAGAAGATGAAGGGAACACCACAAGCTTGGGAGTCATCCTCCAAGCTCCAAGAGAACCTCCCTAGCTCCTAAAGCTTCTCAAGGTCATCCACCAAGAAGGAGCAAAAGCAAGGATGGACAAAAGGATCCTCTTGCATGGAGAGAAAGAAGATTACATACTAGGGGGATGAGAGAGAGATCATGGGAGAGGTTTCATTACCTTAGGAGCTTAGGTGACACTTGTCCACAAAAAAGGGCCACATGCAAAAACATGCAAGACATGGTGATATGATCTAGGTTAGATCTCACCCTCTTGGTCTCCTACTAAGGTCATGGCCTCACAACCTGAGATGCCAAAACCCTACACACTCACAAACTGATAGGCTACAACCCTACACACTCACAAACTGATAGGCCACAACCCTACACACTCACAAACCGATAGGCCACAACCCTATACACACACAAACTGATAGCCACAATCCTACACACTCACAAACCGATAGGCAGCCTCTTCAAGCTCTCTAACCTGAGACAACACATCTAGGTGCAAGACACACTTCACACATATGTTCCAAACATCACCAAGGATGTTACCTCACAACCAAGACCCAAACAAGGCCCCCATCTCTCTCTCCTCCAGATGATGCTAAGAGAGAGAAGGAACATTGTAGAGGTGGAAAACTTGCACATCAACCCCTACTCTGGGTGAATTGCAACTTGCACCAAAACTACACCACAAAACACAAGCATCATACAAACAAGCTCAAACATGAAACTTAAGCTTTCTACCTGCCCTAATTACATCTTAGATGATTATAGATAGGTTCTAAGAAACATACTTAGGCAAAACAAACACGGTTATCCCAAAACATGGGTCATGGTCCTTTCAAGCCATAAACCTCTGATAGGGATTTCGCCCCCAAAATCCTAAGAGAAAAGAGAGGGGTACTTACTCCTCATCTCTTTTTTGAGATCCCAAGTGGCTTCCTCAACACCACGATGATGCCAAAGAACCTTCACAAGCACTAGGTCCTTCCTCTTCAGTTTCTTCACTCTCTGGTCAAGGATCAACATTGGACCTTCCACATAGGTTGTATCCTCATCAAGCTCTACCTCTACAGGTTGCAATACTAGCTTTGTATCTGAATGGCACTTCCCCAACATACTCACATGAAACACTGGATGAAACTTGTGCAACTTAGGTGAAAACTCCAACCTGTAAGTAACCTTCCCAACACGTGCCACCACTGGGTAAGGTCCAATAAACCCGAGAGCCAACTTACCCTTCTTCCTAGACCTCAGAACACCTTTCCAAGGAGAGACTTCCAAATATACCTTATCTCCCACTTAGAACTCCAAGGATCTACAACAGTTATATGCATATGAAGTATGTCTGTGTTGTGCTGCCTTCAACTATTTCTAGATTACCTTGATCTTATCTGTCACCTATTATAAAAGTTCAGGACCAAGAATTTGATACTCACATGTCTCGTACCAACACAATAGAGATATACAACGCCTCCCATACAAAACCTCGTAAGGTGCTATGTCGATGCTACTCTTATAGTTGTTGTTGTAGGCGAACTCTATCAAACTGAGGTGTATGTCCCAACTTCCTAAAAACTAAAGAATGTGGGCTCTCAAAAGATCCTCCAAGGTTTGAATGGTCATCTCAGATTGACCTCTATTAGACACGATAGTTGTTGGAACACCATGCAAATGCACTATCTCATCTACATAGATCTGAGAAATCTTCTCTGTTGTGAACGTCATCTTCATGGGAAGGAAATGTGTTGACTTAGTCAATCTATCGAAGATCACCCAGATGGAATCATGACCTTTGGTTGTCTTAGGCAGACCAACCACAAAGTCCATAGTCACATGATCTCATTTACACTATGGTATAGGCTTTAACCTACTGACATACAACACATCTTGCAACGAACTCGGCCACGTCCTTCTTCAAGCCTGGCCACCAATACATATCTTATAGATTATGATACATCTTTGTGCTACCGGGGTGCATAGCGTACATGGATAAGTGACCTTCTTCCAGCACCATCTTCCTTAGGTTATTAGCATTAGGAACCACTAGTTTATCATGGTAACAAATTGTCCCATCATTTGACTCATGAAAGCCATCACGCTTCTCACTGCGAAACTCTGATCTAATCTTTAGTATCACGGTAACAGTCTGTTGTGCCTCTTTGATCTTCTGTCTTAGCGTGGGCTTTACCTATAAATGTGCCAACAAACCTGCTAGCAAGAAAACTTCCAACCTAACATACATCTGATGCAAGGAGACCAACATGTCTCTCACTTATGGCAAATCAAAGAACTCAATTGGGCTTTATCCATAGGTGAAGATGAAGATTTTCTACTCAAAGCATTTGCCACAATATTCACCTTTCTTGCATGATAATCAATCATGCAGTCGTAGTCTTTGATTAACTCCATCCAGTGATATTGTCTCATATTCAATTCATGTTATGAAAAGATGTACTTCAGGTTTTTGTGATCTGTGAAGATCTAACACTTCTCCCCATAAAGATAGTGCCTCCAAATCTGTAAAGTATGAACTACAGTAGTTAACTCCAGATCATGGGTCAGGTAATTCTCCTCATGTTTCTTAAGTTGTTGAGAAGCAAAAGAAACCACTTGTTTGTCTTGCATCAACACACAACCCAAGGCATTCCTGGACGAATAATAGAAGACAAAGTATCCTTTTCCTTGCTCAGGCAAGACCAGAACCGATGCACTTGTCAACTTATCCTTCAACATTTGAAAAGCATGTTGGCTTATGTCATCCCATACAAACGGTATGTCCTTCTCGTTAACTTTGTTAGAGGTTAAGTGATAGCACTAAAGTCCTTGATGAACCTCATGTAATAGCCTGCCAAACCTAGAAAATTGTGCACTTCTATCGGCATCTTTGGTTATTCCCACTCTATCACCGACTCCACCTTCTTGGGATCCACACGTACTCCCTTGACAGATATGACATACCCCAAGAAATCCAACTTCTTCAACCAAAAATCACACTTGCTAAACTTGGCATAAAGTTAGTGCTATCTCAGCACAGTCAACGTCTAACAAAGATGTTATTCATGCTACTGACTGTCACGACTATATATCAAGATGTCATCTATGAAGACCACCACAAACTAATCAATAAATAGTCAGAACACTCTGTTCATCAAATCCATGAATGATGTTGGTGCATCGGTCAGCCCAAACGGCATAACCATGAACTCGTAGTGACTGTAACTCGTCTTAAAAGTTGATTTGGGTATGTCATCCTTCTTGATCCTCAACGGGTGATATCTTGACCTCAAGTCTATCTTCGAGAATGTTTTCATGCCACACAACTGATCAAATAGGTCATCCATTCTCGACAAGGAATACTTATTCTTTATCGTCACCTTGTTCACTTGTTTGTAGTATATGCACAACCTCATAGACACATCCTTCTTTTTCACGAACAACACTGGAGCACTCCACGGCAACGCACTCAGCCTAATGAAACCTTTGTCAAGCAGTTCTTACAACTATCTCTTCAACTCTGCCATCTCTATTGGAGCCATCATGTATGGTGTCTGAGCTATCGGTTGCGTGTCAGAGCCAGATTGATCTCAAAATCAATCTCTTGGGGTGAGGGAATGCCCAGAAACTCTATAGGAAACACATCAGCAAACTCTTTGACAACTATCACTTCCTGAATACTAGGACACCTTACCTCAATATCTAGCACATGTGCCAAGAACGCCTCACAACCCTGTCTCAAAAGCTTCCCTGTCACCATGGCTGATATCAAACACATCAGAAGATTCTTCTTGTCCCCTTGGAAGATCCACATCTCACCACCATCTACAAACATTGCTTGATGGGAACTACAATCCAAGACCACTCTACACTTCTCCAAGGTATCCATTCCAAGGATTACATCGAAACCATGCATATCAAGTGGTATGAGATCCACTTGAATGTTGTGCCCCAAAAAGGAGAGGACACGGGAAGGACACACCTCCTACAACACTACAAAATTGACTAACGAGGTTTCTAACAATAAGTTATTCATCTTACGACTAACAGACAAAAGACAACTATTAAGCACTACATGAGTGATAAAAGAGTGTGTTGTACCTGGGTCAACCAAAATAGATACAAAGCAAGAAGAGGACAAATCATAATGAAATAACTCCATCTGACCTATCACTACTTGCGGGTTGACCACCGTATCTGGATGACTCATGGCATAGAAAGTAGTTGTTGCCTATTCTCACCCCATCCTCTGCTTCCCTGAGTAGACGATCTAACCTGTGATGCTTGGCCACATCCTCATCCTCCTGTGTCACTATTCTACTACCTCTCCGAGCCCTAATGGCTCTTCCTCGATTGTTGGGTCACCTCATAATCCCTCACTGGACACTCTCGCCTTAGATGTCCTATTTTCCCACACGTATGGCAAGCCCAGTTCCCATATACTGGTCTAGACGGCCCCTTCACCGATACTGATGTTGTGTTGTGAGATCCGACAAGTGGAAAGATACATCCTCTTCCCTTGTTGGGTGACCACTATGTCGGAGCATTGATCTTTTGTGATGCTAGCAGTATAGAAAACATCGACTTTCTAAATCCTCCTGACGAATGCCCCTGGGACTGTGCATGCCTTTTTCTGGCACTCGTCTCCTACTTCTCTATCAGAGATTGCTCTATCCTTCGAACAGACTCTACAAACGTGGTAAACCTTTCTCGATTCTCCAAAACAGCTGTCGGGGTAGACAACTCAATGTTCAATCCCTTCTCAAAACGATAAATCCACTTGTCCTCTATAGCAGCCATGTAAGGACTGAACCTCAACAACTCCATAAACCTTCCTTCATACTCATAGATCATCATGGGTCCATATCGGATCCTCTCAAACTGGCTGATCTTCTTATCAAGGTATGTTTTAGGAAAGTACCGACTAACAAACTCACATCAAAATTCCTCCCAATCGATCACAATACCTGGCCTCTTCTCCTCCTCTATGGCCCACCAGTGGCCAGCACTCCCCTTCAGAAGGTATGCCGCATGCTTTACCTTATCTACTTCTGGGATACTAAGGATCTTAAAGGCTTTCTCAAGCTTGGTAAGCCACGGATCCGCATCTACCGAATCAACCATCCCAGCACATTCCACTGCCCCAACATGGTGAATCTACTCAAAAGTCTTCCCAGTACCTAAAAATTCAGTATGGGGAATCGGCGCCCTAGGCTGAGGTGTAGGTATTTTGTCCTCCATATGAGTCATAGTAGCCATAAATTGTCCAAAAAAGGTTGAAAGGTAGGATTTTCAATCATGGCTGGGTCAAACTAGGGGACTTTAGGCACCTGATCTTCTCGTGTCTGGTTCCTTGCACCACCACCTGGTGCAGCAACACTGCTCTCAGCAGTGTGTTCTTTGTGTTCTCCAGACATCTTTAAGCTTTCTATTCTTCTACATAAGAAGAAGTCACTATAAGATAGAATGGAGGATAAAAGAACTGACACAACCCTAGTCCTAGGTCCCTATAGACTCAGTGAACCTAAAGCTCTGATACCAACCTAACTGTGATGCCCCATGCCACACAAAGCAAGATTACTCCAAACAAAACCATAGAATAAAGATGAAACAACAGATAAATGGAAAATACTAAATACTAAAACCATTTACATAAAATTGCTAAATAGCAAAAAGCATTTACATACGAGTCCTTTCATGTCACAAGCACTTACCATGTGTGCCACCCTGTTATAAGAAAATATGTTTCAGAACATATATACATATAACCACCATAGCTATACACAAAACGGCACACAAGCCAACTGTATATGGAAAGAACATCTATAAAACATTCCCAAAGACCCGAGTGTACAGGGACGACTCTAGGACTCTAAAGACAAAAGACATCCAGCAACACTTCCAACCTTGTCACCTACTATCTTTCTTGTTGTTGAGTGATCTCTACCTCCTTGTATACGCTCACATAAAAAGGATGTGGGAAACCCACGGTGTGAGATTCCAAATCTTAGCAGGAGATATAACTCTCTACCAAATCTATTATTATCACAGATAACTAAGCAGATAGTAATATTATTATAAGATGAACAGACTCAACAATTCTCTTAAGCAAAGCAACCATCACTTATTTAAGCAGTTTAGCCATCTACACTACACAGTAGATTATCTTTAAGCTTGAAAAAGAATACAAAGAACATGTATAACTATTACAAACTAAGCATTATAAAAGCAAAGCAAGGCCTCATCCAATGTTCTCGTATTTGATCCTATACATGTACACTACACGACTGATTACGTATTTTATTTTTCCTTGAGGATTTGAGTCGTACCAACCAAATCCAACTGACCACTACAAAGTTGAAATTAGTGCCATGCCAAGTCTAGTGGAAGAGTTGGAATCCACGACCTCACCACCTTGTGGTCAGTACATGAGTGAACCTACAGTGACATCATCAGTCAGACTACTTCCAACGACATATAGTCCAGTTGTGCAAACCTACCCCACCTTATTACAGGTCCCAGCACTAGTGAAACTGAGTTATGGCCCATAGTCGCACTCTTCCAGGGTGTGGCCAGCAGCCAATCATGTGTCACATATCCTACATGTAAGGGGATATTCATCCTCACCCCCGCATATTCAAAAATATGTGCTCCAAGTTAAACTCATTTCACCATTCAGCAAATGTTGACACTGAATGGATCTATGGCAGGGGAAAGCTACATGATTAGGTTCCACTTGATTAATTAGGTCATTTAAGTGTCTTTTAGTATCTATCAAGTGACAACATATAAACTTTAAACAAGTTCTACAAAGATAAGGGCATAGGGCATTGCCATAAAATATTTGAGCATATACAGTGTGATCTCATCACATTATCACTTGATGTTTGTCACCAACCATATTTTTCATCACAAGGACCACATACTTTGAGGTAGCAACCCCTCATCTCATTACTGAGAAGATTATCATCTCATATTATACAATAAACCATCATTAGGTCATAGGACCCATTTAGCTCCTCTTTCAATGATACTGACATCCACTAGTACATAACTGGCCTTTAGTGTCGATTATTTAAGGCCTTTAGTGTCGGTTTTTAAGTGACACCTATGTGGGCACCGCTAAAAGCCCAACCGTTACGCGTCGGTTCTCAAACTGACACCACAACCCTTCACGCGCCACCGAAAATGCGCCAGTAGGGGGTATAGGCGTCGGTTATTAGCTTCAAAATCGACGCCATATACCTTCGCACCACAGAAAGGGCACCATCTGGGGCACTATCGGTGTCGGTTTATTAGTCATAACCGACGCCATCTCACCCGCTACCACGGCCGTGCTGACCAGCACGGCCGTGGTGTCTGGCCTCATTAGGGAAATCGACGTCGGTTACTAGTAGGGCAACCGACACTGTAACCATATGTCGTCGGTTTTATACAAATAACTGACGCCTGTTTTATGTCTGGTCCGCTGCCACTGCTGTGCTGGCCAGCACGGCCATGGTGTCTGGCCTCATTAGGGAAATCGACGTCAGTTACTAGTATGGCAACTGACACTGTAACCATATGTCATCGGTGTTATACAAATAACTGACGCCTATTTTATGTTTTTTTCTGTCAGTCTGCAGACCTGCTGTGGCTGGTCGTAGGATGAGAAACCTGCAGTTTAGTTATGAACTGTAGGTTTTACAACATCCATTGATATCAGCCAACAACAGGCCACAAACCTGCAAAATTAACATGATGGACAATATTATATATATGTGATTCACACTCATGTATAAGAATATTTAATTCATATTATTTTTTCATCACACGCATGTAGAAACCAGTAGCAACCTACAGTTCCATTTATTTCATCTCTTTTCACATTCAGACACATGTAGAAACATTCATGTATTGATGATTTATACACACATATGACAATTCATAAAAATTCATTCACATTGACACAAAATTAATTATGAGAACAAAGTTATTCTTTATTCATCATTGTCATCATTGTCAGCAAAATCATATTGAAAAATTCCCACTCTTTGCAGGGCTTTTGCCCAATCTTCTCTGACAGCATCTAATTCATCTCTCGTATAGGGAGCATGTACATCGAAACGCTTTGCACCAGTGTTGAAGTCCTCAGTTTTAAAGACCTACAAAGAGAATGAAGTATATACATAATTATAATAATATATAATAAGATTCATATATTTCATATTATCTAACGAGACTATGTATAATACCTGTTGTATGTTATCGATTTCCAATACGGCATGTTTGATGATTAGGTCCATAAATCGCATCACATAGTAGGCACATGCCCAGCCGTTGTCTTGTATAGCACGCTATAAATTGAAACATACAAAATATTCAAAAATACAAATAAGCACAGTTCACATAAATAATATATACATTGGAGTCAGGAAATTACTTTCACATTCTCCCAAATGAGTGTCAGATTTTTTTTCTTGGGGACCTTTCCTCCAGCTTTTTTGTACTCTTGTAAAGCCCTATATATGTTAATGTAACACATTAAATTGCATAATTAAATAGTAATGTAGTAATAGATGTTAACAGATATAAAAACATAAAATATTTCTCATGAGAATAATGGTCTTTTAATTGCATGTTCATATAATACATTCAACTCACTCCCCGCAGGATCTAGATAATAGACGGTGAATGTCTTGGGGACAATAACTAATAACTCCCAATGCTTAGCACTACAGGTAAGAAAGTAGAAAATTAATAACTCAATATCCACAATAAAAATGTAATTTGCTTAAGTCCAAATTACAAGCAAAGTAAACTTACTCGGTATTGAATGGATCTATTATCACCGTCTTATTATTTTTACCAAAATATTCAAAAGCATCACATAAGTATGAAGTAACTAAATATGGGTTTGTATTTACAACACTAATCAAAGATAGAACCAAAAATCCCACATGGGAAAACCCAAAATCTGTACATGTCTTGTGTAAATGGCTGCAAAACATGTATTACGTATGCATTAATATATAAGAAACCAGATTGTCGTATATAAAACAAGGTATATGGATGTATAAACCATATTGTCGTATGCATTAATCTAACCATATCCACAGCTCTATCATAGATGTGTTCAGCCATTCATAACTAAACAACTCCAAAATATCTTGTATAAATATGTTGTTTCTGAATGTTTGACCTGCATTAATATGTATCCAAAACTTCTATTACGCATGCATTAATACGTATGTTAAACGTGTATAAATAGATTGTTATCACATGATGTACCTGCAGCATTCTCTAGAATAGTAACATTTATAGGGAAATTTGGATTATGTTCGCCGATCCATACTTCCACACTCCTACAATTAGGACCTATCGAGGCGTGTAGGTCCCCTGGAAGCCAACTTGGTAGTCGAGGAGGTGGAGGCCGAGATGTAGTAGGTATCGTCTTTTTGACCTATATATATAATTTCATATCAATTGACTCATATATATATACACACTAACAAATTAAAGTAATGAAAATTTATCATACAATATCAGTATAGAGGACATCTGCTTCAGGCCACAGTATCACTCCGCCTACTGCCTCACCAAGTGTTTCAGCATCTGGGTGTGCATGAGGCAGTGCAAGATTCGTCCATCCAACTAGTATATGTATCGGGCTCACACGTACCATGCCAGCTGGTACTGGACTCCCATGAAACATGCACCCTTTAAGGGGTGGGTAAGCCGATGCCTCTACAATGATATACCCTTCACTTTTTAGTCGGCATGGCTTCAACCCCTACAAATTTACGTAAAGAATGTTATATGCATATATACACAAACATATCATCTTGAACAGACTAGCTATTATATATGCCATAAAAATACTTACAGAGGACATGCTAGGTTGTGGGTCTATAGGATTACTCCCAACCTTTGTAGTACGAGCAGTAAGAGAAGAGAGGTCTACCACAGGTACTATCTGAGTGGTAGTCTGAGATGCCTGCCACTTGTTCATTGCTTCATGGAGTCTTTTATCAAGTACTTCCTCGACTCTCCTATTAATTAAGGAATCTACCTATACATGGATAAAAGAAATGCTAGTTTTTTATTATTGAATTCCCTTTCACAATAATGTTCTAAAATAAGAATAAGTTACCTCAGCTTGTGAAAGTCCCGCTTTTGGGACAGGTTTGCGCTGGGATGGCCCAAAGAACGCTTTGATGCCCACACCAGCGCCTGCACCCCTTACATGTCCAGGATGCTCTGGGTTACCCAGAGAAACTGTCAGTTCATCCCTTGTACCTTGAGGGATGAACTTGCCTTCCTTCCTCTGCTCGTGCAGCTCCCGCTAATCACCATCAACAAAAATTCGTAAGTAAACATAACAATAATCAATATCGATAGATTGCTCTAAGAGTTGATTTTTACCATTTTTGCAGCAGCCTCAGCGGTTGCGGGCTTCGGTATCTCTCCCTTCTTGTTTTGCCTCCCAGCTATCCACATAGCATGGCAAGCCAGAGGTGCGGGAGCAGCAGTAGAGGACTCTGCAGTCTCCTGAGTAGCAGTAGGCTGAGTAGACTCAGCCTGTAGTCTTTGGCGAACGCCTGCATATCCTCTTGGACCCATTGTGTGGTCGTTCACATTCAGTGCACGCCTTGCTCGTTGAGCATCACTGATAGCCTAGTTAGTTAGCACATTGATTTGGTTAGTAACACTAAAGGTTAATCTTGAATAGGTGAATACATAAAAATGTATATTAATTAAATTGGGAGTGGCACTTAATACCTTGAATTCATCTATTTTTCTTTGGGTAACAAACTCCTCCCAGTCTTTGGGGTCCAAGTAGTTCCATTGTTGTGTGGCTTCCTTCTTCCTATATTTATTTTTCAAAGAGAATACAAACAAAAATTATTAGTGTAGAGTTAGTGAAATACTGATCAGTGTCTAGAATTGGAATCAATCAAGAACCTATTCTCAGCATCGCGTATGTAATCTCGGGTGAGATTGGTCATATAGTTCCTTAGGACCCTCCCACAACGTTGCATCACACATTTACGATGCAGCTTTTCATCCAGATCAAATATGCTCTGCAAATTAAATAGAATTATTATTAACTAGTATCCTAAAAATTAGTAATCTACACAAATAGAATTACAAATAATAATAACTCACGCATAGTTACTTCCATATGTGGTCTTTCTTCCCCTTAGGAACTTTATGCCATGATTCTAGGATAGGACTACAATGGCTGTGAGTAAGAACCCCAAGATATGAAACAAATGAGTTGCGGTTCACTCCATATGGATTTCCTTCCTGATCGAAATCCACAGCCAATTTGGGTCCATTGCCCCTTTGATGTATTAACTTGTTCATCATTGTGATGCCCCTCACTTTCTCAATTTTCTTTTGTTGCTCATCAAGTGTTGTAATTTCTTCAGGGGGTACATCACCAACCTAAAATTTGATTAAAAAAAACACACTTACATAATATAATTATAAATGAACATATAGATAGAAACCTCAGGGATATATTATTAAAACTTACATTGTCAGGCGGTGCAAGCACGTCCTCACCCTCACGGTGATCATCAGCACGGTCATCATGGGAATGCTCAGCCATCTGAAAGTTCACATTCAAATTATAAATTTCACATTGTAAAGTAACACTAATTGTCGCTCCATCGATTGTTAGCTTTCAGTTTATACAATCTCAACACAGCACTAAGCTTCGTAAACTTACAACCCATGTATAACGGTATCTCAACATCATGCACAATGTTTCTAAACATGGGAGGTGGATCAGTTTTGGTGTGCTCTACCCCACAACTATCCAACATCACATCAACGATGTCTACTGGAACTGATTCGTTCACATCTACGTCATCGAAGGCTATTTCTTCTTCCACACAAGCACTGTTATCGACATCCACTAGTTTCAGGTTTGAAATCTCTCCATGCCAGTGCCATTCTGTATAGCCTTGTACAATCCCGTTGCACATGACATGACTTCTGATTTCGTCACCAGTGATGACTTTCAAGTTGTTACCGTAATGCCTACATGGACAGTAGAACCTATCTCCAGGTTGTTTCCTATGTTCCTTGGAAAATCTAATAAACTGGTCAAGACCAGATATAAACTCTGGGGTGCAGCGATTGTGAATGGACATCCATGATCTATCCATTCTATGATCAAAGAGAAAACAAGCTATATATTACAATAAGATTAGGGTCTAGGGTTAACAGACTAGAGTTTATGCATGGTTAAAACATTAGGCCAACAAATACATGTGTTGTCATTCTTATATATAATAAATGTGTACCACCTATCCCATTCTTGAACACCTAATCTCACTAGTAAGTGTATAATGTGTATTGGGTTTTCAAGAAAATTTCGGCAGCATTTCCCTGCTGTTCTCTAAGTACATATGTACTTAGAGAACAAACGGGGAAATGTTGTCAAAATTTTCTTGAAAACCCAATACACATTATACACTTACATCCTGAGTGAGATTAGGTGTTCAAGAACAGTCCCAAACTGGGGACTATCCAAGATTTACTCCTAATGAGTAAATCTTGGACGGGTTTCTAGGCCAACAAATTCATGTGTTGTCATTCTTATATATAATAAATGTGTATAATTTACAGGAAACATGGTTAATCCTAATCAATAGAGCATTATTAAATAATAAATCAAGAAATCAATAGTTTCAAACATGCAATAATTCACAATGCAATGTTATAAAATACATGCAACATGGTTAATCCCCACACTTTAGTAGACAAACTAACCTTAAATATAGTGATGTATAAGAGATTAAGAAAAAAATCTTAGGTAAGAGTAAGATGAAACTCAACATATATGCACAATTAGCATCAAATATAGGACAAAAGGGTAGATTAGAACCCTAATTTACTCAAACATGTATAAAAATTACCCTAATGACAAAAAGTCTAGGAATATTTACTAGACATTATATATAGCCCTAATCATCATATTTAACATACTACATTATTATTAACATCCAGATCAGATTAAGATCATACTATGTTATAACTATTGGTTTAATAACCCTATTTCCGCATGTACATGATTATCAACTTTAAAACCCTATAATTCATTGAAATCATTCTAATTCAATTTAAGATGTTGGGATCGCATAATTATATACTGACATCAAAATAAATAAAAGAATCATAATTAACATGATTAACAACATGCTCATCAAACTAGGGTTTTCTTGAATATCATCTAATATTCGTGTACTAACTATACCTATGTAACAAGAAGAATAATAGAGCTTTAAGTATATTTTATTCACAATCTACGCATTTTTCTGATCAAAACCATATACAACATGGTAATATTAATGTGAATCAGAGCATTTTTTATTCACAATCTACACATTTCCTACATTATTCGAGCAGGAGCAGGGTACCTGCTTGAGGGCGAAGGAAAAAGAGGAGGAAGAAGAGCAGGAGCAGGGTACCTTTGTGGCGGCGTTGGGCACGCATGAGCTATGGTCGGAGCGGAGCAGTGACCTGGAGAGCAGGGAGCAGAGCCCTAGAGAGCAGCGGCTGGAGAACTGGCGGCGGCTGGAGGAAGTAGAGGTGGCAGATGCAGAAGCTAGCAGAGGTGCGGCGACTAACGGCGGTGAGTGGCGGCGGTGTCGGTGACCAAAGCACCAGCAAATGGTGGCGGAGGTGGAGGCGGAGGCAGAGCAGCAGCGAGCGGCGGTGGAGCAAAGGAATCGTCAGACCAGCAAACCCTCAATGGCGGAAATGAATGAAACAGAAGGGGAAGAGTCTGCCTCACGCGGGTGCGTTGTTAAGTTAACAATAGGTGTCGGTTATTAACAACAACCGACAATAAAAACTATAAGTGTCGGTTACCAACAAAAAACTGACATTATTGTTCAATTATAGGTGTCGGTTCCAAACATAAAAATCGACGTCTATATTTATATGCTGACAAAAATAAATGTTCTCGAATTAAGACCATAGTCATCGGTTTCCTTATAAAAACTGACACTAAAGGGAAGTGAACATTTTCACGGTTATGCGCGTGAAAACACAATGGCGTCAGTTATTGTAACACAACCGACGATAAAAATTGGTCAAATTTCTGTCTCGCAGAAAACCTTTAGTCGTCGGTTTCTTTTTTAAAAACTGACGATGTATGTTAATTTTTGGAGGTAATTTTTTTCGCTGGAAATTTTGGATTTGGCAGTTACTTTTAGGCGTCGGTTTGTTATTAAGGAACCGACACTAAATAAAAGCGATACCCATGTCTGGTCACCCTTCACATATTGATGTCGGTTTGTTTTATAAACCGACGTTGTATTGTTTAGGTGTCGTGTATTATTACAACTGACACCTTTAAAAGTGACGTTATAAGCCATTTCTGTAGTAGTGATCTCACATGCCTCATAAGGCTCATTCAATCATATCATTAACACCATAGTTCTTAGTTTTCTATGCTTATCAACTTGTGTTACCTGCATGGTCAGGGATTTAAAACAAAAAGAATAATACTTCATCATTACTACCATCTCATAAAGATTCATGTCATCCACACTACATCATTAGGGTTAAGGTTCTTCTTTAACCGATTAGGGTTTATAGGGTTGGATCAACAACCAACCTCAGTTCATCACTTATATTATCACTTATAGGGTATGTTATGAAGTTAGAGGTTATAGAAAACAACACTCCCTTATTTTTCATACAACCACCGCATAGGGTATCATATCATACCATGTAACCCTACCATTAACATAATGTATCAAGACTACCATCACAAGTTATCGATTTCATATGGCTAGAAGGATCTTGGTTCATCATCCGCCTGTGATGACCTGACCACACCAAGGTGTGACGGGCAAGCTCATCCAAGGGTGTCGGTTTATACCATCTTGTGGTGCATCGATTTAGGCCATCCACGCATGTCAGGATAACTACACATGAGTTATATCGGTGTAACACCAAGGGTTTCAAGTTAGCCACTCATGAGGTATCTTGATTTAGCCCTTCTTAAGAGTGTAATGGGAAACCCTACTTGAAGGTGTGTCGGGCAACCCTAAGTGTGACATGCAAACCTATGTGTGACGGGTTGTAGGGTTAGGGAGTTGTCATGTCAACCTCTTGCTCAACCCAGGTCATCACAATTTGGCACTCCATATCCCAAGATGTCCTCATGGTAATGACGAGATAACACCCTCAAAGCATGTTGGTTAACAAACACATCGATTGAGCTCCTCTAGGGCATGACGACCAGTCACCACTTAGAGTGTGTGTTGACTTGTCATCTTCAACCTTAGGAAGATCGGCCACTAGGTCATCTAGTATCATAGCAAAAAGGTACAAGATGTGGGTAGCAAACTAAACAAATTTCCTTCAACAAAACAGTTCTCAAAACCACCAATATCTACTAGAATGCATGAGATAAAAGATCTAGAGATGAGAAACAACATAAACTCATGAAAGAGTGGAAATAACAAAGGACTTTAAGAGTTATAAAACCCACCTCAAAGATCACCACCAAGATCCAAGCTCCAAGGTCAAGCTTCAAGCTCAAGAGCTCAAGGTAGAAGATGATCCTCCACAACATCTCCAAGGAAGAAGATGAGACCAAGGTTAATATGGCTCAAGATAGAAAGGAGATATCCATGATCCATAGACGAGAAGAAGATGAAGAAGAAGAAGAGAGCTAGGAAACATAGCTTTAGAAGATGAAGGGGACACCACAAGCTTGGGACTCATCCTCCAAGCTCTAAGATAACCTCCCTAGCTCCTAAGTCTTCTCAAGGTCATCCGCCAAGAAGGAGAGAAAGCAAGGATGGCCAAAAGGATCCTCTTGCATGAAGAGAAAGAAGATTATATACTAGGGGGATGAGAGAGAGATCATGGGAGAGGTGTCATCACCTTAGGAGATTAGGTGACACTTGTTCACGAAAAAGGGTCACATGCAACAACATGCAAGACATGGTGATATGATATAGGTTAGATCTTGCCCTCTTGGTCTCCTACCAAGGTCGCGGCCTCACAACCCGAGATTCCAAAACCCTACACACTCACAAACGGATAGGCCACAACCCTACACACTCACAAACTGATAGGCCAAAACCCTACACACTCACAAACCGATAGGCCACAACCCTATACACTCACAAACCAATAGGCCACAACCCTACATACTCGCCTCTCCAAGCTCTCTAACCCTAGACAACACATCTAAGAGCAAGACACACCTCACATATATGTTCCAAACATCACTAAGGATGTTACCTCACAACCAAGACATAGACAAGGCGCCTGTCTCTTTCTCCCCTCTAGATGATGCCAAGATAGAGAAGGAACATTCTAGAGGTGACAAACTTGCACATCAACCCCTACTCTGGGTGAATTGCAACTTGCACCAAAACCACACCACAAAACACAAGCATCATCCAAACAAGCTCAAACATGAAACTTAAGCTTTCTACATTACCTAATTACATCACATATGATTAGAGAAAGGTTCTAAGTAGCATACTTAGGTAAAACAAATAGGGTTATCCCAAAACGTGGGTCAGGGTCTTTATAGTTTGAGTACAAGCGGGGGTCAATAGGTGTGCATGTGTGTTGATGCATTGAATATTATCTATTTTTGAAGTGCTATTTTACTATGTATTTCAAGCATATTTTCTCATTTTGATACTACATATGGATGGTTTATCATCATTAGCATGTGACACATTCTTGCATCAAATATTTTCTATTGTTTCTATTTTATATTGATTATCATAAATTATTGGACTTATGTTCTTTCTTTTGAATTTCAACAAAATTGACAAGTCATGGTTCATCTCGGTGTTACTGATATCCTTGTCGGTGGTACCGACAGTGGAAGTAAAAGACAAGAATGAGTCAAGATGCTCAATAGTACCAACAAAATATTCAATACTACTAACTTGATGGACAGTAACACAACCAGAGCGGTTCGGTGTCACCGACCTCCACTCGATGGTACAGACTTGTACATGGAAAAATCATAAGGAGATATCATGGAGAAACTCAATTCTATCGACACCTCAGTCCATAGTACCGACACATACATGGAGTCACAAATCTAGAATAGGACTTGATGCCACTGACCTCCCATTAGTGGTACCGACTTGTCACGATCAGACAAGATTAAAGATGGTGATTAATCCAACAACCACGAATTAACAACGCCTTAAGTCAATCTTATGCATGGAGTTCATTGCACCACAAAGTAGAGCTATGATAAGAGAAAGGAGAGGATAAAGTGACGTTCTAGACAATTTGATCACCTTTGGTGGACGGATTTGCAATCAGAAGACAACAAATCATCATGTTCGTCAGAAGGAGTCATCCAGATCATCTTCTCCAGGGTTTTCATTAATTCTTTAATGTTTCCTCAACTTCACCTCCTCTATCTATGTTTATGGAAATTGAAATCATGCAGAGCTAATCCCCTAATTCCTTAGGATGGGGGATTACTAGTTTATTTGATTTACTTGACATTATGAGTTGATATACATGTTTTTTCCTAATTTCTAGACATAATACTATGATTACATTATAAATTAACTATGTCTAATCAACATAGATAGTTTATCAGATCCTTAATTGCTTCGAAAGAGGAATTTAGGATTGGAAAATACATAGTATTATACAATGTATACCATGCTTTGAGAGAGGGCTTACGATTGTGAAGGGAATAGCCCAGAGAATTCATTAAAGCACCTAATTAATAGTTATATTGCTATGAGAGTGGGGTTTATATTATATTAGGTAGTGAATTACGCTGCAAGAGAGGGTAATTATTGCTACAGGTCCCTTAGACCAGGGTCATGAGAACAAAATTTTTATAAATAATGTTAGTTGCAGTATAAACCATGGTGAAACTGTATTCCTAAGGAATCCATTCCGTTTGTGATCACAACCTCAGCAGTTTAGTTTTAATTCTTGCAATTAATCAATTAATCAATCAATCATCTTTTTCACTAGGTCTAGTTGATCAAGTCATAGTTAGTAGTAGTCTTTGGAATCCCCCCTCTCGAGTTTGATATTTGGGCCTCTTTTCAACTACATTAATTCAATATGTGCACTTGTGTTATGTATGTGTAGTAAACACACATCAATTTTTAGCATTGTTGGGGGAAACGAAAATCCAGCACTAAGAGTGTTGTGACTAGTCACTCTAGGCCACAATTTTATTTTTCTTTTCATTATTTTCAAGATAAAAATTCAAATCTTCATTTAATCACCAGTATCCAATTCTCACATTCTTCAATTATTTGCAGGATATAGTGCATTGTTCAGACCAGGACCATCGATTACGGAGTGTCAACCCCACCGAGAAATATCATAGAGGAACTCCATTGCAGAGCACGAGAGTATAGTGATTCTATGGGAGGACTTCTCCAAACTCCACCACCAGAGACAATACAGCCAGAACAAGTAGAAATGGGAGATGGTAATGTGGAAGATGAGGAGAAAACTATCTGGGAAAAGATAAAGGTTTCATAGGCTACAACATAGTTTGGACCCATTGTGAAGTAGGCTATAAATGTGGGTAGTTATAACATTGATCCAGTGCTTGTGGCAGTTATAAAATCACATGCTTTTCATGGGCACATAATGGAGGATCCAATGTCTCATATCAATAATTTTGTGGAAAGTTGTGACATGTTGAAGGCTAATAGGGTGCCAACCGATAGTAATTTGTTTAAAGTTATTTTCATATACATTGTAATATAAGGCAAAGGCTTGGTTCTTAATCCTACCCTCATAATGTATCTCCTCCTGAGATGGAATGATTTATACCTTCTTTGTAAGATACTTCCCTCCACAGAAGACACATGACTTACTCTGACGAATCTACAATTTTAAGATGCATATAGAGGAGTCTTATATTGAAGCATGGGAGAGGTTCTAAAATATGCATAGGAAGTTCCCTCATCATGAGATTGACCCATATGGACAAGCAAAGACTTTCTACTAGAGGCTACATAAAGGGGAAAGAACCACACTTGATAAAATAGGAGCAAGATTTAATCTGAATAATAAGGCATCTTGGTGTCATGACATTCTGAAGAACGTGGCTAAAGATCGATCATAGGAAGAGGAAATAGAAAGTTTAGCAACAGTTAAAATTGTTGGAGAGTCCAAAGAGATCACAAAATTGAAAGAGAAGATGGACAACCTTGCCATGAAGCTCATCTAGAGGCGAGGAAGAAGAATGCACATATATGCAACAGAAGAATTACATGGGCAGTAATGAATATTCATGGAGGAAGGATCCTAAATTATCTTGGAAGGATCCCAAAAACTTTCAATAGGACCTATCTCAAGCACAAAAGGTCAAGCCACAACAAGGCAGTGTACAACAACAACATCAGCAGGACAAGCCCCCAGCATGATGGACCGCATAGAGGACATGTTAGGCAACTTGGTCAGTCGGAATGAGACTATCATAGGACAAAAACATAGGGACTTGTAGAATCAAGGAGCACAGATCCATAGTATAGAAAACCATATTTCTCATATAACAATAGAAGTAGCATCCTTGAAGAACCCGGGATAGCAGGGATTTCCCGCAAATACTGACATTCCATCTAGTAACCAGCATGTGAAGGCAATGTTACTCCATAGTGGTAATAAAAAATTTTGAATGAATAAAAGACCATACCAGAAGCAAACAACAAGGCAGTAACAAGTGACCAGTGTCGGTTATTGATCCCCTTAAGCTAGACACCACATCACATGATAAGGAAGTAGTAAAGAAATTGAAGAACCAGAGGAAGCCAAGAAAAGCTCATATGTTCCACCTTCGAGGAGGAAGTTGGTGAATCCAATACCATTCACCAATTTCTTAAAGGCAAAGAAGGTTGACCAATAGTTTAAGAAGTTTCTAGACACTTTTAGAAGGCTTCATGTCAACATACCTCTTGTAGATGCTACATAACAGAATCCATCATATGGCAAATTTTTGAAGGACATAATTAACAAAAAGAGGAGGATAGTTAATTCAGACGTAGTGGTATTAAAGGAGGAAGTCAATGCACGTATACAGAGGAGACTGTCACAGAAGAGGCAAGATCCAAGTTGCTTAATATACCATGTTAAATGGTAAGATCAAGTTTGGTGAGGCACTTTATGACTTTGGTCCAAGTGTAAATCTCATGCCCTTTACAACATTCAAAAAATTGGGGTTGGAGAAATCTAGGAAGAGAAACATGACGATACAATTGGCTGAAAATTCAATGGTGAGGCCAATTGGTATTTGTGAGGATGTGTTGGTCAAGCTGGACAATTTTATTTTTCCTGTATACTTTATAGTCATGGAGATGTAGGATGATCATGGAAATGATCTACTCTTAGAGAGGCCATTCCAAACTATATCAGACATTATCCTAGAGATGGGTAGAGGAAAACTGACTTTGGGCATTCTAGATGACCTCTTTGGAATAAATATGTCAAACTCTCAAGAAATAGGTGGTGATAAAAGGCACATTGTCATATGTTGCAGCAGTTGAACAGTGAGGTGTCTTTCTCTCTGGGGAAGCCATTTTTGGATATGGATCATGTCATGACAACAGTGCAAAAAGGCACTTTGGTAGTGGATATTATTGAGCATACTAAGGATGTTTCTTTGATAAATGTTGTTAAGTACCCCGACGATGAAGAGGAGGAAGCATGTCTAATAAAAATTGAAGAGGAAGCTTCATTCACTCTAATCCAAGCATATCCACAACTACCATTAGAGGTGTGCATCATGAACTTGGTGGATGATTGCACTTGTTGTTGTTCACTAGAGGAGTGTGTTCTATTTCTAAAGGTATTGCCATGCTTAAACACCAGGCACTATGAAGATTTAGGACCACCTCCACCATCGTTGATCCTATTGTTGCAGTGTCCTCCATAACTAAAGCTGAATCTGCTTCCTCCGCATTTAAAATATATTTTCTTGGCAACAAAAGAGGAGCTTCCCATCATCATTGCAGCCTCATTGAGCATGCATGAGGAGGATCAATTGCTTGTAGTGCTAAGGAACCACCGAGAAGCATTTCGGTGGTCTATTGCAGACATCAAGGGGATATCTCCTAGCTTTTTCCAGCACAAGATCGAAATTGAAGAAGGGGCCAACCCGATAGTATAACCCCAATGGCATCTCAATCTAATCATGATTGAGGTGGTAAACAAAGAGGTAGTAAAGTTTTTATTAGTAGGTATAATTTATGCCATATTTTATTTTAGTTGGGTTAGTCCAACTCAAGTTGTTCCTAAGAAAGGGGGGATAATGGTCACAACAAATTCAGTGAGTGAGTTGAACTCTACTAGATTAGTGACATGGTTGCATGTGTGTATTGATTATTGCCAATTGAATGCCACCACGCTTAAATATAATTTTCTACTTCCCTTTATTGATCAAATCCTTGAGCAGCTCGCCTCTCATTCTTATTTCTATTTTCTAGATGGGTATTCTAGGTATAATCAGATTTCTATCAAGCCACAAGACCAAGAGAAATCTACCTTTACTTGTCCTTATGGCATGTTTACATACCGATAGATGCCCTTTGGCCTTTGAAATGCACTAGCTACTTTTCAGAGATGTATGCTCACTATTTTTTTCGGATATGGTAGAGTGTTGCCTTGAAGTCTTTATGGATGATTTTGTAGTGTATGGAGAGTCTTTTGAAAACTGCCTTAACAGTCATGAATGAGTTTGTAAAGGTGTGAGGGCACTCACCTAGTGTTGAATTGGGAGAAATGCCACATGATGGTCAGTGAAGTTATAGTTTTGGGACACAAGGTGTCTGATAGAGGAATGGAAGTCAGTCCGGTAAATATTGAAGTGATCACTAAGCTACCTTCACCATCATCGGTGAAGGGGTTAGGAGTTTTCTAGGACACGCTAGATTTTATCGATGTTTTATAAAAGATTTTTTGAAGATTGCAAATCTGCTTTCTGAATTGATAGAGAAACATGTTGTGTTCAAGTTTGATGAGAGATGTTTGAATCCTTTTGAGGTGTTAAATGAGAAATTGGTCTCTGCACCTATGGTACAAGCTCCATACTAGAGCCAATCGTTTGAGCTCATACGTGACTCATCAAACTATGTGGTGGGGGTTGTTCTAGGACAATGCAAAGATTAAAAACCCCATTGTCATTCATTATGTGTCAAAAACCCTTAATGATGCCCAACTTATTTACACTACAACTAAAAAATAGCTTTTGGTTTTGGTGTTTGCTTTCAAAAGAAATTTGCCAATATTTGATTAGCGTGAGGGCTATAGTTTGGACTGATAATGCAACAATAAAATATCTGTTGCAAAATAAATATGCCAAACCTAGATTGATAAGATGGATTTTGCTACTACATCAATTTGATATAGAAATCAAAGATAAGGTAGGGATAGAAAATGTGGTAGTTGATCATTTGTTTAGGTTGGAGAGAGTGGATGGGAAGAACTTAGCCATACCCATAGTTGAGGAGTTTCCTAATGAATAGTTGTTTTCCATGAAAAACAAAGACTTGTGGTTTGCAAATATTGTGAACTACTTGGCATGTGGCGAGCTTCCAAAAGATTGGGGGTATCAAGATAAGAAGAATTTTTTCCGCTCCTTGATATTTTATTTGTGGGATGACCCAATTTACTCAAATGATGTAGTGATGGGATTTTGAGGTAGTGTGTGTCTGAGTATGAGTTTAAGGGCATATTGGTACATTGTCACTCCCTACCTACTGAGGGACACGATACTAGCTCAAGGACATCGGTCAATGTGTTAGATAGTGCTTTTTATTAGTCGTCTCTATTTAAATATGCTTATAATTTTGTGTGAATTTGTGATGCATGTCGGTGAGCATGAAATATATCTAGGAGACATAAAATTCCCCTAAACATTTTTTAGGAAGTTGAGATTTTTTATTAATGGGGAATTTATTTTATGGGACCCTTTATGTCTTCACATTCTAATTTATATAATTTTCTTGCAGTTGACTACATGTCTAAGTGGGTGCAAGCAGTTCCAACCCACACCAATGATGCACAGATTGTTTGCAAATCTATAAAGGACCGTATTTTTGGTAGGTTTGGGGTGCCAAGAGTGATGATAGGTGATGGGAGATCTCACTTCACTAATAAGAAGTTTGGAGCTTTATTGAGCAAGTATGGAGTGAGACATAGAGTAGGAACACCATACCACACACAGACCCAAGGGTAGGTTGAGGTGTCTATAGAGAGATTAAGAAAATCCTAGAAAAAATAGTTCAACAAATAGGACTAATTGGAGCATGCAACTGAATGACACTCTCTGGACATACAGGACAGCCTATACAACACCTATAGGAACAACTCCATTTAGGCTGATTTATGGGAGAGCTTGTCATTTACCCCTAGAGTTCGAACACAAAGCCAAGTGGGCTTTGAGGAAGCTGAATTACAACCCTAATGTTGCAAGAAAGAAACGCATGTTGGAGCTAAATGAATTGGATGATCTCAAGTTAGATGCCTATGATAGCTTTAGGATATATAAGGATGAATCCAAGAAGTCCATGACCGTCATATAATTCATAGAGTGTTTACTCCAGGACAAAAGATGCTTCTATTCAATTCTAGGGTGAAATTTCATCTAGGAAAATTAAGGTCTAGATGGAGTGGCCTATATGTGGTGGTTAAGCCATTCCCTCATGGAGAAATGGAAATTAATGATGGAGCTGATCCATTTATCATAAACGAGAAGTGGTTGAAATACTATGGGGGAAAATTGATGCGGGAGGGACATGAGTTTAAGATCCTTGAGATTCATTGATGTCTTGCATGATATGATCATCGAGTTTATGATGTAAAACAAGGGAACTTGTTGGGAGACAAACCAATTTTATTTTATCATACCTTTCATTTTTTTTATTTTACATTTTTTGGAGTTCTCATTGTTATAATTCACATTCCAATTATTAGTCATTTTTAGATATAAAAAAGGTACCTTGATCCTTTATCTTTGGTATGCAGGCAGTAGAAAAGTTGGTACCACAGACACCAGTTTTGGTGGAACCGAGACCAGATGTTAAAATCAACAATAAAATTTGATATCCATTCGGTACCACCTACAAGTTAGTCGGTGGCACCGATATTAAAAAAATCACACAGATGAGCACCAACAACTCAGTACCATCAGCACTATAGTCAGTGGCACCGATTCTTTGTAGATCTAGAGTCGAGGATACTATGTAGGCTTGGTACTACCAACACCCAGTAGGTAGGATTGATACATGATGATGCTCTAGGTTTGATATATCGATACGCCGCTCAAGAGTATCGAGGAAATTAACATCTCGGTACCAATGACCCATAAAGACAATGACGCCGACATTTTCAATAGTGGCAGTCAAAATGCAACTTAGTACCATCGAAACAGTAGTCGATGGTACTAACACCTGAAAACACATAATCCATGGATGTGCAATTCTACGTACAAGATCTTCTCCATCCAACGGTCGATGGTACCGATCCAACAATGCATTCCAGAAGTCAGTAACACTAACATGGCTTCAATACTACCAATGCAGGGAAATCTGTGTTTCTACATCGACGGACACGATCTATCAATACCAACATCGGATACCGATTTCACATGGATTGAGGGGGTGATTCAGTGGTACTGATGTGATGTGTTAGGGTAGTTCGTGGGCTAAAGGAAATGTGTGGGTTGTGATTCAAACACACTAACACCATCTCCCTTGCAATCACAAAAGCACTAGAGCTCCAAGGAGACCAAAGTCTTCCCCACACTCTCTTCTTCATCTCTTTTATCTCCTCAGACTTATGACAAAAAGGTGGTCATCTTCATCGACAGTAGTAACCAACATGATGGTGCCCAAATCAGCACACATGGCTCACGTCAACGAAGACCAAAGTAAGATTTTCTCTAGCCTAATGAAGATGGAATTGATACCCACATGGTATGGTGAGCATGCCTTCCTTAATGATGTGGGCTTCACCGAGATTCTTCAGCAAATCTGTGTTGGCCAAGGCGTGGTGAACGATCAATCCTTCTTTGGGGATTGGCCTACCTACTAGGATATTGTTTGTGAGTTCATGTTGTCCTTAGAGGTTTGTTGCATCCTCGAGCACGGGGAAGGCTGGGAGGAAGGATGGATGCACTTCTGCCTCTACAACATCATCCACCATTTCACATTGGTAGAGTTCAACGCCATCTATGGGTAGCCAGCAGGGACAAGGTCATGGTGGATCATGACAGACTTGTCATAGGTATTTACCATCAACTGGCACCAATCATCCATCATGGACATCAAGCATCTACTCATATAGATTTTGCATTGATATCTCACCAATACCATTTTTTCTAGGTCTACACAAGGGCAGGGGGAGGTGCAGCAAGCTGATCTTTTTGTCCTTTGGGCATTTTTATCTCGAGGGGAAGATAAGGTTGAACTTGGCTCCTTCTTCTTGAAACACATGTTGGTAGTCAAGCATCATGTGCAAAGGAAGCCCCAATCCATTTTGGAGGACTCATTACACCAGTGGAAATGCACCTCAATCTCAAACTCTCCACCTCCAACCCTTTGAGGACCTCGTCCAAGATGTATTTCAATCACTTCAAGAGGGCCCATCTTGTCAGTAAGTGAGAGGATAAGGTATTTTCCTATTGCACAGTAGATGACCAGTTGTGGGAAAGGGTTCTTCCTGACTCCATCTCGTCTACAAGGGGTGCGCTTCTTGAGGTGGCCAGCATAGGATGCAAAAGTGGTATCAGAGGAGCAAGACAACCCTGAGACAGAGCAATTTGGAGACACTAAAGACAAGGAGGAGGAGGCAACCAAGTCATTCACACATCGGCAAGTTATCTGTCGGTCTTCACGGAGACATGGAGCATCAAGCTCTTTCGCTCCACCACCTGCTCAACAAGATGATTCTTTTTATATGGAAGGTATGTATGGGATGTTGCAATCAATTCAACAAGGGAAAAAACAACAATTAACAACATTGGCAGAAATTCACGATGTTTAGGGATGGCTTATATAGCAACAACAAGCCATTTATGATAATAAGCGTCTTATCCTGGCCAACCAGGAGAATATGCACACTCTTCTACAATGGATTGAGCATTGCTAGCAACCGCTCTATGATTATTATTGAAGTCATGGTAGTTTTCCAACTACCCACATTAGAGATGCCAACTCAACCACACAGCTTCATTGGCACTTTCTACCCACCGAAACATGCATCCACCACCATTCTGATTTGGTACCACTTTTCCACCTCTTTGATTGGATTTTGACTATGAGGACATAGTCAAGTTCAAGGTTAAGAGGGTGTTGGAACAACATTATCTTCATGTTTTTAGTTGTTATTTAAATTACATAAGATCCATGGCTATACAGTGTAATTGTGGAGCATTATTATCATAATTTTTGTCATCATCATAGAGTGTGTTCTTTTGTATTTTTGCAATGAAATTTGAAAATTAAATAAAAAACTAAAATTGGCATATCTTTGAAAGTTTAGTTGCAAATTCTAAAGGCAGCATTACCTAAAGGAAGTGTATGGGTTTGTCGGCTTGAGGACATTGATATGAATGAAAAGTATTAAACTATCCATGAATTGAGTATGACGATGGGGTTTGAGCTTGAACTGACCAAACAATTAACGAGGCCTTAAATAAGATTTTTAGAAAGAAATCCTAAGATAAGCATGTACACAAGTTAATAGGAGAGGGACATATCATAGTTTAAGAGAGGCATTGTCTCTTAATCTTGTGATTCCACCCACTTTTCATACATTTTATCGACCACCTTAAGATGATCAAGTAACTCAAATTGTTTCCTCTTGATTGCATTGCATATAATAATATTGACATGATAGCTAGTCTTCTTATTGCACTAGTTACAAAAAATGAAAAAAATAAGTTGCATATCAATTAGTTGCGTAACAAAATTCATGTAGATTGTATATCTTATGCGTCATTCATTCTTTCATCATGCAATCATGTTGTTTTTCTCTGAAAATAAAGTGAAAGGATACACATCCATACCCCTCAAAAATGAAAAAAAATGAGTTGTTATAGCGAATTCTAAGCATAATCTTCAAGCATGCTAAAATAGTAGCACAAAGAAAGAAAGAAAAAATATGAAATAAAGGAAGAGAGAAGGATGCCTTGAGCTCACTATTGAAATTTTCTTTAAGAAGAGATGAAAATAGCTACATGATGTATTCTCTTAAACCACTCCCATCAATGAGATGAGACTTTCAACACATGCATCATTTCACCCAAAATAGTAGGCATTAGGATTCATGCATTTATTACTTCCTTCATTTTATGGGTTCATCATTTTTATTTTTGCATAGATGATTCAAAAGTTACTTATGATTCTTCATAAGCCACCTACTTCATTTCATCCATTTCTCTTTACAGTAGGTCGTATATAAGATTGATCTCCTCATTCATTCTTATAAGGAAAACTACGTCCAAATAGTTTGGTAGGTAGGAAAAGAGCAATGTAGATATAGAATCACATGATGCACCAAGAAAATACCATGATGACTATGATATTAACTGCTCTATTGATAGTGTTTCACTGGGGGTGGACATCTTTAATGAACATTTTTGGTTGCTCAAGAGTAGTTATTTGTTCAATGGTCGGTAAGGGCCGGTTTGGGACTACCAAGTGGGGGTAGTTGAGAAATGAAGTTCAAATTATTTATCCTTTTGTTGACTTGTCTCAAATAGATCCTAGGATAGTGTTGCTTGAGGACGAGCAACATTCAAGCTTAGGGGAGTTTTATGCAATGAATATTATCCATTTTTCACAAGCTATTTTATTATGTATTTCAGGTATATTTGCTCATTTTGATACAACATACGGTTTATCATCATTATCCTATAACAAATGCTTGCATCAAATATTATTTATTGTTGCTATTTTGTATGTATTTATCATAAATTATTGGACTTATGTTCTTTTTTTTTTAATTTCAAGTGAACTAACAAGTCTTGGTTCAGCTCGATGCTACCGATAGCCTTGTTAGTGGTACCAACAATGGAAGAAAAAAAAAGCTTGAGTTGAAGATACTTGTTGGTACCAACAAAAGATTTGATACTATCGACTTGATGGACAGTACCACAACCATAGTGGTTCGGTGCCATCGACCTCCAATCAGTTGTAAACATGGAAAAATCATCAAAAGATGTCAGGGAGCAACTCGGCGCTATCGATGCCTCAGTCTACAGTACCGACACATACACAGAGTCATGAATATAGAAGATGACTAGATTCCACTGACATCCTATCGTTGGTACTGATTTGTCACGATCAGACGAGATTAAAGATGGTGATTAATTCAATGGCCACGACTTAACAATGCCCTAAGTCAATCTTATGAATAGGGAGGATTTCGGCCAGACCTAATTATCATGCTACAGTTCACTGCACGACAAAGGAGAGCCATGAGAGGAGAGAGTGATGTTCTGAATGATTTGAGCACCACTGGTGGAAGGATTTGCATCCAAAAGATACCAAATTGTCATGTTCATCAGAGGGAGTCATCTGGATCATCTTCTCTAGAGGTTTCCACTAATTCTTTAATGTTTTCCTCACCTTACCTTATCTGTCTATGTGTCTAGCAACTGAAATCATGTGGGGCTAATCCCTTAGTTCCTTAAGACCTGGGAGTATCCCATTTATGTGTTGTACTTGACATTATGAGTTGATATATATGTTTTTTCCAAATTTCTAGACATAATATTGTGATTGCATCATGAATTAACTGTGCCTGATCAACATAGATAATTTCTCAGATCCTTAATTGCTTCAAGAAAGGAATCTAGGATTGGAAAAGTCATAATATTACACAATTTATAGCACACTTCAAGAGAGGGTTCATGATTATGAAGGGCATAGCTCAGAGCATTCGTTAAAGAACCTAACTAATGGTTAAATCACTATGAGAGTGGGATTTATATTAGATTAGGTAGTGAATTATGTTGCGAGAGTGGGTAATTCTTGTTACAGGTCCCTTGGTCCAGGGTTAGGAGAACTAAATATTAATAAATAATGCTACTCAATGTATAAATCATGGTGAAACTGTATTCCTAAGGAATTCAT
Organism: Alisma plantago-aquatica; assembly: GCA_963693085.1. NCBI lineage: Eukaryota > Viridiplantae > Streptophyta > Magnoliopsida > Alismatales > Alismataceae > Alisma > Alisma plantago-aquatica. The sequence goes on from OY856413.1 coordinate 432,916,201, forward strand.
TCCATTTGTGATCACAACCACAGTAATTTAGTTTTAATTCCTTCAATTAGTCAACTAATAAATCAATCACCTTTTTCACTAGGTCTAGCTAATCGAGTCATAGTTAGTAGTAGTCTTTGAACTCACATTTCCCTGAGTTTGATATGTGGGCCTCTTTTTGCCTATATTACTTCGGTACGTGTACTTGCGTTATGTATGTGTAGTAAACATGCATCATTTGTGCACCTTGATAGTGTGGTTTTGTGATCTCATTACTCGTGCCTTTGGACCTTGATAGGTCAAGTCATGATCCTTTATTGGTCCATCTAAGATGAACACCAATAGGTCTTATTGTTTTAGGACCCTCAACATGGTAAACTTAGATGTCTTGAGTCATAGACCCTCAATACCCTTTTCATATTTACCCCTCTAGTTTTTTAACCATTTTATATATATACCCAAACCCTATATATCTCCAACCTCATTTTAATGTATTGATACCTTCTAGAAATGAGGAGGATCTACGTACATACCCTGAACACCTTTACTTGAAGTTAAATATCTTGGTTAAAGTGGTTGAATGTACTTGCATGTTGTTGATTCAAGTTTCCTTGGTTGTTTCTAGCCTTTGTAGATTCTTTCCAACCATATTCCACGTAAGGTATAACTTATATTCTCTATTGCATATATATATATATATATATATATATATATATATATATATTTGTGTGTATCATATAATTCCACGGTTTGAGATTCATGGGTTTCCATGGTGGAAGCTTTCTCATCTAGCTAAAGCACATCTTTTCTCTCTCTTCTAGCACTAGTTTGTTTGACATGGCATGGAGTTGCCATCATGGATCTTTAGTGGCTGATTTGTACCTGGAGGGAGTATTTCTCTTATTTAATTTTATTTATCATGTTTACATCACTTCTAAGGTAAGTGACATAACTTTATATGCACTGCTTGCTTACAACTCACATGTAAACCCAAATCTTGTTACAAATTGCTCTATATGTCTAAAAGTGGAGTTTTTGTGGATTGATTTTCTATTTTATGAATTGAAAAACGATTTTTATAGATTTACATACTCTATATTGGTGATTCTTGTGATTCAATTATGCCCTCTTATATGCCTAAGGACTGAAATATGAAATTAATGCTTATATGGCCTAAGAATGTTCTCTTTATGGTATTTTGATACCCTATTGGTGGAAAATGAATCATGCAACTCTTCCTACTATTTTCATGTGTCTCTAAGATTACATTATGATGATTTAATCATTGTTATTCATTTTATATTCTGTTGACTTAGACTTGGTTCTAAAAAGTAGCTCATTTATGCTTAAAATGGCATTTTTATGCCTAATCTTGTTATAGGTACAACTATATCATACTTGTGATTTTGAATATGAAACTTTTCGTTGAGTTTTTTTACTTTTATTTGAATATAATTTCATAATTTTTGATGAATATGATATACCTACATGGGTTTGGCCTTGATATGACTTTTTATGGTGGTTTGGGCCCTGTTGTCCCCAAGATTTATGGATTGGACCTTCGAATGGCCAAAAATGGTTGAGTATATCTTGAATGGTTACTAAAATGTTACTTGGTATGTTTTAAATCATATTAATTTTTCATTCTTGGTTAATCTCTTAGTTGTTTTTTTGCATCCTACTTGTAACTTGATCGATGCATTTATACATGAGAAGTTGGCTCAATCAATCAAGTGTAACATGCATCATGTAGTGTCTTGAGACTATAGGTACTATATCAGTGCTCCAAATTAGGGATATCAAATGAGTTTCCTTATAGCGGTCTTGGATTGTGAGAAGGAACTCATAGTCATATATTGTTGAGTATATTTGTGTAATAGGAGGGTGTTTATCCATTATTTATTATGGTTATTTCATGAGGGTGATCAAGTTGGTAGCTCCAATGGTACGTGAAAATTTTGAATGTTGTTGGAATGTCATATATTACACCACAAGGGTTTTATATCCTTATATAAGTGCCAAGACCTGAGTACCCATGTGTACCTATTATTTTGTGGATCGGCCATTAAGCACTCTATGAGTAGTTTGGCCTTTGAGCACACTACTCTTGTAAAACTCGAATCGTCTTAGTTGTGGTGGGGTCTTATGAAGTTTTGTAAAATCATAAATGTCATACATGGTGGCTAGGGAACTTCACAGTCGCTAGTTTGTGGTTTCACTTAGTACAACTCAAAACCACCTAGGGCTTAATCTTAGAATATCAGTTGTGTACTATAGTTATTTAGGATTTACTTGAAACTTTCATTTTGTAATGGTGTATTGTTCTCTTGCACCTACAAACTATTAGTTTTCATTATTATTATGCTTTTATTGTTATTTTATACTTTGCAAAGATTATCACTATCTGTTGTTTCTATTATCACTACTTTGTTATATGTTATCTTCTAAACTTGAAATGTTATCATTTGTTATATCATATCACTAGGACATGGGTCTCACCTCAAGGGTATTCACATCTTTTATTGACCCTACAACTAGGGTTTCTTTAAAGAGTAGTCTTTTGTAACACCCTCCCTAAGTACACACATGTATATAGCGGAAGCAACATCGAGTTATCCATAAATCATGTACTCAAGGGGGTATTACATAAAATTGGCATTCATACCAACAATATAATCAATCACACAAACAGAAGTGTTAAAACATTCTCATAATTGTTCTTATAAAAGTAGCATAAATGTTATTACATGAGAAAACTCATTTAATTCTTGAGTCTCTACTCTAAAGTTCTAAATATTTAAAACATATAGATAAGTCCATAAACCTGAGGATCATCTTATAGTTGGCACCCCACCAGAATTTAGCCTGCTCTATCCTTGTGCTCTAAATCACTGAGATTTACTATGCTTCTGCTTCTCACCTGCGGGCATCTCGTCCCCAGCCATGCATTGGAAATACAGTTTTTAGCATAAGTGGCATGAGTATTATAGTAGATGCATTACTGAAAAAATAAGATAAATATTGTAGAACATTACAAACATGAAACTAACTTCAAACTCTAATTAAAATTTGAAATAAATATCACTTTCTTTCTCTAATTTAGTTCTTAACTTTTTAATTTATCTTGCCTTGGAGACATGTACTCTAGTACCTGGGTCTCATGACCTGCACTAAGGTGCTTGGTTCACATAACCTGCACTCTGGGCATGTGTTATGTCTCTAAATTGGCATACACTCTAGTGCCTGGGGCACTTGACTTGCACAAAGGGACTGATCATGTCTCTCTTATCTTAATCTCTTATGTTATACTTATAAGTAAGATTATGTACATGCTCTGAATTAAGATATCTTTCATTTACAACTTTTATCTGATTTGTGGCCACCATTATATAATAAATCCTCCTCTGTTGACACCGAAGTATCCTCTATGGTGCAACACACCCTTTGTTGGCACTACGTACCCCTTGTTGACACTGAAGTGTCATCTATGGTGCAACACACCCTCTGTTAGCACTATGTGCCCTCTGAAATAGAGTAAACACTCCTCTGAATTGGCAAAAAACACCTCTAAATCGTCTGAAGACTCTCTAAATGAGGACTTATCATATAATGTATCATGTGAAGGTTCTGAATTTATTATCTTAAGTCTGATCTTACTAAACTCTAAATTTGAACTTATCTGAAACTAAATATTGAGTACTGAACATGTACTAAATTCTGAATCTGAATCTTCTCTTAAATTCTAATTTGGATCTACATCCAAATATGAATCTTAATTACTACATAACTGAGATTGAGTTTAAAACCGTTATCATGTATCTTTATTCAATATTTGACTACTCACACAATGAGTAACCTAAGTCTAATCTAAATATGATATTCTTATTATCAGGATAAACCATAATCTAACGCTTTGATTTGATACAATGACTTAACGTTTTACTATTAGATGTATGACAACTGAGTCTAAAGGCTTAGGAAAAAGGATCTAAAGTGGTTTTGGAAATACTAGGTTGAGAGTACTTAAGTATCAAATATCTAAAAATGTGATTTCTAGCAAAGTGACTCAATCTTTGTAAAAATATTAATAAGGCTGATATTAATGCATTCATATGAGCTTAAATCTTAAATTTTAAAACATGGATCTTATAGAATCTCATCTTGCAACTTAATCATAACATAAAGCATCATTATCTTATAACATCATCCTCAATTCAAGTTACAATATATTCCAGTCCCAATAATACCTTCATCTTGAAAACTAGACGATGTCCTAATATGTTAAAAACTCATTCTCACCATTGTTCTTAGATTTTAGATATTAAACATTCAAAGGAATCCAAATACTTCCTAGTTCTTAGATCTCTCTCTATATAATAAATCTTTATAACATGTTTTTACTTGGAATCTTAATACATGGTGGCACTTATGTATATGAGAATTCCTAATAGCATATTTTTACTTAGAATCTTAATATATGGTTATATCACATAACCATGGAAGTATAGCAGTCTTGCTTGCCTTTCTTATCTTGTAGCCTTGAACATTTACATGAAGTGTTACTATGAAACATGATAAACATATATCCTTTTATCCTTCTTTAACTCATGAACAGTAAGCATCCCATGACACGTCTCTAATTAAGGCATTTAGTATATGAAATGACATGATCATAAAGCATTGGAAAATCTTACTTATATATCTTGATTAAAACCTTGGACATGAAGGTCTTATTTAAGAAGCATGTAGATGCACTAGGTTGGTTTAACATAAATACTCATGGGCATGAACCACTTACCTGTGTTAGAGAAGATAAAAATCTTCATCTTGGATTCCTCTATTTGGGTCTAAATCCTTTAAAACTTATGGTGTAACACCTCCTTGAAGTTCAATGGCTAGGTTCACACCTATCACATTGATTTAACAAAGCAACAAAACATACAATCATATACATCTTTCCATCAACATAATTACCTTACCTAAATCTTTTCATACTCTGGAAAATCCTTCAAGGTGTTCTTTGTATCTCAAGCTTTCCAACGAGCCTTTAAGCACCCTATTCTGACAAACAGATCAATCTCTACAAATCCTCAAAGTTTATTACAAATTTAAATCAAATCATACTTATTACCTTCTTTTCATGTTCATTTTAGTCTAATTGGGCCTCAAATAGGCGGCCCATCAAGGAGGTACTCGGACCCCTCCCTCTCCTTCGCACGCAGCGGTGTGGTACAGGGATCGCGTGCCCCTGTTTTGCCGTGAAACAGGGCACCGACTCCCCGCCTCCTCTCCAGCAAAAACCTGGCATTCGTGACCGATCCAACCACCATCTTTGGGCCGCGTCGTCACTGTGACTCCCCTTGATGATGAGGCACTCACAAACATAGAATCCATGTGGTTGGATCCTCTCCCGCACTGCCAGATTGGAGGTGTTGCCTCCCCTGTTTTGACGGCAGAAAAAGGGCAGACCGCCTGGGTGGCCTCTGGCGATCTACCATGCATCTAGGCACCGCAGGTTGCTCGAAGGATGACTTCTGGCCCCACCACAGCTTTTCCATCACCATATCTGGCTGTTTTTCTTGCACGAAGAGGCACTCTTGGTAGTTTGGTCCTCCGAATCCACCATAGTTTGGTGTTGCCTGTAGCTTGTCTTCCTCATTTCTACCATGCTCTTTTCAGCCTTCTCTTATGCAAAACCCTAATTGATATGCCCCCAGCCTCTCTTCTACATGAAAGACTTTTATAGCCACATCCCTTCTCGATCTCACAATGATATTGGATCTTCCTGAGACTCTAACTGAGTCCTGGATGAAAAGGGATCGTGATCTCTGTTACACGTGTGCCTATTAAGTGAACCGGCCAATGCTCAAATGAGTCAATCCATGAACCAACGGTCCACATTCTAATTCCTTGGTTCAAAGGCTAATATTCTTAACATATTATGCTCCTTCCAATATCTCTTATAATTTGTATAGACTACTCCTTAATCATGATTGGTTCCAAAATTTGGCCAACACCTCATATAACCATCATCTCTTGTACAAAATTATCACAACCTAGACTACACATGTACATTGTTTGTGATTTCACTTGTCCCATGACGTAGATCAACAAGTTGAATAACCAAAACAACTCTAAAATTTCACTAAAATTGTACCACCTCTTATATATGTCATTAGAACACAATACATGTCCTAAAATTCATCATTGCAAGCATCTGGGTGCCTAATGCAATAGATGCCCAAAATACTCTCGGGCATGGTATATATAATCCTCTAATAACATGATCGACTAGGGTTTTTTTAGTAGTATTACATTCACGTGGATACTTATCAAAAATTTGGGGTGTGACAATTCTACCCACCTTAATGGGAATTTTGTCCTTGAAATTTGATTAGTCTACCCACCTTAGGGTTTTATGTACTTTGTATATGATAATTCTCTAATATTATCTTAAGGCTCATTAACACAGTCAAGGCGTGACCTTCTCATGACTAAACATATATCTCTAACCTCATCATGTGAGCATTATACTAATGAATCTTATAACATATCTCACATCATCATCATCATCATCGTCATCATCATCATCATCATCACCATAACAAGGAACCTAGCTTGCCTTTCTTTTTCTTCAGAGGGAGATAAATCAATATCTATGTCAAAGCATCCACCCTTCTTATACATGCTCAGTCTTACTATGTGTATGACTAGGATTAGATGACTATATGTCTCAAACTTTTAATGCCAACACTTGTTTTCTTTGTCTCCTTTGGATACATGTCGGCTGATCATATATTCATAGGTGACATGTTAGATCACACTTATCTTGGCACTTCCTCATGCACATGTCCCATACCACATGCACTTGAAAGGACAAGACAAGCATGATTATGCACATAAAATTCTCTCTGCAAAACCCCATAACCATGTGTCCCATACCATAAACTTGTGAGAAAAAAAGAGAGAATGTTATATACAACTATAGTGTTAACATAAAAGTCTAAAACATCTAGGCACGTAACCCTAATCCTTATTCAAACTTTTGTCTCATATCTAGAGATCTAGTTTAGTTTCTAATATCCATCACTTACTTGTTCTATACCTAGGGCTAATACTTATCTTTCTGAATATATACTCTACCCTCACTTAGCTTCTTATAGGGTGATCTTAAGTAAGAACTTGTGAATTTATCTGGTGGCCAACTATAATGTTACTCTGATACCATATTGTAACACCCTCCCTAAGTACAAACATGTATATAGTGGAAGCAACACCGAGTTATCCATAACTTGTGTACTCAAGGGGGCATTACATAAAACTGGCATTCATAACAAAAATTTAATCAATCACACAAACTAAAATTAAAACATTCTCATGATTGTTCTTACAAAAGTACCATAAATGTTATTACATGAGAAAACTCATTTAATTCTTGAGTCTCTCTAAAGTTCTAAACATTTAAAACATATATATGAGTCTATAAACTTGAGGATCATCTTATAGTTGGCACCCCACTAGATCTTAGCATGCTCTGTCCTTATTCTCTAAATCTCTGAGATCTACTATGCTCCTGCTTCTCACATGCGGACATCTCATCCCCGACCATACATTGGAAAGACGATTGTTAGATTAATTGGCGTGAGTATTCTAGTAGATGCATTACTGAAGAAATAAGATACTAAAATCATTGTAGAACATTGCAAACATGAAACTAATAATAAACTCTAATTAAAATCTGAACATAAATATCACTTTCTTTCTTTAATTTAGTTATTAATTTTTTAATTTATCTTGCTCCAGAGACATGTACTCTGGTACCTGAGTCTCATGACCTACACTAAGGTGCTTGGGTCACATAACCTACACTCTAGGCCTGGGTTATGTCTCTGAATCGGCATGCTCTCTGGTTCCTAGGCCACATGACTTGCACAAAGGGCCTGAGTCATGTCTCTCTTATCTTAATCTCTTACATTACACTTATAAGTAAGATTATGTACATGCTCTGAATTAAGATATCTTTCATTTACAACTTTTATCTGATTTGTGGCCACCATTATGCGATAAATCCTCCTCTGTTGACACCAAAGTATCCTCTATGGTGCAACGCACCCATTGTTGGCACTATGTAGCTCCTGTTGACACTGAAGTGTCCTATATGGTGCAACACACCCTCTGTTGGCACTACGTGCCCTCTGAAATGGAGTAAACACTCCTTTAAATTGGCAACAAGCACCTCTGAATCATCCTAGGATTCTCTGAATGAGCACTTATCATATAATGTATCATGTGAAGGTTCTGAATTTATTATCTTAAGTTTGATCTTACTAAATTCTGAATTTGAACTTATCTGAAACTGAATATTGAGTACTGAACATGTACTAAATTCTGAATCTGAATCTCTACTCTTAAATTCTAATTTGGATCTACATCCGAATATGAATCTCAATTACTACGTAACTGAGATTGAGTTAAAACCCCTTATCATGTATCTTTATTCAATATCTAACTACTCACACAATGAGTAACCTAAGTCTAATCTAAATTTGATATTCTTATTATCTGGATAAACCATGATCTAACACTCTAATTTGATAGAATGACTTAACTTTTTACTATTAGATGTATGACAACTAAGTCTAAAGGCTTAGGAAAAAGCATCTAAACTAGTTTTGGAAATACTAGGTTAGAGTACTTAAGTATCAAATATCTAAAAATGTGATTTCTTACAAAGTGACTCAATCTCTATAAAAATATTAATAAGTCTGATCTTAAAGCATTCATATGAGCTTAAATCTTAAATTTTAAAACATGGATCTTATAGAATCTTATCTTGCAACTTAATCATAACATAAAGCATCATTATCTTATAATATCATCCTTAATTCAATTTACACTATATTCCAGTCCCAATAATATCTTCATCTTGAAAACTGGACCATGTCCTAATATGTTCAAAACTCATATTCTCACCATTGTGCTTAGCTTTTAGATATTAATCATTCAAAGGATGGTTATATCACATAACCATGGAAGTATAGCAGTCTTGCTTGACTTTCTTATCTTGTAGCCTTGAACATTTACATGAAGTATTACTATGAAACATGATAAACATATATCCTTTCATCCTTCTTTAACTCATGAACATTAAGCATTCCATGACACATCTCTAATTAAGGCATTAAGTATATGAAATGACATGATCATAAAGCATTGGAAAATCTTACTTATCTATCTTGATTAAACCCTTGGACATGAAGGTCTTATTTAAGAAGAATGTAGATGCACTAGATTGGTTTAACATAAATACTCATGGGCATGAACCACTTACCTATGTCAGATTGGATAAAAATCTTCATCTTGGATTCCCCTAGTCGGGTCTAAATCCTTTAAAACTTATGGTGTAACACCTCCTTGAAGTTCAATGGTGAGGTTCACACCTATCACGTTGATTTAACAAAGCATCAAAACATATAATCATATACATCTTTCCATCAACATAATTACCTTACCTATATCTTTTCAGACTCTAGAAAATCCTTCAAGGTGTTCTTTATATATCAAGATTTCCAATGAGCCCTTAAGCACCCTATTATGACAAATAGATCAATCTCTACAAATCCTCAAAGTTTATTACAAATTTAAATCAAATCATACTTATTAGCTTGTTTTCCTATTCATTTTAGTCTAATTAGGCCTCAAACATGCAGCCCATCAAGGAGGTACCCAGACCCCTCCCTCTCCATCGCACGCAGCAGTGTGGTATAGGGATCGCGTGCCCCTATTTTGCCGTGAAACAGGGCGCCGACTCCTCATCTCCTCTCCAACAAAAACCTGGCATTCGTGACCAATCCGACCACCATCTTTGGGCCGCTTCGTCACTGCGACTCCCCTTGATGATGAGGCATGCACAAACACAGAATCCAAGTGGTTGGATCCTCTCCCACGCTGTCAGATTGGAGGTGTTGCCTTCCTTATTTTGACGGAAGAAAAAGGGCAGACCGTCTGGGTGGCCTCTGGCAATCTACCATGCGCCTAGGCGCCGCAGGTTGCTCGGAAGACAACTTTTAGCCCCACCACAGCTTTTCCCTCACCATATCTTGTTGTTGTTCTTACACCAAGAGGCTCTTTTGGTGATTTGGTCCTCCGAATCCACCATAGTTAGGCACTACTTGTAGCTTGTCTTCCTAGTTTCTACCATGTTCTTTTCATCCTTCTCTTATGCAAAACCCTAATTGATATGCCCTTAGCCGCTCTTCCACATGAAAGACTTTTATAACCACATCCCTTCTCAATCTCACAATGAGATTGGATCTGCCTGGGACTCTAACTGAGTCGCATATGAACAAGGATCGTGACCTTTGTTACATGTGTGCCCATCAAGTGAACCGGCCAATGCTCAAATGAGTCAGTCCATGAACCAAAGGTCCAGATTCTAATTCCTTGGTTCAAATACTAATATTCTTAACATATTATGCTCCTTCCAATTTCTCTTATAATTTCTACAGACTACTCCTTAATCGTGATTGGTTCCAAAATTTGACCAAGACCTCATATCACCATCATCTCTTGTACAAATTTATCACAACCTAGACTACACATGTACATTGTTTGTGATTTCACTTGTCCCATGACGTAGATCAATAAGTTGAATAACCAAAACAACTCTAAATTTCACCAAAATTGTACCACCTCTTATATATGTCATTAGAACACAATATAGGTCCTAAAATTCATCATCTCAAGCATCTGGGTGCCTAATGCAATAGATGCCCGAAATACTCTCGGGCATGGTATATATAATCCTTTGATAACCTGATCATCATTGAATTATGCAAGAACTCTAGTCTCACTGTATAAGTTAAACCTAGGTTTTTTTGTACCCGATATAGCTTCACATGGTGGGGAAATTATTAAAGTGACCTCGGGATCTAGATATGCCTAAATAGACTTCAACATGGTTTGGAACATGTACAAATTGAATTGAATATATTTATCTTGCATAACTAGGGTTTTCTTAGTAGTATTACATTCACGTGGATACTTATCAAAAATTTGGGGTGTGACAATTCTACCCACCTTAATGGGAATTTCGTCCTCAAAATTCAATTAGTCTACCCACCTTAGGGTTTTATGTACTTTGTATATGATAATTATCTGATATTATCTTAAGGCTCATTAACACACTCAAGGTGTGACCTTCTCATGACTAAACATATATCTCTAACCTCATCATGTGAGCATTCTACTAATGAATCTTAGAACATATCTCACATCATCATCATCATCATCATCATCATAACAAGGAACCTCACTTGCCTTTTTTTTCTTCAAAAGGAGCTAAATCAATGTTTTGGTTCCACTTTGGATCCAAATCACTTATCTATGTCAAAGCATCCACCCTTCTTATACATGCTCAGTCTTACTATGTGTATGATTAGGATTAGATGACTATATGTCTCAAACTTTTAATGCCATCACTTGTTTTCTTTGTCGCCTTTGGATACATGTCGGTCGATCATATATTCGTAGGTGACATGTTAGATCACACTTATCTTGGCACTTCCTGGTGCACATGTCCCACACCACATGCACTTGAAAGGACAAGACAAGCATGATTATGCACATAACATTCTCTCTGCAAAACCCCATAAGCATGTGTCCCATACCACAAACTTGTGAGAAAAAGAGAGAGAATGCTATATACAACTATAGTGTTAACATAAAAGTCTAAAACATCTAAGCATGTAACCCTAATCCTTATTCAAACGTGTGTCTCATATCTAGAGATATACTTTAGTTTCTAATATCCATCACTTACTTGTTCAATACCTAGGGCTACTACTTATCTTTATGAATATATACTCTACCCTCACTTAGCTTCTTACGGGGTGATCTTAAGTAAGAACATGAGAATTCATCTGGTGGCCAACTATTATGTTGCTCTAATATCATATTGTAACACCCTCCCTAAGTACACACATGTATATAGTGGAAGCAACACCGAGTTATCCATAACTCGTGTACTCAAGGGGGCATTACATAAAATTGGCATTCATAACAAAACAATACAATCAATCACACAAACTGAAGTATTAAAACATTCTCATGATTGTTCTTACAAAGGTAGCATAAATGTTATTACATGAGAAAACTCATTTAAATATTGAGTCTCTACTCTAAAGTTCTAAACATTTAAAACATATAGATGAGTCTATAAACCTAAGGATCATCTTATAGTTGGCACCCCACCAGATCTTAGCCTGCTCTATCCTTGTTCTCTAAATCTCTGAGATCTACTATGCTCCTGCTTCTCACCTACGGACATCTCGTCCCCAGCCATGCATTGGAAATATGGTTGTCAGAGTAAGTGGCATGAGTATTCTAGTAGATGCATTACTGAAGAAATAAGATACTAAAAATATTGTAGAACATTATAAACATGAAACTACCACTAAACTCTGATTAAAATCTGAACATAAATATCACTTTCATTCTCTAATTTAGTTCTTAACTTTTTAATTTATCTTGCTCTGGAGACATGTACTCTGATACTTGAGTCTCATAATCTGCACTAAGGTGCTTGGGTCACATAACCTGCACTTTGGGCCTGGGTTATGTCTCTGAATTGGCATGCACTCTGGTGCCTGGGCCACATGACTTGCACAAAGGGCCTGAGTCATGTCTCTCTTATCTTAATCTCTTACATTATACTTATAAGTAAGATTATGTACATGCTCTGAATAAAGATATCTTTCATTGACAACTTTTATCTAATTTGTGGCCACCATTATATGATAAGTCCTCCTCTGTTGACACCGAAGTGTCCTCAATGGTGCAAAGTACCCTTGGTTGGCACTATCTGCCCTCTGTTGACACTGAAGTGTCCTCTATTGTGAAACACACCCTCTATTGGCAATATGCGCCCTCTGAAATGGAGTAAACACTCCTCTAAATTGGCAACAAATGTCTCTGAATTGTCCCAGGACTCTCTGAATGAGGACTTATCATATAATGTATCATGTGAAAGTTATGAATTAATTATCTTAAGTCTAAGCTTACTAAATTCTAAATTTGAACTTATCTGAAACTAAATCTTGAGTATTGAACATGTACTAAATTCTGAATCTGAATCTCTACTCTTAAATTCTAAATTGGATCTACATCCGAATATGAATCTCAATTACTACATAACTGAGATTGAGTATAAAACCCATATCATTTATCTTTATTCAATATTTGACTACTCACACAATGAGTAACCTAAGTCTAATCTAAATCTGATATTCTTATTATCTGGATAAACCATAATCTAACACTCTGATTTGATAGAATGACTTAACTTTTACTATTAGATGTATGACAACTAAGTCTAAAGGCTTAGGGAAAAGGATTTAAACTGGGTATGGAAATACTAGGTTGAGAGTACTTAAGTATCAAATATCTAAAAATGTGATTTCTGACAAAGTGACTCAATCTCTGTAAAATTTTAATAATAAGTCTGATCTTTAATGCATTCATATGAGCTTAAATCTTCAATTTTAAAACATGGATCTTATAGAATCTCATCTTGCAACTTAATCATAACATAAAGCATCATTATCTTATAATATGATCATCAATTCAAGTTACACTATATTCCGGTCCCAATAATACCTTCATCTTGAAAACTAGACCATGTCCTAATATGTTCAAAACTCATATTCTCACCATTGTGCTTAGCTTTTAGATATTAATCATTCAAAGGAATCCAAATAATTCCTAGTTCTTAGATCTCTCTCTATATAAGAAATCTTTATAACATGTTTTTACTTGGAATCTTAATACATGGTGGCACCTATGTATATGAGAATTCCTAATAGCATATCTGTACTTAGAATCTTAATACATGGTTATATTGCATAACCATGGAAGTATAACAGTCCTGCTTGCCTTTCTTATCTTGTAGCCTTGAACATTTACATGAAGTGTTACTATTAAACATGATAGACATATATCCTTTTATACTTCTTTAACCCATGAACATTAAGCATCCCATGACACATCTCTAATTAAGGCATTTAGTATATGAAATGACATGATCATAAAGCATTGGAAAATCTTAGTTATATATCTTGATTAGAACCTTGGACATGAAGGTCTTATTTAAGAAGCATGTAGATCCACTAGATTGGTTTAACATAAATACTCATTGGCATGAACCACTTACCTGTGTCAGAGAGGATAAAAATCTTCATCTTGGATTCATTTAGTCGGGTCTAAATCCTTTAAACTTATGGTGTAACACCTCCTTGAAGTTCAATGGCAAGGTTGACACCTATCACATTGATTTAACAAAGCATCAAAATATACAATCATATACATCTTTCCATCAACATAATCACTTTACTCATATCATTTTAGATTCTAGAAAATCCTTCATGGTGTTCTTTGTATCTCAAGCTTTTCAACGAGCCCTTAAGCACCCTATTCTAACAAATAGATCAATCTCTACAAATCCTCAAAGTTTATAACAAATTTAAATTGAATCATACTTATTACCTTGTTTTCCTATTCATTTTAGCCTAATTAGGCCTCAAATAGGCGGCCCAACAAGGAGGTACTCAGACCCGTCCCTCTCCTTTGCATGCAGTGGCGTGGTACATGGATCGTGTGCCCCTATTTTGTCATGAAACTGGGTGCCAACTCCCCATCTCCTCTCCAGCAAAAACCTAGCATCCACGACCGATCCGGCTACCATCTTTAGGCTGTGTCATCACTGTGACTCACCTTTATGATGAGGCACGCACAAACATAGAATCCAGGTGGTTGGATCCTCTCCTACGCGGCCAGATTTGAGGTGTTGCCTCCCCTATTTTGATGATAGAAAAAGGGCAGACCGCCTGGGTGGCCTCTAGCGATCTACCATGCGTCTAGGCATCACAGGTTGCTCAGAGGATGACTTTTGGCCTCACCACATCTTCTCCCTCATCGTATCTGGATATCGTTCTTGCACCAAGAGGCACTCTTGGTAGTTTGGTCCTTCGAATCCACCATAGTTAGCGCTGCCTGTAGCTTGTCTTCCTCATTTCTACATTGTTCTTTTCAGCCTTCTCTTACGTGAAACCCTAATTGATATGCCCCATCCGCTCTTCCACATGAAAGACTTTTGTAACCACATCCCTTCTCGATCTCACAATGAGATTGGTTCTACCTGGGACTCTAACTGAGTCCCGAATGAACAAGGATCATTATCTATGTTAAACATGTGCCTATCAAGTGAACCGACTAATGCTCAAATGAGTCAGCCCATTAACCAATGGTCCACATTCTAATTCCTTGGTTCAAAGACTAATATTCTTAACATATTATGCTCCTTCCAATTTCTCTTATAATTTCTATATACTACTCCTTAATCGTGATTGGTTCTAAAATTTGACCAACACCTCATATAACCATCATCTCTTATACAAAATTATCACAACCTAGACTACACATGTACATTGTTTGTGATTCAACTTGTCCCATGACGTAGATCAACAAGTTGAATAACCAAAACAACTCTAAATTTCACCAAAATTGTACCACCTCTTATATATGTCATTAGAACACAATATAGGTCCTAAAATTCATCATTGCAAGCATTTGGGTGCCTAATGCAATAGATGCCCAAAATACTCTCGGGCATGGTATATATAATCCTCTAATAATTTGATCCTCATTAAATTCTACAAGAACCCTAGTCTCACTGTATAAGTTAAACCTAGGTTTTCTTGTACCCGATATAGCTTCACATGGTGGGAAAATTATTAAAGTGACCTCGGGCTCTATATATGCCTAACTAGACTTCAATATGGTTTGAAACATGTAAAACTTGAAATGAATATATTTATTTTGCATAACTAGGGTTTTCTTAGTAGTATTATATTCACATGGAAACTTATCAAAAATTTGGGGTGTGACACCTTTCTTTAGAGGACAATATTACTTACACGCTGGTGGGGATCTTTTTGGTATGTGATAGAGTCATCCATGTACTCTGAGGTCTGAGTAGTGTAGATCTAATTGTATGTACCTACAGTTCATTTTTTCATATTTCATGTCATGTATATATGTACGTCTTACATCTACAATAGTCATATTTATTTTTTTATACATGTTGTAAGTGGTGAAATATCTATAATCTTGTAAAGTTACATTCCAAGAATGAGTGTGAGTTGGGACTTTTGTACAAATACTGTCAAAATAAAATTGGAACTTTTCTTCAATGTTTTTCATAATTTGTTGGTTTTGTGTTTAGTATAGGCATTATTTTTTTATTGATATTCTTGAGGCATGTTGTTGGTATTAGAGCTTAAGTTTTCTAAGTCTACAAGGAAACGTGATTTTGTGTATGTTCTTATGTGTTTGTCATGTCTAACCATCTTTTATGGTTGTGTAGATATTGTTGATTCACATGAAGAATGTGTTGAGAGTGAATTTATAGCACCAAGAGGTGGCAAGTGGTAGAGGGAAATCAAAGTGAGAGTACCTGAGATGGGGGCATGATAGTCCATACTGCCTCCCTTAGATCTTGCAACTCTTCTTGACCCAATTTATTATAATGTCTTTGGGAAGCTGATAGCAACAATAACACATCTTGTAGATGGGGTACATGTTCCTACACAATGGGTTCCCCCAGACATGTGGAGTCTTTGTAGGGTTTTGAGAAGACATTATATAGGTTAAATATGTTTGGTGTTGTAGAATATGTGAGAATAGGTGATCTAGTCAATATAGATCTATGGTTGATGGAGCTAGAGCAAGCATTCTAGATAATGGATATAATAAGGCAAGATATGATCAAGCATGCAATCTGCCTATTGAAGGGCAGAGCTATCCATTGGTGGGCCATAGAATAGGAGAATATGCCCTATGAGGTGAGTATGCAAGTGGAATTTTGGAATGAGTTTGAGAGACATTATTTTCCTCAGTCCTATCTGGAGGAGAAGATGGCTCGGTTTGAGCAGCTACATAAGAAGTCATTGTCTATTAACAACTATGAGGCTCAATTTATGGAGTTATTGAGGTTTTGTCCACATCTAGCTTCTAAGAATAAAGATATCAACCACAATCTTGAGAAGAGTATGAATATAGAGTTGGATCGTTTGTCTTTCATGTTGGATTTGTGTGAGAAGTTTTCTACCTTTATAGAGTCTACGAGGAGGATAGAGGATGATGGTGAACTAGTCTAGCACTAATTCTAGGAAGAGGTTATCCCTACACAAGGTTATCAGTCTGGAGGATACCAGAAGGATAGATTTTAACATCGATAATAGCATCAGAAAACACAATAGAGGTCAACTAGTTATAATCGAGGCAATATGTTATGTCATAGTGGTTTCCTAGCAAGGGCATAGGATGTCATTTACTACCTTATAGGATGAATACCTAAGGGTTTAATGTCATTTATAGGGTTGTTTACTCTATAGTATGGATGGTCATTCCCCACATGCAACAATTGTCACTCTGGTCCTTATCACTATAATGCGAGACATTTTTCTAGTATTGGCAAACTAGACATGTGAAGGCCTACTTTCAATGGTTGTAGTAAGAGGTTTCTGAGCACCACCGTTAAAATTATATCAAATAGGTATCACAACAATACATTAGAAGAGGTAGTGGATGAAACTAGGCATTGCAAGTAGGGTTGTTAGGACCGCCTGGTAGAGGTCTTCATTGACAACAGGCAACATCAAGTTTCTATGTGATGACTCAACTAGAAGGAGTCGGCAATCAGCAAATCATGACATTTTATATGGAACCTTTTCATTATGACTTATCTGCTTCTTCTTATAAATTTATCTTAGTTGACCCATGTTTGATGTGCTCATTTATTACCAGAGAGGTGATCCTTGTCTGTAACATGCATGTTATCAATAGAGTTGAGCATTCAATGTTGGAGACTCCTTTGGAAGAGTTTTTGTTTCATGGGAGGTTTGTTCATCTTGTGTTCTTCTTTTCTCTTAATACATCATTTGGGTGGTCTCTTGGTTCTTCACATACATTGATTCAAGGTTATATTTGAGTGGAAATATTAGATAAGTATAAGGTTGTCTTTAACTACAGTTCCAATGTTGCATAGTTTAAAGGTAGTGGTATCTCTCCTACTTTTTGGGGAGATAGGAATATCCTTTAAATGTATATGGTGTCTACTTCTATGGTAGAGAGTTTGATGAGATGGGGTTGTGAAACTTTCTTGGCATAAGTGATTGATACCAACACAATGAGTATAAGGATATAAGATGTTACAATTGTGTGGGATTTTGTAGATGTGTTTCTTGAGGAGTTTAAAGGTGCTTCCCCCACCTAGAGAGATTGATTTTGATATCAATCTTGCCCCTAATACTCAACCAATAGAACAAGCACCTTATAGGATGGAACCAATAGAAATGAAGAAGTTGAACAACTAGTTGTATGAGTTATTGGATAAGTGGTTTATCTATCTGAGAACGTCCCCTTAGGGTTCTCTAGTTTTGTTTGTGAAGAAAATGCATGGGTCTATGAGGTTGTAAGTATAATATCAACAGCCAAATAAGGTGGGAGTTCAGAAATATGTTTCCAATGATAGATGATCTATTTGATTATCTGAAGGGCTCTCAAAGATATATATAAGACTAGGATACCATCAGTTGAGGATCGGGTCTAGTCATATACCTAAGACTACTTTTAGGTCTAATATAGTCTATTTGGGATAACCAATGCACCAATAATGTCTGACGATTTGATAAATAGAGTGTTCAGGTAGTCTCTTGATCAATTCACTGTGGTGTTCATAGACAATATTGTGATTTACTCACAAGAAAATGAGTAGTATCATCAATAACCTTATCGTGTATTGGGGTGGCTAATAAGACATTGGTTGTATGCTAAGTTCAACAAGTGTGAGTTCTGGTTGGTCGAGGTGTTGTTTCTTGGTCATGGGATCTTATGTAAGGGGATTTGTTTAGATCCCAAGAAGGTGGAGTCAGTGTTAGGCTGGTAGAATCTCAAGATGAAGATAGAGGCTTGAAGCTTCCTATGTTTTGTTGGTTCCTAAAGGAGGTTCATCTAGAACTTCAGGGCAATTTCTTTATCGTTAACCTAGATAACTAGGTTGGATGTTGTTGCATACTTATTCTCATGTAGATTTATTATGATTTTCACTAATACTCGTTCTTCATGGTCATAACATAGACAAGAGTTCATGTAATATATGAAGGGCAATTAACATGCAATTAAAATTTCATGTTGAGAGTAAACAAACAGAAAGTATAACACATAAATTTTCAATATCTAATTAATTCTGGATGATTAGCTATATATTTTCTTAATTAAATCATTTACGTTGACCCTCTAAGTGGGAAACTAATCCCATGGTAATATTGTAAGCCTAAAATTGATAGGTGGGTAAGTTTCAGGGTTAAGTTGAGGTCATTTGATTAGGCAAATAAATTGCACAAGTTAATATCATATAGGGATAATGATATGGTATATATTGTTTACTGAATTCTCTATTCTTTTAGGATTCTTGCAAAGTGTTAGATTTGGATGTAGATTTTGTGCATTTGATATCATCAATGAATATCATCTTTAGCCTCTGACATTTGCATAAAAACGCATGCTTCTGATCAGTCTTAGATTCCTCACAGCTCAATCTATCATTTTCAAAACTACCTTCGCCTTTTGCTTTATAGGATCCATATGCACCTTTTAAGACCTTTTTCTAACTACAGAAGCCACAGTATATGAAACACCCAATCCGTTGTCGTGTGCTTGTCCGGAACTTGTTGTAGATGGCAATTCATGAGTTCCCCCTTGCTTCTAGGCATAGAGAAAGCCCCACTAGGGTCAAGACAAACCATCAATGTCACCTTTTAACCCTATGGACTCCTTATGACATGCCTTTGCTAATATATAAATACCTATGGTTGTCCTCATCAACAACGCCACATCCACTAAATTATCTACACACAATTTTTAGATCATAGCAAAGCCAACCCCAATCTCCCTTTAAGTGTGTTTCAATGATGTTGTCCCCAAACTCCGACTACTTGTGCCATGAGGAGCTCCACTGGCAAGGAGCTCTTTGTGTGTTTGTCTCATAGGAACTACACAAAAAACTTAGTGAGGATAAGAAAAGCTTCTCCAATCTCTATTCAATCTTCTTCTGAGGTAATTTGTGTGAGAACCCATCTTCACTTGTAGTTGTGTTAGCTATTGATCGACAATTATGGTTTTTCCTCTATTTTGGCACCATGTCTTTGCAAGAAACTTTCATTTTCATGTAGAACACTTCCATCATGAACTTCCCTCCTTTCTTCTCACCTAGTTCTGGCTGGGTTTTCCAATATTTTATGTGACTTTTTCAACAATGTAGGGTCGCCACTCTAGTTTCCCTCTAACACTGCAAAATAGGTTTTGAGTTTGTCTGAGTGAGATGAACTTAGCCTTTTTCTACTTTTCATGATATATGCATCACTACAAGATTGTATATAGGGATCTCAACATATGAAGGTTGTTACTCATCTAGTTGTATGGTCATCTGTGTAAGCAAGGTACAAGTAGGCCACTTGACATTACTACCCTCCTTGGTGTGTTAAATTATGTTTGTGTCACAAAGGGTACTTGCAACTCTCTACCCAAATGATTCAAGAGAGTCACATGCCTCATCCTTATCTATTATTTTAATTGTTTGTTTAAGTTATCCTTGTCGTTATTGGATACTTAATGTTCTAAACACTTGAGAAAAATAATCCTACTAAATTATATGTTTATTAGAAAATTATCAAATTTTGGAAAATTATGATGATTCTAATGGAACACTTACTTTACCTTATACATAACCCATAATTTAAAATTTTACATATATGAATGCTAATTTCATTATTATTATTTATATTAAAAAAATCTTATGATAATTATCCATATCCTATTGGTTTGGAAGCTATTGATCCAACCTAAATGCTCAGATATATAGCCCCAATCACCTTACCTAGTGATAAATAATCATTAACGATGATGTCATGGAATCATATTATTGTTGGTATGTATGACCAGAGAGCCAATAATGTGATGATCGTAATGTGGCATGATGTAATTGATTTGATGATAATAAAAGGCAATTATATCTATTATGTTTTATTCAGTTATGATATAATGATATAACATAATAATTGTCTAAAGAATCATGTTACTCAATGACATATGTCTTCGGGTTTAGGACCTAGATAATAAGATCATATGTATGATAAGAGTATGTACATTCTTGTTATGTCCCTAATCAGATGTTATCATGGAAACAAAATAGACAACAATAATACATAAGACTAGAATGTGTGTTAACTGATGATAGAATCTCTTTAGTCATGATATGGGATATCAAGTCAAACACGTAGGTACTTGTTAGAGATACAATTTTACATATATGAATGCTAATTTCATTATTATTATTTCTATTAAAAAAATCTTATGATAATTATCCATATCCTAATGGTTTGGAAGTTATTGATCCAACCTAAATTCTCATATATATAGCCCTAATCACCTTACCTAGTGATAAATAATCATTAACTATGATGTCATGGAATCATATTGTTGTTGGTATGTATGACCAGAGAGCCAATAATGTGATGATCATAATGTGGCATGATGTAATTGATTTGATGATAATAAAAGGCAATTATGTCTATTATGTTTTATTCAGTTATGATATAATGATATAACATAATAATTGTCTAAAGAATCATGTTACTCAATGACATATGTCTTCGGGTTTAGGACCTAGATAATAAGATCATATGTATGATAAGAGTATGTACATTCTTGTTATGTCCCTAATCAGATGTTATTGTGGAAACAAAATAGACAAAATAATACATAAGACTAGAATGTGTGTTAACTGATGATAGAATCTCTTTAGTCATGATATGGGATATCAAGTCAAACACGTAGGTACTTGTTAGAGAGCATTGTACCGGAAAGACCCATCTTGAGGATGATACATGGAACCATTGAATAGTCAGAATAAGTTTGCAAAGTGATAGTAATGATTGTGGTCCTTGGACCTAAAGTCACTACACTCATCACATGTCGTTCAATGTATTTTGACACCATCCAATGTGACCTTGAATAAGGTTGTCATAAAGGAGATGCTCAGGTACATCGTGACACATGGGGATTGATTGTGACATGTGTAAATGGAATTTGTGCCTGCTATTGGAGTTGATATCCTGGCCACTTGATAAGCGAGACTGAGAAATGCATGGTCATGATTATGTGAGTCAATATGTGATATTGAGGTCACATGTATCTCAACAGTCTGCTCTAGTTCAAGAAACATGGATTGAAAATTGAGAGGATCATGATTGCATGCCTCGATTTCAATCCAAATATCAGAGATAAAGTAACTATACGATCACTATAACACTAATTACATGTTGTAGGTTGATGTTGTTCTTTCACATTCCAGTTACTTGGGTAGCAATGATGTGTTGCTAGATATCACTAATTGTTTGTGATTTCATAAATTAGTTATGGACATTCACTAACAACATGATTTGAGACCTATAGGGTCACAAGTGTATGATGCACCAAGAGTAGGAGTTTAATTGTGAGTAATGCTTAACTTGATTACTAAAGTGTTTAGGTATTCAATTTTAAACAATATTGGGTGATAATTGGCTCACCTGGAATATGAGTTCAACCGACTTAAGTGTTGAGTCGGCCGATTCATGTGTTGTGATTACGAAAGTTTTTAGGAAATCAATTTAAACAACATTGACTGAAAATTGGTTGAATGGATATGTGGGTTGATTGACTCAAGTATTGAGTCAATCAATTCATGTATCGAGTTGACCGATTCAAGTGTCTATTCGACCGACAAGATGATCAGTAAGACTTGATCAAGGATATATGTTGACGTCATGCTGTGCATTGATCGTTGCATTGAAAGCCAATATATTTGCGAATAGGAAGCATTCTAATAGGCCAACTGAATACTCCAGTCCACAATTAGGGTATGAGTCGACCGACTCATATCCTGCAGCAGCCAGAAATTTGTGAAAACTCAACTCTTCGACCCCCAGTTGATCTAGAAACTCTACATGAGAGCATAAGAAAGTCTTACTCATAAAAGGGAGAGATAGCCAAGGAGAACAAGTCAACACTAGCACATTGACGTCGAAGGGACAAACACCTTCTCATTGTCTCTGGTAAAGTACAATGAGGAATTCCTGATTATCTACATGGACTATGATAGAGGTGTGGTGGTCGTAGCCTACATGCTAGGAAGACTGCTTCGGTCACTATCTGAGGTGTCATGCTAGGAAGCTGACTCAACTATCGTCTAGGTGTTGTTAGATCTAGAAGCATCATGTTACAAGGATTGTCACTGGACTTGCTCTAGGACCAAGTATATGCCTTGCAAATCCTCTTTCCTACATACATTATTCTTGACCCGATCTACTAGTTCAGGATTAGGGCATAATCTTTTGTTTCTTTTGCTCGAAATCCTTACAATGGTATCAGATTCATGTCAATCTACAATGTATTAGGATTTATATCAATGTGATTGAATTTATTTTATTACATACGTTGTGAATATTTAAAGTGATTAATGTGCATATTCAGTTAAATACAACATATGATCCCAATATATATATGATATATATGCATTCTATGCGTCCCTTAAAAAATTGATGGT
Source organism: Alisma plantago-aquatica (assembly GCA_963693085.1). NCBI lineage: Eukaryota > Viridiplantae > Streptophyta > Magnoliopsida > Alismatales > Alismataceae > Alisma > Alisma plantago-aquatica. The sequence goes on from OY856413.1 coordinate 432,939,881, forward strand.
GGATGTATGTGCGGTTATGGAAAAAAAACCTTGTCGATGTGCATGTTTGGTTGTTTGGTTTCTTTTCAGATGTTATTCAGTTTGAATATTGAGCCTCTTTCTTTTTTAAATATAAATTAATGTTCTCTTTCGTGTACTCCCCACGAATGTAAATTGAGGTTGTCCTTTTACAATGTAATGTGTTAATAGGGATAGGATAGTTTTAGTTTATGTTTGGGGAAAGAGAATATGTTTTACACCAAGTGAATCGACCGACTGGGAAGTCGACTCGATCGACCGGAGGACCGAGGAGGCAAACTGATAAGAGGATCCAATTGATTGACTAGAGGCTCAATTGATCGACTGAATGAGTCCAGTTAACCACATGAGCTAGAGCCATTTGTAATGTCCCATGATTTGAGGCCTCAGATGAAACGATCTTAAAAGGAATGATTGGACTACCCATATCACCAAGGTTCGCCTCCTTTTTAGAGATCTCATCACTAGAGAGCTCTATAGTTAAGCGTTCTCAACCCAGAGTAGTACTAGGATGGGTGACTAGTCGGGAAGTTTACCCTGACTTGCGCGTGAGTGAGGACAAAGTGCACAGTTAAGGTTAATGGTGGTCTCTGGGGCCAATCATCATTCCTGAAACTCTACTAGAGACTTGGGCAGTGGGCCCGATCTTTACAAATGGTATCATATCCATAACACCTTCAGTAGGTGGGGCCCACATGGGCATGACAGTCTTGAGCCAAGCGATCCAGGCATGTTGGAAAGGGTTGTCCATGGTGATGTAGCCACCCTTGTGATGGTATTCCATGATCGGGAGTTGGGTTTCCATGGGTCATTATGGGTCTGTACTGAAATAGGGAAATATTATGAGGCCATATAGTTGATCCTTGATGATGACTTCAAGAGTCTAAGTGGGGAGATTATAACATCCTAATAATTGAGGCCTCATATAAAACAATCTTAAAAGAATGATTGGACTACCGATATCACCAAGGTACACCTCCTTTTCAGAGAGCTCATCACTAAAGAACTATGTGGTTAAGCATGCTCAGCCCAGATTAGTACTAGGATGAGTGACTAGTTGAGAAGTTTACCCTAGATTGCATGTGAGTGAGGATAAAGTGTGCAGTTAGATTGTAACGTCCTAGGATTTGAGGCCTTAGATGAAAGTGTTACAACCCCAATTTTAGGGTTCAAGTGGTGAGAAATATAGTTTCTCATATTAAAGATGTTTGAACAAATAATCATATATTTGGTTGAGAATAATTGGATTTCGTTTAAAATAGCCTTATTGTTTGATTTGTGGGCTTTATTGGCTATTGGGCCCAATAACAAGGAAAATAACAAAGAAAATTCAATTAGAAAATGAATAATTGAATATTTTAGAAAAGAAATATGTGGAAACCTCTAGAAGGAAAATCCAAAGAGGGATTTCGTGCCTCTTGGGTTCCAAGGAGTCCAAAGTTGTAAAAAGAATGCAATAAGAAAAGAAAAGATTAATTATAAGAAATAAATTGAAAATAATGATAAAATGTGGAAAATGAGTGGAAAGAGGCATAAATGAGATTTCTTGATGAAATTTCGTATCCATGAGGTTGCTAATATTAAAAGGAATGAAAATGAGGAAAATTAAAAAAAAGAAATAAAAAGAAATCCTCAAAAAGAGATATTTTAATATAATGTGAAATAATTCATATAGATGCATCTAGAAGGATAATAAGTGACGTGTATTTTACTACGCGCTAAAAATGCAAGTATACGCGTCGAAGTAATGCAGGCCTTTGTGAGGCCCGAGTCGAACACAGGGATACTCGGAATTGTTAGTGACTCCTACTAACTAGTCGCGATCAGCTAAGCCGAATAACAAATTGGGGTTGTTGAATAAAATTAAAAGAAACTAAAAATAAAACAAAGCAAACAATCGATTAAAGGTTAATTTAATCAATTCAAAAGGATATCTTTAGGATTGCGGTTTCACCACGGGTTTTCATTGTATTAGATTTTATATAATGCCTCAATCTCCTCTCTCTATCCGGGTAGTTGCCTGAAAATAGAATTGCCCACTGTCGTGGTGCAATTCACTACTTAGGTTTAGGTCGGTTCCACTGTCGTAGTAACCTATCCCCTAAACTAAGTGCATTACGAACGATCTCTTAGTATCCACCATTAATTTTACACCACCTTGTTCAAGGGATTTATCGATTAATGTAGGTTTCGTCTCTTTTCAGCTGTTAATCCTTCTGTCAAAGTGATTAAGGGCATTAGGTTATTATTATGGTGATCAAGTATAACAATATATGGAGAAAACGAAGCTATGCCACAGATTTAAGAGAGAAAATATGAATTACTATTATAAAATTGTCATACAATGAATTCCCGGGCTACTCCCAGTCCTAAAGATGGAGGGGATTAGCCCCGCATGTTCATCTCACACAAGTACATGGTAGAAATAGGGGAAATCATATGAAAAATGTGAATTGAATGGGAAAACTCCTGAACGGAGAAGAACTGGTTGATCCTTTGCGTAGAACACGTGCTTTCCCGCCTCTCGGTGGTGAAATCTGTCTTCGGCAGCGTCCGGATCGACTGGTATGAACTTCTGGCCTCCGTTCTCCTCTTTTCTCCTCCTCAGCACTTGTGCAATAGCTAATGAGATATCCCCCTCGTTTGGGCGGCCGTCCTTAGGTATAAGTCCCTCATTAGGTCGTTAATTAACTCCAGCCGTCTGATTGAGATCATTAGAAAGCAAACTCATATCCTACGGCGTCGATACCATCGACGCGAGTCGATGGTATCGACCCGCTGCAGTAACGAACCCTTCCTTTGTCGTGCCCGACATCATCTCGATACCATCGACACGGGTCGATGGTATCGACTTCCTTTAGGCGTCAGTTTTGTCATTTTGCGATGTTGTAGCCTCCATTGTATCGACTTTGTGTTGATACTATCGACAGCTTCTTCGCCAACAACCTGAAGGTGACTCAATACCATCGACATCAAAGTCGATGGTATCGACTTTTTCCTGCTTCTTTTGGCTGGCAACCTGTGACCATGTCGATGGTATCGACTTCCGTCGATGGTATCGACGGAAGCAAATACTCGTTTGTTCTGAAATTCAAAGACAAGATCACATCAATTCACACAAATAATAATAATTTGACAATTAATGCTCAAAATGATGAAATAAAGGGGATTTGACATAAAATAGTGGCAAAGACCAAAATGGATGAATTATGCAATATTAACCATAAAAATGACTAATTAAAGCATAAAACACATATAAAACATGTCTATAAATGCGACTCAAAATCATCACATCAAACTCCCCTAAGCTTGAACATTGCTCGCCCTCGAGCAACTAATCCTTAGAATAGAATTGCAAATGTCAATTGAAAAACAACACACCAACCCAACATCCCATATGACTCCCACTGAACATTCACAATCCGGCCTTTCTAACCATAGAACGGTAATTACCCTAAAGGCGATAGTAATCATCCATAAAAGAAATTGACCTCCAAACCGATGAATACTATCACATAAGGCAGTTAACATAATAAAATTTGCCGGTTCAGACTCGGTGCATCATGTGATCGCCTATACTACGTTGCTCGCCCTAACTACCATCTACATGGAATCAGTTCTCCTGATATTCATTAGTGAGGAGAAATTCACGGTGGCCTACCAATCCGAGCAACGGGTGGATGAAGATGGGTGGCTCATGGAAGAACGTGGAAGTATTGTACAGTTTCAACATGCATCATACAAAAATGTCCTATATGATGCAAATGCACATTAGAAATGCCCTAATGCCTAAAGTTGGGTGGAATGATGCATGCACCAACCATCCGCCTCAAAATGAGATGGATATCTAGTCAAGCTACATCATGTACTCAATTATCCTGAAATGCAAGTGATATTACGTTCCTTTCTCCTTCTTATTTCACTTTCTTCTAAATTCTTTTTTTTATTGCAGATTTTCTGATTTTTTTCCAGCCCACATATCCATAATTGCTTAAAGATACTTTTATTGGGCTATTTTCTTCATACTCAGAAATTTTTGCACTATTTAGAAGGTATGGAACAATTTAATTCACCATTGGGGAAAAATTGAGATACATGATGTACTTTATGCATGAAAATCAAGAATGCAACTACATGGCATGCACCTAAAGGTAATGTGCCTGAATCACTATATTTTTTTCTTTTTATGCAAACATATGGAAAATACCAATGCAAGTCCTATCTAAATGCTATGCACACAAAAGGAATTAAAACTGCACTTTACTTCCAATTCTTAAGTGGATTATGGAAAAATAAGTGGAACGATCACAAGACTAGATGACTGAACCTTAGAAAGATATTATGCGTCCCTCCTTACTGACCTGTGTAGTAGTTTAGAGGGTTCTCTCTCTTACATCCAATTAAGGTCTCATTACCATTTGGTTAGGTTAGGCTCAAACAACCATTTTTGTCCACTTTCATGAATCATTAGGAGTACAAGTATGAAATGTTGTTTTAAAGTTGACATAACCAATCATTTTCATAGGATGTGTGCCCAAGGTCAAAACAAAACAAGCTATCCAAAGACACAAAAATTTTCAAATTTCCCTTGAATTTCCCATGCACTAACAACAAGATGACACACTTTCCAAAGACATCCACAATTACACTAGATAGCACGTGGATCCTACAAAAACTAAAATTGCAAGAAACAAATAACAAGAAAACAAAAGCAATAATGCTAAAAACCAAAAACAATAAAAGATAGAGTTGTTCCAACTACCCCCCTAAGCTTGAATTCGACTATGGCCTCATAGTCAAAAACAAACTTAAAGATTGGAACAGTGATACCAGATCATTCTTGTGTTGGTGGAGGTGGGTATTGCGGCGCCGTGGGGTCCCAAGATGGGTATTGCCCCTGAAAGGTCGGATCATACTGGGGCATCGGAGGAGGCTATGGATACCCCCTAAAATAATTATGGCTCCAGTAATGATCGTAAAACGGCTGCTGCTGCTGCTCCATCCTGTGCAGCCGATCGTGGATGTTCTCTTGATTAGCGAAAAGAAGGCGCTCATTCTTGAAGATCGCCTGCTGGTTGACATAGAGCCGGTTGGTGGTGTCTTGAATACCAGCATAAGCAGCTGTGTGGCTATGTTGCGTCTGCTGGATGTCTTGAAGCATTGTGTACATCCCTTGCATAGAATAGACATCCTCGCTCGGTTGCGAGGGCTGTGGTGGTGGAGGCCGATGCGGAGAAGATGAAGATGCACCCGGATGCATCCTAGGGCGCTTCCGGGGTGCCACTCGTGATCGAAGAGGTGTGAACACCTCTTCCTCCTCTTCCGCCGCCTCGTCGTCGTCGCCACCGTTGTTGCCGCCGTCTTCTTCATCGGAATCGATGTCTATGATTGGCCACCGGAAATGCTGTGCACCGTCGATGTTGAAGACGGGGTCGGGTAGAGAACACTCTTTATATGCTTGATTTACGTGGCAGTGTGCGAACGCCACGCCATCTCGGAGAAGAATGAGATTGGACCGGTGTAAATGTTGCAAGTTCACCTTGCTCTTAGTAGATAGAGGAGTGAGGGTCTGGAAATTCAAGCCGAGGTATGAAGCCAGCTTGGTGATTAGCCCGCCGAAGTGAATCGGCGCTTTCCTCGTACTCCGCTTCACCGCCAAAACTCGTTGCAGAAAGAAGGCGCCCCTGTTGCACTCTTGTTGCGTCAGGAGCTTGTAGAGAAAGAAAAGGTCATGCTCCTGAAACTTGCTAAGGGCTAGGTCGCCCCGAGCAAACAAGGTGGAGCTCAACATCCGGTGCAAGACCCGGACAAATGGGTGCTCGAAGTCGGCTACCGCGGCGTTGTGGTAGCTAACCGACTTCCCTTGTGGTACCGTCACCAACTCGGAGAAGAGAGCGTCGTAGTTGGTGCGGTTATCCGGCCGCCTATAGTCGTACCGCGAGTGATTCCAGTTGAAGATGTCGTTGAACTGCTCGAGGGTGATGGTGTAGTCATGGTTGCACAGCCGAAAAGACACCCTGCCCTTTTCCCACTCGCGATCGCTTGCTGATATCTCATTGGGCACAACACAGACGTCCAGTGACGCCATGAATTCCGCCACCAGCTCTTTGTACGTTGGCCACTCGCCGAAAAATGGCTGGCCGTCTTCATGGTACTCAAGCTCATCGTGTCCATGGCCCGTTTGGTGGGCCTGCCCCTTCAGTACGTAATCCAGATTTGCCTTGAAGCCAAGATCATTGATCATCTCCGGATCCACGTAACGAGTGGGCTCGATCTTGCGCTTCAGGATTTCTTCGTAAACCTTCTTCACATCCGCGGATGGGTGGATAAGTCGAGGACGTGCGACCGATGATGGCGGTGGTGGCACGAACTCGGGGATGTCAATCATATGAGCGCGTGAGGAAGAAGCTCTGGTTGTATGCACCATTGTTGCGATGAGAAAAGGATTAGAAGAAGAGCTCGGTGAAGATGGAGAATTGAATCTCCGCTCGGTGAAGATCGTCGCTCGGTGCTGCTGTTCTTCGGGCTTGGATGGCTCGGGGGAGTGCTCGGTGCAAAGGAAGAAGAGAGCTCTGAAGGTGTGACATTAAATGACGTCATGAATCTCCTTATATAGACTTGGCCGGCGCCACTGTTGGTCCGTCGATACCATCGACGTGAGTCGATGGTATCGACACCTGTCGATGCTATCCGCCTCCCTTGCGAGTATCGACGGTCGTCGATGGCTGGATCTTGAAACCCGGATCGCTGACGTGTCGATACCATCGACTTGGGTCGATGGTATCGACGCTGCACCCGGATCGATGACATGGACGCCGCGATCGCCGTCGATTTCTTTTCGCGGATCGGTGACATGGATTGTCGATACCATTGACAGGTGTCGATAGTATCGACTTGGCTTCATTGTGACACCTGCCTTTTTTCATTTCAACCTGTAACCATGTCGATACCATCGACGAGGCCGTCGATGGTATCGAGTTGACTGAGACAAATCGGTCTGAACTTCTCCAGAGATCTCGATGGTATCGACACCCTTGTCGATACTATCGACTGTTGCTTGGCGACCTGCCTGTAGGTGTATCGATACCATCGACAAGGCCGTCGATGGTATCGACTCAGAACAAAATCTGTAGTCGTCAACCTATACCCTTGTCGATACTATAGACCTATGTGTCGATGGTATCGACTCTGCCTCAGCCTGCACAATGAACAAACGGATCAAGGTATCTTCTTTACACTAAAAATTGAACAAAAATAAAGCAACCTACGACTATAATTAAACTATCCTAATGTACCGATGGTTGGGTTGCCTCCCAACAAGCGCCCTTATTTAACGGCTTAGGCTAGACGGTATGAAGCTCATCATCCTTTCACTTTGGGAACTGAGCTTAGAGGATCATGTGGTAATTTGAATTCTACTTGATCTCCTCCAATTCCCAAGGACAATGTACCTCTCCCTACGGTAGTCATAACATCCGTCGTTGCTTGAAACGACCTTCCTAGAAGAATTTCACAGCTTTGAAGCGGTGGCATATCCATGACAACAAAATCCACCGGGAATATGAATCTATCCACTTTGACGAGAACATCCTCACACACACCATATGATCTCACGATAGACCCATCCGCTAATTCAATTGTTGCGGCTGACTTCTTTATCTCTTTTAACCCAAGATTTTGAAATGTCGCCAGAGGCATGAGATTTATGCTGGCACCGGAATCACATTGCGCTTTAGGAAAATGTCGACCACCTATTGAGCAAGGAATGTAGAAGCCTCCTGGGTCTTTCCTCTTCTTTGGAGAACTCCCGTGAATCATAGAGCTCACCGTCTCAGTCATCCGAAAAATATCACCGTCTTTTATCCGCCTCTTCTTATTAATGATTTCCTTGATGAACCTCCCATAGGCGGGCACCTTCTCGATCATCTCCACTAATGGAATATTGATGTGGAGTTTTCGGAATATTTTCAAGAATTTCCTAAAATGACGATGCTCTTTCTTTGACTTCAGATTGACCAGTTTTGAAACATCTGTTGCATCAACACGCCTGTGAGGTGGCACATATGAGCTTTTCGGGGTCAACTCCCCTAAGCTTGCTTCAATCACTCCCTCTGACGTGGGCTTTGGCGAGACATCATCAACAGTAATAGCTTGTTGTGGTTCCTCTCTCGCATTCGATGTTTCCACACGTGCACAAACAACCTTCAATTGTTCTTCTTGCCTAGATGGAGATGCAATATTCATAACTCGCTGTGATTTTCTGAAGAAAGGGTTTCCGCCCGGCAGTCCATAGTAAGTGTGTGGATACGGTATCGCTGGTGATGCCTGCGTAGTAAAAAATCAATTTTCTTTCTTCTTTAGCTTCTTGCACCTGAGATTCCTCCTCATTGCTTACCACAGACATATACTTGACGTGATGGTGTGCTTGGACCACGTTTACATTCTCGTCCAGTTTCTGTTGATTGGCGTGCTTGATGGCCGCCACTTCACTAGAAATCTGTGCCACGGTGGTTTCTAATGCCCGCATTTGTGCTCCATGGATTTGCAGCGTCTGTCCAAACTTGGCAAGAATATCACCTTGAGATTGCAATTGCTTACCAAACATGGCCATCATCTCCTGGTTCTGCTGTACCATTTGACTCAGTAGTTCAGTGTTCTTATCCTCGGCTCTTGGATGTGGCTTGGCATCCGGATCCTGCAGAAAGTTATTTGGATCCTTCCATGAGAATTTTTTATGCTTCCTCCATGCGTAGTGTAAAGACTCGATCTTTACGGTCGAATATTTACAAAATAATATCAAATACATAAACAATCTTTATTACAATTATGCTTGTACATCAGAGTCGCGGAAGCTTACAAATATGATTACAAGTTTAAGAAATAAAATTCATTCTATCTAGTCTTCAACGGAGGACTACCCAGTGCATGTCTCTTCAAGCTCTTCCATCTATTACCTGCCCATGAGTTCCCAGAGGGAACAAAACCACACATGGACCCCATTGAAGGGAAAAATAAAAGGGTCAGCAAAGCTGGTACTAAATCCAATCATTGAACTATGTATGAAATAGGTTTAGATGTACAATAGAAGTTAGGAAAGGACTATTTGGTGGACTCAAGGCTAACAAAAAGAAATTTCAATACCAACTTCAAGATAGCAAATCTTTCACAAGAATATCATTAAGCAAGATTCAATAATTCAAGTATCAAAAATTTACTCAAGCTATTCAGAAAGTATATCAATTCCAAGATATTTTATTTGGCAAGTTTTGGCACCTTTCTATCATATCTTTTCTAGGGCTAAGTGTCTTGTGTTCTCACACTCTAGGAGAGAACGACACTAGTGCCTTATTAGCTATTCCAGTTAACTGGGGAACAACTAATCCCTATCCTCTGCGCAGGGTTGTGGGGTACTTGGCCCACTCAAGTGAGCCAAAGCTCTATAGGGCCAAAGCCCAAGGGACCAAAGTCCACGGGAGTCAAAACTCCAATAGATCAAGTCTAGTGCCAAAACAATTATCAACAATAATTTATCAATTACAAAATGAGAGTGGTGAACTTTCAAGAATAAATAGAGGTTTCAAGACTATATGGAATTCACCACGAATCAAGATATATATATGTCCATCAAGAGGGAAAACAGTTCAATAATGAAATAGAAGATTTAGTACCTCAATTATTCAGGGATCCGAGGAATGCATAACCATAATGTGGCTCCAAGAATTTATGAAGAGGGCTACAAGGAATAACAATTTTGTCACCATTTGACTTAGAATCAATGTTGTTCAATTTGTCTTATTTATGATTAGGATTTTCCATATTGGATTACTATTTCATATCCTATCCTTCATTATGATTTCTTATATTTTCATCTAGGTTTCACACTTAGGTACATAACTCTTTTCTTTATTTTAGGTTTCGAAATATTATTCCCTCAAATATAGTTTCATTTAGTCAATATGGTCAAGGATGTTTATTATACAAGGTATGACTTATAAAAATATTCATACTAAGAACGTAGGGTAAGCCATAATAGTCCCAAGCATACTGGTGACACACCCATAGTTAGATCTTAAATTTGTACATAGGTGTGCATCTAAATGAAGGATAATAGAGTAGTCTCGTACATATGTTATCTAAATTAGACATGTAAACATATCAAGTCATATTTACAAGAATATATATCATTTCACATACAAGACAACATGAGCAGGTATTAAGGTTCCTGGTCGTCTTGGTTATCAAGTAGCCAGTAGTGCACTGTTTGGTACTATCTTGTATTAACGTACGTTCATATCTAGTTAGGGTATGGACTATTATACTACTTATGCAGAAAGATGAGTTAGTGGTCCGAAGCGTTACGTTATTATTCCATTAACTAATTTGTTTATATATCATATCAATCACGTTACTATTAGAAAATATAAGATAATACTGACTTGCTGAAGTACGGTATCTACTAAATTTAGTTAGCAATGTCTTTAAGATTTATAATATTTAGGATATCTTCAAATCATTAGTTGGCTTCTCTAGAATACAAAATGAGGGACGCATACCTACTGATTCAGGTTTAAGATATGGTGACTCCAGATTCAAACATTGAATTCGGCTCCATCCTTGGAAGGGTGTGAGGTTGTTATCCATAGAACGCAGGTGGAGAGTGTCTTCAAATTTCAATTGCTGGAGGTCATACTGCAGATCTTCACGGCTGCGGCAGTCTGGATTTGAAAATGATCTTTAATGGTCATTCTTAATGTCGTGACTACTTCCCCAATTGGGCCGAAAGCTCTATCACAAGTGTACAGTCCTCCAAGACGATTTACTGTCAAATTTCAGTCATAGATGCAGTAGGCGTCATCAGTGCTGAGACCTCTCATTATGGATTTGTCTTGGTGGGGTTTGAATACGGTGGTCTCAGTAGGTAGGAGATTTCGAGAATTCTGGTTCTTTGTGGTGATGCTTCAATTGAAAACAATCTGAAGGTCTCATGACGATACAGTGGGTAGCAGTGGGGTTGAACGGAGAGGGGACTGGTTTGGTGGTGGCGATGGATTCTGATGATGACCGAGCACGTGGAAGATTCACATCTAATCAGAGGAGGAGGTTGACACTGTTGTAGACGGCGGCTTGGTTAGCAGTTCGTGAATCCATGATGGCCGACTTGTGTTGCAGTCTTGACGCTGGTGGTGGAGTCAGGAAGTTAGACGTCTCTGCAAGTCATCGTCAAAGATCCGGCGAAGGCATACGGAGGTGAGGAGGCAGAAGAGTACAGTCCGGAGGATGACTCTCCGGTGATTTCGGGAGAGGTTCGTGCACGAGAACTATCTGTCGGCTCCGTCCATCTAGGCCGGGGGCGCTACAGATTACCGATCAGGGCAGGGCTTTTATAGGGTGCCGACCCTAGGGTGCGCGTCCAGGGAATCATGGGTTGGATGGCTCGGCGCTTGGAGGACGGTGCGCCAGCCGTTTCTTCTGTAGGTCTCTGGTCTTTATAGCTTTTGCAGTTTCGGCTTCCCATGCTCTTAACTGCGTAGCCGACGGTTCAAACGGGAGAGTCTGAAACTTGTGGGAGTAGAAACGGAAGGCGAGGTGTTGTGAGGGGGACGGATTCCCTCGTCGTTGGTCTGGCCTGCGGAACGGCCACACGACTGGAAACACGGGCGTGTGAGGGTCAGGGAAGGAAAGACACGAGGGTTCGCGTGAAAGAGAGAGAGGTGTAACGGGGTGTTACCTCATTTACTAGCAGTAATCTATTAACTATAGTCAATGTCTTATTTAGTACTCTCTTTCCAATTTTGTAATTTCTGAACGGAAAAGAAAGATGCTATGAGGTTTTTGACCATGGGGTATAGTCCTATTCGACTAGGTTTTAAGATTCTATTACCATTATTTATGAATATGACACATCTAACTTATTTACTCTCATAATTAATTCTAGTATCAATTTCCTTAATTGCTGTTTATATTTTCTATTGATTCCAAATCAATAGTAGCAAATTGAGATGACTAGGTTGGTTTGAGGTCAAATGAAGGTAGTTAGGTACATATACATCAATTGGACTAGATGACTTCAACCAAGAAAACAATACTCAAACCAGGGACTAAATCAGAAATATTTCTCAAGTGAGGATAATTGATACATTGAGACACAAGGGAATTCAATCAAAGACTATTCAGTATCAAAGGTCAGGATATTTTTTTTTCAAAATAAGTGTGAATTTCAAATGAAGGGCAGTATTGTAAATAAATACAACTTAGGAAAGAAATAGTTCAACATAGATAATAGTAGTCAAAATTGAGTATGTTACAACACTACCACCCTTCAAAAAGATTTCGTCCCCGAAATCAAATAATTCTTAATGGTGATATTTCTACTATAGTTTGATCCACAAAATAATCCAACACAATAATTTTTTTGCTAGCTGAAGTGTCAACTTAAACGAAATGCAATCCCAATTTTTCTTCCATTGTCATAGGTCCTATTTATGATGATCCAACAATCCTCTTACTATCTTATAGGGTCACTAAATCAATTTAGGTTCAATTTCTACTTTGAAAATATACCCATCAGTCTTCCAACATCTTATTCCAATATGAGAGTTGAAATATTCAATTTGTTAGTCTTGGCCATCATTATCAAAAGTTTGAGTCAAAACCCAAGCTTTTGATCAATATATGGTTATCAATCCTACACCAATTTTAATCTCACATATATGTCACTAATGTTACAATAATGTTTATGTCGTGTCGTTTTTTTTTTTTGAGCCATATTTTCCCAAAAATCCTATGTATAGTTTGAGGGTCTAATAATGTATTGGTCCAAATAATTATTTTTTTTCCAACAATTACTATTACAACTTAACCTCAATTGGGTTCAAATTATGACCTTTTTTTTTACATTCTATTTCTTATGTGTATGTATATAATATTGTGTTTGCGACATTTTATCTCTAATTAACAAAATTTCCTAGGTCATGACAATAAATTTGTTTTATTATTATTCTTATTCATTTTTTTTTCTATATATTGTTGTCACGTATATTTTGGTGATGATCTATGGAGTTATGAATTTTGACATACTTCTATTTTTTTCAATTTCAAGGTAGGGTTTTATTTCTCTAAGATGTCTAGGTTGTATTAATTGTTTATTATATGTACCTGGATGCTAGAAGTTCACAAAATTAATGAGTTCATTATTTTTATCCTAATTCAACATAATGTTACATATGTCTTATGTCATTGAATTTTTTTTAACTCTTAGTATATTATATTTTATTTTATCTCTATTGAAGGTGATTCTATATACTAATTTTTTTTTTATATATAAATGTAGTTACTGACTTTATTCAACATTAGATTTCTCCCAAGTAATGAAATTCACTTTGGCCAGGTCGGTATGTTAAGTGAGGAAACCCCACCACCAACTAAGTGGATCGGGAGTAATTATGTCAGAACCTTCACTCAACATCCTTCCTTAGACACCTTAGCTTATTCCATGAACATGGTGATATTTTTTTTTGTAAACAAAATTTGAATAAATTATTTATGTGACATCACTTTTACATATGTTTTAAGACTTTAAATGGAAATTATCAAATGTGACTGTGAAACTTCCCATTTTATGGTCTAGGGTAATTATTTATTTTATATTAATATATGCAATTATTAATGTATGTTGAAACCTAAATAGAAAATCAGGATACTCTACCCATTTGCATACCTAGGGTGGTGACTATATTGTTCTAAGGGGTTCATTACCACTTCTTCATCAATAATAGCTTCAAGTAAATTGATCCCTAAGGAAGTCCAAAAGTAAGATGAGCAAGATGAGTTTCTAGGTTAATGTACATCACAACATAGGCTCTTAATGTTACCGACTTATAGTCTAACTATTTCCTAGTAATTAGCCCAATTAGACTAGTATTTCCTCTCAACTATTTTTCTAAGATCTAACTACTTCATTGGTGCTCCTACTTAATCCTAATTTCCACGAGACATGCATGAGTGCCGACCGTTTATGGCTCTGATACCATCTTGTAAAGACTCGATCTTTACGGTCGAATATTTACAAAATAATATCAAATACATAAACAATCTTTATTACAATTATGCTTGTACATCAGAGTCGCGGAAGCTTACAAATATGATTACAAGTTTAAGAAATAAAATTCATTCTATCTAGTCTTCAACGGAGGACTACCCAGTGCATGTCTCTTCAAGCTCTTCCATCTATTACCTGCCCATGAGTTCCCAGAGGGAACAAAACCACACATGGACCCCATTGAAGGGAAAAATAAAAGGGTCAGCAAAGCTGGTACTAAATCCAATCATTGAACTATGTATGAAATAGGTTTAGATGTACAATAGAAGTTAGGAAAGGACTATTTGGTGGACTCAAGGCTAACAAAAAGAAATTTCAATACCAACTTCAAGATAGCAAATCTTTCACAAGAATATCATTAAGCAAGATTCAATAATTCAAGTATCAAAAATTTACTCAAGCTATTCAGAAAGTATATCAATTCCAAGATATTTTATTTGGCAAGTTTTGGCACCTTTCTATCATATCTTTTCTAGGGCTAAGTGTCTTGTGTTCTCACACTCTAGGAGAGAACGACACTAGTGCCTTATTAGCTATTCCAGTTAACTGGGGAACAACTAATCCCTATCCTCTGCGCAGGGTTGTGGGGTACTTGGCCCACTCAAGTGAGCCAAAGCTCTATAGGGCCAAAGCCCAAGGGACCAAAGTCCACGGGAGTCAAAACTCCAATAGATCAAGTCTAGTGCCAAAACAATTATCAACAATAATTTATCAATTACAAAATGAGAGTGGTGAACTTTCAAGAATAAATAGAGGTTTCAAGACTATATGGAATTCACCACGAATCAAGATATATATATGTCCATCAAGAGGGAAAACAGTTCAATAATGAAATAGAAGATTTAGTACCTCAATTATTCAGGGATCCGAGGAATGCATAACCATAATGTGGCTCCAAGAATTTATGAAGAGGGCTACAAGGAATAACAATTTTGTCACCATTTGACTTAGAATCAATGTTGTTCAATTTGTCTTATTTATGATTAGGATTTTCCATATTGGATTACTATTTCATATCCTATCCTTCATTATGATTTCTTATATTTTCATCTAGGTTTCACACTTAGGTACATAACTCTTTTCTTTATTTTAGGTTTCGAAATATTATTCCCTCAAATATAGTTTCATTTAGTCAATATGGTCAAGGATGTTTATTATACAAGGTATGACTTATAAAAATATTCATACTAAGAACGTAGGGTAAGCCATAATAGTCCCAAGCATACTGGTGACACACCCATAGTTAGATCTTAAATTTGTACATAGGTGTGCATCTAAATGAAGGATAATAGAGTAGTCTCGTACATATGTTATCTAAATTAGACATGTAAACATATCAAGTCATATTTACAAGAATATATATCATTTCACATACAAGACAACATGAGCAGGTATTAAGGTTCCTGGTCGTCTTGGTTATCAAGTAGCCAGTAGTGCACTGTTTGGTACTATCTTGTATTAACGTACGTTCATATCTAGTTAGGGTATGGACTATTATACTACTTATGCAGAAAGATGAGTTAGTGGTCCGAAGCATTACGTTATTATTCCATTAACTAATTTGTTTATATATCATATCAATCACGTTACTATTAGAAAATATAAGATAATACTGACTTGCTGAAGTACGGTATCTACTAAATTTAGTTAGCAATGTCTTTAAGATTTATAATATTTAGGATATCTTCAAATCATTAGTTGGCTTCTCTAGAATACAAAATGAGGGACGCATACCTACTGATTCAGGTTTAAGATATGGTGACTCCAGATTCAAACATTGAATTCGGCTCCATCCTTGGAAGGGTGTGAGGTTGTTATCCATAGAACGCAGGTGGAGAGTGTCTTCAAATTTCAATTGCTGGAGGTCATACTGCAGATCTTCACGGCTGCGGCAGTCTGGATTTGAAAATGATCTTTAATGGTCATTCTTAATGTCGTGACTACTTCCCCAATTGGGCCGAAAGCTCTATCACAAGTGTACAGTCCTCCAAGACGATTTACTGTCAAATTTTAGTCATAGATGCAGTAGGCGTCATCAATGCTGAGACCTCTCATTATGGATTTGTCTTGGTGGGGTTTGAATACGGTGGTCTCAGTAGGTAGGAGATTTCGAGAATTCTGGTTCTTTGTGGTGATGCTTCAATTGAAAACAATCTGAAGGTCTCATGACGATACAGTGGGTAGCAGTGGGGTTGAACGGAGAGGGGACTGGTTTGGTGGTGGCGATGGATTCTGATGATGACCGAGCACGTGGAAGATTCACATCTAATCAGAGGAGGAGGTTGACACTGTTGTAGACGGCGGCTTGGTTAGCAGTTCGTGAATCCATGATGGCCGACTTGTGTTGCAGTCTTGACGCTGGTGGTGGAGTCAGGAAGTTAGACGTCTCTGCAAGTCATCGTCAAAGATCCGGCGAAGGCATACGGAGGTGAGGAGGCAGAAGAGTACAGTCCGGAGGATGACTCTCCGGTGATTTCGGGAGAGGTTCGTGCACGAGAACTATCTGTCGGCTCCGTCCATCTAGGCCGGGGGCGCTACAGATTACCGATCAGGGCAGGGCTTTTATAGGGTGCCGACCCTAGGGTGCGCGTCCAGGGAATCATGGGTTGGATGGCTCGGCGCTTGGAGGACGGTGCGCCAGCCGTTTCTTCTGTAGGTCTCTGGTCTTTATAGCTTTTGCAGTTTCGGCTTCCCATGCTCTTAACTGCGT
The DNA here is from genome assembly GCA_963693085.1 of Alisma plantago-aquatica. Lineage (NCBI taxonomy): Eukaryota > Viridiplantae > Streptophyta > Magnoliopsida > Alismatales > Alismataceae > Alisma > Alisma plantago-aquatica. The sequence continues at coordinate 432,956,707 of OY856413.1, forward strand.
AGCCGACGGTTCAAACGGGAGAGTCTGAAACTTGTGGGAGTAGAAACGGAAGGCGAGGTGTTGTGAGGGGGACGGATTCCCTCGTCGTTGGTCTGGCCTGCGGAACGGCCACACGACTGGAAACACGGGCGTGTGAGGGTCAGGGAAGGAAAGACACGAGGGTTCGCGTGAAAGAGAGAGAGGTGTAACGGGGTGTTACCTCATTTACTAGCAGTAATCTATTAACTATAGTCAATGTCTTATTTAGTACTCTCTTTCCAATTTTGTAATTTCTGAACGGAAAAGAAAGATGCTATGAGGTTTTTGACCATGGGGTATAGTCCTATTCGACTAGGTTTTAAGATTCTATTACCATTATTTATGAATATGACACATCTAACTTATTTACTCTCATAATTAATTCTAGTATCAATTTCCTTAATTGCTGTTTATATTTTCTATTGATTCCAAATCAATAGTAGCAAATTGAGATGACTAGGTTGGTTTGAGGTCAAATGAAGGTAGTTAGGTACATATACATCAATTGGACTAGATGACTTCAACCAAGAAAACAATACTCAAACCAGGGACTAAATCAGAAATATTTCTCAAGTGAGGATAATTGATACATTGAGACACAAGGGAATTCAATCAAAGACTATTCAGTATCAAAGGTCAGGATATTTTTTTTTCAAAATAAGTGTGAATTTCAAATGAAGGGCAGTATTGTAAATAAATACAACTTAGGAAAGAAATAGTTCAACATAGATAATAGTAGTCAAAATTGAGTATGTTACACGTAGTCATTGTTTCTATAGCCCTGTTGTTGCATGAATTTAATTTGGGCTTTCTCATCCTCAGAAAATGCATCTTCCTTAGTTAGCAACTTCTTGGCTAGAATATCTAACATGTCGTTCCGCTCCTTAATTACTTTGGATTCACCTGCAACTCTGACTTGCTCCACAACACCTCTGTCACCCCATGACTGTTTCCTAGCCATGTTCTTTAATATCTCCCAACATCTGGTATCCGTATTATTCAGAAAGAATCCCAACCCAGCTGAATCCAGATTACTCCTATCGTGCTCGGAGAGAGCAAAATAGAAGATTTTCACCTGCGTCTCTTTATCCAGCCCGTGATGCGGACACCTCCTCAGCATAACCTGAAATCGCTCCCAGGTCTCAGAATATGTTTCACCGGCCTGTTGGGTGAAATTATGAATTTTCTGGATCATGTCGTTAGTCTTCTCAGGAGGGAAGAACCTCTCAAAGAAGACCTCCACCATATGGTCCCAGGACTCCTCAAACTCATCGTCTATATTATGTAACCACTCTCGTGCTGCTCTTGCCAATGAACTTGGGAAAAGCTTGAGATATAATGCATCTTGTGGAAACCTGTCAATTTTTACCATGTCGCAGTTCTCAACAAACTGGCTGATGTGTGCAACAGGATCCTCATTCTTCAGCCCATGAAACGCATTTGATTTCACCAAATTTATCAATGCTGGATCGATCTTATATGTCGGTATGTTGATTGCCTGCTTCTTTATAGGCCCCTTTGAAGCTGATGAGGAAGAAGCTTTGATCTTCTCCCATATGGTCTGTGGCTCGGCCATGTCTTCTTGTTCAGATTCAGAATCTATCTCTTCTTGGTGCTCTTGTTCTTAATACTCCTCGTCCTCAGGTCCCGACAGCGGAACCTCAGGTGTGGGATTCGTGTAGTCAGTACTGCGCGTTTGCACCATACACAGCACCTGAAATTTAAAAAAAAAAATCAGTTCAGTACAGTGCTTTGATGAGTATAAAAATAATGAACACTAGAAAGAAAATATTTGAAGTTGAATGAGAATTAAATTAAAAAAAATGTGGCCTAGAGTGGCCGCTTGTAGCACTCGAAGTGCCAACAATTTCGCCGTATCCCCGGCAACGGCGCCAAAAACTTGACGTGTATTTTACTACGCGCTAAAAACGCAAGTATACGCGTCGAAGTAATACAGGCCTTTGTGAGGCCCGAGTCGAACACAGGGATACTCGAAATTGTTGGTGACTCCTACTAACTAGTCGCGATCAGCTAATCCGAATAACAAATTGGGGTTGTTGAATAAAATTAAAAGAAACTAAAAATAAAACAAAGCAAACAATCGATTAAAGGTTAATTTAATCAATTCAAAAGGATATCTTTAGGATTGCGGTTTCACCGCGGGTTTTCATTGTATTAGATTTTATATAATGCCTCAATCTCCTCTCTCTATCTGGGTAGTGGCCTGAAAACAGAATTGCCCACTGTCGTGGTGCAATTCACTACTTAGGTTTAGGTCGGTTCCACCGTCGTAGTAACCTATCCCCTAAACTAAGTGCATTACGAACGATCTCTCAGTATCCATCATTAATTTTACACCACCTTGTTCAAGGGATTTATCGATTAATGTAGGTTTCATCTCTTTTCAGCCGTTAATCCTTCTGTCAAAGTGATTAAGGGCATTAGGTTATTATTATGGTGATCAAGCATAACAATATATGGAGAAAACGAAGCTATGCCACGGATTTAAGAGAGAAAATATGAATTACTATTATAAAACTGTCATACAATGAATTCCCGGGCTACTCCCGGTCCTAAAGATGGAGGGGATTAGCCCCGCATGTTCATCTCACACAAGTACATGGTAGAAATAGGGGAAATCATATGAAAAACATGAATTGAATGGGAAAACTCCTGAACGGAGAAGAACCGGTTGATCCTTTGCGTAGAACACATGCTTTCCCGCCTCTCGTTGGTGAAATCTGTCTTCGGCAACGTCCGAATCGACTGGTATGAACTTCTGGCCTCCGTTCTCCTCTTTTCTCCTCCTCGGCACTTGTGCAATAGCTAATGAGATATCCCCCTCGTTTGGGCGACCGTCCTTAGGTATAAGTCCCTCATTAGGTCGTTAATTAACTCCAGCCGTCCGATTGAGATCATTAGAAAGCAAACTCATATCCTACGGCGTCGAACCATCGATGCGAGTCGATGGTATCGACCCGCTGCAGTAACGAACCCTTCCTTTGTCGCGCCTGACATCATCTCGATACCATCGACACGGGTCGATGGTATCGACTTCCTTTAGGCGTCGGTTTTGTCGTTTTGCGACGCTGTAGCCTCCGTGCGTCGATGGTATCGACTTTCTGTCGATACTATCGACAGCTTCTTCGCCAACAACCTGAAGGTGACTCGATACCATCGACATCAAAGTCGATGGTATCGACTTTTTCCTGCTTCTTTCGGCTGGCAACCTGTGACCATGACGATGGTATCGACTTCCGTCGATGGTATCGACGGAAGAAAATACTCGTTTGTTCTGAAATTCAAAGACAAGATCACATCAATTCACACAAATAATAATAATTTGACAATTAATGCTCAAAATGATGAAATAAAGGGGATTTGACATAAAAAAGTGGCAAAGACCAAAATGGATGAATTATGCAATATTAACCATAAAAATGACTAATTAAAGCATAAAACACATATAAAACATGTCTATAAATGCGACTCAAAATCATCGCATCAATAAGTATCCTTAAAAAGTAATTTCAAAATTATAGAGTTTCTTGAGATTCAAGGAGTCCCAATAAAGAGGAAAGAAAGAGAAAATACTAAAAAGGCAAAATAAGAGGATAATGTGTTGCATTATTAATGAATTATGAGGTATTGTTAAAAAGAAAGTAATTTTGATTAAAAGAAATAGAATTTTGTGTCAATGGATTAAAAGCAAGGAAAGAGAGAATAAGTAAGAAGAAATTCGAATTCCTAATTATTCAAGAAATTGGATATATCAAAGGAGAGAGAAAACTGGTGTTTTAATGAAGGAATCACTTTCCAAGTGGGAAAAGGATTTGTTTCCCTTGAATAAATGCCTTAGGGTGCGAAAACCCTCCTCTATAAAAGGGGTAGACCCCCTGGATCGAGTTAAAAAGAGATCTTACATCTCCCTCTCTCTTTCTCACCTTCTTCTTATTCCTTTGCTTTTGAAACCCTAACCGAGGACACATGGAACTACCTCGGTGGCATCTAGCAGCTGTGGAGGGATCTCAATTGAAGGAAGAAGCAACCACGTTAATCCGGGGTGGTTGGCCATCCTTTCCTACTCGCCATCCTCGTGTGACACCTGCAGCACGGCTGCAGGCCGGCTGCGGATGGCAGGCCCGGCCAGCGGAAGCCAACCGCCACGGCTGTGAGTGTAGAGCACCATCGGGTGCGAGGGACCTTAGCGAAGGTAGGAGGAAGGTGGGGGGCCATCCCCGACACCCTGGAGTCGGAGATCGGAGGAGGAAAAGCTCCCCGAGCCGCTGTAGGCGGCAAGCTAGGGTTGCTCGCGAGGAAGAAGGAGCACGGCCGGCTTTTGACAAAACTACCCTCCGCGGGATACAACGTCGACTGACTTAAGGGAGGGCATAACCGTCCTTTCGTTATGTTTTCCAAAACAAAGGGCGACGTTGCATGGGCGGGCTGACGTGGCGCTCCCGGATTGGCCAAGTAAGTGTTTTATTGCAAAATTCATAAATAAAGATTGGTAACTCTGATTAAGACATGTAATATATGAATTTTGATCAGAAGAACACAAGGAATCCAATAAAAACAGTTTTATAGCCTGAATCTGATCATAGTTCGAAATATATTGTAAATTATCATCTTTAATGAATTAAAGATTAAGAAACCCTATTTTGATATGATTAATGTGGTTTAATGGATCTTTAGAGTTGATATTAATCTGTTAAATGTAAAAAGTAACATTGAGTTCAAAAAGGAAGAACTTTGCACATGATTAGTCTAATTTAGGGTTTATGTGCTTAAATATGCATGAAATTTGAAAAGGGCATAAAGTTATCATCTTTAATGATTCCATTAAGGAAAACCCCTTAGATTTGATGATAGATGGATAATTCAAACTGATATTAACCTGTTGTTAATGAAAGAGAAAATAGGATTTAAAAATATGATCTTTTTATATATTTGGTTTAATTTAGGGTTTCGTGCATGATTATGCACTAATGAGCTTGAAAACCCTAATTTTGATGAATATGTCTTTTAATTGGTTTAATTGTGTAAATCCACGAATAAAATAGAGATGTGATGATACTAAGTCAATTTGAGCATAAAAGATCCTTAAGGTGGATAATTTGAGTAATTACGGTTTTTATGAGTGGAAAAGTTGTTTTAGGGTTTGTTAACTTAAAAAGGATAAAGTTTGAGAAATTGATCTAAGAAACCCTAATGTATCCTAATGAGACTTAGAAACCTTAGAAAGGTGTCCCAAGTCAATAAGGAGTTGTTTGGGATATGCTTGTGACATTTAGACATTATACATGTTTTCAGGATCAATGTTTACTTGATTGATTGATTGGACATCTAGTTGGATTTGGATAAATTGTTAGCTTGAGAAATCTACTGAACAGGTATGTGGTTACTTATGAATAACTGCTTAGTTTTCCGATGGTTTCTCAGACGTTTAATCGCATTGAATGCAACTAAACTGTTTGGATGTTCATATTGCAATTATAAAGTGACTATGACTATCACTTAATGTATATGCCTATAAACTCATATCCTAGTTCTCTCTGTGGCATAATAGCTAACCTAGTACATGGCTGCCTAAGGGTAGGTCCATCAGGTTAGAGAAAGGCCTAGTACATGGCTACCTATTGGGTAGGTCCATTAGGTCTATGGATGACCTAGTACATGGCTACCTATTGGGTAGGTCCATCAGGTCTATGGATGACCTAGTACATGGCTACCTATTGGGTAGGTCCATCAGGTCTATTGTTAAGACCCCACCTCCCGATAACCCCCAATTAAGGGAGACCAAGAGGTCGAAGCCGCACCCATGACTTCCGGATCAAGGTTCGACAATTAACCAAGAATAATTATCAAATTTTAACATACTAAACTGAAAAGTTGTAAGGAAATAAACTTTGCATACCTTTTGAAATTTTGGATTTCTAACTTCTATCCACTTAATGATTCTACGCTAACTAATCCTCCTTGTATTATTCTTCATGTATTTCACAATGTGACGATTTACTGTTTGTCCTTTTGGCTTGTACCTAAAACGCCGACAAACAAAATGTCGGTCAGCTGAAGCTGGTATGTGGGGGAAACAATAAACTTGCAATTATGATAACCATGTAATCATTCAATTAATCATTTAACAATCAAGATTACGTTTTAAATATAACTCCGCGATCCACAAGTTCCCTAACCTCTGAGCTGTCCCTGCAGTGGACTTGGATACTACCTTCCTTATGGTAGATCCCTATTAAACCCCTCATGATCCACCTAACCAGTGTACCAGTTTCTAGGGTTGAGTCACATGGAACTACCCGTAGGCAGACCACTCCTTAACTCATGGTATGCTGAAGAGTCTCATGAACCACACATGGCAATCCAGTTTCTAACTCTCGGTAACCTAGACCTTACTCTAGGATTACCCCTTTTTCAGCCTTTTTAAAGCAACAGAGGTGAACACGGATCTAGCCAGTTATATGCATACTTATGGTGATAATCATAGTCACTTTATAGTTGCATGAAATAAATAGACATTCAACAGTTATTTTCAAGCAACTGATAAATCCTTCGGAAATCACCGCGAAACTAGAACAATTATTCATAAGCATAACCACATACCTATTTTGATGAGTCATGCAGATTATTCGACATATACTTCATGTACATACAATCAACCCATTCAATAGATCCAAGCAAGTAATTCAATCATCACCTAATTCCTGAAAAGAATATGTACTCTACTGTTACACACTTCATCAAGAATCTACTCTATTTACTTGGATTCACTTTCTAGGGTTTTGTGTCCATTTTAGGGTTTCATTTTGCAATTAGGGTTTCCCTTCATCTTTCACCACATTAAACCTGAATTTTATGTGATTATTCAAAAACCCTAGTTATCTTATCTATTCTTCAATATTAAGGTTATCTCAACAACATATAACCTTGTTTCCACATTTAAAGGCACATTATTGATCAATTGATTTCATTAAACTTCTTTTACATTAAAGCTACTATTTTTATCCCTTTTAATTCATGACAAGATCATTATGTGCATCTATCATTAATTCAAAGCTCATTAGGGTCTAATTAACATATGAACTCATTTTGCCATCAATTCCACCTTTTAGACCTTAATTACTACTTTTAGGGTATTATCCAGAATTAAGGACTTTCATATACAAATAACTTAGAACTATCATTTAACAATCATATTTTCACATTTTTCAATCAAAATATGATCTTATCTTCTTTTACCCTAAATTAGGGTTTCTAAATTATTTAATCATTCTCTTATGAGGCATAACCCGAAATCATGTAATTCTTCATTTAGATCAGGTTCGAATCTAACATTATCATTCAACAGGTTATTAACACTTCAAACTAACCCATTAGGCATCATAGATTCCATCATTACCCTCATTTAGGGTTGTTAACCTAACTTTAATACACTTTTCATTAACTTACAGTACTTTTGCAATTAGGAACGGAATCAATATCTAATTATATTTTTAATGGATTCCTCTCGTTCTCTTGATCAATTTTCATATAAAGCTTGTTTTAATCCGAGTTACGAATCATGAGATATGATTTTTGCAATAAAACACTTACTTGGACCAATCTGGAGATGCCACGTAGCCAACTCCATGCATGCGCCATGCTTTGCAAATATAACCAAATTACCTTATTACCCTCGGGTAAGTTGCTGGCTTTTAAAAACACGGAGGGGCACTTTCGTCCAGACGACCCACAGGTCATCTTCTTCCTTGCAACGGCGCGACCAGCCGCCCTAACCGGGGTCTGCAGCTGTGCATGGGCTTATTTCCTCCACCTCCAGGCCCCAAACTCTCCGGAAAACCTCCCCACCCCCCGACTCCGCCATGCTTCGGTGCCCACGGGGCACCTCCATCTTGCGGCCACTGCGGCTGTTTCCAGCGTGTCCAACCAGCGCTGTTCGGCATGCCATGCAGCCTGCTGCAGGCGGATCGCGCGAGGTGGTTCACAAGGGAACGTTGGCCAACCTTCTTCAGGTCGACGGGGCACCACCAGGCTCTCACCAAGACAAGGCCATGATCCTTCTTGGCTCTGGGGTGCATCACCCCCCCCCCACGGTTAGGGTTTTCATGAAGAAGAACGAGAAAAAGATAGGGAAGACCGTGGGAGGTGCGGAAACTCTCTGGAGTTCGTCCCAAAGGGTCTACCCCTTTCATATATGGTGAGAAACGAAGACATGGGTTGTATATACACGGCTCAAAGAGCCCCTTTCCCAAAAGGAATCATATTCCTTCAAGGATAAGAAAACCTTCTCTCTCTTCTTAATCATTTTAATATTCCTTTTTCTTTAAGAATTCGAAATTCCTCTCCTTCACTCTCTTTATTTGCCTTTTAATCTATTGGCCACGAATATATATATATATATATATATATATATATATATATATATATATCCTTAGGGAAAAACTTCCTTTTATCAAATTCACATAATTAATGGATTATGTATTCCCATTATCTCTTTATTTTATAATTATGGTATTTTCTCTTCCTTTTCCTTTATTGGGGCTCCTTGGCACCCAGGAAATTTTATTATTTTGGAATTCTCTTTATGGGATACTCATTATCCTTCTAGATGCATCTAAGTGCATTATTTCACGTTATCTTGTTTATTTCTTATTAAAATATCTCCTTTTGAGGATTTCTCTTTATTTTTCTTCTATTTTCCTTATTGGCATTCCTTTTATCATTAGAAATCTCATGGATACGAAATTTCCCCAAGAAATCTCATTTATGTCTCTTTCTACTCATTTTCCACTTTTATCATCATTTTCAATTTATTTCTTAATAAAGAAATACTTAATTAAACTGTTCTTTTCTTATTGCTCTCTTTTTGGAACCATGGACTCCTTGGTACCCAAGGAACCCAAGAGGCACGAAATCCTCTTTGGATTTGCCTTCTAGAGGTTTCTACATATTTCTTTTCTTAAAAATTCAATTATCCATTTAGTGATTGAATTTCCTTGTTATTTGGGCCCAATAGACAATAAAGCCCACAAAGCAACCAGTCAAGGCTATTGTGAAGAAAATCCATTGATTCAAAACAAATCATATCAGTAATTGTTCAATTATCTTTAATATGATAAATTACATTTCCCACTATTTGAACCCAAAAATTGGGGTTATAACATCTATGGATGACCTAGTACATGGCTACCTATTGGGTAGGTCCATCAGGTCTATGGTTGACTTAGTACATGGCTACCCTTGAGGTAGGACCATCAAGTCATAATGAGTTAGATATTGGGCTATCTTCGGATAGTGCCATGTGACTCTATTAACTAAAAGAGAGGTGATATCCATGTCCACTGCAGGGACAGCCCAGAGTTCGAGAATATGTGTGGATTGAGTTGTATGGTTTAAAATGTAATCTTGATTGTTAAATGATTAATTGAATGATTATATTGTTAACATAGTTGAACATTATCTGTTTCCTCCACATACCAGCTTCGGTTGACCGACGTTTTGTTTGTCAACGTTTTAGGTACAATGAAAAGAACAAACAGTAAAGCGACACCTTATGAATTCAAGAATTAAAGAAAAAGGAGGAACTAGTTAGAATAGTTCAGCTGAGGTTAGAAGTTTAGTTTGTTCCAAACTTTTCAAAGTATGCAAAGAAAATTTTTTATTACTATTTCCAGTATAGTCTGCTAGAATTTAATAATTGTTTATGGTTATATGTAGAACCTTTGATCCGGGATTAATGGGTGCGGCTTCAACCTCTTGGTCTCCCTTAATTGGGGGTTACTGAAAGGTGAGGTCGTAACATTTGGTATAAGAGCTTAGGTTCCTCAGTTAACCATTAATAATTATTAAATTTTTCAAACTCCATAGAACCCAAGGGAGTTATTAGAGGAGTATCCGAAAGACGGAGGTGTCTAGAAAAGGATCACGACCGGGGGCTAGCAAGATTTTCCTCCGCACCGCTAGTCAGAATACGAGGACTCCCGGATCCGTGTGACTTCCTGGCCAAAGTCTTAGGGTATGAATCAAAATAAGATACCTTTAGGACTTCTCATCTTATTCATCCCTTCTCATCACGAAATTCTGATAAGGACCTAAAGGATTAGGGTTTTCTTTCTTTTCCTCACCCTCTTGAGGTATTGGTAAGACTAATAAGGTTTAAGAAATCCTCCACCAAATTAATGAAAGGCATGTAAATAAGATGTCATGGACATAAGCTTAATAGATTAAGCGCAAACTAAAGAATAGATACATGCGTAGGTCGTATGACATAAGTTGTCATGTCCTTAGAAGAGACCTGAGGCTAGACCTTCTTGTCAGGAGGATAAGTTAGTCTTAGAGATAGAGATCTCCATTGCAAATAGAGACCTGGCACATCCTCTGAGGATGATGCTAACCCTAACCCTAAGTGAAGGTTAGAGAGAGAGATGAGTTGGACTAGGTGTTGAAAGGACATGCCTTTGGGATGCCATATGATCCATGGGTGACCTAGCACCTTTGGCAACCCAACCCTGGGAAGGGTCGTGCAGTTCCTTGGATGATGATGTTAGTGAAGGACCATAGAAACCCTATGGGCTTGGGCAAGTAGGGCATAGCTGGCACCTAGGGCACGTCATAATGCTGACAGTAGGATGAAACCCTGGATGATCTTGAGCAACCATAAGTTCGAACCTAGGCTTCAACCACATAGAGTATGCTTTTGAGGATGATCCTTCATGGAGAAAGGACCTCTAATGGTGAGGTTGGGTGTGGGGTTAGCTCTAGAGAGAGAGCAGGAAACCCAGCAAGAAGGTTGGAAGCCTAAAACCCTGAATAATGGATGATAGTGGTTGCCTCATGATCGATCCCTGAAAGTTGATGATATCTTGGTTGCCTTTAGAAGGACCAACCCTAGAGAATGAAGATGAAGCATCTGGTGCCTATGTGCCTACAGTATAGGTGTTTACCTTCTGAGGTAGGAAGAAGAGTTCCTTAGACCTAGAGAGGTTTAGTGAACAGGTTCCGAGGCCTTGTACCTTGTTGGTTGTCCTTAAGGAGGATCCAACTCTAAGTGTTGCTCGAGTTGAAGGATGACAAGAAGTGCATGTCATGCCTTTTGCATGCTTGGTTCGTGGTTAAGAGATGGGGCATGCAATTGAGCACCTACAAGTAAACCTAGGGTTCCTAGGCCTAAGAGGGGAAGTGGTGTACCTAAGGCTCATGATGAGAAGTTGAGTTCCTATAGAAGCGAGCATGGTACTCCTCATGTATAGAGGGAAAAGGGGAAGCCCATTAAGTTTAAGGTTGATGAGTTCCTATAGAAGTTGAGGTCCTTAGAACCCCTCACAACTAGGTTGATGATAAAGGGAAAGTTTGATCTTGATCCAACATCGAGGAAAGAAGGATAAGTATGACCTAGCATGGTACAGTAAGTGATCTGCTTGTGCCTTAATGGCTTGCTAGGGTTAAGTAGGCTCATGGGGATGTAAACCCTATACCTAAGAGCTTTTGTGACCTTAGAGATAGTTTTCCTCCCATCTTGGGAGAGGGACCCCTTTGGAAGGGTGTATATCAGTTTTATTGGTTCAAGGTAACCTAAAGAGGTCTCATAGGATCTTGAGAAGCTAAGTGAAAGGTACATGGTATGAGAATGAATCTACAGACCCATAGATATCCATCTCTATTGCATGTGAATGTGTTACCATGGAGGTAACCAGTATGGGGCTTGACCAAGGTAGGCAGGTTGCCATGATGCCTATGAACGGATGAGAGCCAGCCCATGAATGCAGAAAGAGAGATGATGAAGACTTGGGTAAGGTTCTAAGTGAACATGTACTGTAATGGAGAATCCTAAGTCTATCCTAGGGTCAGGTAGGGATAAGACCGATGAAAGTAGGAGTTGCCTAATTCCCCAGTTGCACATGACCATAGGGTCGGGAGGTAACAGCTATCATTGTCTGAGGGACATGGGTTAGGAGATTGATCACCTTCATGAACTCATGGGACCCAAAGGGCAGATGAGTATGGCACTCTCTTGATGCATGAGGGAAGAGGGATGACCCCAAAAGAGTCGGTACCCTATAGACCTAGAGGAGATGACCAAGGATATAAACCTCAGTAGGTTCAGGACTTCTTTGATATTATGATGACTGTGATATAGAGACATATGTGGCGCGTTGCAACTTAGATGTAAATGTGTATTGGCAAGGTGGGATGTACCATCTCTACTCTTGGAACAGGAAGAACTCTGTATTTGGACTGCAGCCAAATGCTTATTTCCTCTTGTTATGGGGGTGCGGGATAGGATATTACACATGCCATACACCAAGGATAAGAGATGATGTAGGTTGGAACGTTGCCACAAGAAATGGGGATAGAGAAGATAACCTACCCTGGTAAAGTGAATGATACATGGATGGTTTACTAGCACTAAGAGGAATGAGGTAGTCACCTTATGAGGATGTTTCTAGCATGAGCTAAGTGGAGCTTACAAGTTATACCAGGTTGAGTTTGGTCACCATGATGATGAAATCAGAGAGTGCTCTTAATGGAGATAGACATGGAGTTTGAGGTAATATGATAAGTGAAATACATGGAAGTGTATGTCTTCAATGTTACCTAATACCTAAGGATGTAAGGTGGTAATGGATGCTCTAGTTGAGATACATCTGACATGTTTAACTAGAAGCTAGAAGAGGTTGTTTGGCTAACCCTAAGTTCGAAAAGGAGAGGTGTTTGGATAACACTCAGATGTAACAAGATACATTGAAAAGTTATGGTTGTTTGGTTAGCCAGTCTAGTCCTGGATGTAATCAAAGGATGGTGGTAAAACCTCAGATGTACTTCTTTGGAAGAGAAGGTGATGAAACCCCGACTAGAGTGGTTTAGGGTTTCGGAGGAATCGATCTTGGAAGAATCATGACATATAGGAAATCATGATACACCATGGAAAATGGCAATAGCACTTTGGATGCTTAAGATGAGGTTGCATGTGGTTTATGGCCATGCAAGCCAGGAGGTAAAGGACGAACCCCAGTAACCCAGTGTATCGATATAGAGGACAAAAGAGTCCCTGAGAGGGAATGGGAGCTCAACACTATGGATGTTGTGATAGGTCTTCCCTGGGTCAAAGAAGGTTGAGATACAATATGGGTTATGGTAGGTCGCCTTACCTAGATATTATGAGAAAGGAAGAGTTCGGTTAAGGGACAGATCCAGTTGAACTACACATGAGAAAGATGGTTCAACTACACCATGAAGTGAGTTCAAAGGTTCTTGAGTTTGAACTAAAGGTTCCCTTCCAAAAGGTGGAAGTAGGTACATTGAGAACTCTATGTTAGTATAGTTTATCACCCCTAACTATGGTCCAGACTAAAGGGTCTGATGAGGGCATGTGTGCTCGTTCAGGGTGATATCTAGAGACAGTTTTTGTCCTATGAAAGATGTGAAGATAACCACCATAGCCAGTATCGGGTTTTATAAGAAGCTATGTAAGGGAGGTTGTGTCGGTCACCACTTTAGTAAGGTGATGTTGGTGAAAAGGACCACATGATGGTTAGAAAAGGACCACAGTGTGTGTAGATGAAGTCACTTTGATTGTGCAAGGGATGAAAGGAGCCTAGAGACGATGAGAGTCATGAGCAGATTCAAAGTAGACTGACATACAAGTTATTGTGGGAGAAAATGTGACATGAAAATCCGACCCCTCTAAGTTATAGCTAAGAGAGTTGAGTCCCCGATACATGGGTCCACTAGAAATGGATGGGTGGAGAAGGTTAAGATTGACCTAACCCCTTGGGATAAAGTAATGTGTGATGAGTTACATGTGTCCAATTTAGAGCACTATGTGAGGTACCCCGACCATGTGCTGAGCAATGAACCTAGTGAGCCCCAAGGGAGGCTGAAATGGCTTGAGTCACCTGTGTAGTTTATAGACGCCAGGATGAAAGAACTCAGAGAAAAGAATATGTGATAATAAAGGTTCTTTGAAAATGCCATGTGTACGGCAAAGCCACATAGGGGCCAATGATAGACATGGAAAAGTCTTATCCTGAATTGTTTGTTTGCTTATTTGAATTTTGAGGACAAAATTCCTATAAGAGGGGAAGGATGTTACAACCCCAATTTTTGGGTTCAAGTGGTGAGAAATATAATTTCTCATATTAAATATGTTTGAAAAAATAATCATATATTTGGTTGAGAATAATTGGATTTCGTTTAAAATAGCCTTGTTGTTTGATTTGTGGGCTTTATTGGCTATTGGGCCCAATAACAAGGAAAATAACAAAGAAAATTCAATTAGTAAATGAATAATTGAATATTTGAGAAAAGAAATATGTGGAAACCTCTAGAAGGCAAATCCAAAGAGGGCTTTCGTGCCTCTTGGGTTCCTTGGGTTCCAAGGGGTCCAAAGTTGTAAAAAGAAAGCAATAAGAAAAGAAAAGATTAATTATAAGAAATAAATTGAAAATAATGATAAAATGTGGAAAATGAGTGGAAAGAGGCATAAATGAGATTTCTTGGTGAAATTTCGTATCCATGAGGTTGCTAATATTAAAAGGAATGCAAATGAGGAAAATAAAAAAAGAAATAAAAAGAAATCCTCAAAAAGAGATATTTTAATATAATGTGAAATAATGCATATAGATGCATCTAGAAGGATAATAGGTATCCTTAAAAAGTAATTTCAAAATCATAGAGTTTCTTGGGATTCAAGGAGTCCCAATAAAGAGGAAAGAAAGAGAAAATACTAAAAAGGCAAAATAAGAGGATAATGTGTTGCATTATTAATTAATTATGAGCTATTGTTAAAAAGAAAGTAATTTTGATTAAAAGAAATAGAATTTCATGTCAATGGATTAAAAGCAAGGAAAGAGAGAATAAGTAAGAAGAAATTCGAATTCCTAATTATTCAAGAAATAGGATATATCAAAGGAGAGAGAAAACTAGTGTTTTAATGAAGGAATCACTTTCCAAGTGGGAAAAGGATTTGTTTCCCTTGAATAAACGCCTTAGGGTGTGAAAACCCTCCTCTATAAAAGGGGTAGACCCCCTGGATCGAGTTAAAAAGAGATCTTACCTCTCCCTCTCTCTTTCTCACCTTCTTCTTATTCCTTTTCTTTTGAAACCCTAACCGAGGACACATGGAACTACCTCAGTGGCATCTAGCAGCTGTGGAGGGATCTCAATTGAAGGAAGAAGCAACCACGTTAATCCGGGGTGGTTGGCCATCCTTTCCTGCTCGCCACCCTCGTGTGACACCTGCAGCACGGCTACAGGCCGGCTGCGGATGGCAGGCCCGGCCAGCGGAAGCCAACCGCCATGGCTGCGAGTGTAGAGCACCATCGGGTGCGAGGGACCTTAGCGGAGGTAGGCGGAAGGTGGGGGGCCATCCCCGACACCCTGGAGTCGGAGATCGGAGGAGGAAAAGCTCCCCGAGCCGCTGCAGGCGGCGAGCTAGGGTTGCTCGCGAGGAAGAAGGAGCATGGTCGGCTTTTGACAAAACTACCCTCCACGGGCTACAACATGGACTAACTTAAGGGAGGGAATAACCGTCCTTTCATTATGTTTTCCAAAACAAAGGGCGACGTTGCATGGGGCGGGCTGACGTGGCGCTCCCGGATTGGCCAAGTAAGTGTTTTATTGCAAAATTCATAAATAAAGATTGGTAACTCCGATTAAGACATGTAATATATGAATTTTGATCAGAAGAACACAAGGAATCCAATAAAAATAGTTTTATAGCCTGAATCTGATCATAGTTCGAAAAAATGTGTAAATTATCATCTTTAATGAATTAAAGATTAAGAAACCCTATTTTGATATGATTAATGTGGTTTAATGGATCTTTAGAGTTGATATTAATCTGTTAAATGTAAAAAGGAACATTGAGTTAAAAAAGGAAGAACTTTGCACATGATTAGTCTAATTTAGGGTTTATGTGCTTAAATATGCATGAAATTTGAAAAGGGCATAAAGTTATCATCTTTAATGATTCAATTAAGGAAAAACCCTTAGATTTGATGAAAGATGGATAATTCAAACTGATATTAACTTGTTGTTAATGAAAGAGAAAATAGGATTTAAAAATATGATCTTTTTATATATTTGGTTTAATTTAGGGTTTCGTGCATGATTATGCACTAATGAGCTTGAAAACCCTAATTTTGATGAATATGTCTTTTAATTGGTTTAATTGTGTAAATCCATGAATAAAATAGAGATGTGATGATCTGAAGTCAATTTGAGCATAAAAGATCCTTAAGGTGGATAATTTGAGTAATTAGGGTTTTTATGAGTGGAAAAGTTGTTTTAGGGTTTGTTAACTTAAAAAGGATAAAGTTTGAGAAATTGATCTAAGAAACCCTAATGTATCCTAATGAGACTTAGAAACCTTAGAAAGGTGTCCCAAGTCAATAAGGAGTTGTTTGGGATATGCTTGTGACATTTAGACATTATACATGTTTTCAGGATCAATGTTTGCTTGATTGATTGATTGGACATCTAGTTGGATTTGGATAAATTGTTAGCTTGAGAAATCTACTGAACAGGTATGTGGTTACTTATGAATAACTGCTTAGTTTTTTGATGGTTTCTCAGACGTTTAATCACATTGAATGCAACTAAACTGTTTGGATGTTCATATTGAAATTATAAAGTGACTATGACTATCACTTAATGTATATGCCTATAAACTCAGATCTTGGTTCTCTCTGTGGCATAATAGCTAACCTAGTACATGGCTGCCTAAGGGTAGGTCCATCAGGTTAGAGAAAGGCCTAGTACATGGCTACCTATTGGGTAGGTCCATCAGGTCTATGGATGACCTTGTACATGGCTACCTATTGGGTAGGTCCATTAGGTCTATGGATGACCTAGTACATGGCTACCTATTGGGTAGGTCCATCAGGTCTATGGATGACCTAGTACATGGCTACCTATTGGGTAGGTCCATCCGGTCTATGGTTGACTTAGTACATGGCTACCCTTGAGGTAGGACCGTCAAGTCATGAGTTAGATATTGGGCTATCTTCGGATAGTGCCATGCGACTCTATTAACTAAAAGAGAGGTGATATCCATGTCCACTACAGGGACAGCCCAGAGTTCGAGAATATGTATGGATTGAGTTGTATGGTTTAAAATGTAATCTTGATTGTTAAATGATTAATTTAATGATTATATTGTTAACATAGTTGAACATTATTTGTTTCCTCCACATACCAGCTTCGGCTGATCGACATTTTGTTTGTCGCCGTTTTAGGTACAATGAAAAGAACAAACAGTAAAGCAACACCTTGTGAATTCAAGAATTAAAGAAAAAGGAGGAACTAGTTAGAATAGTTCAGCTGAGGTTAGAAATTTAGTTTGTTCCAAACTTTTCAAAGTATGCAAAGAAAAAAATTTATTACTATTTCCAGTATAGTCTGTTAGAATTTAATAATTGTTTATGGTTATATGTCGAACCTTTGATCCGATATTAATGGGTGCGGCTTCAACCTCTTGGTCTCCCTTAATTGGGGGTTACTGAAAGGTGAGGTCGTAACAGAAAGGATCTTAGAAGAATGATTGGACTACCCATATCACCAAGGTGCACCTCCTTTTCAGAGAGTTCATCACTAAAGAACTTTGTGGTTAAGCATGCTCAACCCAGTGTAGTACTAGGATGAGTGACCAGTTGAGAAGTGTACCCTAGATATTATGTGTGAGTGAGGACAAAGTACACAGTTAAGGCTAGTGGTGGTCTGTGGGTCCAGTCATCATTCTTAAAACTCTACTAGAGCCTTGGGAAGTGGACCCAAGCTTTATGCTAATGGACTGATGAAAGCTAATCGATCAAGCGGGAAGTCCAATCGATTGACTAAAGGGTCTAGCCAATCAACTGCCTGCTCCAGAAGCATTTTTCAAGAACATGTTGCTACATTCAATGTATGACCTTAGGTGGTAGAAATTCTTTGTGGCTCCAAATAATTGCATTAGTATGGTTATAATTGTCATTCCTATGTCTATAACTACATGTTTCATTTATGGATATAGAATGTATATGACACATATTATAAGTGTGTGGTGATTGGATATATATGTGTATTTATCTATAACATATCTCAATAAATATGAAGTCTTAGATGCTTTCTAGAAGTAGCACACATGAAAAGTTTGATTGACTAAGTGTGGGCATGCCCTAGCGTGGTGCACCGTCTATCTCATAGAATTGTTATGGTAGATATGTGGGTCTACCTTAGCAGGGTGCATATTTTATTGTGTTGGATTATGCATCAGGCTTAGCTAGGTGACCTTAATAGGATTAAGTGCCTAGAAGCATAAAAATGGACAATGGAAAGGATTTATCCATACCTTCTATCGAAGAATTACATGAGATGCAATTGGGAAATGTTGTCTACTTTAATAATTGGTTGTAAGTGTCAGTGTTGGCTGGATAATAACTTAATTATTCTAGATTTTGGCTCAAGGTTGTATGTTATAATCTTACAAATTGATAGTGAGGGTTGTCAATTTGAACAAAATAGGGGGAGCGAAAAATTAATTAAAGGACTAATTAGTATGGATAATATTATCAAATAAATCAAAAGTGTTTTGACAAAGTGTAAATTTTTACTTTTGTAGAAATAAATGGAGAACACACTATCATTGTGATTGGTCCTTGAGAAGGAAAAATTAAACATGATAACCTTCCACAATTATTTTAGTACTTTTAGAAACATTCTCAATCATGAGCACAAGCTCTATGTCCTTGAAACACCAATGCTAGAGGAATCTGCTTGAAATGCGCCTAAAGTTGAATCTGATGCTTACTTAAAGCATGACAATGATGTCATGACATCAAAGACCTTATGTAAGGCTATATGGACTATGAGTTTCATAAAAACATGACAACATGGACATTCTTGAGATGGTAACACATCTTAGGAATCATGTAAAGCAAGAAAGGGATAATGTCCACAAAGTGTTATTTGAGTGCAAACTGACATAGGGAAATCCAATAGAGTCCCATGTGCTCAATATGATTGGGAATGTGGAACATCTAGAGAGATTGTGATTTCCTTTAGGTCAAAAGTTGACCACTAAAATTATTCTACAATCATTAGCTGAATCATATAGCCAGTTTATCAAGTGTTATCACTTGAATAACTTGGCTAAACTATTGTATGAATCGCTTGGCATGTTGATAAATGTTGAAGCAAGAAGGACAAACTGTGATGATGATCATCAGAATGGAATCCAATGGCAAAGGCAAGGCTAAGAAATGTTCTGAGGCCAAGTTGAAGTGCAAGTCTTCTAGACTAAAGATAAGGAGAGGGGTAAGTGCATAATGAATTTATCTTTTTCACTTAAGGAATCTGAGGAAGATGAAGTAAGGGATATATATATATCTACTTTAGGTATATACATAGTTGACATTAATTTTGCTAATTCTTCATCTTGGGTACTGTATTTTGGATGTAGATCACACATTTGCTCAAATGTGAAGGATCTAAAAAGAAGTAGACTTCAAAGAAAGGTGAGGTTGAATTGTTTGTTTCTAATGGAGCAAGAGTTGTTTCTAGTGCAGTTGGAACCTATGAGTTATCTCTACCAAGTGGGCTTGTAATAGAGTTATATAATTTATATTATGTACCTTCCATCAATAGGAACATAATATCTATATCTTGTTTGGAGAAGAATGGATTCATATTTCCTATAAAGAATCATTGATTTTTTTTATTAGTAATGATGTCATCGTGTATGGCAGTGCCCCAATGCCTTATGGTCTATACTTATTAGATCTGGTGACAAGAGTGTATAACCTAAATACCAAAAGAGTAAAACTCAATAACTTAAACCAAACGTACCTTTAGCATTGTCGTATAGGGTACATAAATGAGAAACACATTTTTGGATTCCCTAAATATGGTTATCTTGACTCTTTTGATTTTGAATCAATTGAGGCATGCGAGTCTTGTTTGTTGGGCAACATGACAAAGGCTCCTTTTACTAATAATAGTGAGAGGGCAAGTGATCTATTAGGACTCATACGACCTGATGTATGTGGCCCTTTTAGAACATATACTAGAGGTGGTTATTAATACTTGATTATCTTTATTAATAACTTCAATAGGTATGGTTATGTTTACTAGATGAAATATAAGTAAGAAATCCTTGAAGGTTCGAGGATTTCATGAAAGAATTACATAAAAACCCTAGTAAAAGTATTAAGGCACTTCATGATGATCGAGGTGGAGAATACTTAAGCCAAGAATTTGAGGACATTAAAGATTGTGGTATCTATCACAATGGACTCCACCTGGAACACCACAACATAATGGTGCACAAAAAAGAAGGAATCACACATTACTAGATGTGGTGTGATAAATGATGAGTTTTCTGATCTTCTAATTTCTTTCTGGGGACGTGCTCCATGAATCACAACTTTTACACTTAATTGTTTACCAACTAAATATGTTCAAAAGACACTATATGAGATTTGGTATGGTAAGTGTCCCGATGTGTCTTTTATGAAGATTTGGAGATGTGAAGTTTATGTCAGGAAAATGTATCCTGAAAAGCTTGGACCCAAATCAGATAAATGGTATTTGTTGGATATCCCAAAGAAACCAGGGGATACTACGTTTACACTCCATTAGATGACAAAGTGTTCATTGCTAGGACTGGTGTATCCCTTGAAAAGGAATTTATTTCCAAAGTAATTAGTGGGAGAAAAGTAGAACTTGAAGAGGTTTGATATGAACAAGAGAATATTTAACATGTATAGGTATAGAATGAACAAGGAGACTCAAAAACTAATGTGGAATCTCAAGTTCCTCATGTAACACAAGAAACTCATAGATCTAGTAGGACACGCCTTGAGCCTGAAGGATTTGGTTATCTTGTGACTCAAGAAGGTGATGGGTTGGTCATAGATGATGAGCCAACAACCTACGAGGCTATTGAGGGACCAAAGTCTAATAAATGGCTTGAGGCCATGAGATCTGAGATGGAATCTATGTACACCAACAAGGTATGGACCTTGGTGAATCCACCTGAAGGGGTAAAACCCATAGGGTGCATGTGGGTTTTCAAGAAGAAAATTGACATGGATGGTAATGTACAAACCTATATGAGAATATTGGTTGCAAAAGGTTTCAAAAAATCTCAAGGTGTTGACTATGATGAAACTTCTTCACTAATTTCCATGGTTACATCCATCAGGATCATGCTTGCCATTGTGGCTTATTATGACTATGAGATTTGGCAAATGGATGTTAAAACCTCTTCCCTTAATAAGAATATTCTTGAGGATGTGTACATGATATAGACTAAGGGTTTTGTAAATCCAAAGGAATCCAATAAAGTTTGTAAGCTACAAAGGTCAATCAATGGATTGAAGCAATCATCTCGGATCTAGAATCCACGATTTGATGAGACAGTCAAAGAGTTTGGCTTTAGTCAAAATCAAGATGAACCTTGTGTGTACAAGAAGGTTAGTGGGAGAAAAATTATATTCCTCATGTTGGATGTACATGACAAACTACACGTGGGGAATGACATCCGTACTTTATAGATGGTAAAGAACTAGCTGGGAAATACCTTCTCTATGAAGGATTTAGGTGAAGCATCCCATATCTTAGGAATCAAGATCTATAGATATAGATCTAGAAGGTTTCTTGGCCTATGTCAGAGTACATACATTGACAAAGTGTTGAAGGGGTTCAACATGCAAAACTCAAAGAGAGGGGATTTTCCCATGTCTCATGGAATTAGCCTCTCCAAAGCCCAATGTGTCAATTCTTATGAAGAATGGGAACACATGAGTAAGATTCCATATGCATCCTCAATTGGATATGTCATGTATGTAATGTTATGCACTCATCCCAATGTCTCATATGCTTGAGCATGACGAGTATATATCAATTAGACACCAGTGAAAGTCACTGGACTGCTATAAAGAACATCTTAAGTACTTGAGAATAACTACGGATCAATTTCTTATTTATGGCGGTGATGAAAAATTGGGTGTAAGGGGTTACAATGATGAAAGCTTCAAAATTGACAAAGATGATTATGGATCAAAATCGGGATTTGTGTTTTGCCTCAACAATGGAGCAATAAGCTGGAAAAGTTTTAGGTGAGAGATAGTTGTTGATTCTACAACATAGGCTGAGTATATTATTGCATCCAATGCAGCAAAGAAAGATGTCTACATCAAGAAGTTCATCAGTGAACTTGGGGTGGTTACAAGCATTAGCTACGCAATAGTGTTGTATTGTGACAATAATGGAGCTATTGCATAAGCTAAGGAAGCCATATCACATCAACGTTCCAACCACATCCTACGAAGGTTCCATCTCACACGAGAGATCATACAACGAGGAGATGTGAAGATTCGCATAATACGGACTGAAAGCAATGTTGATGACCCACTAACAAAAGCATTTTCACAACAGAAGCATGATGGACATATTAGATAACTTGGAATAAGATTCATGAGTGATTGGTACTATGTGCAAGTGGAAATTTGTTGGTATGTATTCCCAGAGAGCCAACCATGTGATGATTGTAATAGGCATGATGTAATTGATTTCATGATAATAAAAGGTAATTCCATTTATTATGGTTCACTCAGTTATGGGATAATTATTTAGCATAATAAATGTCTAAAGAATGATGTTTCTCAATGACATATGCTTTAGGAATAGGACTTGAACAATGAGATCATATGTATGATATGAGTATATACATTCTTGTTATGTCACTAGTCAGATGTTATTATGGAAGCAAAATAGACAACAGTAATACGTAAGATGAGAATATGTATTAACTAATGATAGAATCTCATTAGTCACGATATGGGATATAAATAAAAACACATAGGTACTTGTTAGAGAATAGTATACCAGACAAACCCACCCTGAGGATGATACATGGAACCACTGCATGGTAGTTAAAATCAATTCTCAAAGTGACAATGGTGATTCTGGTTCTTAGACATGAAGTCACTACACTCTGTGTCATTTGATGTATTTTGACATCATCCAACTTGATCTTGAATAAGGGTTGTCATGAAGGTGGTCTTTAGGTACGTTTTAACACATGGGGATTGACTATGACTAATGTACTTATCCCTCCTATTGGACTTGATTGTTGACCCAAAGGTTATACATTGTCCATATTTTGATAATGACTCAACCATTCCATTCATATGTATCTAATATGTGTATTCAAGATTGATTTCAGGTGTTCGGTACATGAAAATGATCCAAATACTCAAGCCCTAATTTGCTACAATTCAAGTCAAAAGCTATACAAGTATGTAATTTAGGAAATCCATGTAAATGACCTTAGAAGATTTTTGTAATCACTTGTATTGATGATATGAATTGTAACTAAGATGAGAAAATTGATTGGGATACTTAGAACCAAGTTCTAATCACCTTTGATGCACTTTAGAAAATTGATCACAGGCAGTTAATCGGTCGAGTTACAATCTCGACCGATCCACTAGGATCAATTCTCTGAAGAGTGCATCGGTCAAGTTGTGCATTCACAGAACTCAACCGATGGGGTTACTGACCAAACGCAACTTTCATTGGTCAGTCGAGTTTCCTCAGGACAAACTCGACCGATGGTTTGAAATTTGGGTTTGTCTTTTACCCTATCGGTCGAGTTACCTTTATTGAAACTCGACCGATTGCACTGTACGGATATTGCAGAAAACGTGATTGTGACCGTTGTTGAGTTATTTGGGTGAAAATAGATCTGTTGCCTTGGGTAAAAATGGCTATTTTTTTACCCTAAGTGTACCCCAACTCAAAGGGGCACCCTCATCTATAAATAGGACCTCTTGGAGATCATTCCAAGGTTGCTCATTCCATATATGCTTGGTTCTTTCTTAGTTGAGAGTGATGCACACCTTTGAGCCCCTTTCTCTCTCTACCTTCAAGTCAAATCCATGAGTATGAGTGAGATAGGTTATGTTGTAAGAGATCTACCTCTTGTATCCATGTAAAGCTCTCCACCTCCATCTTCCTACCCCCTTTCCTTATTGAAGAAAAGGTTGAAGATCTTCTCTGAGTGAAGGAGAAGGAGTTGATGTTCTTCAAGGTTGAAGAAGACATGGTGTTCCAGATCTCCAAGTGAAGGAGATAGGCAAGGCGGACGTTCAAGAATGATAGGTAATTCCTTGAAGGCCAAAGACTTGAAGAAGGAGTGGGTAAGTCTTTGTTGAAGGTTGAAGACTCCATGGTTTAAGTGGGTAAGTTCCTTCGGTAGGTTGAAGATCCTTTCTTGAGGTATTAAGTCCTTAGATGAATGTGGTTGTTGTCTTGTAATCTTATGAATGAATATAAGAGCATCAAGATTGCAAAGTCCTAGAGCCTAACCACATCTAGGTAGTGGACTGACTCACTTCTAGTTTCAAGTGTGGAACCACTCTAAACCACTTTGTCCAAGCATATGTTCTTCCTTATCTCTCACCCTTGCTATGCATGCTAGTTAGGATTTCAAATTGGGTGTATGTTTAAGTTTCTGCACTTAATATAATTTGGTGGTCTAATTTGTTTTGTGATTTTTGTGAAGATCTATTCACCCCCCCACCCCCAGAGCCCTTGATCCAACAAGTGGTATCAGAGCAGATCTTCTCCAAGCTACTTCTACAAGTAGGAGAAAATGGGAAATTTAGCACTTAGATCTCTCAACTTGGAGCGAAGCTTCTCCATTCAACCTCCGATCTTTGACGGCACCAAATTCCTCTATTGGAAGAAAAGAATTCAATTCTATCTCCAAGGAGTAAGCTATGAGATGTGGAAAGTGGTGTATCTAAAATATGAAGATCCAAAGGGGGAAATCTCCACATTGACAGAAGCCTAAATGAAGCAAGCTCAACTTGATGCCAAAGCCGTGAGCATCATCTATGCATCTCTCACTCCATCCGAGTTCAATCGGATCTCCTCTTGGGACACCGCACATGAAATTTGGAACAAGCTATATGTCACCTATGAAGGAATGGAGCAAGTGAAGGAAGCCAAGATCTACATGTTCGGTAGTCTACTTGAGAATTTCAAGATGGGTAAGAATGAAAGAGCGACAGACATGTACACAAAGCTTAATGTAATCATCAATGGATTGGCAGCCCTTGGTAGTGTGATGGACAAAGGCACAATAAACTATAAGATCTTGAGATCTCTTCCAAAGAGATGGGAGCCCAAGGTGACATCTATTGAATAAGTGTATAACTTAGTGAATTGTCAACCGAGGAGATGGTTGGCAACCTTCAAGCTCATGAGCCAAGGCTTGATAAGCAAGAAGAAGAAGATAAGGAGTCCAAGAAGATCAAGGACACAACCTTCAAAGCTCAAGTTGAAGAGATGGTTCGGTAGCAACAACTTGCACTCAAGTCTCCTACTCCTTCCTCAAGTGAAGATGAAGGCTTAAATGAGCATGAAGCTAACTACTCCAAGGCCAAACACTTCAAGGGGAAGTCTTCTTTATCAACTCCTAGATGCTATGAGTGTGGCCAAAAGGGCCATTACAAGAGTGACTGTCCCAAGGACAAGAATAGCCATCACAAGAGCAACCACAAGAAGGACAAGGAGTATAAGAGAGAAGTCAAATACAAGAGAAAGGAGAAGAAAGAATGAAAAAGCAATGATGCAGCTCATGCAGCTTAGGAGGAGTCTTCCTCAAGTTATTCTAGCTCCAAAGATGGAGAATGCCACCTTGCTCTCATGGCCTCTACAAGTGATGATGTAGGTGAGGTAAGTGAAGTCAATTTGCATGAGTTGTGCAAAGAAACTCTTATTGATATGCTTAATGCTTGTCAATCATCTTTTACTAAATGCAAATCTAAAAAGAAAAGGTTAGGAAAGATTATAGATGATCTTTATGCTAAGATTGAGATTCTTGATCAAAATGAAAAACTGCACCTTGATAGTATTGATACCTTTCAAGGGAAATTTCTTGATCTTGAGCTCCAATACAATGGAGTTGAAGTTGAGAATGGTGTCTACCTTAAGACCATTCCTACTCTTAAGCAAGAAAATAAAAAATGCCAAGATGAGATAGGTGTTCTTAAAATTGAAAATGTAGAACTTACTCTCATTGATGAAGCTAGGAAGCAAGAAAATCATGCCTATCAAAAAGAAATTATTTTTCTTAAATCTAAAATACTAAGTTGCTTGCTCAAGTTAATGATCTATCATCTAGACCTATTTTGCAAAGTAATGAGGTAGTTAGCACTGCTCTAGAACGTGATTCTTTTCATACTAAAGCCCTCTGTTTAGAGGTCGACCTATTGCATGCTAGAGATGATCTTGATAGTTTATCTTCTATTGTCATTAACCTTAGTGATGATAATGCTAAGTTAAGAGATTTTTTGCAAAAGTTTTTTATGAGAAAGAAATCCCTTAATGTTGTTCTAGAACACTCTACCAAACAAATTGGTACTAGTGGTTTAGAATATGATGGGACTGCTCCTAAGGGTAAGAACAAGAACAAGAGTAAGGATAAGAGGAAGAGTGTGGAACCTCCTTTCTTTCATGGAGAGACTTCCGGCTCTAAGAACCCAATGGTATGTGTTCATTGTAAATGTGATGATCATTACTCTACTTATTGTCCTTACAAGCTAAAGGGGACCAACCCAAAGATGAAATGGGTCCCCAAGCTAACCCCGGATCCCAAAGTTTGAGTTGGGTACCGACATCCTTCTTTCATGCAGGTCAAAAGAAGGTGGATTGTTGATAGTGGCTGCTCAAAGCATATGACAGGTGAAATCAGCCATTTCAACAAATTCATGAAAAAGAAAGGAGGATCGGTGACCTTCGGGGACAACAAAAAGGGTAAGGTAATAGGCGAGGGTGATGTAGGCAACGAGCTTAGTATCAAAAATTTTTTGCTTGTTGATGGCCTACATCACAATTTGATAAGTGCAAGCCAACTTTGTGATCATGGATATCTTGTTCTATTTACTTCTTTAGAATGTTTGCTTCTAGATTCCCTCACTTACAATGTCATGTATAAGGGAACTAGAAATGGTAATCTTTATGTTATTGTGCTTGATGCTCTAAATCCCGTACTTTATAGATGCTTGGTTGTGGATAAAAATGATATTTCTCTTTGGCATCACTGGTTGGGTCATGTGAATATGCATCAAATGAAGAAATTGAGCAAAAAGGAATTGGTTCTGGGACTTCCCAAATTGGATTTTGAAAAAGATGAGGAATGCCAACCTTGTATACAAGGCAAGAAAACCAAGTCCTCATTCAAATTCAAAGGAGTCCTTAGTACCAAAAGAGATATTGAGCTTCTTCATATTGATCTATTTAGACCTATGAGAACTCAAACGCTTCGTGGTTCCAAGTATTGTCTTGTGATTGTTGATGATTTCTCTCGCTATACTTGGACCTTCTTTCTCATTTCTAAAAGTGATACTCCAGATGTTTTCTCGAGCTTTTGTAAATGAGTTGAAAATGAAGCTTCTTGTCAGATTGTTTATATCTGTAGTGATCATGGGGGAGAGTTTGAAAATGATCTTTTTGAGTGTTTTTGTGAAAAATCTGGTTACTCACACAATTTGTCTTCTCCTCGTACACCTCAACAAAATGGGATAGTAGAGAGAAAGAATAGGTCGCTACAAGAGATAGCTAGGACCATGCTTCTAGAATATGACATTCCTAAGAAGTTTTGGGTTGAAGCTGTTAGCACCTCTTTCTTAGTGCAGAACTGAGTTTTTACGCATCCTTCTTTGAAGAAACCCCCCTATGAGTTATGGCATGGTAGAAAGCCATCCATTGATTTCTTTCACGTTTTTAGATGTCCTTGTTTTGTTTTAAACATGAAGGATTCTCTCGAAAAGTTTGATCCGAAATCATATAAGGCTTTCTTCCTAGGCTATAGCACTACAAGAAGGGCTTATAGAGTTTTCAATATTGAACTGTCTAAAATTAATGAATCTATTAATGTCAAGTTTATTGAAACTAACCCTGTTGTTGGCAAGAATGTTATTGATAATGATGTTACATATGACTTAATTCCTATCTTGAAAGACCTCAACATCGACAACAAAGGTAAGCAGGTAGTTGAAGCAGAAGATGAAGAGAAGAAGGATCCCACTTCTCGCTTTGAAAAGAATCATCCCAAAGAACTAATCATTGGCAACCCATTTAAGAGAGTGAAGACACGAGCTGCCTACAACAAAGAACAAGCAGACAGTGCCTTCATCTCACAGCTGGAGCCAAAGAACGTCAGGGAAGCTCTTGGAGTTGATGAGTGGATCCTAGCCATGCAGGAGGAACTAGAGCAATTCGAAAAGAACCAAGTGTGGACTCTAGTGCCAAGACCAAGTGACAGAAAAATCATTGGCACCAAGTGGGTCTATCGCAACAAGCTTGATGAAAAAGACAAGGTGGTGAGGAACAAAGCAAGGTTAGTGGCACAAGGTTACAATCAGTAGGAAGGTATTGATTTTGATGAAACTTATGCTCATGTTGCTAGATCTGAATCTATTAGAATGCTACTTGCCTTTGCTAGTTATAAAAATGTCTTGCTATATCAAATGGATGTTAAAGTGTGTTTTTGAATGGTACAATCGAGGAGGAAGTATTTGTTGCTCAACCTCCAGACTTTGAAAATGACAAGCTACCTAATCATATTTATTTTCTACAAAAATCTCTCTATGGACTCAAACAAGCACCTCGAGCTTGGTATGAGAAACTAAAGAACTTTTTGTTAGACAATGGCTATGTCATGGGCAAAGTTGATTCTACTCTATTCTTAAAGCACACTTCTAGCAATTTTCTTATCATTCAAATTTATGTTGATGATATCATATTTGGCGGAACTAATCTTGATCTTTGCAAGGAGTTTAGTTCTCTTATGCAGAGTGATTTCGAGATGAGCATGATGGGTGAGCTTACTTTCTTCCTCGACTTCTAAATCAAGCAAACCAAAGATGGAAATTTCATCAACCAAGGCAAGTACACCAGTGAACTACTCAAATGCTTTGGGATGGAGAACATGAAGTTGATGGACACACCCATGTCCAACACCGCCAAACTTGATAGAGATGAAGAAGGTGAGAAGGTAGATGAGAAGCTCTATAGAGGTATGATTGGAAGTTTACTTTATTTAACTACCTCTAGACTTGACATCATGTTTAGTGTTGGCTTGTGTTCTCACTTTCAATCAAGTCCTAAGAAATCACATCTTATTGTTGTTAAGAGGATTTTGAGGTACTTAGCCAAAACTCAAAACTTTGGACTATGGTACCCTGAGTCAAGGGACTTTACTCTTATAGCATATAGTGATGCTGATTATGCAGGCTGTTTGGTTGATACAAAGTGCACAAGTGGCACTTGCTTCCTTCTAGGACCATGCTTGGTGTCTTGGTTTTCCAAGAAATATAGCACTATGGCATTATCAACTAGCGAGGCTAAGTACATTGCAGCCGAGAGTTGTTGTGCCTAGGTCCTATGGATGAAGCAAATGCTCCAAGACTTTAACATACATTTTGATGTTTCTCATATCTATTGTGATAATACTAGTGCAATCAATCTTTCTTATAATCATATATTGCATAGTAGAGCTAAACATATAGAGGTTCATCATTATTTTCTTCGTGATCACATTGCCAAAAAGGATATTTATATCATGCATGTGGACACTGAAAATCAGTTGGCGGACATTTTCACTAAACCTCTAGCTAGAGAGCAATTTAATTTTATTAGATCTAAACTGGTCATAATTGTTTCAGATGATACTGACATGTTATCTATCTAGTTAATGTTATCCTATATGTCTTGCTCATTCTTTACTCACTTTTCTTGCCTAAAATTGCTTAAATTTGCTTGTTGACATTCTTAGTTTCACTTGTTTTTGGGCATTTCTTGAATTTCGTGTTTTTATCGCTAAATAGTACGCCCATGATGAGTGATATGTGCCTAAGTATGTTCAATATACATAATATACTCGAAAAATGAATTTAATTAGCATTCATATGGCTAGAAATTAAGTTTGATGGTTTTAGGTCAGGTTGACCATCGGTCGAGTTTCCCCAGGACAAACTCGTCCGATCTATGGCCAAGAGTTGTTCTAAAATGGACCAATCGATCGAGCTTCTGACTCTTAGAACTCGACCGATCAGCAGGTTGAAGCCAACTTAAGTTGGGTTTGGCCGACTATTCTCCCTCTCAACTAGAGAATAGCCAACTGATTCCCCTTCTTCTAGCCCTAAGCTCTCTACCCAAACCCTTTCCTTCCCTATCCTAGCCCTTTCCCGACCTATATAGCAGCCCTAGACCTCCCCTTTTGCTTTTTGTTGGTGTTTGCACATTTTTGGCGGCTTGGTTTGTGTGTTTGATCTCTTCTTCTCCTTCTTTTCTCCTTCATGGCTTCTCATAGGAGAAAGAGGCCCGCCCCTAGCAATGCCCCATCGTCTTCTTCATCTAACTAATTGATTTCCTTTGATGACACCTCGTTTGTCTCAATATAAGCTATAAAAAGGTATAAGGACCTTCTTCCTAGGAGTCCTTTCCCTTTTAGAGCTTTGTTTGAGCCTAGCCCTAGGCGTCAAGCAGTTATAGACCAAGTATCTAAGTTGTTATTCATCCATCACCTCGCTGCCCTGGCTTTCGAGTGTGACTGCTTTCATAATTCAATGACAAGCACAAAAGCAGTTTATGAATTCTACGCTAACCTGTGTTGGAATTATGACACCCTTGTACCCCCTCCGAATACTCAAGTGATCCTGACTTCCATGATTGTCGGTAAGTGTTTTCAAATCTCCGATGATATTTTAAATGTCTTCTTTTCCAGAGATAATGAGAATGACACTTGGCGCAAAGATTACGACGAGTATTTTGACCTCTTGGGTCCTGCGGTTTCTATAAGCAAAATGAGGTCACTCTTCCTGTCATCCATCGCTATCTCAAGAAACCTAATGTTCCATACAAGAAGAAGAGCACCCTACCCTCCTCCTCCCTTGATCTCAGGAAGCGTATATTAGCCTTAGTGGTCAACTGCAACATCCATCTGAATAAAAATCAAATGGATATTGCAAAGAACACTACGGTTATAATGTATTGCCTCCTTGAGAATAGCGGAGTCAAATGGTCAAGATACATTCTACACCATATGACCTGTTTTGATCCTGATAAGAACACTCGAGGCACCCATCCACCCTATCCAGCCCTGATTTATGGTTTGTTTCAGTTTGCTACTGAGAAATCACTTTTTTTTACTATCATTACAAGCTATCCAGGAAGGGTGTATGTATCAGTGAAACCACAATTCAAAAGCCCATGCCTATTTTTGCCTCCACCACACCTGGTGCTTCACCCTCAGCCTCTGCCTTTGCAGCCCCTGCCTCCTCTGCCCGAGCTCCTCCTCCTCTGCCACCTCGACCTAGTTGTGCTTTGTTTCGTGTATCCAATGAAACCCTTATGGGCTACATGATGTACCAACAAGCATACAACCAACAGGTCCATGAGCACCTGCATCAGGATCTATGTTCAATCATGTCAAACATGAACATATCCTGTGCACACCCCTACCCCACCTACCCGCCTTTCCCCGATAGTGATTATGCTTCTTATGAATATCATCATTACTAGCCTACCCCTGAGCCTTCAGTTGTTGCTGCTCCTCCACCCTTTGTTGTTGGTGGTCCTGCTCCCTCCTACCTATTGTTCCCTGCTGGCCCCTTGGCCACCCTGCTTGCCAGTCTTGGTGATTCTGCTCCATCCTTCCCTCAGGCCAATGAGCTTTATGCTCTTGGTATGACTTGGGATGAGTAGAATGCTCGTTGGCCCGGTCGTGGTTTTGGTCCTCGTGTAGATGAGGAAATGCCTGACTAGGCTAATGATGTTGAGGATGTTGCTGACAATGATGATGGTGATGGTGAGGATGCTTATGATGATGGTGATGACTCTGGTGGTGATTTTGGTGATGAAGCCACTACTTTCGTTGCACCTTCAGATGAAGATGAGGACTACGAGCCTGGAGCTGATGATGATGATATTGTGGGCATAGATAGTCTAGATGTCTAGATTGTTTCTTAGTTTTTAGTCTAGTTTACTGATCATATACATCTTTCTAGGCTATTTTGTATTAGAAACATCTGGGCACATTATCTGAGATGTACTATTTTTATCTTCAATTTTTCATCGCTTCTTGCTTGTAGCTATTTTCATGAGAACATGCTTCTGAGTTGTAATATATATTATGTGCACTCTTGCTCTTTGATCATGTTATATATTATGAGTTGGTGCCTTAGTTCACCATATTTTAATTATGATTGAGATTGTATGTTTCTTTCATCTCTGGTTGACATATGATATGAGATTGCATGTATGATTATCTGTTTGATTGTGTTTGGAGAAGACCTGATTATATGCTCTTATACCCCCCTACTTTTTGATAATGTCAAAAGGGGGAGAGAACTTCAATGTCTTGAAACTCAATCATATTTCTATTCTTTGTCATACTGATGTTGATTGCTTATGAGATCCTTTTCTTGTTCATTTAATGTTTTATCATGTGACTTGCAAAGGACCATATAGTACATGTATGCTATAATTGCTTTATGTAGATTAACTAACTATGCAGGATAAAGTAAGCATAGATTGAGGGGGAGCAATTCACATTGTTCACATCTTGAATCCCCCTAATTCACAAGGCAAAGGTATAATTTTTATATCCTTCTCAATATGTTTGAGGAATGGTTTGTCATTGTCAAAAAGGGGGAGAATGTTGATCTAGAGGTTATACATTGTCCATATTTTGATAATGACTTAACCATTCCATTCATATGTATCTAATATGTGTATTCAAGATTGATTTCAGGTGTTAGGTACATGAAAAGGATCCAAATACTCAATCCCTAATTTTCTACATTTCAAGTCAAAAGCTATACAAGTGTGTAATTTAGGAAATCCATGTAAATGACCTTAGAAGATTTTTGTAATCACTTGTATTGATGATATGACTTGTAACTAAGATGAGAAAATTGATTGGGACACTTAGAACCAAGTTCTAATCATTTTTGATGCACTTTAGAAAATTGATCACAGGTAGCTAATCGGTCGAGTTACAATCTCGACAGATCTACTAGGATCAATTATTTGAAGAGTGCATCGGTCGAGTTGTGCATTCACAGAACTCGACCGATGGGGTTACTGACCAAACACAACTTTCATTGGTCGATCGAGTTTTCTCAGGACAAACTCGACCGATGGTTTGAAATTTGGGTTTGTCTTTTACCCTATCAATCGAGTTACCTTTATTGAAACTCGACCGATTGCAATGTATGGAAATTGTAGAAAAAGTGATTGTGATCATTAGTGAGTTATTTGGGAAAAAATAGATCTGTTTCCTTGGGGAAAAAATAGCTATTTTTTGACCCTAAGTGTACCCCAACTCAAAGGGGCACCCTCAGCTATAAATAGGACCTCTTGGAGTTCATTCCAAGGTTACTCATTCCATATATGCTTGGTTCTTGCTTAGTTGAGAGTGTTGCACACCTTTGAGCCCCTTTCTTGCTCTACCTTCAAGTCAAATTTGTGAGTATGAGTGAGATAGGTTATGTTGTAAGAGAGCTACCTCTTGTATCCATGTAAAGCTCTCCACCTCCATCTTCCTACCCCCTTTCCTTATTGAAGAAAAGGCTGAAGATCTTCTCCGAGTGAAGGAGAAGGAGTTGATGTTCTTCAAGGTTGAAGAAAGCATGGTGTTCCAGATCTCCAAGTGAAGGAGATAGGCAAGGCGGACGTTCAAGAAGGATAGGTAATTCCTTGAAGGCCAAAGACTTGAAGAAGGAGTGGGTAAGTCTTTGTTGAAGGCTGAAGACTATGGTTCAAGTGGGAAGTTCCTTTGGTAGATTGAAGATCCTTGCTTGAGGTATTAAGTACTTGGATGAATGTGGTTGTTGTCTTGTAATCTTATGAATGAATATAAGAGCATCAAGATTGCAAAGTCATAGAGCCTAACCACCTCTAGGTAGTGGACTGACTCACTTCTAGTTTGAAGTGTGGAACCACTCTAAACCACTTTGTCCAAGTGTACGTTCTTCCTTGTCTCTCACTCTTGCTATGCATACTAGTTAGGATTTCAAATTGGCTGTATGTTTAAGTTTATACACTTAATATAATTTGGTGGTCTAATTCGTTTTGTGAGATTTGTGAAGCTCTATTCAACCCCCCCTCTAGAGCCCCTGATCCAACATTGACATCTTGGCCACTTGATAAGAGAGACTGATAAATGCATAGCCATGCTCGTGTGAGACAATATGTGATATTGAGCTCAAAGATCTCAACACTTTTCTCTAGTTCAATAATATGGTTTGAATATTGAGAGGATGACAATTTCATGCCTCAAGTTGAGTCCACACTCGATTCTTCTCAAACTATTCTAACTCTTGTTGCATGGCTAGGATCCATTCATCGTCTTTGAGAGCTTCTTTGACATCTTTTGGCTCAAGTTGGGAGATGAAGGTGTTGTATGTATGTTCTTTGTTGTAGGCAGCCCGTGTCTTCACCCTTTCAAAAGGATTTCCTATGATGAGCTCTTTGGGATGATGCTTTGCAAAGTGGGGGGTGGATCCTTCTTTTCTTCTTCTTTCTCTTCTTCATCACCTAACACCTTTCCTTTATCAACAATGTTGAGTTCTTTTAAGTGAGGAATCACCTCATATGAAACATAATCGACATTCTTGGAAATAGAGGGGTTCGTCTAAGCAAATCTAACATGGATAGATTATTCTACTTTACACAATTTCAGAGTTAAATACTCTATAAGCCTTGCTAGTAATTCTATAGATAATAAAGAAAGCCTTGTAAGACTTCAGATCAAACTTGTCGAGGGAATCCTTGGTGTTCAAAACAAAACAAGGACAACCAAAAACATGAAAGAAATCAATTGAAGGCTTTCTACCACGCCATAGCTCATATGGGGTTTTCTTTAAAGATGGATGGGTAAAAATCCAATTTTACACAAGATATGAAGTACTAACGGATTTGGCCCAAAACTTCTTTGGAGCGTCATACTCTAGAAGCATAGCCCTAGCCATTTCCTATAGTGACCTATTATTTCTCTCTATAACCCTATTTTGTTGAGGTGTTTGAGGTGAAGAGAAGTTATGTGCATACCCATATTCCTCACAAAAGTGTTCAAATATATCATTTTCCAATTCTCCCCATGATCACTACGGATAGAGGCGATCCTACAAGAAGCTTTGTTTTCAACTCATTTGCAAAAAGTTGAGAAAACATCAAGAGTATTCCCTTTTAAAATAAGAAAGAAATTTCAGGTATAGCGAGAAATATCATCAACAATCACAAGTCAATACTTGCTACCATGAAGCGATTGTATACACATTGGTCCAAATAGATCAATGTGAAGAAGTTCAAGAACTTTTTTGGTGCTAAGGACTCCTTTGGATTTGAATGAGGATTTGATTTGCTTTCCTTGGGTACAAGGTTGGCGTTCTTCATCCTTTTTAAAATCCAATTTAGGAAGTCCCTTCACCAAATCCTTTTTGCTCAACTTCTTCATTTGAAGAATATTTGCAAGACCAAGCCTACAGTTCCATAAAGATATATCATTCGAATTGGAAATAAGACATCTACCAACAATAGGCTTAATAGAGTCAAGCACAATAATATAGAGATTACCATTTCAAGTTCCCTTATATATAACATTGTAGGAGAGGGAATCTAGAAGCAAGTATTCAAGAGAGGTGAAAAGAACAAGATAACCATTTATCAGAAAGTTGACTAACACTTATTAAATTGTGATGTAGGCCATCCATAAGAATAACATTCTTGATGCATAGTGAATCACCTACATCACCCTCACCTATCACCTTACCCTTGTTGTTGTCACCAAAAGTAACTGACCCTCCTTTATTTTTTGTGAATTGGTTGAACTGGCTGATTTCACCTGTCATATGCTTTGAGAAACCACTATCAACAATCCATTTTACTTTCACCTGTAAGAAAGGAAGATGTCAGTTCCCAACTCAAACTTTGGGATCCAGTGTTATCTTGAGGACCCATTTCATATTTGGGTTGGTCACCGTCTCTCTATATGGACAATAAGTAGAATAATGATCATCACTCTTGCAATGCACACAAACCATATGGTTCTTAGAGCCAGAGGACTCTCCATGGAAGATAGGATGCCCCTTTCTCTTACTTTTGCTCTTTGGAGCTCCCCCTACATATCCCAAACCACTAGTATCACTATGTTTGGTAGAATGATCTAGAACTTCATTGAGGGATTTCTTCCCTTTGATAAATGTCTTCAAGGAAGCTCTTAGTTTGTGATTATCATCACTAAGAGTAATGATAGTATAAGATAACCTAGCAAGATCATATTGATCATGAAGTAAGTCAGCCTCCAAACAAAGGGATTTAGTAAGATAAGAATCTTTCTCTAAAGTAAGACTAGAAACTTTATAACTAGGCAATAAAGGTATAGAAGAGAGATCATTAACTTGAATAAGCAATCTAGCATTTTCAGTTCTAAGCAAAACAAGCTCATCAAGATAAACTCTATTCTCATCTTTAATAGATTCATAAGCAAACTTCATACCATCATTTTTAGTTTTAAGTAAAGCAGGCTCATCTAGTAGGGCTTGATTTTCTTTCTTAAGACTATTGATGTTCTTAAGGTAGATACCATTATGTACTTTGACTCCATTGTATTAGAGCTCAAGGTCAAGAAATTGCCCTTACAAGGAATCGATGCTATCAAGATGCAACGTTTCATTTTGATCAAGAATATTTATTTTAGCATACAAATCATCTATGATATTCCCTAACCTCTTCTTTTTAGACTTGCATTCAGAATATGAGGAACATGAAGCATTTAACATTTCAATAAGAGTTTATTTGGGTAAAGCATGCAAGCTTACCTCACTTACCTGACCAATGTCTTCACTTGTGGATGCCATGAGTGTAAGATGGCATTCTCCTTGATCGGAGCTTGAGCCAGTTAAACATGATTCTTCCCAAGCTGCATGAGTTGCATCCTTGCTCCTTTTATACTTCTTATACTTTCCTTCCTTCTTGTAGTCATCCTTCTTCTTGTGGCTGCTCTTATGGTAGGCCTTCTTCACCTTGGGGCATTCATTCTTGTAGTGCCCCTTTTATCCACATTCATAGCATCTAGGAATAGAGGATGAGGAAGACTTTCCCTTAGAGTAGTTTGCTTCATAATCACTAGGGACATCATCTTCACTTGAGGAGGGTGGAGAGGACTAGCAAGCAAGTTGTTGTTGGAGAATCATTACCTCCACTTGAGCTTTGAAGGCATTGTCTTTTATCTTCTTTTATTCCTTCTCCTCTTTCTTGCCATCTTCTTCTTACTTGTCTAGACTTGGCTCATGAGCTTGAAGGTTGCCAATGAGCTCCTTGGTGGCTAAGTCACCAATACTTCTAACCTCTTCAATAGAAGTCGCCTTGGGTTCCCATCTCTTGGGAAGAGACCATAGGATCTTGGAGTTGATAGTTCCTCTATCCACTGTGTGGCCCAAGACAACAAGCTCATTGATGATGGTATTGAGCCTTGTGTACATCTTGATAGCTCTTTCCTTCTTACCCATCTTGAAGTTCTCAAGCAGTCTATTAAGCATGTAGATATTTGACTCTTTGACTTGTTGTGTGTCTTAATAGGTAATGCACAACTTATTCCAAATCTCATGGGTTGTGTCCCAAGATGAGATCTAGTTGAACTCTGAGAGATTGAGGGCAACATATATGATGCTTATCGCATTGTCATTGAGTTGCGCCTTCTTGAGTGTAGCTTCATCCCAAGTAGCCACATCATCCACTGCTCCTTGTATGGAAGAATCATCACCTTCCACACGTCGTAGTTCATTCCTTGAAGGTAGAATTGCATCCTCCATTTCCAGTTAGAAGAAATTGGTGTCATCAAAGACTGAGGGTCTCATGGAGAAGGCTCCCTCTGAGTTGAGGGACCTAAGTAAGTCACCCATCTACTTGTCTCATGGGAGATGTGTCAGAGAAGATCGTGGCTTTGATACCACTTGTTGGATCGAAGGGCTCTAGACGGGGGGGGGGAGCTAAAAACAGTTGCACAAAAATCATTAGACCTTCAAGTTGCCTCAACTAGGAACAGTTGCAAATAGTGAATTTGATGGCAATCTAAACATGTATAGCAAGGATGAGAGGGATTGAAACAAGCACTTAAATAAGTTGTTTTAGAGTGGTTCCACTCTACAAACTAGGAGAGAGTCAGTCCACTACCTAGAGAGGTCATGCCCTAGGATTTTGCAACCTATGTATACTTATAATCCATTCTAAAGACATACAATTGACCTTCCTTTTCGGGGACAAGGATACCCAACTTTCCTTTGAGGTCAAGGGAGCCAACAACCTTACAACCAAGATCTTACCTATCGAAGAGCTAGTCTTCTACCTCACCAAGGTCTTACCCACTCTTACAAGCTATTGGATGCCTTCACTAAGGAGATCCCCTTCTTGCACCATGTCTTTTACCTTGAAGGATTTACCCACTCAGCTGCTTGGATCTTCCTCCTTGTCCTCATCCTTCACCCGGATAAGCTTTATGTACCTTCTTCTACAACTTGAATAAGCTTGCACCTTCTCCTTCACTTGGAGAAGCCTTCATCAACTTGATCTAGAAGAAAGGGGTTGGGAAAAGAGAAGCTTTGAGATCTTTATAAGCATACAATGAAGTATCTCTCTCACACAGATCCTATCTCGCTCATAATGATAACTGAAGTGTAATCAAGAGAGACAAAGGGACTCAAGTGGACTGGATGCACTCAACTATAGTAAGGAGCTTGGAAATCATGAAGGAGCAACCTTGGAATGAACTCCAAGAGGTCCTTTTTATAGTTGAGGGTGTCCACTAGAGGGTAGGAACACTTATGAATGTTGTCTAGCCGTTTGGGGTGTTACAACAGATATAATTTCGAGTTTTACAACACTCTAACAGTTAGAATCACTTTTTCTACATTTTTCGTATATTGCAGTCGATCAAGTTTTCAAAAAGGTAACTTGACCGATTGCACTATGTGCCAAAGCTAATTTGAAGCATCGATCGAGTTTGTCCTGTGTGAAACTCGACCGATTGCTTGAAATAATTTTTGCTAAGTGCAGGGATCGGTCGAGTTATGTGAGTGGCAACTTGACTGAACCAAAGAATTCACAAAATCCATCAATGGATCGTTTGAGTTTGAATCTCGACCAACAAACAACCTATAATGAATTTTAGAACATTCTTTTTAAGTGATCAAATGTTTGAATTAAGGGTTCCTAATTTTTTCTCCTCTTAGTTACAAGTCATATCATCAATAAAAATGATTTCAAAATTCATCTAAGGTGATTTGGAGTATTTTCCATAAAAGTGCATTTGCATTTCTTTTGACTTGAACTAGAACAAGCTAGGGCTTGATAGATTTGATCCTCTTCATATACCTAATGCCTGAAATCAATCTCAAACAAACATATTAGATACATATGAATGGAATGGTCAAGTCATTATCTAAATATAGACAATGTGTAACACTTATATTAACAACAAGTGCATTCCCCCCAAAAACCCACACTTCTCTTGATTATATTAAAACCCTATTTGCCTTCTTACTTAGCTAGTGTTAGATTAATTAACTTTCTATTTGCTTAGTTAGTTCATTGCCTTGTTCTTGCCTAGTTTTTGATAATTTAGGCCTTTAATTTATCTTTTTCCTAGCTTGCCAACTTAATATAGTGTAGATCTCTGCTTTGCTTATCTTAGTGTAGCTTGCTTCTTTCATCGCTTGTCTTGTCAATTCTTGCTCATTAGAACTAATTGTCTAGGGTAATTTAGGTTTTGATTTTTATTTCTCTTTAATTGCTTGCTCAACCCTTAGTATAATCATAAAAAATCAACCTCAAACCCTTCAAACCCAGACTCCGTGGTAAGAACCTAGCCAAACCTAACTAAGCTCTAGTGCCCACTTGTCTTCCTATGAATCGATCCTATTCTTGCCGCTTGCCTATACTATAATACGAACCCATGCGCTTATTTGTTAGTGTGGTAGTCTAAGTGGGTGTATCCGTTTAGGCCCCTTTATAAATTTTATAGACCCCATGTTGTGTTCATAACCCCTAGGGTTGCATCTAGTCATCATTCAATTGATTAGTGTGTGACCTTAGAAAAAGATGCACCTGTTAGTCTTATACATTAATATTTATGTATATATATCAAATTTTCTTTGTCGTTGTAACATAATGAATCTTAGATGTAATCTCC
Organism: Alisma plantago-aquatica; assembly: GCA_963693085.1. NCBI lineage: Eukaryota > Viridiplantae > Streptophyta > Magnoliopsida > Alismatales > Alismataceae > Alisma > Alisma plantago-aquatica. The sequence continues at coordinate 432,996,986 of OY856413.1, forward strand.
ATGTAAACCTTTTTCCCAAGTTTCCATATCATTTCTATCCTTTATGTCATTTATGTTTAATTAGTGGAATTTATAGTGGTTTAGTGAACATTTATTCACTAATTGTACCAATATAAGGGTTTATGCACAAATACCTCAGTTAAAGATTAATTACCATAATTAAGTGCTATAAACCTTAATCTAACTTTTTGATATGATTTGAAAACATAAAATGAGGCTAAGTTTCAAATTTGGTTCGATTTGGATGTTGTTTGTGCAAGTTATGCAATTTTAGGTACATTCTGGACTTTTATGCAATTTACCCAATTGGGAGGTTTTCTTTGCAAATTATCAACTGAATTTTAATCCTTATATATTCCCTTACCATTAACGAGATTTTAAACCATTATAGAACCTAGTTTCACCTTGGTTTGATGGTATTTCTTTCCAAGGACATTATAGGGATTACCCTCTTTATAAATGTGCTTATCTTTAAAAGCTATCAACCAATGAGGTTATTTCTTTCTTGAAAAATGGTGGGGATGGCCTTGAAAGATCTGTGGGCTCTTAGGACCGAGTTTTGATATCCAAGAAGAGTCCATGAGCTATCATCTTGCATGGCCATCAAGCCCTAGGCTAAAGACACATGGAAAGTCCCTTAAGACACCTCATGCTTCACCTCTTTCTATATATAGCCATGTATACCCCTTCCCAACTCACAATTCGAAAAATATTGCTCCCCTTTTCTTTCCTATAGCTTAGATAATAGTTCCTTCTGTATTTTTCCATGAAGTTGCTGTCCCAAGGTAATAGAAGGAGCCTACCTTGGTGAAGAAGGCTCCTAGGGCTTCCAAATTGCTCTATTAAGGTTTCTAAAGCTCCTCCTTGGTAATTTTGAACAAAACTAGTAAGTTTCCTCCCTTCCTTCCCTGTTTTCATACTTTTAGTCTTCCTTACACATTCTTCTAGTTCGGAACCATGACCATACATGGTAAAACTCCACCTAAAACCCTAAAACATCTCATCTCCATGCTCTTTTGCTAGGGTTTGCACCTCTAAAGTGGAGAAGGTGATCTTTGCTCAAGAAAGGAGCTTGGCTTGGAGCAACCAGACCTTCTAATCTCGGAATCCTTTCTGTTTGCACCTTATTACCTTCCTAGAGGCAAGTTTTTTTAATCCCCTTCTCATATATTGCTTAGTACATACTTAAAACCCATGCTTCTATGTTGATAATCGATGATTTCCATCTCTTTTTACCATGTTCTTCCAAGGTTTTGGTTTCTTGCTATTTTATCTTCTCTAGCATATCTAGTTTGGTTATATAAGAAACTTCAAACCTGATATTGGTTCAAATGGTGTTTTCTCCCTCTCCCTCTCCCTTTAATTATCTCGATCGGTTTGATGATGTGGCAATTTCCTATTGGTCAGTATTGAAAAATTCATATCTTCTAAACCGCTCATCCAAATTTGACAAATAAATATGTTTTGGAATTGGAAAATTAATCTCTATATAATAAAAATATTTTTAAGGTCTGATTTCATGGTTTGATGAAGGGTGATTTTTGTAAAACGAATTTAATTCATAAAATCCATAAAAATTACATCTTAATCATCATAACTCCAAAATAACATAAGACTATGTTTTCTTCATCAGGAGAACCTAATAAGTTCATTGGTGATATTTTCAAAAGCTAAATCCGAATTTTTCTAAAAAGTTATGAAATTAGGGTTTCTATATATTAATGTGCACTATGTACTCTAATACATGTTAATACATTGAAAATAGGTAAAGTGGAACTTGGACTCAATTAAAGTGGTGAAAGTTAGTAATTGATATCAATAAGAGAGGTATGTGCATTCCTTACACCCTATGTTGGGATAATTGCAGCCAAACCCTATATTTCCCTAATGAGGCTTAAATGAACCTTAAATCTTCTATTATTGAATCCTAATGTTGTTCATGCCTCAAATCAGATTATAATTTCTTCTTGTTGGGTCTTATACCCCACTACCATTATTATTGAATATTATGACTACTCTTGCCATGAATACTTTTCTAGCATGTGGATTTATGTTCTATTTAATTTAAAGTAGCGGTACTTATGTACAACCACCCACAGAGGACATGCATTTAATCGCCCTGGGGAATGTTTTTATTCTCCCCTATATAATTGTGTAGGTGACTGGGAATGTCTTATTCTCCCCTCACCTAAGGTTAGAGGTCCGGTAGGTGCCTCAACCCTACTTAGTTAGGTAGGCATAATTATCTTACATGCAAATCCTTTTTCATATAATTGTTAATGGCGAGTTTCTTTTAAATATAACATCATACTCTTGTTATCTTCATCATATGATGAACCCTAGCCTGTTTTTATTTGTTGTACTTATCTTGATATCCTAGATTAGTTTTGTGACACATCCCTTGTTTTCTTTCCCCTTTTGCTGGGTGCTTTCCCAACCACCCAGGTGCTGGCGCTGAGCAAGGAGAAGGACAAGTTTGAAGGAATTCATCTCAGGAGTATATCTCAAGCTATCTGAAAGGATGTCTAGGTTGCTATAGCTAGATCCTTTTCTCTTATCTTTTTTTTAGAACAATCATGTAATGAACAATGAAAGCCGTGTAATAGGCTTAGTTCTTTTATTTCTACTGCTATTGACATTTTGTAATGTATCTGGTGCATGCTTATTTACTTGGAATATTATACATGCATCCCTCAATATCTTTTATCTTTATAAAATGATGGATTTTTGTACTTCCTTTAAATTTTAGTAAGGAGGTGATCTCGCCTCTTTATAGCATGGTATCAGAGCCTTTAGGCAACTATTAGGACATGAAGTTGAAGCAAAGGTGTCTAGAATGTATCAGGGTTTTGGGGTCTGGTAATATTTTCCTCCGCACCACTAGCTTGGTTTATGAGGACTCCCGTGCCCATATGATATCGGCCTGGCCTGAGCTGATACGAATTGCCCAAAATAATATGCTTTTAGGCAATAACATTCTAGATATTCTTTTCTCGTCTATACTTCTATTCTTTTTCATATATGATTCAAATACTCCTGGGAACTTAATATGTTAACCCTACCTTTCAGGATAGGTGACTTGTTCGACAGTAGGAACAAGGGAAAGGAGTCAAACCCTAATGACTCCAATGTGGAAAACACTCCTGTGACTCTTGTCGGCCATAGTGTGGTCAACCCTGCTACTCTGGGCACCCCCTCCTTCACACCGGAGCAAGAGTTGGCAATGCTACGCCAGGTGCTCTCCACCATGATGGGGCAACTCCACACAGTGGCTGCTAATGCCAATAAGCCGAGGGAGTTCACCCTCACTGACTTCATAAAGATGCAGCCACCATACTTCAAAGGTGAAAGTGAACACAACATGGTGGATAAAGTTGATGACTGGGTGTTGGCTTTGGATCTGACCTTCGAGGGTATGGCATGCCCTCCTCACCAAAAAGTTCAGTTTGCGATGTATGTACTGGATGGACCGGCATGTGTCTAGTGGAATGGTGTCGCCCACACTCGAGACACCTCTACCATGGAGTGGTACCAGTTCCTGAAGCTCTTCAAGAAGAAGTACATCTGTCCTGTCTTCTTAAGGAAGAAGGAAGTCGAGTTCTACATGCTCATGCAGGGAAGCATGAGTGTGGCTGACTACATCCAATGATTCCTACTTCTAGAACGCTATGCCACTGACCTTGGAGCCGAGAGAAGGGCAACATTGTTCTTGGAGGGCCTAAACTACTAAGTGGGTCGAAGTCTTGTTCGACAACTTCCAATCACCTTCCAGCTGATGGTGGATAAGGCCCTGGCCATCGAGCCCTACCCATGATTCCAATCTTATGGACATAGTAATAGATATAGCAACAACAAGAGGAAGAACCCTACCCAGAATGATAATCGTGGACGTGATCGGTGCAATAGGTGCTCTCACCACCATCCTCCAGGGAGATGTCCTGCCAACAATGCACCTGCTCGTAGAGACAACCAGACTCCTCTGACCTGCCATGAGTGTGGCCAAGTTGGGCATATCCGACCACTCTGCCCCCATTTCCAACAAGGACATAATAATGCCCAGCAGCCACAACAGCTAAGGCAGAATCCTCCTATGCAGAATAATAACAACAATAACATCAACCAGAACCTGAGGCAACCGCTAGTGGAGAGGAGGAATGGGAGAGTGTTTTCTCTCAATGTTGAGGAAGTAGGCGAAGATAATGAAGTTATTGAAGGTACCTTGCATCTTAATATGCATCCTATAAAGGCATTGTTTGATTCTGGCTCATCCAATACCTTCATATCATGTCAACTTGCTTCTATGTTAGAAATAGAATCTGAGTATATGGATCATATATTAGATGTAAAAACCCCTAGTGGTAAGATCTGCTCTTCGTATCTCCAAACTATGACCATGGAACTCTGTATATCTGGTATAATATTTCCCTTAAATTTCATCTTACTCGACATGACCACCTTTGATGTCATCCTGGGAATGGATTGGTTGAAGAGGTACAAAGCTATTTTGTTTTGTGAAGAATCAAAGGTTAGTTTGTCACATCCCATTGAGGGAAGATTGTGTGTCAAAGGTAGGAAGCGAGAAGATCGGCAATTTGTTATCTCCGCCATCAAAGCTGAAAAGCTAGTCTCACAAGGGTGTAGAGCTTTCTTAGCCTCTATATTCCTTGAGGCTACACCTCCTTCTCTCGACCACATAGATGTGGTGAAGGACTTCCCAGACGTCTTTCCCAAGGAATTACCTGGTTTTCCACCAACTCGGGAGGTGGAGTTCTCCATCGAGATTGTACTCAGAACTTCACCAATATCGAAGCCGCCTTACCGCTTGGCCCCTGCCGAGCTTGTCGAACTAAAGAAGCAACTAGAAGAGCTTCTCGACATGGGCTTCATCTGCCCTAGTGTTTCACCTTGGGGAGCCCCTGTCCTGTTCGTGAAGAAGAAGGATGGTTCAATGCGGATGTGTATGGACTACCACATGCTTAACTAATTGACGGTGAAGAACCGTTATCCTTTGCCTCGCATCGACGGCTTGTTCGACCAGCTAAAGTCAGCCACTGTGTTCTCCAAGATGGATCTGTGAAGTGGCTACTACCAAATGTGTGTGAAGGACAATGATGTACCGATGACGGCATTCAAAACTCATTATGGGCATTACAAATTCATGGTCATGCCTTTCGTCTTAACAAATGCCCCTGCTGCCTTCATGGACTTGATGAACCGAGTGTTCCGCCCATACCTTGACAAGTTCATGGTGGTGTTTATTGATGATGTTTTGGTTTATTCTGAGATGTTAGAACAACATCATGAGCATCTGTGGATTGTACTCAACACACTACGAGAAAATCAACTCTATGCAAAATTCTCAAAGTGTGAGTTCTGGATAAAGGAAGTGATGTTTCTGGGTCATGTGATTTCTACCAGACATATAGATGTTGATCCTGCAAAGGTAGAAGCTGTGACCAAGTGGAAAGCTCCAAAGAATCCCTCAGAGATCCATAGTTTCCTTGGCTTAGCAGGTTACTATCGAAGGTTTATCAAGAACTTCTCTGAGTTGGCCTTGTCTTTAACCAAGATGATGTGAAAGGAGCTCAAGTTCTCTTGGACACCAGAATGTGAGAATAGTTTTCAGAAGTTGAAGAAGAGCCTGACTTCTGCTCCCGTGCTTGCTTTGCCTATTGAGGGCATACCCTATGTCATATACACTGACGCATCCATACAAGGCTTAGGGTGTTTTTTGATGCAAAATGGAAAGGTGATCACCTATGCTTCTCAACAGTTGAAACCTAATGAAGATAATTGGCCTACACATGATTTGGAGCTTGCTTCCATAGTTCATGCTTTGAAGATCTAGAGACACTATCTTTATGGTGAAAAGTTTAAAGTCTTTTTTTATCACAAGAGTCTGAGATATCTATTGACTTAGAAGGATCTGAACTTGCGACAACGTAGGTGGATGGAATATCTTAAAGATTACGACTTCACCATTACCTATCATCATGGTAAAGCGAATGTCGTAGTTGATGCTTTAAGTCGCAAGAAGGATGTTGTTTGTGCTGCTTTGAGATGTTCAGTATGGGAAAACCTTGAACATGTGGCTATCTGGAGACCTCAGCCTGTTGAATCAGTGGATGAAGACAATTTGTGTGTTCATATGGCCAGCTTGACCGTTACACCAACCTGGATCTCAGAAGTTGTGGCTGCACAGTTAGAGAGTTCTGAGCTTGAGGAGATGAAAGCTTTAACTGAGAAACTGCAATCTGACTTCTCTGTCAGAGTGGATGGTGTTGTCCGCTTCAAATAAAGGTTGTGGATTCCTAATGTTGGTGATCTGAGGCAAAAGGTTCTGAGTGAAGCTCATGGGTCCAAGTACACTATTCATCCTGGCACAACAAAAATGTACAAGGACTTACAACGAAGCATGTGGTGGAAGAACATGAAGAATGATATAGCTCTATTCGTCGTGAAGTGCTTGACATGTCAGCAAGTCAAGATCAAACATCAACGACCAGGTGGTCTTCTTCACCCTCTTGAAATTCCAGAATGGAAGTGGGAGAAAATCACAATGGACTTCGTTACTAGTTTCCCCAAGTCCAAGAAAGGTTATGATGTTGTTTGGGTGGTTATTGACCGACTTACAAAATATGCTCATTTCTTGCCTTTTAAAACCAATTACAAAGTTGTGGATATGGCTCAATTGTATGTTGAGTGGATCATACGCCTGCATGGAGTACCTGAGGTAATAGTTTCTGATCGTGACCCAAAGTTTACTTCTCATTTATGGGGTCAGATTTAGGAGGAGATGGGTACTGACTTGCGTTTCAGTACTGCTTACCACCCACAGACTGATGGCCAATATGAGAGAACAGTTCAGATTCTGGAGGACTTGCTTCGTGCTTGTGTGATGGATTGGGGGTGGTGCATGGGATTGGTATCTGCCATTAGCTGAGTTTGCTTACAACAATAGCTACCAAGCTAGTATTGGTATGCCACCTTTGGAAGCTCTCTATGGTAGACCATGTCGTTCACCTTTGCATTGGGATGATGTCGGTGAACGTTCTCTAGTGAAGACCGATGACATGCAAATGATGATAGAAAAGGTGTAGTTGATAAAGAAATGCATGAAAGCTGCTCAAGACCGACAGAAGATGTATGCTGATAAGAAGAGGTCCGATGTTAACTTCCTAGTGGGTGACTATGCATTTCTGAAGATCAAGCCTATTCGTTCTATTGCTAGATCTAAAGTTAAAGGCAAGTTGAGTCCCCGCTATGTTGGACCATTTGAAATCTTAGATAAGGTTGGAGACTATGCATACCACTTAGCCTTACCTCCTTCCTATGATAAGATTCATAATGTGTTCCATGTCTCTGTGCTAAAGAAGTATGTGAAGGACTCTTCTCATTTGCTTACTGTTGAGCCTTTAGAGATACATGAGAATCTAACTTATGAAGAGCTACCTGTGAAGATTCTTGACTCTCGAGTAAAGCAGATGAATAATAAAGAGATTGAGCTGGTAAAAGTTTTGTGGAAATATCATGGTCTGGAAGAAACCACTTGGGAGTTGAGAGATGAAATGTTACGTACTCACCCTTCTCTTTTTGCTTGAGATTTTGAGGACGAAATCCTTTTTAAGGGGTGGAGTATTGTAACATAATGAATCTTAGATGTAATCTCCATGTAAACCTTTTTCCCAAGTTTCCCTATCATTTCTATCCTTTATGTCATTTATGTTTAATTAGTGGAATTTATAGTGGTTTAGTGAACATTTATTCACTAATTGTACCAATATAAGGGTTTATGCACAAATACCTTAGTGAAAGCTTAATTACCATAATTAAGTACTCTAAACCTTAATATAACTTTTTATATGATTTGAAAACATAAAATGAGGCTAAGTTTCAAATTTGGTTCGATTTGGATGTTGTTTGTGCAAGTTATGCAATTTTAGGTACATTCTGGACTTTTATGCAATTTACCCAATTGGGAGGTTTTATTTGCAAATTATCAACTTAATTTTAATCCTTAGATATTACCTTACCATTAATTAGATTTTAAACCATTGGAGAACCTAGTTTCACCTTGGTTTGATGGTATTTCTTTCCAAGGACATTATAGGGATTACCCTCTTTATAAATGTGCTTATCTTTAAAAGCTATCAACCAATGAGGTTATTTCTTTATTGAAAAACGGTGGGGATGGCCTTGAAAGATCTGTGGGATCTTAGTACCGAGTTTTGATATCCAAGAAGAGTCCATGAGTTGTCCTCTTGCATGGCCATCAAGCCCTAGGCTAAAGACACATGGAAAGTCCCTTAAGACACCTCATGCTTCACCTCTTTCTATATATAGCCATGTATACCCCTTCCCAACTCACAATTCGAAAACTCTTGCTCCCCTTTTCTTTCCTCTAGATTAGATAATAGTTCCTTCTGTATTTGGCCACGAAGTTTCTGTCCCAAGGTAATAGAGGGAGCCTACCTTGGTGAAGAAGGCTCCTAGGGCTTCCAAATTGTTCTATTAGGGTTTCTAAAGCTCCTCCTTGGTAATTTCGACCAAAACTAGTAAGTTTCCTCCCTTCCGTCCCTATTTTCATACTGTTAGTATTCCTTAAACCTTCTTCTAGGTCGGAACCATGACCATACATGGTAAAACTCCACCTAAAACCCTAAAACATCTCATCTCCATGCTCTTTTGCTATCTAAAGTGGAGAAGGTGATCTTTGCTCAAGAAAGGAGCTTGGCTTGGAGAAACCAAACCTTCTAATATCAGAATCCTTTCTGTTTGAACCTTATGACCTTCCTAGAGGAACGTTTTGTTAACCCCCTTCTCATATATTGCTTAGTACATACTTAAAACCCATGCTTCTATGTTGATAATCGATGATTTCCATCTCTTTTTACCATGTTCTTCTAAGGTTTTGGTTTCTTGCCATTTTATCTTCTCTAGAATCTTTAGTTTGGTTATCTAAGAAACTTCAAAACTGATCTTGTATCAAATGGTGTTTTCTCCCTCTCCCTCTCTCTTTAATTATCTCAATCGGTTTGATGATGTGGCAATTTCCTATTGGTCAATATTGAAAAATTCATATCTTCTAAACCGCTCATTCAAATTTGACAAATGAATATGTTTTGGAATTGGAAAATTAATATCTATATAATAAAAATATTTTTAAGGTCTTATTTCATGGTTTGATAAAGGGTGATTTTTGTAAAACGAATTTAATTCATAAAATCCATAAAAATTACATCTTAATCATCATAACTCCAAAATTAACATAAGAATATGTTTTCTTCATCAGGAGAACCTAATAAGTTCATTGGTGATATTTTCAAAAGATAAATTCGAATTTTTCTAAAAAGTTATGAAATTAGGGTTTCTATATATTAATGTGCACTATGTACTCTAATACATGTTAATACATTAAAAATAGGCAAAGTGGAACTTGGACTCAATTAAAGTGGTGAAAGTTAGTAATTGATATCAGTAAGAGAGGTATGTGCATTCCTTACACCCTATGTTGGGATAATTGCAGCCAAACCCTATATTTCCATAATGAGGCTTAAATGAACCTTAAATCTTCTATTATTGAATCCTAATGTTGTTCATGCCTCAAATCAGATTATAATTTGTTCTTGTTGGGTATTATACCCCACTGCCATGCTTATTGAATATTATGACTAATCTTGTCATGACTACTTTTCTAGCATGTGGATTTATGTTCTATTTAATTTAAAGTAGCGGTACTTATGTACAACCACCCACAGAGGGCATGTATTTAATCGCCATGGGGAATGTTTTTATTCTCCCCTGTATAATTGTGTAGGTGACTGGGAATGTCTTATTCTCCCCTCACCTAAGGTTAGAGGTCCGGTAGGTGCCTCAACCCTACTTAGTTAGGTAGGCATAATTATCTTACATGCAAATCCTTTTTTATATAATTGTTAATGGCAAGTTTCTTTTGAATATAGCCTCATACTCTTGTTATCTTCATCATATGATGAACCCTAGCCTATTTTTATTTGTTGTACTTATCTTGATATCCTAGATTAGTTTTGTGACACATACCTTGTTTTCTTTCCCCTTTTGCTGGGTGCTTTCCCAACCACCCAGGTGCTGGCGCTGAGCAAGGAGAAGGACAAGTTTGAAGGAATTCATCTCAGGAGTAGATCTCAAGCTATCTGAAAGGATGTCTAGGTTGCTATAGCTAGATCCTTTTCTCTTATCTTTTTCTTTTGAGAACAATCATGTAATGAACAATGAAAGCCATGTAATATGATTAGTTCTTTTATTTCCATTGCTATTGACATTTTGTAATGCATCTGGTGCATGCTTATTTACTTGGAATATTATACATGCATCCCTCAATATCTTTTGTCTTTAAAAAAAGATGGATGTTTTGTACTTCCTTTAAATTTTAGTAAGGAGGTGATATCGCCTCTTTATAGTCATCTTTTTTTAGTAAATATTTTTTAAAGAAGTTCTTAAAGAGAAAATTATGCATTTTATGACGAAAAGGAAGAGAAATTGACACATTAACATGATAGTTTGTCATCGGAAGAAGCATTACAAGTAATGAATATAAAAAACAGACATACTTTTCCCTTAGGCATTTTAATTTATAATGAGTCTTTAGATCCTTTAATTTTAGTATTATATATATTTATAGATAACAATGTATATTTTAGTACAACGTCAAGCATCATATTTGAGATCTCTATGATAAAGAGCTAATAAGAAATGTTTAAAATTTGAGTAGTCATAAGCAATATCTAAAGGTAGGGTCTCTTCTATAAAGATAGGACTTACAAAATAGAATAATATATGTGGTGATTAAGACTTGAATCTGAGTCACATACAAATATAACAATTTGTTGGCCTTGTCATCGCACAAAGCATTGCCAATTCAATTTGCTACCTAGTTCTATGATAATATTTTTTATAAGATTTTCATTTTAAAATAAATCTTATAATCTTTAATTTTGTTTTTAAAAAATACAACAAAGAGCAAATTTCCACTAAGCCAGGCATTTTCTTATGTCAAGGTGAAGTTGTAACCCGTAGTTATCCATGCCTAAAACTAAAACTATTAATATTCCACATTAATTATTTATTGTGTTTTTTAGAAACAAGGGCATAGTTCTTCTTGTGCCTCTTTAGCTTATACCCTATTTGAGACAAACCATCATCATTTTTAGATTTCATTATTGATGTTTTTGAGGTGACACAATTTTTCTTATTCGATACTTTCAACATGTAACAAATATGAATCTTATGGGTTCACTATTTATGCGTAATAATTTATATTTGGATCTATATATAGCGCCATTTGAAAATGGTTGACAATTATTTAATGTTGTGCTTATATTTTATAATTTCTAAGATATTTATTTATGAAGCATATGATGGTATACTTTTTTTCATAATGATAGGTAGGGATGAGCAGAGGCCCGGGCTATACCGTGTTTTGTCTGTCCCAAACCCAAACCCATAAAGCGGACCGCGAGCCAAGTTTGGGCCCAGATGAAATTGAAAAATTTCAGCCCGTACCCATATAAGAATGTTGGGTTTCGAGTCGGGTTCGAATTTGCTCATATAATATCGAATGACCATACCAAATTTTGGTAGATCTAACTTGCTAACATGAAAACTAAATTTATATAATATATACTTTGTGACCAACCTTCAAATGACACACACACACACACATATATATATATACATACATACATACATACATACATACATACATACATACATACATACATACATACATACATACATACATACATACATACACACACATACTTTGTGATATATACAGTCAAAATATGTATACCTTAGTTGTGTGATCCCCTATAGTAATGAAATAGATATTTAAAGAGTAACAAATCATTTTCTCATACATTTGAATGTGTAAGACTTAAAAAACATTAGAATTACAATGTTGTGGCTTTTGCTTCCTCATCCTATATGTATATATAATGAAATGGGTGTTGGAATGGCAAAAGATCATTTGTCTCCTACATGTGGTCATATGAGAAAAGACGTGAGTAGAATGTACTATGCATTAAGCTAGTTGTTTTCTTTATTTTTCTTTAATGAGCTAATGACATGACTTTTTCAAGTATTATACACATTGTAAATAAAAGTATTGATGTCATATTTTATTCAATTATTAAATATACATACTGAAACAACATAAAGTTCGATTTTTATGACACAGTGAGATCAAAACAATGAAAATCAAGTACGGCTATCCATATCTATGATGGTTATCTTACTAGTATCAATTCACTAATCATGTTCACTGATCACAAATTATTCATGTTTCCATTGGCTAGATGCATACTATAACATACTGAATCTCAGATTCTTTTGCAATTTTACCCATTTTCAAGGTTTCATTTCCTTCTTATCCTTTTGGACTTTTCCCTAAATTTTCCTAGCTTTTTCGATCCTCTTTGGCCTCAATGTTGAATTTGAGCTATAGTTGATGGCTTGAATTATATTCACCCACATTCATGACAACGAATGAGTGTTTGCACAAATATCTCAAATTATGTGTTAATTAGAGTCTTATAATGCAAATTGGACAATTATGAGAGATAATGAGTAGATTATGTTAATTGAGAGTAATTGTGGCTTTTTGGGATAAGAAATAAGAATTAATGTGAAATTAAGTTTGATTAATGAGATAATCACTCTCTTATCTTCTCTCTCCTCCTAATTGTTATTAAAGCATTAAAAAGGAGAATAAGAGGTGGGACATGACACTTGAATGAATTTATAATATCCATCTCGAATATTATTAAAAAATTGCTAAGAAAATAGCTTTGTACTAATTCACCCTTTTAAAATGCATTAATATACACAATAATGGAGAATATAGTGGTTAATGGCCATATCTTATGGAACATGAAAATCTAATTATATAACATTAATCTAAGTATTAATATTAGCCTATGGTTCAAATTTGAGGTCATTTGACCCACGTTTGACACTCTAAAATGATTTTACAAGAATTGATTATAGATTGACTATGGTTTAATTATTATTTCATTGATGCAAGCATTTAAGCTAAAGTTTCCATTATTTCTCGCATGTCATCTAAAACCCGACCCGATCCAACGACTCCAAAGTCGTCCTCTACCTCAGCCTTGCGTGTGCTAGCAGCCGTTTCATGACCGATTCATTTGACGAGCCCGTTCTCCCTCGACTGACCAACAATTCACGTAATTTCTTCACGGTTGAGTTTGTCTCTCTCCGTCGTGTCCATCAAGCCTTAACTTCCCTCTTCTCTCGCCTTGTGCACGAAACGCCCAATTAGGGCTTGTTACCGTTCTCTGCTCGAGTTTCACAGACGCCCCCTCAAGGCTCCTCCTCCCTATTTAAGAGTCCTAATCGCACCTTCAACTTCCACTCACCTCTCCTCTCCGGTCAATTTGCTCACCAACACCGCAAGACTCCCAGACTTTCTCATGTTCTATCTTCGATGATCTCAGTGTCGCTTCAGCCCTCTCCATCACCAATTGGGCAATTGATCGCCCAATAACATTCCATGGTGTTCCCTCTTCCTTCCCCTACCGCTAGTTTTCCCCAGTGTCCCTTGTACCGATGTATCCTATAACCGGTTCATGGGTGCTCTCTGGCACTGGTCACCTGACCGCTGCAACGACCCTCCGTCCAAGAAAATGGGATGTGCAACCCCACCTTACCCTCGCAAACAACTTGCCAACTCCAAACACCCATTCTTCGTGTCTATATGGTTGGTTTTTGTCACCCGTTCCTTTCCTCTATTCTAGATTTGATGGGATGGCTTCCTACTGTCTCTGAGTGCCCCGAACCTTGAGCTTGAGCTTGCCGAGTTCGTGGTGGCGTGGGCATCATCATAGGGATACACTTCGTGCCCGAGGATCCACAAACCTCAACTGCGATCAGAGCTCGGAGCTCCGACAATGGTGCTCACTGGAGCAATGGAGGGAAGATTCTATGGGGCGAAATCCCTCTGTTACCCACATTGTCAAAATCAGGTAATGAATCTCACATGGGAAATTTGGGGTTTCTACGCTCGCCTTTGATCTAGCAAAGGCAAGCCTCATTTTGTTGGAATGACAATTCTACCCCCGCGGTTTACATCGCAAGGGCAGTTTGGTCTTTTCGCCATTTGCTTAGTCGGTTTTGATAAGAGTCACACGAACGCGACCCCTTACCTGGCCAAATGTGATTGGCCCAAGTAGGGGTGAGCAAATTTTGGTTAAAACCGATTAATTAAATGGTTAATCATGGTTTGGCCAATACGGTACGGTTGAATTGGCCAAAACAGTTTATTCAGTGAATAGAGTTCGGTCAACTCGGCTATTTGGTTAACGGTTCGGCCACATTTTTTTCCAGATCGGTTGGCCGATTAACCGATGTACTGTATGCTGTTATAGAATTAATTTTAAATAGCTAATACCAACCCGGCTGAATATGAGGCCCATAATGTCAAAAAGTCCTATTAGCGACCCGACCAACCACATGATATTCACTACTATAAAATTGGCTTATGAAGTCACTTTCCATGCGTCGGTTATTAAATAAGAACCGACGCCTAAAACCTACATCGTCGGTTTACAACACAAACCGACATATATCGTATACGAGTGGCCAGACACGGGTATCACTTTCTATTTAGCGTCGGTTCTAGAATAAACAACCGACGCCTAAAGTAGCCCACAAAATCCAATTTTTTTGAGAAAAAAAATTGCGCAAAGTATCAGATACAATGTCGGTGTTTTACCTAATAAACGACGTTGAATGAAGATAAAATTTGCACCAAAAGTTACAATATGGGCGTCGATTTTCTTAGAATAATTGACGCTGATAAGGGTGCGCGCGCCGTCCCTGCCAAAAAAATTAGGGTAAAGGAATGTCCAATTGACGTCGGTTGTCTTTTTATAAGTGACGCCTAATAATAAAGGTATTGGTTGTTATGGATAACCGAAGCCGTTTAGTAACTTAATAGCCCCCACGCACAGCGAACTCTTCCCCCTTTCTCTTCTATTTCATTGAGATCGATTTTGCTCCGACGATTCCCGACCCCTGCTGCGTCGCTGTCGCCTGCTGCTGCGTCACCTGCCGCCTGCCTCCGCACCGCCGCCTACTGCTGCTGCAGCTACTCACCACCGCCGCCGCCTACCTCTCCTTCTCTAGTCACCGCCGGCGCCCTCTCCTTCTCTGCTTGACGCCGGCACCTCTCCTTCTCTGCTCGCTTGCCTCCGCACCGTCTCCTGCCGCTGGTGTGCTCACCGTCACCTCCATCTCCACGTTGCTACCAACAGTAGGCCCTCCTTTCTTCATCACTGGTTCTCCTGCTCTTCTTCTTCTTCCTTCTCCCTCTCCTTACCAACAACAACCACGGACGTGTGGGCTGGCATGGTCGTGGCTGTATTGGCCGACCACACGGCCGTGTTACCCAACACGGCCGTGTGGTTGGCCAACACAGCCACGACCGTGCCAGCCCACACGACCGTGGTTGCTGTTGGTTATTACTCTTCTAAAATTATTCTTATATTGTTGAATCGGGTAAATGACCACACCTACTATTGTGCCTGAATTATGACATGTATGTTTGTACAAAGTGAATCTTATCGCTCTAATTGTGAATTATTGCATGTTTGAAACTATTGAATTCTTGATTTATTATTTAATAATGCTCTAATTGTGAGTGATGCAATGTAAGTGAGAAAATACATGTAGTGGATATGTACTCATTAGCCTAGAAACCCGTCCAATATTTACTCATTAGGAGTAAATCTTGGATAGTCCCCAGTTTGGGACTTTTCTTGAACACCTAATCTCACTTAGGATGTAAGTGTATAATGTGTATTGGGTTTTCAAGAAAATTTCAGTAGCATTTCCCCGTTTGTTCTCTAAGTACATATGTACTTGGAGAACAGTGGGGAAATGCTGTCGAAATTTTCTTGAAAACCCAATACACATTATATACTAACTAGTGAGAATAGGTGTTCAAGAATGGGATAGGTGGTACACATTTATTGTATATAAGAATGACAACACATGTATTTGCTAGAGAGCATAACAAGACATTTATTAAGTGGTTTGAAAATAAAGTCTTACATCAACTATCTCAAACACCAGATGATATTACTAAAACTATCAAATGCCTCACCTTTAAACCAAAATTGACTGTTATGTCTTATGAAGGGTATGACATTAATGGATTCACATATTACACAAAGCGCCAAGATGATAAGAGTGTCGTCCAAAATAGTGGGGTCACCCTTCAAGCATCAACTATGTTTTTTGCAAGTGCAAAGGATAAGAGTCCACATGAAGCTAAAATGTCATATTACGGTGTCATTGAAGACATATGGGAGTTTGACTACATAGATTTCAGAATTCCGCTCTTCAAATGTAATTGGGTTGATAACACCAAATGAGTTATAGTGGATGAATTGGGTTTCACTTTAGTGAACTTTGAAAAGATTGGCGAGAAGGGTGAACCATTCATATTGGCATCACAGGCGAAACAAGTATTTTATATCGATGATCTTGCAAATGATAAATGGTCGGTTGTTCTTCATGGTAAAAGACAATTCATTGAAGATCCTATAGATGAAGAATAGTACTATGATAAGTATGATGACTCCAGTCCATTCTCAGTTGGGTTGCCAACACCAGCAAATATTGAAGCTAATGATGACTTGTATGTGCGCGGAGATCACAATGAAGGATTGTTAATTGATAAAAAACCGCAATATTAGAGGCATGTTTATATTTTTTATATGTTTTATTTTTCTGAATGTGAACTTTACAATCTGAATGTGAACTTTACAATGTGAATTACTTTATAATGTGAACTTTACAATGTGAATTACTTTACAATGTGAATGTGAACTTTACAATGTGAGCTTTACAATGTGAACTTTACAATGTGAATTTTACAATGTGAATTACTTTATAATGTGAACTTTACAATGTGAATTACTTTCCAATGTGAATGTGAGCTTTACAATTTGAATTACTTTACAATGCAAACTTTACAATATGAATGTGAATTTTCAGATGGCTGAGCATTCTCCTGATGACCGTGCTGATGATTACCGTGAGGGTGAGGACATCAATGCGCCACCTCACAATGTAAGTTTTAAAATATATCATATATTTATATCTATATGTCCATTTATAGTTATATCTTGTAAATGTGTTTATTTTGTCAAATTTTAGGTTGATGATGCACATGTACCATCTGAAGCACTTGAGGCACTTGATCAGCAGCACCAAAAAGTTGACAAGAGAAGGGGCATCACTATGATGAAGAAGTTAATAGCACAAAAGGGCAATGGACCCAAACTTGTTGTGGATTTTGATAATGCAGGAAATGCATCTGGTGTGAATCGCAATTCATTTATTTCATATCTTGAGTATGTTACTCATAGCCATTGCGGTTGTAAGATAGATTCTTGGCATAAAGTTTCTAAGGAGAAGAAAGACGTAATATGGAAGGAATTCTGCGTGAGTTATTATTAATTTGCAATTCTATTTTGTAGATTACTAATTTTTTGGATACTAGTTAATAGCAATTCTATTTTGCAGAGTATATTTGAATTTGATGAAAATCTGCATCGTAAATGCGTGATGCAACGCTGTGGGAGAGTCCTAAGGAACTATAGGACAAATCTCACCCGAGAATACATAAAAGAAGATGACAAGAGGAAGAAGACAGCCACTGAACAATGGAACTTCCTAGACAAAGAAGAATGGGACGCGTTTGTTGCTTCAAGACAAACTGATAAATTCAAGGTATTAGGCGTCAGTCCCAATCTCATTAATATATGTTGTATTCACCTATTCAAGATTAACATTTACTGTTACTAACCAAATCATTAATTTGCATACTAACTAGGCCCTCAATGAGGCACAAAAATCAAGGCGTGCACTGAATGTGCATGACCACACAATGGGTCCAAAGGGGTATGCAGGCATTCGCCAAAGACTACAGTCTGAGGCTACCGCTCAGTCTACTGCTACTCAGGAGTCCTCCACTATAGGTAGCACACCTCTGCCTCACCATGATGTCTGGATAGTTGGGAGGCAAAATAAGAAGGGAGAAATAAGGAAGCCCACAACTGCTGAGGCGGCTGCAAAAATGGTAAATACAACTCTTACATCAATCGTTCAAATATTGATTATTTGTGGTGTTTACTTAATTACAAATTTTTGTTTTGGCAATTAGCGGGAGCTGCACGAGCTGAAGAAACAAGGCAAGTTCATCCCTGAGGGCACAAGGGATGAATTGACAGTTGCTCTGGGTAACCCAGAGCATCTTGGACGTGTTAGGGCTGCAGGCACTGGTGTGGGCATAAAATCTTTTTTTGGGCCATCCCAGCGCAAACATGTCCCAAAAGTGGGACTTTCACAAGAAGAGGTAACATATTCTTTCTTTATAATGTTACTGTAAAAAGAGAATTCAATAATTAGAAGCTAACGTTTCTTTTATCCATGTATAGGTAGATAAGCTAGTTGATAAGAAACTCGAAGAAGCACTGAAAAAGTGGCAGGCATCTCAGACTGCCACTCAGTAGAAAGTACCTATTATAGCATCCCGCTCTACTCCTACTGCAGAGGTTGGGAGTAATCCTATAGACCCACCACCTAGCACATCCGCTGTAAGTATTTTATGACATAGTAACTAGTTTTTTAATTCAAGATGATATGTTTTCAAGATGATATGTATATATGAAATTGTAGTCATTTCAAAAAAAGATGATATGTATATATGTATATAACATTCTTTACACAAAAATTTGTAGGGGTTAAAGCCATGCCGTCTAAAAAGTAAAGAATATGTCATTGTAAAGGCATCGGCTTACCCATCCCTACCAGGAGAAATGTTTCACGGGTCTCCATTACCAGCTGGTTGGATTCGTGTGAGCCCGGTACATATATTCTCCAAGTGGATGGATCTTCCATTGCCATATGCCCACCCAGATTGTGAAACGCTTGGTGAGGCAGAAGGCAGAGTGATATTGTGGCTAAAAGCGGATGTCCTCTTTACTGAAACTGTATGGTAAATTTACATTACGTTAAATTGTTAGTGTGTCTATATGATGTCAGTTGATCTGAAATTATATATATAAACAGGTTAAAAAGAAGACACCCACAACATCTAGGCCTCCACCTCCACCTCCTATATTACCCAGTTGGGTTCCACATGACCTACCTGTCCCGTTAGGTCCTAACTGTAGGGGTATGGCAATATGGTGAGGTGAACATGATATAAATTGTCCTATACTTGTTTCTATAGATTCAAATATTGCAGGTCAATCATACGAAAGCAAACTATTTATACAAGATATTTTGGAGTTGTTTCGATATGATTGGCTAAATACATCTGTGATAGAGCTATGGATAAGGTGAGATCTTCTTTATACATCCATATACCTTGTGTAGGATCTGGTGATCTGGTTTCTTATTTATTAATGCATGCATAATTAATACATATTTTGCAGCTACTTAGACACGATATGTGTAGATTTTACATTCGAACATGTAGGATTTTTGATTCCATATTTGATTAGTCTAGTAGCTAAAGACCCTCCGTCAGTTCAACAATACTGCTGTGAGGCTTTTACAAATTTTGCTCAAAATAAGAAGACGGTGATAATAGCTCCATTCAATGTAGAGTAAGTTTACTTTGCTTATTATAATTTGGACTTAAAAAATTACATTTTTATTGTGGATTTTGAGTTATTAATTTTTAACTTTTTTACCTCTAGTGGTATGCATTGGGAGTTACTAGTTATTGTCCCCGAGATGTTCATTGTCTATTATCTAGATCCTAAGGGGAGTAAATTGAATTCAAAATATGGACACATAATGAAAATGGCATTATTCCGGTGAGAAATATTTCATTTTCATATCTGTTAACATATGTTATTACATTACTATTTAATTATGCAATGTACTGTGTTACATTAACATGTAGGGGTTTATATGAGTTCAAAAAGGCTAGAGGAAAGGTCCCCACGAAAAAGAACCAGCCAATATTTTGGAAGAACGTGAAAGTAAGTTCCCGACTGCAATATATGTATATATTATTTATGTGAACAATGCTTAATTAGTTGTATTTTTAATATTTTGTATGTTTGAATTTATAGTGTGATACACAAGACAACGGATGGGCATGTGGATACTATGTGATGCGATTTATGCACATGATTATCAAATATGCCGCAGTGGACATCGATACTATTCATGAGGTATTATATAGTCTCATTAGATAATATGAAATATATCAATCTTATTTATAACTCATTAATTATATATATACATCATTCTCTTTACAAGTGTTTAAAACTGACCACACTACAGGAAATTCCTTACCATATGTACATGCTCCCTATACGACGGGAGAATTAAATGAAGTAAGAGAAGAATGGGCAATAACCATACAAGTAGTGGGGGTTTTAACATATAATTGGGATGTTGATAGAGAATAATGACTAAAGAATGATATTTTGTAAATGAATTTCTGAATTATAATATATGTGTGAATGTTTCTACATGTCTGGATGTTTCTACATGTGTCTGAGTGAAAATGAATGAAACTGTTGGTTGCTATATGAATGTTTCTACATGTGTGAATGTGAAAATGAATGGAACTACAGATTGCTAGCTACATGAATGTTTCTAAATGTGTGAAAATCAAATGGAACTGCAGGTTGCATTGCTAAATGTGTGAATATTTTTGCTATTAATTTTGTAGGTTTGTGGCCTGTTGTTGCCTGATATCAATGGATGTCGTAAAATCTGCAGTTCATAACTGAACTGCAGGTTTCTCATCCTGCGACCAGCCATACAGCAGGTCTGCAGACTGACAGAAAAAAAACAAAAAATAAGCGTTGGTTATTTGTATAAACCGACGCCACATAGTTACAGTGTCGGTTTCTACTCGTAACCGACGTCTATTTCCTTAACACCACAGTCGTGGCAGCGGACCAGACACCACGGCCGTGCTGGCCAGCATGGCCGTGGCAGCGGACCTAACACCACGGCCGTGCTGGCCAACACGGCCGTGCTGGCCAACACGGCCGTGTTGGGAGTGATATGACGTCGGTTTCTTATCTAATAACCGACGCTGATAGTGCCCAAGATGGCGCCCTTCTGTGGCACGAAGGTATATGACGTCGGTTTCTTATCTAATAACCGACGCCTATAGTGCCCTGCTGGCGCGTTTTCGGTGGCACGCGAAGGGTTTTGGCGTCGGTTTTTGAACTGACGCGTAACGGCTGGGCTTTTAGCGTCGCCCACATAGGTGTCGCTTAGAAACCGACACTAAAGGCCTTAAATAACCGACACTAAAGGTCGGTTATGTACTAGTGATTTCCTATATATACATGTCTGGATGCTTTGGATATTACAGTTCAAAACCCTAACCCTATTATTGCAGAGGTTGGGAGTAATCCTATAGACCCACCACCTAGCACATCCGCTGTAAGTATTTTATGACATAGTAACTAGTTTTTTAATTCAAGATGATATGTTTTCAAGATGATATGTATATATGAAATTGTAGTCATTTCAAAAAAAGATGATATGTATATATGTATATAACATTCTTTACACAAAAATTTGTAGGGGTTAAAGCCATGCCGTCTAAAAAGTAAAGAATATGTCATTGTAGAGGCGTCGGCTTACCCATCCCTACCAGGAGAAATGTTTCACGGGTCTCTATTACCAGCTGGTTGGATTCGTGTGAGCCCGGTACATATATTCTCAAGTGGATGGATCTTCCATTGCCATATGCCCACCCAGATTGTGAAACGCTTGGTGAGGCAGAAGACGGAGTGATATTGTGGCTAAAAGCGGATGTCCTCTTTACTGAAACTGTATGGTAAATTTACATTAAGTTAAATTGTTAGTGTGTGTATATGATGCCAATTGATCTGAAATTATATATATATATATATATATATATATATATATATATATATATATATACAGGTTAAAAAGAAGACACCCACAGCATCTAGGCCTCCACCTCCACCTCCTATATTACCCAGTTGGGTTCCACATGACCTACCTGTTCCGTTAGGTCCTAACTATAGGGGTATGGCAATATGGTTAGGCGAACATGATATAAATTGCCCTATACTTGTTTCTATAGATTCAAATATTGTAGGTCAATCATACGAAAGCAAACTATTTATACAAGATATTTTGGAGTTGTTTCGATATGATTGGCTAAATACATCTGTGATAGAGCTATGGATAAGGTGAGATCTTCTTTATACATCCATATACCTTGTGTAGGATCTGGTGATCTGGTTTCTTATTTATTAATGCATGCATAATTAATACATATTTTGCAGCTACTTAGACAAGATATGTGCAGATTTTACATTCGAACATGTAGGATTTTTGATTCCATCTTTGATTAGTCTAGTAGCTAAAGACCCTCCGTCAGTTCAACAATACTGCTGTGAGGCTTTTACAAATTTTGCTCAAAATAAGAAGACGGTGATAATAGCTCCATTCAATGTAGAGTAAGTTTACTTTGCTTATTATAATTTGGACTTAAAAAATTACATTTTTATTGTGGATTTTGAGTTATTAATTTTTAACTTTTTTTACCTCTAGTGGTATGCATTGGGAGTTACTAGTTATTGTCCCCGAGATGTTCATTGTCTATTATCTAGATCCTAAGGGGAGTAAATTGAATTCAAAATATGGACACATAATGAATATGTCATTATTCCGGTGAGAAATATTTCATTTTCATATCCGTTAACATATGTTATTACATTACTATTTAATTATGCAATGTACTGTGTTACATTAACATGTAGGGGTTTATATGAGTTCAAAAAGGCTGGAGGAAAGGTCCCCACGAAAAAGAACCAGTAAATATTTTGGAAGAACGTGAAAGTAAGCTCCCGACTGCAATATATGTATATATTATTTATGTGAACAATGCTTAATTAGTTGTATTTTTTAATATTTTGTATGTTTGAATTTATAGTGTGCTACACAAGACAACGGATGGGCATGTGGATACTATGTGATGCGATTTATGCACATGATTATCAAATATGCCGCAGTGGACATCGATACTATTCATGAGGTATTATATAGTCTCATTAGATAATATGAAATATATCAATCTTATTTATAACTCATTAATTATATATATACATCATTCTCTTTACAAGTGTTTAAAACTGACCACACTACAGGAAATTCCTTACCATATGTACATGCTCCCTATACGACGGGAGAATTAAATGAAGTAAGAGAAGAATGGGCAATAACCATACAAGTAGTGGGGGTTTTAACATATAATTGGGATGTTGATAGAGAATAATGACTAAAGAATGATATTTTGTAAATGAATTTCTGAATTATAATATATGTGTGAATGTTTCTACATGTCTGGATGTTTCTACATG
This sequence comes from Alisma plantago-aquatica, assembly GCA_963693085.1. Taxonomy (NCBI): domain Eukaryota; kingdom Viridiplantae; phylum Streptophyta; class Magnoliopsida; order Alismatales; family Alismataceae; genus Alisma; species Alisma plantago-aquatica. The sequence goes on from OY856413.1 coordinate 433,020,433, forward strand.
TGTCTGAGTGAAAATGAATGAAACTGTTGGTTGCTATATGAATGTTTCTACATGTGTGAATGTGAAAATGAATGGAACTACAGATTGCTAGCTACATGAATGTTTCTAAATGTGTGAAAATCAAATGGAACTGCAGGTTGCATTGCTAAATGTGTGAATATTTTTGCTATTAATTTTACAGGTTTGTGGCCTGTTGTTGCCTGATATCAATGGATGTCGTAAAATCTGCAGTTCATAACTGAACTGCAGGTTTCTCATCCTGCGACCAGCCATACAGCAGGTCTGCAGACTGATAGAAAAAAAACAAAAAATAAGCGTTGGTTATTTGTATAAACCGACGCCACATAGTTACAGTGTCGGTTTCTACTCGTAACCGACGTCTATTTCCTTAACACCACGGTCGTGGCAGCGGACCAGACACCACGGCCGTGCTGGCCAGCATGGCCGTGGCAGCGGACCTAACACCACGGCCGTGCTGGCCAACACGGCCGTGTTGGGAGTGATATGACGTCGGTTTCTTATCTAATAACCGACGCTGATAGTGCCCAAGATGGCGCCCTTCTGTGGCACGAAGGTATATGACGTCGGTTTCTTATCTAATAACCGACGCCTATAGTGCCCTGCTGGCGCGTTTTCGGTGGCACGCGAAGGGTTTTGGCGTCGGTTTTTGAACTGACGCGTAACGGCTGGGCTTTTAGCGTCGCCCACATAGGTGTCGCTTAGAAACCGACACTAAAGGCCTTAAATAACCGACCCTAAAGGTCGGTTATGTACTAGTGATTTCCTATATATACATGTCTGGATGCTTTGGATATTACAGTTCAAAACCCTAACCCTATTATTCTTTAGTTGTTGCCATCGACGATCTTCCCTTCCAGGTTTTGGATGCGCCGCAGATCTCACGGCAACGAAAACGAACTTGACAAATTATGACCGTCCGGCCGTTGAGTAAGCCATACAGTCTCCGATGCCTTTCATCTCGAGGTCTTTGTTGGCGTTGTTATATTTCTATCTACCACGCTAGTTGTTGTCGAAAAGATGTGACTTTCAGATTATCGGTACAAAGGTTCATGCATGTTGCTTCCATTTGCTTCTTTCACGCTAACCATGCAAAACAGTTGAAGACTCTTGTCTTCGTCATTCAGAATCGTATTCAATACCTAGTGATAATTCTAGCAGCCGAAGGCTAGTTCTAAGGGAAAATACCAGTTAATTAATGTGTGCATGGTACATGCACTCTGCTTCGGCTTAATTTCTTCATTTTATTGGATTAGAGTTCACCAGACAACTGCACTCTTAAAGCAGATATTTTTTAATACATTTCATGCATGTTGCAGGCACGTTGATATCTTACAGTTGAATACGTTTCCATTATCTGTCTCAACTGGAACAACAAATATCTTTTATATAGTCGTGTATGTGTGACGCTGTGATTGTAACTCTAGCAATAACGTGATGAATGATGATAGTCTCGGACCTCTCGGTGGCAAGTTCCTGGGAAAAAAGATATTATCTCATCTAATTAACATGTCCATTATGCGAGCACGTGATCCACATTGACTTTTTTCCTTGTTATTTAAATTAAACTTCACTAGATTGTTTGACATGATCTAGATTGATGTTGGGAATCTCAACATTAACTCGCAATATATGTAATATATGATGTATACATATTTTATATGGATGATTTTTTCTTATTAGAATGCACTACAATATTGTCTCAAAGATTGGTATGAATTGCAATTGCAGATAGGTAATATCTAATACCTAGACTACTTACTCACAAGTTGATACAGGTAGCCGTGCTTATATACACTGTGTATGTCATAATCATTTCCTCTAAAAAAATATATACAACTCGTACATCTAATGAAATTCACTTGTATTTTCTTACAACCATGACCAACAAAATCACGTTGATTGTAATATGTTACTTGGCAACAAAATCTATACATCAACAGAAATTATATTATATATATGGAGTGTATTTTCTATAGAGCAAGCATGCTACTTGCAAATTGTAATTGGTGCAAGGAATTTTGGTTAAACGATCTTTTTTGTTAACCGACCCGAAATATTTGGTTAACCGCACCGCATTAACCGCTGAATTTCGGAACAGTTAATGGTTAAATTCTAAAATTAAGATTGATTAACCGACTTAACCGAGCCGAATTAACCGTAATTGATGGAATTAACCGAATGCTCACCCCTAGGCCCAAGTCAGCGTGGGCCCGACCTGCGTGCCCTACCTCTTGCGAAGCCTTTTTGCCCACATGGCTTTTTTCTCAAATTGTGATTGGTTAGATTTCAATAATTCACAATAAATCGTAGGATTATCGGAAAAATACAAATAAATAGTCGTTGGAAAGATTTTTTTGTATAGAATCCGAATTTATAGTTTTCAAGTATTGATTTGCATCCCTATTTTGATGTTTATTATAAAAACCACTTAAGTGCCTTAAAATATGTAATTAATTTATTTTAACCCCCAAATTTAAGAAATAAATATGCTTTCTTAATCAGGAGAATCCAAGTTATCGATTGGTCCTAGTTTTGAGTCCTAATTTGATGGTTTTCATAAGAGTTCAAAAAATTAGGGTTTCTCACACAATATGATCTATAAACCCTAATCCATGTGTACAAACTTGTATCTAGGGTAAAAAGGGACGTTGGATACACATAATTGATGAAAAGTCTTCTTTAAGAAACTCAAGTGAGGTATATATGTGCAACCCTATTTATTTATAAGTTTGAACACTATCCTTCAGTTGGGCATTTGATATCCAACACTAATTTCCAATGAGGCATTGCTTAGCCTTTATTCTATTTATTGCCTTCTTGTGGCACTTTTAATTCAATTGTTCTAGGGTCCTGGACCCCATTTGCAAAGTTATTTAAATTCCTTATATCTGCCATTGAAATACTTTAGCATGATGATGAAAAAGACTAATTAATTAATGCAGTGTACATGAATACAAACCACCCATAGTTTTGGCCATGAGCCCATGGGAATGAAACCACTCTCCCCAGGGGGATGTGATAGTTCCCCCACTTTATATATATTCATGTGTTTGGAAATGTGTTACTCTCCCTCACCCAAAGGTTGAGGTTCGGTAGGTGCCTCAACCCTATATTAGTTTAATATAGTCACATTTAATCATGCATGCAACTTTATTATTATTTGACTTGGCAGAATTCTCATTTATTTAGTTGCCTCATATTCTTGACCCTCTTAGCATAGTGAATCTTTATTATTTCCCGCTTTAGTTTATAATTGTCCTTATTCCTTAATTAACACATACTTTTATCTCCTCTTGCTGTGTGATCCTAACCACCCAACTTAGGATCAGATTGCACAATAGGAGCATGTTAAACCAGCCTATGACTAGGAAAAAGGAGTCCATCCGTCCCTCATGAAATTATTTGTTACGTTATTTTTATTGGAGACATATTGTTGTAGTCTAGTTTTCCTCTACTTAGATCCTCTTTTTGTATAAAACATGTACACCTTTTTGGGAAAAATTTATGTACTCTTTATTAAATTGAATACAGTCAAGTTTTAAACTTATGACTGCTATTCAATTGGATTTTGTTTACCATTGTTATTAGTAGAGATGTGATTGATTTCACTTCTTTACATATATTACATATTGCATCAATAAATATGTATATTTTTCTTTCAGGACAAACATAGATGTACAAGTATACAATGTACATAAAATTTAATATGGGCATTCGGGTTTTCAGGCCTAGATTTACCTCAACCCGTACCGACCCTAATAAAATTTGGGTTTGAATTTTAGGCCCAACTCATTTATGCGGGCTGAGTCGTGGGTCGGATTGGGCCGACCTGATCCGATGCTCATCCCTAAATTGATAGGGGCCGGCCTGAGCAAGCCGATGCGAATATTTGCTTTCGGATGAAAAAATGCGGATATTTTTGTGACACTACATGGTATTCGCATTGTCGTTCCGCGCCAGCCTTGGATAACCTCTTTGAGCGATTAAACTTGAACCCGCCATAGCTCGACTCTACTGTCTTCACGGCGTTCTCGCTCTCTCGCTCAATAACAAGCTCAAATCTGCTAACCTCTGCCGATGGTTCTTCTTGTAGTAACTCTGGTTCTCCCTTTCTCTTCAACTCCCGACAAACCCTTCTAAGTATAGTCACATTTGTTATTACTAACTTGAGGTTCGATAGGTGCCTCAACCCTATATTAGTTTAATATAGTCACATTTAATCATGCATGCAACTTTATTATTATTTCACTTGGCAGAATTCTCATTTATTTAGTTGCCTCATATTCTTGACCCTCTTAGCATAGTGAATCTTTATTATTTCCCGCTTTAGTTTATAATTGTCCTTATAGGAGCATGTTAAACCAGCCTATGACTAGGAAAAAGAAGTCCATCCTTCCCTAATGAAATTATTTGTTAAGTTATTTTTATTGGAGACATATTGTTGTAGTCTAGTTTTCCTCTACTGAGATCCTCTTTTTGTATAAAACATGTACACCTTTTTGGGAAAAATTTATGTACTCTTTATTAAATTGAATACAGTCAAGTTTTAAACTTCCGACTGCTATCCAATTAGATTTTGTTTACCATTGTTATTAGTAGAGAGGTGATTGATTTCACTTCTTTACACATACTACATATTGCATCAAATAATATGTATATTTTTCTTTCACAAACATAGATGTACAAGTATACAATGTACATAAAATTTAATATGGGCATTCGGGTTTTCAGGCCTAGATTTACCTCAACCCGTACCGACCCTAATAAAATCTGGATTTCAATTTTAGGCCCGACTCATTCGGAGATCGGATTATGCGGGCTGAGTCATGCATCGGATTGGGCCGACCTGATCCGATGCTCATCCCTAAATTGATAGGGGCCGGCCTGAGCAAGCCGGTGCGAATATTTGCTTTCGGATGAAAAAATGCGAATATTTTTGTGACACTACCTGCTATTCGCACTGTCGTTCCGCGCCAGCCTTGGATAACCTCTTTGAGCGATTAAACTTGAACCCGCCATAGCTCGACTCTACTGTCTTCACGGCGTTCTCGCTCTCTCGCTCAATAACAAGCTCAAATCTGCTAACCTCTGCCGATGGTTCTTCTTGCAGTAACTCTGGTTCTCCCTTTCTCTTCAACTCCCGGCAAACCCTTCTTTCCCCGCGCCCTAGTCACAGCTCCCAATCTCGGACCACAGCTCCCGCAGCGCCCAGCCCTTCGCCGCGCCCCCTGGCTGCTAGCATTCCCATGCTACAGCAGCTCTGCCTTGTTTCGCCTCCGATCAAAACGAACGGAGGTCTGCAGCCTTGGGAGGGAGGATATCGTCATTCTCGGCATAGAGACCAGCTGCGACGACACTGCCGCAGCAGTGGTACGGTGTCTTGCCGATTCATGAACGGCAACTATTCATCATGTACATGCTGAAATGATGCTGCTTCTTACTTTGCAGGTCCGAGGAGACGGCGTGATTCTCAGCCAGGTCGTGTCCTCCCAGGTAGGGGCTAATGGTCTTGGTTTTGTAGCTTTGTTTTCGACCATTCTGCCTGTACATTGTCGTTTTTATCTGCTGTTTTGATAAGCCAACTCGTTGGTAATAATAGTCTTTTAATCTTCTTCAATACATATCAATTGTAATCTAGAAATTCACAAACTATGATGCGTTTACATAGGAATGGTACCACTTACATTTGTTAATATATCCAAAAACAAGGGACCCTGTAAAAGTTTTGACGTCTTTAACATGCCAAATTCACTACTAAGCTATGGCGTAATATACTTTCGTATTGCCAAGTCATTCAGAATATCAGTTCTACCTATATTATTACATACTTAGAATGCTCCTCAAAATGGCATTTTCCTTTTCAAGGCAGACCTGCTTGAGCGGTATGGAGGTGTTTTTCCCAAAATCGCGGAAGAAAGGCATTCCCTAGTAATTGATCAGGTTCATTGAAAATATGCATTTTCTATCTCTTTTCGAACTCCACACAATAAATGTTGGATGCTATATTTTATGTCTGATTTTTAGGTTGTACAACAAGCCATTGAACGATCAAATTTGACTGAAAAGGATCTTTCAGCAGTTGCAGTCACCATTGGTCCGGGTTTGAGCCTCTGTCTTCGAGGTAACTACTAAACCATTGGAGATCTTCCTCATGTAGAGAACTAAGGCAGTTGTTCTAAATACAAAGAACGGATGTGCAACATCTTCCCAAAATGCCTTACTGATTTCCGTTTTTCTTCTCGTTTCTACATAGTTTGAATAAAAAGGTCCGATGTTCTAATTCACATTTTTCTGACCGAGTCTCTCACTTCTTATATAGATGAATAAAATACTAGTTATATTTTTGAAATGAAAATTTGATTAGTTCAAAGGCATTGATAAGTCACAACACAATCTCTTTCAATACATTTGTTTAAATTCCATTATTGAACTGCTTGCCTATATTATTTATTATTGTGAATTTTCACACTCTTTGCACATGGCTGCTAAGGTGGCTTTCTTATAAGTCTAGAAATCACGAATCAACCCTTGCGACCAAGTTCTTTTTATGCGAAAGCCACATAGTTTTCTGCAACAGTTTTCTTAGCTGACTTCTTCATTTTGGTAAGCAGTTTGATTCAATTGTCTAGAGTTGTAAATTCTGCATTTGACTTCAAACTCAAGCCATGTGGATGGACTGTTCTGAAACACGACCTTGTTAAGATATTGGTGGATTTTTCACTTGATTTTGGGCGGAAAGTGCTTTAGAAAATTACCTCAATACATATTATAGCTGGGGAAATATAAGAGAAATAGAAATATAACCTATAGCCGAACTAAATTAAGCATATAAGGGGCCAGGCTGAGTAGGCAAAATCTGTTTTGTTTATCTGTGTTGGAACCATGGTACTAAGCTTCCTTGACATATGACAATGAATCCTTGATGTTGTCCATTTCAAAGGGTGCCTGAAGCAAAACCCACTTCTAGGTTCCACCCTTTAACCGACTTGTTGACCAATGCTCACCAGAAAAATCTGACCTAAAATAAGACCATACATGTAATTGTTGACTGACAACGTTGAAATGTCTTTTGTTGTTGTTGCACACACATTAAGGCTTAGAGAAACTTGGTATGAAACCATTCTTGAACTTGAAGTAACCGTTTGTTTTTTTAGATAAAATTAGTATATCTACTCCTCTACTAGATTTATAGCAAGTGTTCTCACACCATTTCACCTCTCCCATCTCACTCCCTTTTCTGAAATCCAGATATTTAAAACCAAACCATGTCTTGTTACTCTAGAATCTATTACTACTATGATGATTTGTGCAGATCCATAATACCATAGAAATTGTTTTAAGGAGATTTAGATGCTTAGTTTCAAAGAACACACAAACCTCATGTTTTTAAAGATATTTGATGTTTTTATCGGTCCCCTCACAATATCCCCACTATTTAGCTTAATTTGTCTCGAAATTTCTTTCCACAATGTTCACAAGTTTTTTGAAGTTTCCACAATCTTCCACTTCTGTACTTTTCAGATTCGACATGAATTTGATGCCTTGTACGAGTATGAAATGTGACTAGAAATCGGTTGGAGTATCCATTAGGCATACGAATGAAGGCTTGAAATAAGTAACACAATGGGGAAAGTCTAGGGGACAATGATTTATAAGGGGGGTAAAGCCATGGATGACTAGGTTCTCCGTGAAGCACAGTGGACCATAAAACAACCTAAACACATAGAACGGGTTATAATGTAGGTAATTTGATATACTTTTGTAAGTAAATGTGATGTCATAAAGTGCTATTTATTGTAAAATATTGTGTTACAAGTGCTTCAGATACAGTTTGTGCCCTAGCATATATTTATAGAAGGAACAAATACATGTAGAATAACAAAAACAAGAGAAAACGAAACTACGGAACTGCCGGTCTGCCGCCATGTCGGTACTACCGACAATAGGTCGGTAATATCGAAAATAACATTTTGAGTTTTTTATCTTTTATCGTTGATGAGTCGGTACTACCGACAGACAGGTCGGTAGTACCGAGATATGCAGTATTCAGCATATCAACACTCCCCTCAAGATGGAGCGTACACATCGTGTATGCCCAGCTTGTTGCAAAAATTTTGGAAGGCGGTTGGATGCAATGGCTTTGTGAGAACATCAGCGAGCTGATCTCTAGATTTGACGTGAGGAGTCATAATCTTTCCATTCTTGATTTGATCTCTGATGAAGTGGCAATCAACTTCTATATGCTTGGTGCGTTCATCAAAGACTGGATTCTTGGCAATATAAATTGCAGCTTGATTATCACATCTGAGCTCTATGGGAGACATCACATTAATATTTAATTCATAATGTACAGATTGAACACACTGCAACTCACAACAAGCATGAGCCGTTGCCCTATATTCAGCCTCAATGCTAGATCAGTAGATCTTGCCAGTCCAGTGTTTCAAAAAGCGGCTGTGCGGGCGCATATGCGGCTGCTTACTCGGAGCGGTCAGCTAGCCTGGCCGTTTTACTTGAAACGGAGGGTGGTGCGGACCCCGTCCGCTTAGTCGTCCGCACAACCGGTTATGCAATCGTTTAAGCAGCGTTTTTTTATTAAGATGTTTTTTTAAACTAAAACCCTGGCCCATAAACCCCACTCCCCGATCCATCGCACTCGCACTCCCCCGACCCCGAGAAGTCGCGTCTCTTTCTCAGCAGCGAACCAGCGGAGACTAGGGCAAGGCGGCAGGGAACTCACTCCACTCCGAGTCTCCGACGCTCCCTCTAGTGGCTGACGCTCCCCTGGTGGTCGACGCTCCATCTCACTCCGGCGGCAACAACATTACTCTCCGACGAAGGCGGTGGCCATTCTCCTTAGGGCGGCAACTCTCCTCTCCTAGTGACAGGCGGAAAGCTCCACCAAAGCCCGCAGGTACTTCCTCCTCCTTGCATCTTTCTCCTCCTCGCATCTTCCTCCTCTTCCTTGCATCTTCCTCCTCTTCCTCGCATTTTCCTCCTGACGCTGCATTTTTTCTTTTTGTCGATTGCCCCTCCCCCCCCTCACATCTCTGTTTTCTTTCTTGCATTTTCCTCGTCCTCCCGTCTTCCTCCTCTCATCTTTGGTTTCCTCTTCATTTCTCTGTCTTTTTATTCATCTCCCTGTTGAAGTTGCTGCTTCATTAACAACTATTTGTTTGGTCGATTCCCCTCCCCTCTTCTTCCATTTCCGCATGTATTTTTCTGCCTCTTCTTTCCCACATTCTCCATTGAGACACTGACTCCCACTCACTGTCTGCCACCCTCAATTCTCCTCTACATAGGTATCCCCTTTCTTATTCCCACTTCCTATTCTTCTCTTCGTTATTTCCTTCAGTCCTTCATCATTCTCATGTTTCATTTTCTCCATATTTCCTTCTCCTCATGTGTTACTGTCTTACTGATTTAGTTGGTCACATTACACTTATAATTACTGTTAGGTGCTTGTTTTTGCTTGGAGTGTTCACTATTAGATCTTAAATTGCAGCTATTAATTAGATTGCTGATTTGGTAGTTAATTGCTGGACAGTACTACATATTTGGTTAGTTTTTTAGTTGGATTACTGATTTAGTTAGTCTTTAGTTAGATTACTGATTTAATTGTTAATTGTTAGATAGCATTTATTCTTCTTGTATGATTGATTTCATCTACTCATGATTGATTGTTTCTATCCTTCTTGTGTGCTCAAATGTATGTGTGGTGTGTTTTTGCTGTTTGATGGTTTGTTTGTTCTATTTTGTCTTATCAGTTTTCTTTGTGGAAGCTGAAGATGAAGATCAACTAGATTAGATTTTTACTGATTACATTCTCTTGATGTTCTATTTTGTTGCATGTGTTGGACATGAGTCACATGCTTCTTTAGTATTTGTTTTGGACCGTTGAGACATGCATGCATCTTTTTGTATGTTTTGTTAGTCTTTATTGTTATGTAATGTACTTGTGTTAAACCATTACATGTGTGCTTCGTTGGAGTTTATGCTTATATGATTTTAGATTGCATTCTAGAAATCTGAACCGATTTAAAGTTTTAGGGTATAAATATGTAATTGCACAAATTAATATGCAATTGTGAGATTAATTTATCTATAACAATTAATTTATTAAAAAAAAAATCCAAAAACGCATATACTCCCGCATACCACATATACTCTATAAGGTGACCTGTCCGCACGCATAACGCATACCACTTTTTAAAACATTGCTTGCCACAACATTTTGTTTTTTTTGCCTTTTCAGGTAATAAGATGATTTCCTAGAAAAGTACAATATCCAGAAGTATACCTCCTATCATTCAAATTACCAGCCTAATCTGCATCTGCATAGTCAACAAGGACCATAGTAGAAATAGGAGTCTTAGGCCTGTAGTAGGTTATTCCCTTTCCAGGTGCACCTTTCATGTCTGAGAATACGACAAACCTACTGTCCAATGTGACTGTCGTGGTGAGCTCATATGCTGACTCACGACTCCTACTACAAAAGAAATGTCAAGACGAGTAACTGTTAGATATATCAGTTTACCAACAGTAAGGACTGATTAGTTACAGAACTAGAAAAGCCCAGTTGTAATACAACCTCACTGAATTTGTCAAACCAAGCTCTAGGAGATTGTTTCAACCCATAGATGGCTTTCTTCAGTCTACACACCTCCTGACATTCCCCTTGAGCAACAAAACCAGGAGGTTGCTCCATATATACCTCTTCCTGTAGATCACCATGAATAAAGACATTCTTGACATCAAATTGAAACAGAGGCCAATCGAAAGTAATAGCCAGAGATATAATAATCCACACTGAATTCAAACGAGCCACAAGAGAAAAGGTCTTAAAGAAATCAACCCCATATGTCTGAGTATAGCCTTTTGCAACCGGTCGAGCCTATAATCTCTCAGCTGAACCATCTGGATTATGTTTTACTGTAAACACCCATCTGCATCCTAGAACATTTTTATCTGAAGGTAAGTTAGTTAGTTCCCAGGTGTTGTTTTGTAGAAGTGCAAACATTTCCATTTGGATTGCCTGCTTTCAACCATTATCCTTCATAGCATAAAGATGATTTCTTGGAATGACCACATAGTCAATCCCAAGAGCAAGGGAATGCGCCTGCTTAGACAATCTTGACAAACAACACACACCTGCAATAGGATGTCAAACAACACAAGAACGAGTATCTTTGCGGACAACAATGGGAACATCAAGATCAGATGGTTCTACAAGATTCTCTTGAGTAGACATGTAAACGGATCGAATATGGAGCATATACTACTATATCCGATATCCGAATCTGATTTTTTTTCGATCCAATATCCGAGCCGATATCCGACGGATATCTTGTAATAATATCCAAATCCGATCCGATAAATAATATTAGAATTCGGATAAATATCCGATCCGAACCAAAAATCATAAATGCATTGTTATAAGTATATTATATATAGAAAATATTGATATTACTATGCCTATATATGACAAAATATCTATATTTTCATATTTTTACATATAGATAATATATATATATATATTTAATAATGTATGTATATATTTGTCGGATTTGGATTTTTTCAGAGCGGATACAGCCATATCCGATATCCTATCCGAAATTTTTGGATATGAAATTTGATATCCTAAATCCAATTCGGATTATGCAAATGTCGGATTTTTTTTTCAAAATTTTGGGCACAAATCTAGATCGAATGTGCGGATTCTGAATATCCATTTAAAGGTCTACTCTTGAGTAGAGGAAGATGGGGAAGGCTCAGAGACTGGGGGCGCTACCTCCTCTGGATTCTGTCTGCCTCGTCTGCTGTAAACATGTGGAAATTGCTGAATCGTAGTATCCTCTGCTGACTGCTCTTCCTGAACTACAATATAGTTAGGGATGATAAGTGCCACTCTCTCACAGATATATGATGGTGGCACTCTCTCACTTTCACACAATTGCTCCCCCTTATTGGGAACACTAGAGCAAGGAACAAGGTGATCGATACCGACGCCGTTTTGACAGTTTGGAAATAGGTATTTACCGGTATACCGACGGAAATACCGACAGATTCAATCTTGGCCGTATCGACGCCAAAATGAACGAATTAATTTATGAAATTTTACAGGTGTAATCTCCACACCTAAATGCATCGTTTTATGCAATAAAATTCTATATTGGGTGTGGGGGAGGGGGGGTCCATCATGTGGGAGGTAAGGAACCTGTCATGTTTTGTTGGGATTTCGATGAAGGATTTCAATGACAAAACGTAGGAATTCAGATATGAAATTTTACTAGCACAATCCACAAACTTAAATATACACAATTATGCAACAATATACAATTTACAACATATCAATAACATATTTACTTACCAACTCACATCAGTTGTATGTTGAGTGGTGCGCAGGTTGTCCATACTGTAATGAGTTGGTACTATTGGGATATTCCGCCCATGACATGTGCATCCTATAAAGTTGGTTGTATGTAGTCACATGCTCCTCATAGACAGTATCGTTGACAAATTGCATCATCCCAATCTTTGGAAAATGTTGTCCTAAATCTCTGAGATATTGTGCCTTTCTTGGAGATGTAGGTCGAGGAGCTCGAGTGAGTGGACGTTCACTTCCTTGAGGAATATGTTGAATAGCTACATGCACAGCCATAGGAAGTATTGGGACTGGAGAAACAGGAAGAACTGAATGACCACCACTCCATGTTTGCCCACCATCCTCAGAAAATGCAAGGGAGTTGTACTGAAAACTTCCATGTGGGCCTGAGACATTTGCTGTATAGGTATATCCAACATGATGTTCTACTTCTGGTTGTGGCGGCGGTGGTGGTGGCTGATTTTGATATCAAGAATACCCATATTGAGAGTGAGATGGGTATGGTTGTGCATGTGTTTGCCCAAATAGCATATCACCAAAGCCCAATGTTGAATCATGTTGAGATTGAGAATCAGAAGCTGAAATACTCATGCTGCCAAATGAATCAGCAATATCAGAATAATAATCACTGTTGTAACCGTAGGAGCTTGTAGCCTGAGGTGGTAATGCACCACTGTAGTCTTTACCGGTTCGAGTTTTCCTCCTTATAAAAGTTTTATCACACATGGGATATTCTTTTTCTGCTGGAGGAGGAGGTGCAGCTGCCGTAACATAAGAACGATCATCATACTGAGGATCAACACTAGGAGGATATTCAGGAGAGCGCTCACCGCCGCCACCATCATTGCCACCATCATTATCAGATTTTGATTTTAACCCAGATGTACTTTTTGAAGAAGGCGAATCTGTGCTACCCAACTCTTCTTCTACTGCTCTATTAATCTCCATATCAACATTTTGATGCTCCGACTCAGGCTCAAGTCTTTGAGATGCAGTTTGGTCAACATTAGTATCAGAATCTCCTTCAAATTGCTCTTCTATGTATGGATTTGGACGATCATCTAGATTATCAAGAATGGGACGACCTATCTCATTCATCCATTCCTCTAAAGGATCTTCTGAATCATCAACTTCTATGCCTCTACGCTTGGATGGGTTGAATGTGTATGCGGTGTCAATGGGATCGTGGACGACAGCGAAATCCACTTCCTTGTAGTTGGCATCTCGTATTGCTCTAGCCCTCAACCTCATGTTGTAGTGAACATATACCAGATCTCTTAGCCTGTCTGCCCCCAACTTGTTCCTTCTCTTTGAGTGAATTAAATTGAAAGTGCTCCAATTTCTTTCACAACCTCCTGCAGATGTTGTTTGAGAAAGAATACGAACAACCACTTTTCTTAGATGGGGGGCACCCGTTCCATTCCAAACCCACCACTCACAAGGATCACCCTGATCACGGTCGACAACTGCATTTGGATGACCAAAACAACAGAGGCCTTCATGAAACTGTCGCAACTGCAAAAATATTTAAGAAGTTCAAACTTCAGAATCAAATGATGAAACATCAAACAAGAATGAAGATGTTCAAGACTTCATGTAAGTTATGTAATATATTTAGTTATATACCTCATCCATCACTATGGTGCGCTTTTCAGTAGAGGTAAAGAATTTGTTAGTTATATCTCTCACAACAGACATTAGAGTCGCATCTAAGCCCAGTTTTTGCGAGTATTGGAACCTCGGGTTCAGATAGTAAGCTGTCGCCAATTTCAAATAAGGAAATAAGATTTAGATTGAGTTAACTTATAGCAAGTTATAGAGTTAGAAACTTAGAACATAAATCTGAATTTAGAAGAAATAAATTATATACCTGCTTTATGCAGTGGATGCAAAAACATATCTGTCCAACACTTGTCTACAATTGACAAGTATTGTGAATGGGACCTAGGAGCTGCTTGTTTAATACCTTCCAACATTACTTGCATTGCATCATACAAGTAAGGCATTGCATGGCATCATAAAAGTAAGGCATTGTTGCGGCTTTGTCACCATCTACCAGCCTCAACACTTTGACAACAAGTTCCATTATCCGCAACACCTTTGTAACCTTATCCCAGAAAGCCCGACTGGCAATTAGTTCTTCAATCCTTCTGCCAACCGTGGTGTTGTGCTCCTTCATGGAGGTCCACTCCACACCATTGAAGAGCCTCCTAGGTCCATCTTTTTTGGACTTTAATGAATTCAAGGCCAAGTAATTCGTTGCAAATCTAGTCACCCCTGGTCTAACTAGATCACCTCCACAATACTCAGATCGCCTCATAGCATTTAACAAGAAGGAATGGTTGTAGATGAAACCTGTGATCAACCTACCATCAATTGTCACACTTTTGATGTAATCAATTGTGCCCATGTCCTTAAGAATTAGATCTATGCAATGGGCAGCACATGGCTTCCAGAAGATCGGATATTTCTTCATTGTACTTTTACTGGCCTTCTTGAAGTTAGAGCCATTATCAGTCACTATTTGCACTACATTCCCAACCCCTACCTGCTTGATGTATTTCTTCATTAAATTCTTGATGTAAGTGTAATCCTGACTGCACCAGAAGCATCAACAGAGTCTAGAAAAACAGTAGATCCACGACAATGTACAAGAAAGTTAATAATTTGCTTTCTATTTCCAGATGTCCACCCATCACACATGAGTGTGACGCCATACTCAGACCACAATTGTTTCCGGCTTTCAATCCATACATGTAGATCTTTATTCTCTTGGGGAAGATACTTGTTCATCAACTCATATGCAGTGGGGGCTTTGATACCCCTACCCGACTCCCCTATGACATCCACCATGTGCTGTAGATATGGTTCGGTTGCAACATGTGCGGGTATACCATGAGCAAAGAACTTACTCACTGCCTTGCCCACCTTCTCTTTCGCACCAATAAACATTGCTTGTAGGGTTTTTTGCCTAGCATCAGGCTTCCTAACCCCAAGCTTATCAAAATGCTTCAAGCTCGCACTAGCAGAACGGAAGAGTATCAACGGTGCCTTTCTTTCTTTTATGTTGAGCATGCTGATCTTCATCATCATCATCTAAGTCAACAACAGGGACACGTGCAGCCCCACTGCCTCCACTTGCACCAGATGGTCCATATCTCCTCATAAGCCGAGCTGCCTCCTCCCTATCCCACTCACTTTTGCGAGAGTCTCTGAGAGCACGCCTATACATATGATGTGTATAAGTAGTATCACACCCTGGAGGATATGCAATATCATCATCTGATTCAGCAGAAGAACCTGTGGCCCTAACATCAAAGAGTGTATCTGTGTAAGCCTTTTCAACCTGCTTCAACTTTTGTTGTTTTTGCCTCTTTGCACCCATCAGTTTCTTGAAGTCATCCCTAACACTTGGAGGGCACTTCTGGCACATTGCCACATTCTTGTCACCACCAGTAATGTGATGCTTGAATCTAGTAATTCCCCCACCACCAAGTGTTTTGTCACAGTAGTTGCAAACAATCTTTGCCCTATTCCCAGACCCAGGTACAGGCTTGCAGTGACTCCATGCAAAATCCACATCCTTTGATGCAGCATGACCAGCCGCACCCTCAGCGTCACTTGAAGACAAAGAAGACATCTTCTCAAAACTCAAAAGTCAACACTGAAAAAGACAAAGACAAACAAGCAAAGCAAATGATATTAGTAACTTAGCATTTAATAAAAAACTACTAGTAAGAAATGTACATTGTCGTATTAACTATTAAGTTTATTCTCTATTGACAATACTAATATCAAATAAAAATAAGCCATTAAGTGAACAAAATCAATTTCTTTTATGTAATGTAGAATCAAAATCGATATTTTATAATGTATGATACTTGCTTGTAATTATAGAATCAAACAAGATTTTTTAAGATTTTTCTTTTGAAGATAATTTTTTTAAATATAAATAAAGTCTGAAATTATTTTTAAAATTATAAAACATGATATTTACTAATTAAAAAGACAAGTGATATGCTTTCCACATGCTAGTTTCATCTTATACAACATTAACACACAATTCTAAAGAAAAAATAAAAAAAAAACGTTTTTATTTTATTTTCAGCATTTTTAATAAATCAAAAATACGAATTTTTTAGATATTTTGGGTATATTTTTGTTTATATATGTTCATGTTAGTCTTTGATAGAACTTCTTCTACTAAATCTAAATTAAATACCTATTATTAATGGTACTAATTGTATTATTACCATTAATTAATGAAATTACATGTTAATGTTAATTATTAGTGAGCTAATTAGGTAGATCTAGTGATAAATTAGTAGATCTATATAATATAATCATAGATCTAGTGATAAATAGCATCAATCATAAGTATTTTGGAGTAGATCTAGGATTTTGGGGGTATGTGGTGAATTTTTTAGGTGAGAATAGAATTATAAGAAGAGAAGAGAGAGGGGAGAGGTTGGAAATGATGGGAAATGCAAGAAATGATGGGCTGATTTGAGCTCCAATCTCGAAAATTGCCCAAAATCCCCAAGGTTTTCCTCTTCAAACAACAGCAACATCTAAGGACTCGCAAATGACGGTGTATCGGGCGGTATACCGCTCGTGCTTAAGTGGTGCATTTTGCACCGGCACCCTCGATATTTGGCGGTATTGGCGGTAAACCCACCGGTATGTCGATATTTGCGATCATAACGGCAGAATTGTGTGTAATTGTACCGGCACCCGTCGGCATCGGTATTTCGAGCGCTATACCGCCGATACCGACGAAATCTCATCCCTTGCACTAGAGATATATAGAGTGGACTCATGAAAAGTTACATCCCTAGACACAAACACACGACGAAACATTTGTACCCCTTACTGATATTGGAGTATCCAAGAAAAAGATTCTTAATTGACCTAGGGGGTAATTTATCAGCCTTAGGATCAAAATTGTGGACAAAGGAGGTACAACCAAACACCCTAAGGGGAATAGGAAAGGGCTGATCTTTGGGACGTAGGACAGAAAAAGGACTACGTCCTTGAAGCACCAATGAGGGCTGCATGTTAATAAGAAAGTAGGCAATAAGTAAAGCATCAACCAAAATCTTTTAGGAATGTTGGATTGAAACATAATTGTCCTGGTTATATCAAGAAGATGACGATTTTTCCTCTCAGCTACCCCATTTTGTTGAGTGTGAGGACAAGAAGTACGACGTGTCATTTCAACAGAACCACAAAGACCAGCCATAGCATTCTGAACATATTCCAAAGCATTGTCGGATTGAAGAATGTTAACATTGCAATCAAATTGGACCTTTATTTCTTGATGAAAATGTTTGTCAATAGACAACACAGACTCTCTATTCTTTAACAAATAAATCCACGTCATGCGAGAGAAGTCATCCACAAAGGAAATAAAATAGCGAAAACCATTATAGCTGTTGTCTTTTATAGGACCCCAAACATCATTGTGGACTAACTCAAAAGGACAAGAAGCCCGTTTATTGACACGACTGGGATAAGACATTCTATGATGTATCCCAAGTTGACAGGACTGACACTCTAATGAAGACACCTGTGACAACTCATGTTCTAACTTCCTCAAGCTCTATAGTGAAGGATGTCCATATCTGTAGTGCCACAGTAAGGGAGAACCACTCAAAAGGATAGCCGGAGCAGGAGCAGAAACTTAGCGAGGCAGAATTTCACCATGGAAGAGGTAAAGATCACCTTTCCTAGGCCCCCATCAATCATCCTCATACTCTTGAGATCCTGTAAGACAAAACAAGGTCCAAATGTTACGGTGCATTTTAGAGAATCAATCGATTTTGCAACAAAAAGAAGATTGAATGGAAATGCATGCACATAATGTACAGATTTAAGATCAATCCTAGGAGTCAGAGAAATAGATCCACTGGCTAACACTCTCCTCACTGAACCATCTGCTATAGTCACAGATTGGTGAAGAATATGTGAGTCAATGGAGTGAAGCAGTCTCTTCATACCAGTCAATCGTCATATGCTGTGAAGCTCCAGAGTCTACCACCCACAGGGAATTTGAACCAGAAGCCAGTAAAGAGGTAGCCTGATTACCAATAGTAGATGCTAAGTGTGCTGAAGAAGAAGATGATCCCATACTTAGATTCTGAGTAGCCAGAATAAATCTATCATACTCCTCCTTAGTGAGTGTGATGCCAGAAGATCCAGAACTCGAAGCAGGAGGCTCAGAAGATGCAGTAGTACCAGCATAGTTTGCTGCCCCCACAGGAGGTGCAGCAGGTCTGCCATGCTTCTTCTAGCACTTTTCAACAGTGTGTCCAGGCTTATCACAGAAAGTGCACTTAGGACGTGTGCCACGTCCTCCTCTAACTGCAACAACTACAACGACATGAGAATCTCCAAGAGATGGGACGACTGTAGAATCAACCGGTTCAAAGTTGGACTACATAATCTGTGAGTAGGCTTCTTCCAAACTAGGAAGTTTGTCAGAAGCTAGGATGACACTGCGGGTTGAACTACATGAAGAACTTAGTCCTGATAAGAACTTTGCTGTGATCAAGTCGTCTCGGTTCTTGATTTGATCTTTAACAATCACCGGATGATAAAAACTCAACTCTTGAGCAATAGCTTGGATTACTCCAAAATATTCTTCGAAAGGCTTGTCTCCCTGTCGTTCTGCGAACAGGCGGTCATAGATCATAAACTGATGAAGAGCATTCTTTTCTTGAGAATAGTGTTTCTTTACTGCATCCCATATCTCTTTGGCAGTAGTGTAGAACATGAACCTAGTAGCGATCCCCGGTTCCATGCTCCCCCACAACCACATCTTCACCAGACTGTCATGACACTTCCATTGAGCATAGCCTTCGACAGTAGAAGCAGGAGGATTAGAATCAACATACTTTGCTTTGTCTTTGGACTCCAATACGGTATGGACAACATTCATCCACAAGATATAATTTTTCCTATTTAGCTTGACAGAGGGGATAGGTGACATCTCATTGTAGACTACGGATGCCTTGGCGTCCTCCATGTTTCAAACAGAAGATAGAGTGACAGGGTGGTACACGTCACAATAGAAAAGGTGTGACGGAGAGATACACGTCACGATAAAAGAAGAAGTGACGGAGAGACACACGTCATATCAAAAGATTAGATGCGTAACTGACGCATCGACAACCCCCAACTGAAATTTCCTAATCACACATGGAGGACATGTGATTAGGAATTGCTGATGTAGATGAGGAGAGGAGGCCAGTGGCAATGGTGGCTACTGCAGCTAGAGGGGGGCACAGAAGAAGGGGAAGAGACGGGGTGGCGATGGCTAGGGTAGGGTTCCCTAGGAGCGAACACACTCTGATACCATGTAAAATATTGTGTTACTAGTGCTTTAGATACAGTGTGTGCCCTAGCATATATTTATAGAAGGAACAAATACATGTAGAATAACAAAAACAAGAGAAAACAGAACTACAGAACCACCGGTCTGCTGCCATGTCGGTACTACTGATACTAGGTCGGTAGTACCGAAAGTAACATTTCGAGTTCTGTATCTTTTACTGTTGATGAGTCGGTACAACCGACAGACAGGTCGGTACCGAGATATGCAATCTTCAGTATATCAACATTTATGAATTATTGTATCTATCACTTAAGATGTACTAAGAGTAGATCTTTATTTATCAAATATTTTTGGAATTTTAAGATATAGAGTAGATCTCTAAATATTGAATACATTTTTCAAATTCTAATCATTGAACTTTCTATGGTGAAACATCAAAGAAAAGGTAAATGCCAAGTTTTGAGATTTGTCGATTTGATTTGTTTTGCTTGTCTTCAAAGTTTTATATCTCCTTTAGTCACTATTATAAATTAAGAAATAATGTCCATAGCCATGTGGTGACTTTTCATGATGTTCCATATCTCTACCACATATAGTAGACATATAAGATCAAGTATACAAAAATTAATATTTCTTTTAGCTTTGCCACAAGGCATCAAATTATTGTGTCGACTTTGACAACTGTGAAAGTGGAATTTTGTAAAAACCTTGAGGAAGTTGCTAATAGAACTTCGGTGCAAATTAAGTTATATTTAGTAATACTGTGAGTATGTGAGGGAATTTAATTAAAACATAGAAAATTGTTCGCAACATAGTTTGTTTGCTCTTTAATACTAAATGTCTACACAGTCATGATATTCAAGACTAGGTTTTAGAGTTTGCAATGTAAAAATGTAACAATAATCTCACACTTTGTCATCTGACTATACGCTACCAAAGATGCCCTTATGGTGTTCTAGATATACTAAAGCATAGTAATATTAGATGCTGAAATAAAAAAGCACAAGCTATCTCAAAAAATAAAAAAATTGGAAGAAGGGGATGAGATGATTCGGTCTGCACCATTTAACTGTAGAATTTGTGGTAGATTTGGTAGAAGAATAAATGTGCTATCTTTTAGTTACACCCCATCCCCAAACTACAAGAAATTGGTTATCTTAAGGCCGAGAATATTTCCCTATCATTTTTCTCTAAGTCTTCACTGTGCGTGCTACACCAACAATGTTGATGTTGTCAGTTGACAACTACAAGTATCGTCAACAAGTTGGGTTTCTCAAACTAGGCATTGCTATTTATCATTGACAACTGGGCCTAAACGGTCGGCATGGGTTGACAATGGGTGACAAGGTGGAACTTGGAAGTTTAAGGAGTTTTCAGTCTAAACATGTTGACAACACCGATGATTAACTGCCAGATGTTAAGGATGTTTAATACCGTAACGGTGACACATTTCTAGTGCTCCCATTTTGTGAGTCTAATGTCCATGTGAAATCATTTTCTATGCATGTCTTAAGAATTTAAGGCAACTGAATATCAACTTGGTTGTGGTCATACAATTTTTTGTTTTTTTTGGTGAGGTAACCCACAACATTTTGGGCGTGTGGTATATTCTTTGTCATTCTCGTGTTTAAATAGCAAGATTTTACTAATAACCGTCTTGAAATTTCTCCTAGCTTGATCAATTGCAGCCTACATACTTCACTTTTGTATGCAAATTGCATGGGCTCAAACTTTGATGGTGTTGAGTGAATTGTATTTAATTGTGTTAGTTTTCTGGTTGGCTAAATATTTAGTAACAATTTATTTTTTATTTATCTTAATGTGGATCCATTTTCAAATTCTTAGGTTGCTTGATGAAGTTGAGGCTATCATATAAAAGGCTTTCTTCAAGTAGTTGATTGAACATGATCTAAATATGATTTTTTTATTGTGCGACTTGGTCCTAACAGACTGCATCCTCTCCTCTCTGCTCATCAGTTGTCAATTTGCATCATAGACTAATCTGCAACTTCTTTGGAAAGGTCCACCCCTTCCCTACATAGTTCTCATGATATGTGTAATGACCCCACTTTCCGCGTCCCCCGATTAAGGAAAGACCTTCAAGTTGAGAGCCATTACCTATAATCCCAAGGATCCAGATTTAGCAAATAATAAGTAATAGAAAACAATTTCATTAATTCACAAATATTGTTTACAAAATGCTTACATGAAATTCCATTACCAAAACTATACATAGAGAAGAAGTGTCTATCTAAATCCTCCTTACTTAGATTAATGTCTTCACATGGTTTCGTCTTTATCCATACGTCCCTTATCATGTATATAATCATTAACCTAAAATGCCGACAAACAAAACGTCGGTTAGTATAACATGTCATACTGGTATGTGGGGGGAAACAAAACTTCACAAGTAATGGTAACAACATAACTCAACAAATTATTGTTTAACAAATCAAATTTAACATTTTCATCATGACTACCCAATCTAGATTTCTCCAGCCTCTGTCATAACCCCTCAGGGCCTCATACTGCAATATTCATTGTCTTCCCCTATTCAGGCGGATGACTTCATCATGTCTCCCCCTATTCAGGCGGGTGACTTCTCATTGTACCCCCTATTTAGGCTAGTGTCGAAATATGCCTTCCGCTATCCAGGCGGATGGCCTTTCCATAGATTCACAGGTGGCCTAGAATCGTGCTAGTCATGTTCATATATAATGTGATAGTCATAGTCACTTTAAAGTTTGCATGGAATGAAATAAACAAGCAATCATATATTTTCAAACCATGCTAAGAAATCTCCGAGAAACCACATGAAACTACAACGAATATTCTTAGGCATAACCATATACCTTGATGGTGAGCCATGCAGAGTATCATGCAATGTATACTTCTGCATATTCAAACAATCCAATCAACATATGCAAACAACTAAAACATTCATCAATTATAATCTGCATGGATATAAATTCTAAAGTGTCACCAAACGTATTAATCACATTAATTACACTAAACCCCACTTGACCCGAATCTAGGGTTTAGGTTTCCTTGTTATCATTAGGGCTATGCCTCAAAACCCTTAATTCCATGATTATCGTTTTAATGACTTGAGACACCTATCATATTAGGTGTTTCCATGATTTTTAAATCTATCATATTATTGCATCATGAATACTTAGGTCAGATCATCATAACAAGTTATGATCTCTGTCCCTAATTACCCGATCTATCACATCGTTGCATTAAGATTACTTAGATTCAATCATTTACTACATGGCAAGATATGGTCTTTAACCCTAGTTCATCATATGCATGACTGTTCACATTAGGAATCCTAATTCTACGTCATTATGATCATGGACTTGTTCAACCATCATTATGTTCCATATTATCAGATTTCATCACAAAGAAACTTACTTAACATGTTTAATATACAAATCCAGGGCTAATGCGTTTACTCATCACTTAAACACACACTTGTACTATATTTAGAATTTCAATGAGAATTAGGTCATAAATATATTTTATTCGTGTTCCTCACATCCTCCTGATCAATTTTCATATATAACTTGTTTCAATCCGAGTTACCAATAATTTTCTATTAATTTGACAAGGTAATACTTAATCTGGCCAATAATATAGTGCCACGTAGGCAAATTACCTCTCATAAACTGATGTCTTGGGCGGGCCTGGTTTATAACAAAAAGACTGAGATGCCCTTGTGCTGTAAATCAAATCTTCAAGCGTTGGAGGGGTAGTATGGTCAATTTGATTCTATTCGTCTTTCTCCTCACGATTTCTCCGCGTGAGACCAGCTACGACCGCCGTTCTCCGTCTTCGCTCGATGCCTCGCGCAAGGTACCACTTACCTGTGCGTCGTCACCAACGTTGCAACCCGCACCATCTCCGGGCCCAAACCCCCCATTCGCCGAAGCTGCTGACTCCTAGGGTTCTACTTCCCAAAGGCTGTTGCAGCATCCTGTCCTCGAGGTCCACCTCTCGCCCTCCATTACTCTTCATCACGTGAACCTTCAGCTGGTCCTAGGGCTCCATGTGCTCACGCCGCCTCTACTTTACCCTCCGGAAAGAGGCCATTGGCCGAGCATATAAGAGAGCACTGAGATTCCCAGTTTTTCTCTCAACTCCACGACGGACCCTTGGAGTTCCGCGGCTCCAGAAGCTGCTCGCCAGCGCTGTGAGCCACTTGCAGATGATGACATGATATTGTCATCGCCTCCCTTGACTTCCTCTACCACCTTCATCACCGTGGTGACACTGTGACTGCCTAGGCGCCAGACAGTCATCCCCTCATGCACGATCCGTTCTTCGTGAAGCTGTAGACCGTGGAGATCACTGCTCACGGTTGTTTCCATGCCGTCGGGCTTACAACGAATTAGGGACTCTGTGGTGAAGGTAGGAGGAGTTCGATCGTTTAGTCTAGGAAGGTTTGCAGATAGAGGAGAAGGAGAGAAGGGTTCAAGTGGCCAGCCTTCTTTGTAGAGGTTCACCATGAGATACCCCGACTAGGATCATCTCTTGTGGTTTCTATATATATATATACACAACCAAGGAAAACCCTGTATCACGAAGGAAGAATCGAAGGGAGGGAGAGAGAGCCGTCCCAAAAGTTAATATGGGTTTCCTTTCCCATGCACATGCGGGTGGGAGATCAACACACGCCATGATCCACCATCATGGAAGGTGATTTATCAACCACCGATTTACACCTTAACATACAAGTCACTTAAAAGAATAGCCACTCCTTCCTATCTCGGATTTGGCAACCAAAAGCCATAAAGGAAAGCATGGCACATTGTATAATGGATTCTGGATCATTCATCTATTTCTCTCCTTGATATATCATTGCATCAATTATAGGAACTTATTAATCTCCTTTCCAAATTATATTTATTCTTTTGGGATCTAATGTGATTCCTTTCCCATACAAAGCTTGTTCCTTTTGAACATTATAGAGATATGATGTTTTCTGTTATGTCTTGTTAAGTGTCATGTGCATAGAATGCGCCTCACTTATGCTGTTTACTTCTGTAGTTTAGTCCCGTATTGCTCATCTCTGCTTTAGTCTCTACTCTCTTCTGTTATATAAGAGACTGCATTGTACGTTGTTTTACTTACTCAATAAACAAGCCTTCATTTATCTATATGGTATCAAGAGCAGGTCCGGTCCCAGTTTTTCTGTCCCACCCTGCCCCCATGCCCTGAAGTGCCCCCCCTCGCCCCCCGCCACCACCGCCCCCCCCGCCACCGCCACCACCCCCTCCCCTCCCAGCGCCGCCGGCCTGCCCTCCCGCCGTCGCGCCCGCCCGCCCCACCACCACCCGCCGCTTCTCCACCACCCGCCGCCCACCGCCACCCCTCCCTGCTGCCACCGTAGCAGCTCCACCCCCCTCACCCATCGGCTGCCGCTATCCCTCCCTCTCCACCCCCGCATCCATCTTCTTCCTTCTTCACCAATCCCATCCTTCCTCTTCTCCTATCGGGTAATCGACTCTTTCAGACAGCCATAGACCTCTCACGTTGAGAGTCCCCTACGTCTCCGGTTCCTTTTCTGCCTGCGCCTCATGAAGGATTATTGATTTCCTCATGACGGCGTAGGTTTTCTTCATCTATCTCTGCCCGAATATGGGTTCTTCTGATCTGATGCGTTAGATCCCTACTGCTGCTACTGCCCCATAGCGGGTTTATTATTTCTGTCTGCTGCTGCCCGTCGTGGGTTATTTACTTGCTGCCTGCTGCTGCTACGTCACCTTTCTGCTAGTGTCTGCCTCTGCCCAGTATGGCATCTGTGGAGCCTCCTAGATCTCTTTGTGTTACCACGATCAAGCTCGATGGATCCAACTACCATCTGTGGTCGGCATCCTTTGTTCTATATGTGAAGGCTCAAGGCAGATACTCTCATCTTACTACTGATCCACCTCCTGCTCCTGATGCTACTGCTGACGACAAGACCAAACAGGCTTATGCCCAATGGTCCAAAGACGACTCAGGCGTTATGTCCTGGCTTCTCAACAGCACCGAGCCGCGCATTAGTCAGTCTCTCCTGTGCCTTCATGATGCCAAAGCAATGTGGGACCAGCTGTCTCATGTCTACTCACACCTGCAAAATCCGAAGAGGGTTTTTGAAATTTTCAAAAACCTGGCCAACAAGGAGTACTCCTCAGATGCGTCCATTGAAGATTTTTACAACCAGTGCTCCGCTCTCTGGAACGAGTATGAGATCTACCACCTGTTGACTGCTGACATCAAAGAAGCTCAGAAGCAGCACAATGAACTTCAACTAGTTCAGTTATTGGCTGCACTTCCCGCTTCTTTTTCCGGTGTAGTTGACCAAATATTGTCTAGTGATCCGCTACCGACTCTTCGCGATGTTCTAACGAGAGTCCATCGACTACCTTCTGTTTCCTCTACCTCAGCAACCGGCCGCCTTGTCTTCTCAGCTCTAATCGTCACGAAAACTTCCGCAGAGGAACAACGATCCCTTCTTCAGTGCTACCTTCCCCCAATTTATTCCGTACGCAGTAGTATTACCGTCTCGAGTTTGCGACAGTCTCCAACGAGGAGCAAGTTGCAACGTCATCGTGTTCCTCCTCGGATCAATTACAGGTCACATTAATTTTGGCTCAGACCTAGGTGACATTTTATTTGACTTTAACAGGACTGGAGGTGTAGGTGCTTTGTAGAACAGAGACTCAAGATGATCGTGAGCTCATTGGTGAATGTAAGGACAGTTTGAGATAACCTTGTTATCCTCTGCATATGGGCTTATGTGTATATAGATGTAACGTTTTCGTTTTATGTACCACCCTTAGGGTGAGAAAGTTATGTATATAGAAACATTTTGTAACATTATAAATAGTTATGTTTTCCGCTGCTTAATTATTTCATCGCTTATTTTTGTACCATTGAGTGGACCCACTATCGGGTCCCACTCTTTACATATATGGTCTACATGACACTTAACAAGACATAACAGAAAACAACATATCTCTATAAACATTAATTAAAACAATACCATTATCCCACGATATATCCTTTTTCTAGAATTTTCCATTCTTTCTCTTGTTCAACATTTTAATGGATTATTGCAAACAAAATGCTTTTATTTCTATAACTTGTCACAAGGACAATATTATTCCATAAATAATACCATTCAGGAAAATTATTTATCAGAACATGCTTTATATTTATATCATTCAATTTTACCAAAATTGGGGATATAACAATATGCTTTGCGTCATCTATACTCTTCATGATCTCGTCCATCAATCCACCATTTTCATCCAAAAAAAGTATTAGAACCCGTCCTTGTTCTTCATTTTCCCCTCAAACCATGCCCCCCAATTTTCTAAACAAAACTTGAGCAACCTCCTTAGTGACCATATATGTCCAAAATCACGACCATGCGCTAATCATAATAGAAGTTACCCTCCACGAAAATTCCCTACCTCGATTGTGGTCACTCTAGGTTGCTCTTTTGTGCCTGCTCCTACTACAAATGTGAGGGAAGAATACAACAATAACAATCAACACCATATATCCACGAAGGAAGGGCGTCAATACGGAAAAGTCAGGTCCGATGCATTGGTACCAATGGTTGTTTTGGGTTTAAAGGTTCATGTCGGGATGGCAATACAACCCACCCATTCTAACCTAGCCCAATCCGACGGAAATATTTTGGTCTTAGGGGTCGGCTTGGGTTTTGGGTTGGCTCGGGTAAAAAATAGTTATGGTTGATTCATGTCGGGTTAGATCTTTTTAGGTTGGGTTGGGTTGTGTCTAGTTTGGGTTGGGTCAGGTTGGGTCCGGTCATGTAACGTCCCGTGATTTGAGGTCTCGGATAACACGATCTTAAAATGAATGACTGAACTACTCATATCACCAAGGTGCACCTCCTTTTTAGGGAGTTCGTCACTAAGAATTACGAAGTTAACAATGCTCAACTTGTAGTACTAGGATGGGCGACCAGTCGGGAAGTTGATCCCAACTTGTGCTTAGATGAGGACAAAACTCACAGTTAAGGTAAATGGTGGTCTGTGGGGCCAATCGTTATTACTGAAACTCTACTAAAGCCTTGGATAGTGGGCCTAGACGTTACAAATGGTATTAGAGCCGTAACCCCCCAACAGGTGGGGCCCACTTGGGCATGTGGCTTGCCAATCTTGAGTCGTGCGGTCCATACATGTTGGAATGGGCTGCCCATGGTGATGTACCCACCCTTGCACTGGTAGACTTGATTGGGAGCTGGGTGTCAATGGGCCTTCTTGGGTCTGCACTGAAATGGGGAAATATTATGATGCCATATAGTTGAGCCTTGATGAGGACGTAAAGAGTCTAAGTAAGAGAGATTGTAACGTCCCATGATTTGAGGCCTCAAATAAAATGATCTAAAAAGGAATGATTGGACTACGGATATCACCAAGGTGCACCTCCTTTTCAGGGAGCCTATCACTGAGAACTCCAAACATAAGCGTGTTTGGTTTGGAGTAGTACTAGGATGGGTGACCAGTTGAGAATTCAATCCCAACTTGTGCGTGAGTGAGGACAGACCTTGCAATTAAGGCCGATGGTGGTGTGGGGCCAATCGTCATTCCGAAAACTCTACTAGAGCCTTGGGCAGTGGGCCTGGGCATTACAAGTCGAGTTTTGGGGTTGCTATAGCTTTTTTGCTAATATTTTTAGTAAAATATTTATACATTGTTCATGTTAGATTGGGTCTTGTCATGTTCAGTTCAGGACTTCGAGTTAAGCAAAACCCAATCCACTACCCTTACCTAGGTTCAAGAGTGTTTTTTGGTATGCAAAAGCAAGTCTCCCTTTTCATTTTCTAGTTGCAAAATATATTTAAAAGTGTAGAGAAGATGATGCAAGAAAGCTATAACCCTATGTGTTATTGTAATAAGCAATTTTATATTATTTGCTTAATTAGGACTAATGGGCCTCTCCTACCTAGCCTACTAGCGTCAATCTAGTTTATCATATTATGTTCCGCATGTAAACAGTACATTGAGCCAAGTCTATATAGAGGAGTCATTTTATTCTTGTTTATTGATAATATTAGAGAGTTTAGTTAATTTAGTTTATTATGTTAAATGAGTTTATTTGTATATGGGCCCAAGTGTGTCTTGGCCCATTAGGCTTTAGTCCAAAGTCTTTATGCTTCCCCCTTCTCCTATGTAAAGGAGGGGGATTCCTCTTATCAAATATATCGAATAGTCATCTTTTACTCTCTGACATGGTGTCAGAGCAGTGATCCAACCCTAACCCAAGAAAAGGAGGAGAAAAGAACTTCTTCCGCCTGCGGGCGACCGTAGCTGCTTCTTGGTTTGGCTGCCCACCAGACACTGCTATAGATCTTCTCCACGCAAGAGTGCAAGGTATTTGTCTCAGTCTTGCTGCTGCCGCCTGTATGCCTTCTTCCCCAAGAAGCCCAACCTCTGCTTGTTTTTCTTCTAGCTGTGCTACCTAGCCGAAACAACCATGTGCCCCTTCACGCTGTCGCGGTACGAACAATGCAATCAGTGATCTGCAGTACAATCAACAACCCCACTAACCCAAAAGTCATCTCTTAACCCCATCCGGTCCTGCCGCAACCCTCACCCACCCTGCCTATTTTTGTAATCCCACCCACTCAACAACCATCAACCACCGTCATATCTCTCGTACGAGAGGCTAGTGTCTCACCTTAACTGTTTTGTTCTGGAGCGGGGTGGAGGCGCTTGTCATCAAACCTGCCCCGTCCGTCATCATGTCCCATCCTGCCTGCCTGCCCCCGAAGCGACACTTTGTTTCACTCCTTCCATTTTCACAAGAACTCGATCAACAACAAAAACAATCCGTCCCTCTTGCCTATTCTTCAAGTAATTCTACTACCACGGCGGTGTATCCAGCGGCAAAAGACATCGTTTTCAGAGGGGAAACGACAATGAAGGGAGCAACCAAAAAGAGGACAACGGACAAGGAAAGTGTCGATCAAGATCTGGTCACCTTTCACCTTCTATGCCCTGACAAATGTGTTGATTTGCAAGTCAGGAAAAGTGATCAAGTCCATCAGGCAAGAGACACACTAGAATTAGGGAAAGTGATCCTTTCCTCGGAACAAATTTACGGACTATAGCTATCTACTGCGATATGAAGGACAAGGACTCTATGCACATTAACAAGGACGGGGACTCGAAACCAACCGTCCACATTGCCTTCCCAAGCTGCTGCTTGCCGTCACCAACATACCTCTAATATTGTCGCTGGCCTCTCCTTTCCACTCCAAATCTGATACATTGTGTATCTTAATGCACTTCTTCAAACCACAATGGATATTGGTTTGATATTTTCTTCTATTCACTAGCCATTATGAAAAATTGTGGTCGATTTTCCTCTAGCAATTCTTTGTAGACCTTTTTTACCCCCTAATTGAGGGGCCATTATGAAAAATTGTGCTCGATTTTCCTCTAGAAATTCTTTGTAGATCTTTTTTACCCCCTAATTGAGGGGCCGCCCCCCCAAACCCCCTGGTAGTGCTATGGCCTATATTTCTTTCCGGGGCGTTTCTTTATCACTCTCCACCCCAGCCACTCTTGATTCTTTCCGTGGTTGGTGTGAGGGAGAGAAATAGAGGAGAGGTGAGATGGAGGAGAGGAAGATTATATTCTACCGTCCTATATTTTTGTGGATTTTATGCACTTCTTGTAGAATTTGTGGACTTTTACTATTGACGCTTACTACTATATGCTTCTTGGAGAGATTACTATCTGGTGCTTCATGTCTACTGCTTGCTTATGTAAGCTGATGGTCTTCTATCCGTTTACGTCAAATCTACTTTCTACTTTTTGTCCGTGCTTTATTTGCACGTTGACATTGTCCTTGCTTTGCGCATGTTGACTCTTTACTTGTCTGTGCCTTGCACACGTTGACTTTCTAATACTGTGTGCCAGCACTCTGTGGCTTGTCCGTGCCTTGTGCATGTTGACTTTTTACTAGTCCGTGCTTTTTGCACGTTGACTACTACTGTGAGTCTGTGATTGTGAACCAACACTCTTTGGCTTATTCTACTGTGAACCAACATTATCTGGCCTTTTCTACTGTGAACCAACACTCTCTGGACTGCTGCGATAGCGACTGTGATGAAGACTCTGATGCCTTGTTGCTATTTACTACTGTTCCAGATGCCACATCCTTTTGATCAAGAAGCTTCTACTACTATTTGCGACCTACACCGGCGCATCGCAACATGCTTCAGACTCAGATTCGTCTTGCTTGCATATCTTCTTCAGATTATCTACTTGAGGGGGAGTATCTCAGTGATGAGTTCTTTGTTGTAATCTTGAGGGGGAGAAATATTCTTGTTTGGGCTTGGCTTATCTTTATTTCTGCTTAGTTTCTTAGTCTGTCTCTCTGTTTGCAAGCTGACTTGGGATTCTCCCAAGCTTCAGCTTGAGGGGGAGTATTTGAGAGTTTAGTTAATTTAGTTAATTATGTTAATTGAGTCTATTTGTATATGGGCCCAAGTGTGTCTTGGCCCATTAGGTTTTAGTATAAAGTTTGTATGCTTCCCCTTCTATATAAAGGAGGGGGATTCCTCTTATCAAATATATCGAATAGCCGTCTTTTACTCTCTGACAGTTAATAAGATTGCTCTCCAAGTTATTCACATGTTAATAGAGCAATCCTAAACCCTTAGGGTTTAGAGAGCAGCCACCAAGGAGGGGACAACAGCCGGGCAACAACAACAACTCAAAGGCCGCCACCGCCTCCCTTACCTATTCCTCTCTTCCTCCCCACCGACCATCCCCACCCTCATCTCTCTCTTCTCTACTGCCGGCTAGCCAGGCAACAACCCGCTCCAGGTTGCCGACCTTAGGCAATGCCAAGTTGTTGTTGTGAAATGTGGTGCCGCAATGCAACGTGCAATGCAGCGTTGAGAGAGGCCATAGGCCTTCTCCCTTTTTATTAATAAGAGAAACTGGATAATTTACATAGAGGTCCAACAGGATATAGAAATTACAAAATAGAATAAATATGAAGTATATTAACACTCCCCCTCAAGCTGGAGTGTACACATCGTGTAGACCCAACTTGTTGCAAAAACTCTGGAAAGCTGCTGGACTTAATGGCTTCGTAAGAACATCTGCAAGTTGATCTTCAGACTTGACATGTGGAGTCACAACAGTTCCATTCTTGATCTGGTCTCTGATAAAGTGGCAGTCAACTTCAATGTGCTTAGTACGTTCATGGAAGACTGGATTCTTAGCAATGCATATGGCCGCTTGATTGTCACATCTGAGTTCTATAGGAGACAAAATAGGAATCTTTAATTCAGAAAGTACAGATTGAACCCACTGCAATCACAACATGCATGTGCCATTGCTCTATACTCAGCTTCCGTGCTAGATCTTGCCACAACATTTTGCTTTTTTACTTTTCCAGGTAATAAGATGATTCCCCAGAAATGTTCAATATCCAGACGTAGACCTCCTGTCATTTAGATTACCAGCCCAATCTGCATCTGCATAACCAGTAAGAGACAATGTGGATACAAGAGTCTTCGGCCTATAATATGTGATTCCCTTACCAGGTGCACCTTTCAGATATCTTAGAATACGACAGACCGATGTCCAATGAGACTATTTTGGAGAGCTCATATGCTGACTCACCACTCCAACAAAAGAAATGTTAGGACGCGTGACTGTCAAATATATCAATTTTCCCACAATTTTCCTGTAATATCTTGGATCTGGATAATCACTTTCATCAGTCATCTCCTTCACATGATAGTCCATAGGAGTAGACACAGGCTTGGACTCACTCATACTAGTTTCCTGTAGTAAATCCAACACATATTTTCCCTGAGACAAATTGGTACCTGCATGAGATCTAAGTACTTCAATGCCCAGAAAATATCTCAGTTTTCCCAGATCCTTTGTGTGAAAGTGCCCCTGCAAGCCCGCTTTCACACGAGATATGCCTATGGAATCACTACCAGTGATAACAATATCATCAACATACACAACAATAATAATAGATACACCAGAAGAAGTAGAATAAAATAAAGAGTGATCAGTAACAGAACGAGAAAAACCCATCTTTAGCACAACATCACTGAACTTGTCAAACAAAGCTCTAGGAGATTGTTTCAATCTATAGATGGCTTTCTTCAGTCTACACACTTTCTGACACTCCCCCTGAGCAACAAAACCAGGTGGTTGCTCCATGTACACCTCCTCTTGTAGATCACCATGAAGAAAGACATTCTTGACATCGAGCTGAAATAGAGGCCAGTCAAATGTAGTAGCTAGAGAAATAAGAATACGGACAGAATTCAGACGAGCCACTGGTGAAAAGGTCTCAAAGAAATCCACCCCATATGTCTGAGTGTACCCCTTTGCCACCAGTCTAGCTTTCAATCTCTCCACAGAACCATCTGGATTATGTTTTACTGTAAATACCCATCTGCATCCCACAACATTTTTATCTGGAGGTAAGTCAACAAGTTCCCAGGTGTTGTTCTGTACAGAGCAGACATTTCAACATGCATAGCCTGTTTCCAGCCAATATCCTTCATAGCATCAAGATGATTTTTGGAATGATCACAGAATCAATCCCAAGAGCAAATGAGCGAGCCTGCTGAGATAACTTGGACAAACAACACACATTTGTAATAGGATGCCAAATAGTACATGAACGGGTACCTTTGCGAACAACAATGGGAACATCAAGGTCAGATGGTTCTTCAAGAATCCCTTGAGTAGAGGAGGATGGGGAGGGCTCAGAGACTGGAGTCGCTACCTCCTCTGGATCTTGTCTGCCTCGTATGCTATAAACATGTGAATATTGCTGAATTGGTGGACCATCTGCTGGCTGCTCTTCCTGAATTATAGTATAGTCAGGAATGATAGGTGGCACTCTCTCACACTGATGTGGTGGTGGCACTCTCTCACTAGCATCTGATGGTGGCACTCTCTCACATAATTGCTCCCCCTTACTGGGAACACTAGAGAAATATGGAGTGGATTCATGAAAAGTCACATCTCTAGACACAAACATGCGACGAAGACTTGGACAATAACACTTGTACCCTTTGCTAGTGTTGGAGTACCCAAGAAAGAGAGTCCTAATTGACCTAGGAGATAACTTATCAGCCTTAGGATCAAAATTGTGGACAAAAGTACAACCAAACACTCTAAGAGGAACAAGGAAAGGTTGATCTTTGGGACGTAGGATCGAGAAAGGAGTACGTCCTTGAAGCACAGAAGAAGGTTGCCTGTTGATAAGAAAACAAGCAGTAAGAAGAGCGTCAGACCAAAAACGCTTAGGAACATTAGATTGAAACATGATTGTCCTGGTAATATCAAGGGGATGACGATATGTCCTCTCTGCTACCCCATTCTGCTGAGGGGTGTGAGGACAGGATGTACGATGTATCATCCCAACTGAACTACAAAAATCAGCCATAGCATTTTGAACTTACTCGAAGGCATTATCAGATTGAAGAACTTTAATATTGCAATCAAATTGAACTTTAATTTCTTGATGAAAATGTTTGACAATAGATAGCACAAACTCTCGACTTTTCAACAAATAAATCCAAGTCATACGCGAGAAGTCATCCACAAAAGAGATAAAATAACGAAAACCATTATAACTATGGTCTTTTACAGGACCCCAAACATCACTATGGACCAACTCAAAAAGACATGACGCTCGTTTATTGACACGACCGGGATAAGACATTCTATGATGTTTCCCCAGTTGATAGGACTGACACTCTAGAGACGATACTTGAGACAATTTTGGTTCTAATTTTCTCAGGCTCTCTAATGAAGGATGTCCATATCTGTAGTGCCACAGTAAGGGAGAGCCACTCAACAGGACAGCTGGAGCAGGAGCAGACGCTTGGCAAGGTAGACTGTCACCGTGGAAGAGGTAGAGATCACCTTTCCTAGGCCCCCCACCAATCGTCCTCATACTCTTGAGATCCTGTAATCAAAACAAGAAGGTCCAAAAGTTACTGTACATTTCACAATATCAATCAACTTAGCAATAGACAGAAGATTAAAAGGAAAAGTAGGCACGTAATGTACGGATTTAAGATCAATTCCAGGAGTCAGAGAAACAGATCCACTGGCTAACAATCTCCTCACTGAACCATCTGCTATTGTTACATATTTGTGAGGAATATGTGAGTCAATGGAATGAAGAAGTCTCCTCATACCAGTCATATGCTGTGACGCTCCAGAGTCAACGACCCGTGATGAAGTAGAACCAGGAGCCAATAAAGAGGTAGCCTGATTACCAGTGGTGGACGCCAAATTGGCTGAAGATGATGATCCCAAGCTCAGATGTTGAGTAGCCAGAATAAATCTATCATATTCCTCCCTGGTGAGTGTAATGCTAGAAGGACCAGAACTCGAAGCAGGAGGCTCAGTAGACTCAGTAGTGGTAGCATAGTTTGCTGCTCCCACAGGTGGTGCATCAGGTCGACCATGCTTCTTCCAACATTTCTCAATTGTGTGCCCAGGTTTGTCACAGAAAGTGCACTTAGGGCGAGTTCCACGTCCTCGACCCATACCTATCCGTCCTCTCACTGCAACAACTGCAGAAGCATGAGAATCTCCCTGAGATGAGACTACAGTAGGATCAACAGGTTCAAAATTTGCCTGTAAAATCCTTGAATAGGCTTCTTCCAAGCTGGGAAGTTTATCAGAAGCTAAGATAACACTGCGGGCTGAACTGCACAAAGAACTCAGACCAGACAAGAATTTTGCTGTAATCAAGTCATCTTTGTCTTTGACTTGCTCCTGGACAGTTACTGGATGGTAGAAACTCAGCTCTTGTGCAATACCTTGAATCACTCCAAAGTATTCTTCTAAAGGGCTGTCTCCCTGTCGTTCTGCAAACAGGCGATCACATATCATGAACTGACGAAGCGCATTCTTCTCTTGAGAATAATGTTTCTTCACTGCATCCCAAATCTCTTTGGCGGTAGTGTAGAACATGAACCTTGAGGCAATCCCATGTTCCATGCTCCCCCACAACTAGGTTTTCACCAGACTGTTATGACGCTTCCATTCAGCATAGCCTTTGTCAGTAAGTGCAGGAGGATCAGAATCAACGTGTCTCGCCTTGTCGCGTGACTCCAATACAGTATGGACAACACAAGGAATAAGGTTTCGGCGAAATCACCGAAATTTCGCCCCAAAATACCGATTTCGGTAGCATCTGGTACCGAAACATGCAACCATATCGATTTCGATCGAAACTCCAACAAGATTGCATTTATCGAAATTTCGATAAAAATTTCGACGGTTTCGATGAATTTCGCCAATTTCGAGATTTTTTGTACACAAATTGAAAAATTTCGATGGAAATTTCGATGGAAGTTTTGATAATTGCAATCCTTTGTGTTATTGTTGTTTTTTGAATAGGACTATAGGGGGGATTGGGGTTATTTCACCATTTATTACTCATGCATAGCATATACCTATAATATATCATAATTACATTGCATTCCCTAATATTTGCTACTCAAATTATCAAATACTAATACGATGCATGCTTTATGCTATATTTTATTTTCTTCAATGCGGACGACATGTATCCTAGTGGTGGTTAATAGACAATGAGGGTCCTAGGAAGCCAAATACACAATAAATAATGATTTTACTTGGAAACATTGCATTAATGTTCTTAGGGCCAATGAAATGGTTGATTGTCGAGTCAATATCAACAGCAAACTATCAACCCAAGTAAAATGTGTGGGGGATGCCCTACATATCGAATATGTGATGTTAGAGCACAAATAATTACATGCATGTATATAGCTCATAATTGCAAAATTACATAACTTAATTCCTACATTTTGTCATCGAAATCCTTCATCGAAATCCTCAATAAAAAGGACAGTTCCCTTACCTCCCCACATGAAGGACCCCTCCCTAACCTACCCCCACATAAAATTTTATTGCATAAAACGATGCATTTAGGTGTAGAGGTCACGCCTGTAAAATTTCATAAATTAATTCGTTCATTTTGGCGTCGAAACGGGCACAATTGCATTTATCGAAATTTTTGTCGAAATTTCCATAAATTTCGGTTTCCATGCTGTCGAAACGGTATCGAAATCGGATACCTTATTCCTTGGGACAACATTCATCCATAAGAGATAATTCTTCCCGTTCAGCTTGATGGAGGGGATAGGAGACATCTCACTGTAGATGGTAGATGCCTTGGTGTCCTCCATGATTTGACGAGAAGAAGAGTGACGGATTGATACACGTCACAAGAAGATACGGGTGACGGGGAGATATACGTCACGTCACAAGATCAGATGCGTATCTGACGCATCCACAACCCCAACTGAAATTCCCTAATCACACATGGAGGAGATGTGATTTGGAATTTCTTACGTACCGACGGACCCTCCGGTTTGGGATTTAGAAATCCGTTGGATCAACCGAAGGACCCGACGATCCTGAGATAGAAGAGAAGGGGGGGACGGCGGCTACAACGCCTGACCCGGGAGACGGCTGCTCCGCCTGCTTTGGGCCGGCGGCGCGGCGTCCGGGGAAGGCTGGCGACGTGCTATGTTCACGCAGGAATTACTGTTCACGCAGCCGTACTGTTCACGCCGGAGTTACTGTTCACGCTGGCTGCCGGGGAAGGCTGGCGGCCAGCCAATCGGCGGCGGCGCTGGGTTGTGACGGCTGGGTAGGGTTAGGCTAGGAACCTTGCTCTGGTACCATGTGAAATGTGGTGCCGCAATGCAACGTGCAATGCAGCGTTGAGAGAGGCCATAGGCCTTCTCCCTTTTTATTAATAAGAGAAACTGGATAATTAAATAGAGGTCCAATAGGATATAGAAATTACAAAATAGAATAAATATGAAATATATTAACAGTTGTAATTGCTGCGTTGCCCACTCTAGGGTAGCAACAAAGGCTATCACAACTCTCTAGGTGGAGCAATAGGTTCTCGTCTCCATTGGAGTTGCAACCGTTGCCCCTTAAACGGATGCAAATCAATGTGGCGACCTCCCAGGGAGTGACTGACACTACCGTCTCTCCTCCATCGCCAACTGAAATGTTACGGAGGAACATGGATTGTGGCATTGGTGCAATAACTTCCTAAAACCTTGTAACAACACCAGAGTTCTCTCTTGCTTCCTCTTCCTCCCCATGTACTTTCCCTACATACATGGGTGAGTGCTTCTAAAATAGGACATTCCTTCCTATCACAACACTTCTTTCATGTGACAGTGCATAACCGTGCGTCTTTCCGGCTTTCTTAGTCTCACCATGCTTCATACCTGTGGTTTCTTCTCTATCTCACCGTGCTCCATGCCGGTGCTTCTTCATCCACCGTGATTCTATCAGTGTGATCCTCTCTTAAATATTTCTAAAGGAACACCTCAAACAATTGTTTACAGTGACAATGCTCCAACCCCATTATCAAATTAAATGGAGATTAACTATTTACTCTGGATGAACTCGATCTATATGATTCTTAAATCCCATGGGCCATGATAAGTTGAAATTTAGTGAGAAGTTTGGGGGAAACAACGAAATCAAGAACTTGTGGAATAGTATGGAAACTTGATCACTTTAAAATACATGTTCCATAACAACACGAAAAACTTGTGGGAAGTTGCTCGCCGACACTTCACACAGGAAAAAAATGCAATGTGCATTTATAGATTTGGGAAAAGTTGTTTGTAGAGCACGCGTGACATAAATTGCTGTACGGGTACTACGGCGCAATCGTTTCCTTGGCATAACAACTCATTTTTTCCAGCCAGTCACCAATGGTGATCAAACCAAGGAGCGTGCTAACCTCATCACTACAAAGTTCCTAAATGAACTGCATCTTGTCTTTGCTCAAATCTGTAGTGTGGATCTGGTAGGCGACCAATTCCCCATCTGGGAGGATGCTTTTTCTCATCGAAATCATTCAGATGTACACCCACAACAGAGTCCGACCACCTTATTATAATCGTACCTAGTCATGGCTGCCGTAGCTTGAGGCTGTAGACGTAAATGTCTTCACAGATCCAAGTGCACCTTTAATAAATTTAGACATCTTGAGGAAAAGTGCTACTAGAAGAAGAACATCCCTACTGGATGAGGAGCATGCACTACCCATGTCGCCCAAACTGCTGATACCTCCTCCGTCACCATCTGCCTAACATAGTATGAATAGCTTATGCAATTATCCCAACAACAGACGAGATTCGGGGACTTAATGCAAAATGCTGCAACTTCGACAACGAATCTGGCCTCCAACCAAAGTAATAGAGGGGCTTTTAGGTAGCATCAACCTTTTCTTGGATAGTTGACTCAAGGGCTACTCAACACATGATTGGTATGGAAACTCCTATATTCCCAATTCCTCTGTCATACTTGTGGATCGATCAATTTAAGTCGATTAATAGTGTGGTAGTGTGAATCTATCACTAGAACTTAAACTCGAGCATGTGCATATTGTCCCTCATTTTCCATTCAATTTAGTGTATGTTGCCAAACTTGTTGATGCCTTAAAATGCAATGTAACATTCAGTAGTCAAGGCTTTGTCTTACAAGATTCTTAGAATATGAAGACAATTGGTTCGGGCTAGAACTGGCGATATGTACTACTTTGGTGATGGTGCACCTTAGTCTGCCATTTTTTCTTGCTCACCCATGTAGCTTAATCAATGCTACGGTCACCCCACCCTAGATAAGCTCAAACATTTGGAGCCATCTTTATCTAGTTCTAAAAAGCCTTCCATGCTTAGTCACAAATTAGGTATTCAAGACGTGTGGAAATCGGAATTAGGGAATCATGCGGGGAACTCGGGTAAAAAGCGGTCAACGTACGGTAAAAATACGTCAATAATTGCGGAAAAAGTTGGGAAAAAATCAGAGGATATATATATATATATATATGCACACATATATGTACACACATATATATAATATATATGCACATATATATTGCCCATGTATATGTACATACATCTATCACATACATACATATACATATATTACGAACATACATATAAATATATGCATTTGCATCAAAAATCCCCGTCGAAATGCCCGTCAAAACAGTTCAGGGTCATTCACTAAAAAATGACGAGACCCCACCCCCACATATCCAATTTGAAATATTATTACATATTTGAGTGGACCTACACTAGTAGATCATTTTGGTAAAATTTTATAAATTCATTTGTTTATTTTGCCTCGAAACACCAGGAATACATTTATCGAAATTTCTGTCGAAATTTGTCAAAATTTCAGTTTTTGTGGCCACCGAAACTGCATCGAAATCGGACATTTTCTTCCTATATATTGTCAAGGTCTTAAACAATATGAAACTGGAAAAAACGTATAAACGGGAAAAAACATAAAACTTGAATTGTTCATGCATAATACGAGATAAAACGTAATATTAGAGAATTAGGAGTTATTTGACCATTTCATATGCTTGGGGAAAAATTCACATTTTAAACACGATTTTTAAAGAAGTTGGAGTATGTTGTGACAATGCTTCCACGTGACTTCTTTAACTAGGGAAGCATCATAGATTTTTTTTTGCTTGTAAATTTTTTAACGTACAAAAGCGGTCTTTGATTTGGTTCATACTGACATTTGTGGTCCATTTTGAACCATGAGTTTTTATAGATTTCACTACTTTGTTACTTTTGTTGGTGATTTCTCAAGATGACATGATGCGATGTTTGGTATTTTCAAAACCTTATATAAAATAGTTTCTACACAATATGATAAATCCATTAAAATATTAAGAACCGATAATACTTCAGAATAGATTAAGAATCCATGACGTCTTTGTGTTTTGAAAATGGGGTTGTCCACCAAAGATCTTGTGCTCACACTCCACAACAATATGGGTTGCTGAGGCAAGAATCAACATTTATTCGTGTTAGAAATATAAGTAATATCATATATGGGCTGGAGCATGTATGCCAATATAAAGGCTAGTGAGGTCTAAAAGTCTCTAGGGTCATGTCCACGTTCTCCTATATAAAGGAGAGAGGTCTTTCTTGTAAACATAACATTATAACACAATACTGTGAATATAGCGTCCATCCATTCTCTCCAAGGCGGAAGTCATCTCCACCATCCGTGCCGTCTTCTTCGTCAACGGAGAAGTCATCTCCACCATCCAGTCCGTCATTCTCACAGTGATGGAAGTCATCTCCACCACCTCGATCGTCGTCTTCATCAAACAGATCGTCATCTAGGAGGCTTATTTCAAGAAGAGGAGTCATCCATGAAGTCAGGGTTAAACATTTCTAACGTTTTTTCCACAAATCTTCCATGGCGGCGCGAAACACGACTTGTTTTGCACTGTATGCGCAGTGTGTCTTCATTAGGCAGTGCAAGTTTTCATCCAGAATGCAAGTCACATGTCGTGTCCATCACGCCGTATTGACGGGAAGCAGAGTTACGCCTCCGGCAAGTCACACGACGTGTCGCATCCGTACACGCCATGCTAGCGGCAGTCTGTCATCTTTGTCCGAAAGCATTACATGCCGTGTCATCAACCAACACGACGTGTCTCCAACAGTCAGTTCATACATATTCGACAATTACACTCTATGTCACCATTAGGGTTTGCAACTCAATCAACGACGACTACATCTTCAAAGAACGTGTCCTAGATCAATTTTCCAGGCATCTTCAAAGCTTAGATTAGAAGCTTCCCAACAAGAAAAAGATATATTTTTTTGTCAGATCCAATTTTTTTTTCAGGGACTCCGCCACCGCAACCCTAGATTTGTCAGCCTAAGGCCGAACAAATCTCCTTTTCGAGTCAGAAAAAATCCATTTATATTTCTTATCCAGATCTTGTAATCGTGTCATCTACTACATGGAATCTTGTTATCGATTTTACTTCTTTGGCGATATCAAGTCAATCCTTCTCTAGTCATTTCTTCCCTCTACACTCCATGTCCCCTAATGTCACATGGGAGTTTTTTTGTCTTTGTCCACCCCAACCACTTTCTTTGTCTCTTCGTGGTTGGTGTGCAGGGGAGAGATATAGGAGATGAGAAGAGAAGGATGAGAAGAAGAGTTGAGGTACACATGGAGTTTTGTGTATTCAACATGTTGTCCAGATCTCAAAGTCCAGTTCAAGGCCAATGTTCATCACCATTTAGATTTCGAGTTGCCAAGCATTGATCTGTCATTCAGAATTCATCCTCTCGCATCGCCAGCCGAAGAAGATGATTCCTCAAATCAATTGGAAGTCATCGACGCTCTACATCAGGCGAATATGTTTCTTCATTGGCTATGTCTTGATTATTCTACTCTGGCAACACTTCAGTCTTTTATTATTGGAGCATCTTGGATTGTATGCACATTTCGTTGTGTGCCGGTCTGAAACACCTGTCTTTTGCAGAAGATCATTCAGTAGGCTACGCCAACAATATTTCCTTCTTGTTCATCCTTGCCCTCTATGTTGATGCTCGTCCGTGCCATGTCCATCCGTGCTCACGTTGATATTTGTCCGTGCGAAACATGTTGATATTCGCCCATGTCCTGTCAAACACGATGTTCCTCCATATCATGTCAAGCATGTTGATGTTCGTCCGCGCCATCACATTGATGTTCGTCTGTGTTCCATCAAGCACGTTGACCATCTAGGCTACCACATGGTGGTCTTCTCCTGGAAATTACTTCAACGATAGTAGCAACTGAGTTTGTGATTCAGATGATCTTCACATATTTCTTCAACATACTCTAAGATACTCCAACCTAGTCAAAGCACCGGATGTTTCAAAGATTCGGCGTATCAATGTAAGGTGTTTATCAATCTCAGAGGAAGCTTCAAAGTCAGAGATGTCAAAGATATTAAAGTGCAGGGGAGTGCACATGTCGTGCGAAGTTAAGGGGATATCTATCATGTTTTAGTCATACCTTTTTTATGTCTTTTTTTCCGTCCGTCATTCATTCTGGGCATGCAATTCTCCCATGCTCCAGCCTCTTGCTTTCAGGGGAGTGTTAGAAATATAAGTCATATCATATATGGGCTGGAGTCTGTAGGCCCATATAGAGTCTAGTCTAGTCAAGTCTAGTCAGGTTTGGAAGTCTCTAGTCATGTCCACCTCCTATATATAGGAGAGGGGTCTCTCTTGTAAACATAAAATTTAACACCATCCTGTGAATATATAGTCCATCCATTCATTCCAACAATTGGATATTGCCCGAGCTCTTCTTTTCCAAGGTCAGTCACCCAAACCGTTTTAGTCTCAAGCTGTTCTCACTACCTGCTACCTTATCAACTACAACCGTCCTATGTTCTCCAAAACAAGATTCTCTTCTCGCTTGTTTTTCCAAAAGATAAGATTTTTCATCTCCTTTTGCGTGCTATTGGCAGTACAATTTTTGTTCATAACTTTGATCCTAAGGTAGACAAACTTGATCCTCGTTCAATTAAAATGGTTTTTCTTATCTAATCCACCTTCCAAAAAGGTTAAAGTGCTACAGTCCAAGGCACCGTCACATGTATGTCTCCCCGATGTGACCTTCCATGAATCTAATATTTTCTTTGTCAAGCCTTGATCTATGTCACGATCGCCCTCAAACAAATTTGTTGAGTTATATCCGTTTGATCAAATGGAGTCTATATTGGTGGAGTCACCTCCCACTGATCCCCCCACTGATCATCCCATCGATCCACTAGAGTCTTACATTCCTCCTGAAACAAATTTGATTCCTGAGTTTGCCGACGTCCGTCGCCGAAACCAAATTAGAGTCCCCAACTTTAGGTCCTGACTTACTTGTCCAATTCTGAGGATTCAACACATCATGTGGTGCTCCAGAGAGGTATATGTTCTTGCACTCGTCACCCCATTCCTTGTATCTGTTGTCTTTCCAAACTTTCTCGCAAAGCTAAAACCATTGCCCAACATTTATCCTTCATCCATCACTGAAAAACTACCATGAGGCTCTTCGACACCCTGGTTGAAAAGCTGCAATGCTTGAAGAAATGGCAACTTTGCATGAGAATGGAACATGTGATCTTGTCCCGACGCCCGTAGACAAGAACATTGTCGGCTACGCTGGATCTTCTTTGTCAAGTTTAATTCTGACAGATCTGTTGAATGTCTCAAAGCCGACATGGTTGCGAAAGGCTCCACCCAGACATATGGCTTGGACTACTTTGAAACCTTTGGGCGTCAGTCACTCATATTGCCTTTGTTCAACTTGTTACCTCCTTAGCAATTCAACAAGATTGACCTTTATATCAACTTAACATACAAAATGCCTT
The DNA here is from genome assembly GCA_963693085.1 of Alisma plantago-aquatica. Taxonomy (NCBI): domain Eukaryota; kingdom Viridiplantae; phylum Streptophyta; class Magnoliopsida; order Alismatales; family Alismataceae; genus Alisma; species Alisma plantago-aquatica. The sequence continues at coordinate 433,064,463 of OY856413.1, forward strand.
TCTTTAAGGTCACCTAGAGGAGGAGGTCTATATGTAACTTTGAAATAAGAAAAGACGGCTGCTTGTTGTATTGATAAGAGGCATCCTATATATAGGAAATCAGGGAAGTGTACAGACTCAAAACTTAACCTTAATGTGCCAAGACGGACTTGGGCCCATATTACAAAGACACTTAATAACATAAATAAATAGACTCTCTAATACTCGCCCTCAAGCTAAAGTTGGGAGAATCCCAAATCAGCTTGGAAATAGATAGACATACTAGAAAAAATGGATAAGCCAAGCCCATACAAAAATTTTCTCTCCCTCAATATTACAATTAAGCACTCAAACACTCAAATATCCCCCTCAAGTAAATACTCCATAGCAGGCAGGCAAGTTGCAAAAGTTTCTCAATCATCTGGAGTAGAAGTTTCTTGATCATCTGGAGCAGAAGCAGCAACAAAACATCATGGTCTTTATCACAGTTGCTAACGTCGCAACCCAGAGAGTGCTGGGTCACAGCAGCAGTAGTAATCAACGTGCAAAACAGAGCAGGACGAGCACTAAAGTCGATGTGCAAACAAGGCACAAACAAGTAAAAAAGTCAACATGCACAAAGCACGGACAAGCCAAAGAGTGTTGGTGCACAACAGTAGCAGAAAGTCAACGTGCAAACAAGACACAGACAAGTAAAAAAGTCAACATGAACAAAGCATGGACAAGGCAAAGAGTGTTGGAGCACAACAGTAGTAGTCAACGTGCAATGAAAGCATAGACAAAAAGTAGGCAGTAGAGTCAACGTAGCCAGATACAAGTCCATCTTGTAAAAGCAAGCACTATGCATGAATCTCCAGATAATAAGCTCTCCAAGAAGCATATAACAGTAAACGACTTTTCAGATGCAAATATCAATTGTAGAAGTCCACAAGCTCTTCAAGAAGTACATTAATATCCATAGAAATATAACACAACAGAATATAATCTTCCTCTCATTCATCTCTCTCATCTATTTCTCCCCCTCAGACCAACTACGGAAAGAACCAAGAGTGGTTGGGGTGGATAATGATAAAGAAATGCCCCCGAAAGAAATATAAATTGTAACACTGTCGGGGGGTTTGGGGGGTTGAGTGGTGCAACCCTCTAGTTAGGATAAAATAAAGTGCATCCTGACTATATTGTTTGGTCCAAGGATACTGCCTCTAGGCCTCGATGTATTGGTAGTAGGCACATAAACAATGATATGACTGTTGGGCTCAACTCCACTGCGAGGATTCCGAGCAGCTTTGATTGTGTTGCTTTGGTTACGGTACAAAATACTTTCCAGCTTACAAGTTTTCGGCGCCAACCCATGTTACCAATAAGCAAATATCATATCGAGCAAGTTGATTCCTTTCATAATTGTTGACTTGGGGGCAAAGTTCTCTTTTTTTTATAATAACCTGCTCACAACCTGTGATACCATCGAAAACCCTATAATATCAGGATGTGCATCAGTAGGGAAAAGACGAGATCGTCAACAGTGATTATCTGAATCGTATTGAGATGATTATGGCCTAAGTGGAAGTGATGAAGCCGTACAAGCCGTCGGGAGTCAATTTAACGTTCTTGCATATACAAATTTCCAAGTTATCTGTATCAGACTAGTTGCAGATATGCTTGGATCCGGAAGGATGGGTGGCCATATGCGAGGAGAGGACAAGGGATAGAAGTGAGCCTGCGCAGCGACTACGAACAAAAAAATTATAGCAATAGGGACCAAGGGAACATCATCGATTGCTTCATGTTGGGTGACGAGAATGGACACCATGAGTCGTGCTTAACGTCAGATGGAGATGGATGGCATGGCGTTCTAGTAAAGGGAACTTCAGATCTAACTCACACATCTAACCCATTATGATAAACAACGACGACAGGTAGTTAGATCTGAAAATGGGTTGAAGCGGCGGGGAATTAAGCGGACAGAAAGAGGGGTAACAATAGTGTTAGTTTTTTTTAATACGATGGTTGTAGGCAGCAACACTAACAGAGGTATGGGACATGCAAGGAAAGCGACTACGGACAAAAATATGGGGAGGCAACGACGGTCAACAATAAGGAAGAAGAGGTATGGCGGCAAGCTTGGAGAAGATCTGTGGCAGCGCCTGGCGGGCAGCCAAGCCAAGGAGAGGCGGCCGCCTACAGGCAGAAGAAAGTCTTTTTCTCTTCTCTTAGATTAGGGTTTTCGGATCTTGTTCTGATACCATCTGAAAAGTAAAAGACGGCTATTCGCTGTATTGATAAGAGGCAACCCTGATCCTGTATATAGGAAATCAGGGAAGCGTACAGACTCAAACTTAACCCTAATGGGCTAAGACAGACTTTGGCCCATATTACAAAGACACTTAATAACATAAATAAATAGACTCTCTAATAGTAACAACCACCGGGATTTGCTATTGAGGCTCCCCTTCTCACGTCTACCGCCTCAAATGTTCCTTTTACGGTCTCAAGCAGTCGCCTTGAGCATGCTTCAATAAGCTTAGTAACGTCCTTGTCTCTTCTTCTCCAAGATTACATCAAGAATCATCATTTTAGCTGTCGATGTTGATGATATCATCATTAGTGGCAGTGACATTGTAGGAGTTTCAACTTTGAAAGAACCTCTAAACCCCATTTTCACACTAAGGACCTGGGACAACTTTGCTACTTCTTGGGCATTGAGTTTTACGTTCCAAAACTGGCTTTTACCTCTCACAACAAAGATGTCCTGGATCTCCATGCTGATTCAGGAATGCTCGAATCCAAGCTTGTCTCCTCTCTAATGGACTAACACAACAAAGTCCATTCGAGGGGGAGTCTTTTCATGACCCTGAACAATATCCTTGCAAGGTGGGCACATTGATTTACCTCACCATCACCTGTCTAAACATTGTCTTTGCAATCAACGTGGTTAGTCAATACATGGCTAAGCCTCTCATCAGTCACTGGAGCCAAGTATAAATGATTTCAGGATATCTGAAAGGTGCAGTAGGACAAGGTCTTCTCTACTAAAAGCCTCATTCTCCGGACATTTCATAAACCTGCTATGCTGATGCTGATTGGGCCGCGGATGTTAATGACAAGAGATCCACATCTGGTTACAATGTTCTTCGGGGAAATTATCCTATCACTTGGCGTAGTAAGAAGCAATTCGTTGTTGTCCGTTCCAGCACTGAAGCAGAATATTAGGCTGTGGCCCATGCTTGCTGCGAGATCTAATCGGTGACATCAATTCTCCTTGAACTTAGCAATCCTATATCATCTCCAACTACCCTTAAATGTGATAATGAAGCTGCAATCCATATAGCTAGCAACCTTGTGTTTCATGAGCGCACTAAAACATAGTGGTTGACTGTCACTTTGTACGTGATCTGATCCGTGCCAAAAGTTTGTCACTCCATATCTAAGGACCACAAAATAAACTGTCGACATCTTCACCAAACCGCTTCCAACTTCTTCCTTCAACTACATGTGTAGCAAGCTGGGAATAAATGATGTATACTCTCTAGCTTGAGGGGGAGTGTTAATGTAATAAGCAATTCTACTTTATTTTCTTAATTTCGGCTAATGGGCTTCTCCTACTTAAGCCCACTAGCGTCAGTTTAAATTATCATATAATGTCCGCAAGTACACCAACCTTGAGTCGAGTCTATATATAGAACTCATTGTGCTCATGTTGATTGCTCACCACGTTACTCACACTATTTGTGGTCAGAAGTATAGCTATAATAAGTGCATCAAAATCCTATATGATTTGTCGCCAGAGTCCCAGAAGGCATCCTTTTTTTTTCTTCAAAAGTATACATAGTTCTTTCTATTCAAAGTGCATGGAGTGGGACAAGGGCAGTGAGGCAAGGTCTCTGCTGGATAGGACAAGAACATCAGCAACAAAGAGTGGAAGTATGGAGATAGATGTGATGAAGGTTCTGCTCCAATTCTCTTTGTCGCAGCTGCAGTCAGAGCGTTAATGTAGGGTCTGTCATTGCTTTGGCAGAGGTAACATCATGAGATATCATAGAAGTCTCTTCAATGCAAGGAGTTGTGAATCAATAACTCTAAGCGAGCATCATCAACCATGGATTTTACATCCTTCTTGGACTGCAGAAACTCCAAAACCATCTGGCCCAAGGCAAGGCGGTGTACCCGTACTTCTCCTTGTTTGCCTCCCAAGCCGAGTTTGTCAACAGGATATGTGAGAACACCATTGCTTCCACCAGTGGGTGCAAGCAGCTGCTGCAAAATGTGACCAATTTCAGTGAGCCCCTACCCCTCCCTCATTTTCCAACTTGTGCTTAATATCACAGCACTAAGTTTACACATTTTGCCAAGACAAAGCTTAAGAATAACTTGCTCCCTGATAAGTCTTTAGCAGTACCTGCTGTGGAGTCCACAAATCATGCCAAAGAGGCAGTGTGGTTGTGTTGCCAACCTAGAAAGAAGCGGGAGCATCGGGTCTCTATTATTAACTAATCATCCCATGTATCAGTTGGTTCAGCTTTAGCATACCGTAAGGATGTATTTAGAACATGCCTTTTTTGGATCCATGTCATGCAAAGATTACTCCTTTTCGTAGCTACAATCCATGCATTGCTGGTGGGACCTTGACAATTTCAGTGATTTTCTTGATTCGCAGATCGCCGCCTTCTTTCATCCTGCAAATCTGATCCCACACCAATGTGTGGATTTTATTATCCTCTTCTGTATCACCCCCGATGACATTCCGGCGCAGTCTCAATTTCCATGATGAAGTAGGCAGAGGAAACATGGCTGACCAGAATAAATGGTTGGATGAAAGTGTGGAAATTGTTATTCTACTCATCCAACCATTACTAGAAATCTTGTCTTCTACTTGTCAAGCTGGGTGTAGACTTTATCAATTGGGAATGCACAGAGTTTCTGGCAAGTCTGCTGTGAAAGAGGGAAAGTCCCAAATACTGTACCCGCAAATCACCTAATTGAGTAGCAAGTACTTCAGAAATCTGGTCAATCACCAAAAGTTGTCACAGTTTACAGATTTCATATGGAAAACGATACTATTACATGAACTGGCACACATATCATACAGTTGTTCTTTTACATGCCTTTGTATTTCAACCAGGAGTAATTTGGAGAATTTAGTTACATCCTCAAGATCCTCTATGAAACCTGATCAATCCTAAATCTGGAGGCATCAAACTTTGTTAAGTGTTAGTAACATTTGAAGGGTAGCACACGTTGCTATCTGATTTGATTTTGAGTTTGAGGCCAACTTTTTTCCGAGCCCAACGTACATGCTGCAGAGATGGAGTTTGGCCACAAGCCACAGAGTTGATGATGGACATGCCTCTTATTGTTGTGATCTGAATGTTGAGTTAAGAAGCAACTTTGATTGTGCATGTTCCAGTTGAAGGTCTATTCTGCACCCCTAGTTTCTTATAATGTGCCAAAAGTGGGCAATATTCTGTAACCTACATTTGACTGGGGAAGCAGTGATATACATTGCTGTAGATCTTTTGTTTGAGTCTACAGGCATGGCTTGCATCGCTACGTGCTAGCTTCTCTTGATGATCTTGAAATGAGACCACTTACAGTGACATTTATGAGAATTCTCTAATAACAAGAAGACTAAAAGATGTCTCTTGTATATGAATATATTCATACCATAATCTGTCATATTTTGTTTACCCAGAAATAGAGATAGCCATGCAAGTAATGGGATTAATTTAGTACAAGGATATTATTATATCTAATTATGAAAATTTTATTGTATTTTCATTAGGACAATGTTTACTTAGGATTCTTCTTTAGTTAGATATTTATATTCGAATGTTATGTTGCTTGGTCGTCAAGTCAAGTCTATTATGTAATATGTATATTCAATCTCGGGGCTAATATCCATAAACATTTGATTGAATATGAATATAATTAGGTTATACTCTCCATCCTTTCTCCTTGTTCCTTTCCATTTGGTTGTAACAATTACATTCAGCTATTGGCTTTTATGTAATTGAATTGAAATTTGCTAGAGATACTTGCAATACTTTTCAGCCAATGCAATTAACCTTATTCTTGTTATCGACCACATGCATTCATGTAGGGAATAGTCTTTTTAAGATCTAACTGAAAAAAACCTTTTTGGAAGTTAATTACAGTTGGTGTATCTAAAGCTCGAGAAGTAGCAAGAACTTTTGCTCTGCCCATGGTTTCGGTTCATCACATGGAAGCTCATGCTCTTATTGCAAGGTAAGACGTCTTTAAAGATCAGTCATTTTGTTACTATTGCCATGCCTAGTATGTTTTTGTTTAAATTTTGCATCTAGTTTGAAACAGAGCAGCATCTGATGCAATATGTTATGTATGAGCATATGAACCCTTACAAAATGTTCCTGTTAAATAGTGTCTTATTTAGTTCTTTATATTCACGTGTTATTAGTTCTTTATATTCACTTCTTATTTTCCTATTCTATGTGGACCATTATGTAATTGTTCTCTTTATAAATATACGGGGTCCACACATTGTGTACCCTAATCCTTACAACAAATTCAAGATGGTACCAGAGCAGGCTTAGCCGCCGCCCACCTCTCCCTCCTCTTTCTCTCTCTTCCTCCCCGCCCTCTCCCCGCAGCCGCTGCCCGCCGACGCTGCTGCCGGCGGCGGCTCCTACCAATGCGGGTGCTGGGCTACTAGCCTCAGCTAGTACTGCTGCCTGCCGCCACCGACCGTTCGTCTTGAGGGTCTCCGGAGTCTTCCTCTGCTCTGCCCGCGTCGGCCTTGAGCCGCCGAGTTATCTACTGCGCCTCAGTGTAGTCTTCATGTAAACTGGTCCTTCCAGTTCCTTGTTGTCTGCTTCCGCCTAGAAGGAGGATCTAGGCGGTTCTTTCTTGGCTACTGTTTTCTGCTATTGGACTTGGTTTCGGTCATGGCTTCCTCCCATGATGATTTCCGTCGTCAAGTGACTACCGTGAAGTTGGATAGGCGCAACTATCAACACTGGATCTGCTCCATGGAGATTTTTGCAAAATCCCATGGCAAGCACTCTCATCTGACTCAGGATTCGCCTCCTGCTCCGCCCAGTACTGCCGAGTCCAAGGATAAAAAGGTCTACGATGATTGGGTCAAAGATGACTCTACTGTGATGATATGGATCCTGAACAACAGTGAAACTCGCATTAGTGTTACTCTTCTTCGTCTCTCGTCTGCTAAGGAGATGTGGGATCAACTGGCCAATACCTACTCTCATAGCAAGAATCCGAAGGTGTTTGATTTGAACAAACAGCTGATTCGTCTACATTTTTCTGGGCCCGATATTGCTGACTATTTTTCGTCTTTCAAAGGCTTCTGGGCGGAACTTGAGAACCTCCATCCCCTTTCTACTGACTTAGCTACTATGCAACGACAACGACAAGAACTTCAAGTTGTTCAGTTCTTATGCAAACTTCCTGACTCATACGCTGGAGTGGTGGATGAGATCCTTGCTAATGATCCACTGCCGACGTTGGAGAGTGCTTTTCAGCGTCTTCAACGCCTGCCAGCTTCTTCCTCTGACCCGACTTCTGACACTGGTGACACTACTGCTCTTGCTGCCATGGCTGGCCGAGGTCGTGGTAGGGGTCAAGGTCGACCTCAGGACAACCGTCTCCCTAGTTCGGGTAGAGGACGTCGGTTTCTTGGTCGTGGCTCCCTCAGCTGTGGTTCATCTGCTGATGTCTCTGGAGGTACCGCGGCTCAGCGGTACTGTGACTTTTGTGGTCGGACCAACCACACTGAAGATGTTGGAAGAAACATGGCACACCTGCGTGGGCCAATGCTGCGTCTGAGGGTGCTTTTCAGACTCTTATTGCTGCTTCCTCGAGTTCCTCCACTGCTGAGTTCATACGCTCAGAAGTGGAACGCCTCCTGCTAGAGAAAATCGGTGCTTCATCTTCTTCTGCTGCTGAATCTGGAGCTCATGCTGCAACTTACTCCGGTTGTGATTATGCCTTTCTGAGTGCTCGCTCTTCTAGTACTGGTAATACCAAATTGGTGATTGACTCTGGAGCTTCTTCACATATATCTGGAAATCGTTCTCTGTTTTCTAAATTATCTAAACCCTGTCCTAAATCTTCTGTTATGCTTGCTGACTGATCCAAATTTGCTGTGTCTGGGATTGGTGATATTTATGCTCAAGTTCTTCTGAGATCTGCTCTATATGTGCCCAATTTTCCGCTAAATCTGTTATCTGCCAGTAAAATTGTTCGTAACCTGAACTACAGTCTGACGTTTGTACTGGGTACTTGGGTTTTTCATGACCTTCGCACGAGGATGAAGAGTGGTGGGGGGCATGAAGGACCTGACAGACTCTACTATCTGGATGATTTAAAATGCATCGACACTACAACTTTAGCTTCAACATTGTCTACTTCTGTTTCTGCATTACAGTGGCACTATAGACTTGGGCATCCATCGGCTGATAAAATAAAACATGTTATTTCTGGTGTAGGAACACAATTTTTAGTGAGTCATGTCAGGTAGGCAAACAATCCAGAACTGTCTTTCCCAAAAAATCTCAGATTGGTAGTAAAAACATTTTTGATTTCGTTCATGCTGATGTATTGGGTCCTTGTCATGTTCCAAGTTTGTCAGACAATAAATACTTTATTCCGTTCATTGATGATTACTCCCATGCTACTTGGTTGTTTTTGATGAAAGACAGGTCACAAGTCTTGCCTACTATTAAGTTCTTCTTTGCTGAAATTAAAACCCAGTTTTCTACGCCCATTAAAATTCTGCACACTGAGAATGCCTTGGAATTTGTTCAAAAAAATGTTGAATTATTTTGTCGTTCTGTGGGTACCATTCATCAGACATCCTATGCTTACACACCCCAACAGAACGGAGTTGCTGAAAGGAAAAATAGGCAATTACTTGAAGTTACTAGAACTATCATGTTGCACTCTAATGTTCCAAAACATTTTTGGCCGGAAGCGGTTCTCACTGCCTGTTTTCTGATTAATCCCATGCCTTCATCTTTTATTGGGAATAAAATTCATGTCCAAGTGCTACAACCCCACCTTCCTCTTTTTTTTGTTCCTCCAAGGATTTTTGGGTCAACTTGTTTTGTTCCTTTCCTTGGACCGACTCAGGACAAGTTGTCTCCTAGAGCTAAAAAATGTATTTTTTTGGGATATTCACGTACTCAAAAAGGATATCGTTGCTATAATCCTGTTACTAAGAAGTGGTTCACGAGCAGTGATGTGGTTTTCTTTGAGGACACTCTGTACTACTATACTAAAGGGAACACCTTGAGTTCAGATATCATTTCAGCACCTCTGCCTGTTATCAGCAATTCCCCTTCCGCATTGCAGCCTGTTGAGTCCTCTTATTGTTTACCAACGCAGGAATCGGCCGCCGCAGTCTTCTCCTGCCCAAGACCCCCCCTACAGAAAACCAATCTTCTCCTTCAGAAGGTCCTACACCTGCCGAGGTAACCTCTGATCTGGATTTACCTATTTCTCTCAGGAAGGGCACTCGCTCATGTACTTCTCATAGTATTGCTAACTATGTTTCTACTGCACACCTTAGTGTCCATGTTAGTAATTTTATTGCTACCCTTTCTGTTGCATCTGTTCCAAAAAATGTTCATGATGCTTTACAAAGTACGACCTGGACACATGCCACGACTGATGAGATGACTGCTCTTTCTGACGGAGGTACCTGGGATTTGGTTGATCCTCTGTCTGATTGTATGCTGTTGGGTGTACACTGTAAAGTATCATCCCGATGGGACTGTTGAACGCCTGAAGGCCCGCCTAGTGGCCAAAGGGTACACTCAAACCTATGATATTGATTACTTTGAAACTTTTTCTCCAGTTGTCAGGCTATATTCTGTGCGGGTTCTTCTCTCTGTGGCAATCAATCTGGATTGGCCCCTTATACAGCTAGATGTCAAGAATGCCTTTCTTTATGGTGATCTCCAAGAGGAAGTCTATATGGAGCAACCACCTGGGTTTGTTGCTCAGGGGGAGTCACACAAAGTCTGTCGCCTCAAAAAGTCTATTTACGGACTCAAGTAGAGTCCACGTGCCTGGTTCAATAAACTGAGCAGGATTTTGTCTACCTATGGCTTTCTCCGATCTCATGTTGACCATTCTGTCTTTATTAAGAAGACTTCCTCTAGTATTGTGGTTCTAATTGTGTATGTTGATATTATTTTATCTGGCAGTGATCTATCTGAAATTCATGCTACTAAAGCCTACTTATGCAAACACTTTGTCACTAAAGATTTGGGAAAGCTGAGATACTTTCTGGAAATTGAAGTTTCCAGGACGGCTAATGCTCTTGTTTTATCTCAAAGGAAGTATGTTCTAGATCTTCTACAGGAGACTGGGATGCTTGGGGCTCAGACCACTGATATACCCCTAGATCCTAATGTAAATTGGGATGATGATGAATCTCCCATGTATCCTAACAATAAAAGATATAGGAGACTGGTTGGCAAACTAATCTATTTGACTGTTACTAGAGCTCACATTTCAACTGCTGTTGGACTTGTTAGCAGGTATCTTGACAAGCCTAGACAGTGTCACTGGGAAGCATTGTGTCATATCCTGAGGTATATGAAGAAATCTCCTGGTAAAGGCCTCTTCTATAGAAAACATGACCATTGCTCTCTTAAAGGCTACTCTGATTCTGACTATGCTGGAAGTAAGATAGACAAAAAATCTATTTCTGGTTACTATACATTTGTTGGTGGAGATCTTGTCACATGGAGGAGCAAAAAGCAGAATGTTGTTGCTAGATCTAGTGCTGAGGCCGAGTACCGGGCCATGGCTCACACATCTCGTGAACTTCTGTGGGTACAGTCTCTTCTAAAAGAATTTGGCGTGGAGTCTTCTGCTCCTATTCCCATGCATTGTGATAATAAAGCAACTATCTTTATTGCAAATTATCCTATTTTTCATGAGTGGACAAAGCACCTTGAAGTTGACTGCCACTTCATCAGAGAAACTATTCTGACTGGTCATATCTGTACTCCTTTCACTCGCTCAGAGGATCGAGTTGCTGATATCTTCACAAAGCTGTTGGCCAAGAAACATTTCAGCTCTCTTGTGGACAAGTTGGACATGATTGATATCTATGCTCCAACTTGAGGGGGAGTGCTAAATAGTGTCTGTAAGCGGAAGAGACGAATGGAGCGTTGTTGCACACTGGCAACGTAAGAGACCCAATAGGGTTCTCCTCTCTATTTATAGTAAAGGGAAAATTACATGTAGGTACAACAGTAATATGAAATATGAAATAAACACAAAGTAAAGATATATTAACACTCCCCCTCAAGCTGGAGTGTACACATTGTGGATGCCCAGCTTGCCGCATAAATTCTGGAACACTGCTGGACCTAATGGCTTTGTCAAGATATCAGCTAGTTGATCTTCAGACTTGACATATGGCGTCACAACATTGCCATTCTTTATCTGATCTCTGATGAAATGACAGTCAACTTCTATATGCTTTGTGCGCTCATGGAAGACAGGATTCCTGGCAATATGTATAGCAGATTGATTGTCACACTTGAGAATCATGGGAGTTTGAATCAAAATCTTCAGCTCTGATAAGACAGATTTGATCCATTGTAGTTCACAGCATGCATGTGCCATAGCACGGTACTCAGCCTCAGTACTAGACCGTGCTACCACTTGTTGTTTCTTGCTTTTCCAAGTAATCAGATGATCACCAAGAAAGGTGCAGTAGCCAGATGTGGATCTTCTATCAACTTGATTACCAGCCCAATCTGCATCTGCATAACCTGTGAGAGTCAAAGAAGATAGAGAACTCTTTGGTTTATAATAAGTGATCCCCTTTCCAGGAGCACTTTTCAGATATCTCAGAATCCTGCATACAACTGTCCAATGTGACTGTCGTGGTGTGCACATATGTTGACTTACTACTCCAACAGCAAAAGAAATATCAGGTCTTGTAACAGTTAGGTAAATCAACTTCCCAACTATTCTCCTGTAATGACCTGGATCTGAATATGCAGTATCATCGTCCACCTCCTTGATGTGATAATCCATAGGAGTGGATACGGGCTTAGAATCAGTCATACCCGTTTCCTGTAGCAAGTCAAGCACATACTTCCTCTGGGAGAGATTTATACCTGCATGGGATCTAAGAACCTCAATCCCTAGAAAGTATCTCAGCTTCCCCAGGTCCTTCGTGTGAAAGTGTTGTTGTAGTCCTTCCTTCACACGTGATATGCCTGTAGAATCACTGCCAGTAATCACAATATCATCAACATAGACAGCAATAATGATGGACCCACCAGAAGAATTTGAATAAAATAGAGAGTGATCAGTCATGGAACGAGAGAAGCCCATCTGTAAAACAACAACACTGAACTTGTCAAACCAAGCTCGAGGAGATTGCTTTAACCCATAGATAGCCTTCTTCAATTTGCAGACTTTCTGACACTCCCCCTGAGCAACAAAACCTGGTGGTTGCTCCATGTACACCTCTTCTTGAAGATCTCCATGAAGAAAGGCGTTCTTGACATCCAGCTGGAAAAGAGGCCAATCAAAGGTAATAGCTAGAGATATAAGGATCCGCATAGAATTGAGACGAGCAACTGGAGAAAAAGTCTCAAAGAAGTCCACTCCATATGTCTGTGTGTAGCCTTTTGCTACCAATCTGGCCTTCAACCGCTCAATCGATCCATCAGGGTTGTGTTTGACTGTAAAGACCCATCTACAGCCCACAACTTTCTTTCCCGCAGGTAAAGTAACAAGATCCCATGTGCCATTGTCAATCAGAGCAGAGATTTCCACATGCATTGCCTGCTGCCACCCACTGTCTTTCAGAGCCTCTAAGTGGTTTCTTGGTATCTTAATGGAGTCCATCCCAACAGCAAATGCACGAGCCTGTGTAGATAAGTGCGACAAACAACATACATTTGATATGGGATGTCTAATAGTACATGAACGTATACCTTTCCGGACAGCAATAGGAAGATCAAGGTCAGAAGCCTCTGCAGGAATCTCTGGAGTAGAAGATAGCGAAGGAGGCTCATGGACTGGTGCCGCTACCTCATCTGGATCCTGTCTATCTCGCCTGTGATAAACCTGGTTATAGGGTTGAATGGTAGGTGGATCATGCGGTATGTCCTCAACAATGATAGGTGGCACTCCCTCACTTGGAATTGCGGGTGGCACTCCCTCACTCAATTGCTCCCCCTTGCTCATAGAATTTGCAAAATATGGACTGGTTTCATGAAAGGTGACATCCTTAGAAACAAACATACGACGCAAACTCGGGCAATAACACTTGTAACCTTTACTCGTACCAGAGTAACCAAGAAACAAGGTTTTCAAGGACCTAGGAGAGAGTTTGTCTTGTTTGGGATCAAAGTTATGAACAAAGGATGTACAACCAAAAACCCGAAGCGGAACATGAAACGGTTTATCCATAGGGCGTAAGACAGAGAAGGGAGTGCGTCCATGCAAAACAGAAGAGGGCTGCCGATTAATCAAAAAACAGGCAGTGAGAAGAGCTTCAGACCAGAAACGTTTAGGCACATTGGATTCAAACATGATAGACCTAGTAATATCCAAAAGATGGCGATTCTTTCTCTCAACAACGCCATTCTGCATAGGAGTGTGAGGGCAAGAGGTGTGATGAATCATACCAACCGAACTGCAAAACTCATTCATCGCTTTCTGAACATACTCAAGGGCATTATCAGATTGAAAATTTTTGATATTGCAGTTAAATTGAACCTGAATTTGTTTATGAAAATGTTTGATAATGGAAAGCACAGATTCACGACTTTTTAAAAGATAAATCCATGTCATGCGAGAGTAATCGTCCACAAAGGAAATGAAATAGTTAAAACCATTATAACTCTGGTTTTTAACAGGACCCCATACATCACTATGGACTAACTCAAACGGACTAGAAGCCCGATTATTGACACGAACAGGATATGATAACCGATGATGTTTGCCCAACTGACAGGACTGACACTCTAGAGAGGACACATGAGCTAGATCTGGTTCCAACTTCTTCAAGCTTTCTAAGGATGTCCATATCTACAATGCCACAGCAAGGGGGAACCACTCAGCATGGCGGAGGAAACTGGAGCAGGAGGTGGATGGCGAGGTAGATAATCACCAGGAAAGAGGTAGAGATCACCTTTCCTAGGCCCCCCACCAATCATCTTCAAACTCTTGAGATCCTGTAAAACAAAGCAAGAGGGCCCGAATGTTACTGTGCATTTTACAGTGTCAATCAACTTGGCAACATAAAGCAAATTGAATGGAAATTCAGGTACAAAATGAACAGATTTCAAATCAATATCTGGTGTAAGGGACACAGAACCACTAGCTACCACCTTCCTCACAGAACCATCTGCCAAAGTAACAGATGGGTGAGGAATATATGAGTCAAGTGTGCGGAGCAATTGCCTCATACCAGTCATGTGCTGGGAGGCACCAGAGTCAACCACCCAGGGAGTTGCGGATCCAGAAGCCATAAAAGATGTAGCCTGATTACCCGCTGTAGATGCAAGGTTTGCTGTAGAAGCAGATGAGGCGCCCATACTCCAATGTTGAGTTGCCTGAATAAACCTGTCATACTCCTCCTGAGTAAGTGTGATGCCAGAGGAACTCGAGCTCGCAGTAGTAGAGTCTGAAGTAGCACAATTGGCAGCTCCAACAGGTGGGGCGGCAAGTCGCCCATGTTTCTTCCAGCATTTCTCGACAGTATGTCCGGGTCTGTCACAGAAAGTGCATCGAGGACGAGTCCCACGTCCTCTGCCCAAGCCAGGTCTGTCAGCTGGTGTAGGTGCAGGTCGTCCTCCGCGAACTGCTGCAGCAATGGAGGCATGAGAATCTCCAGAAGGAACAACAGGAGTAGGATCAACTGACTCAAAGGTGGACTGCTGAATCCTAGAGAAAGCTTCTGCAAGGCTCGACAATTTATCGGACGCAAGTATCACACTTCTTGCTGAGCCAAATGAGGAGCTAAGGCCAGATAGAAATTTAGCAGTGACAAGATCATCTCTATCTTTAATCTGCTCAGCAACTCTCACTGGATGATAGTAGCTCAACTCCTGGGAGATAGCTTGAATCACACCGAAATACTCTTCAAGTGATCTATCACCTTGTTTCTCTGCAAACAGACGATCATAGATCATAAACTGGCGAAGAGCATTCTTCTCTTGAGCATAGTGCTGCTTAACGGCATCCCAAATCTCCTTAGCAGTGGAGTAGAACATGAACCTAGAAGCAATAGAAGGTTCCATGCTACCCCAAAGCCAAGTCTTCACTAGGCTGTCAAGACGTTTCCACTCGGCATAGTCTTTGTCAGTGCTAGTGAGAGGTGCAGAATCAACAAACTTTGCCCGATCGCGCGATTCTAAGACAGTATGAACCGCATTCATCCATAGCAAAAAGTTCTTCCCATTGAGCTTGATAGGAATAGGCGAGACCTCATAATAGGTCTTGTTCTCCATGATGTAACTGGGATATGTGTAACGGAGTGATACACGTCACAAAGAAGGCTGAGTGGACGGACAGATACGCGTCCCGTGACGGAGAGATACACGTCACAACAGAACTGGAAAGAGGATGCGTTACTGACGCATCGACAGCCTTCAAACGAGAGGTTCCTAATCACACATGAAGGAGATGTGATTAGGAAAGCACTGTGGAAGAGACGAGACCTCCGGGTAGGGCTTTAGAAGGCCGTTGGATCAACCGGAGATCCCCAAGCAGCAGGGTCGGCGTCCGAAAAGGGACCGAAAGGTGCTGAAAAAGTTCCCGGAGACGTAGACGGAGCCTTTAGATCTTTGCGGCTGGACCTACGGCAGCATGAAATGAACTACCAAAGTCCAGCGGCGATGGACGGGCGGTGGGAACCCTCCCTTAGGCGGCTAGCAGCAGCGCCGCAGGGAGGCTCCTGCGCTCCTGCCGCGCGCCGGCAGCAAGGAGCAGCCGCTGCTGCGGGCGGCGGCGGCCGGCGGCTAGAAGGGACCGGCGGCGGCCGGCTAGGAGGGAGAAGAGAGGGGCAGGAGGGAGGGGCGGCGCCGAAGGAGAACGGGCGGGAGGGAGGGGCGGCGCTGGGCGGAGCGCTAACCTGCTCTTGATACCATGTAAGCGGAAGAGACGAATGGAGCGTTGTTGCACACTGGCAACGTAAGAGACCCAATAGGGTTCTCCTCTCTATTTATAGTAAAGGGAAAATTACATGTAGGTACAACAGTAATATGAAATATGAAATAAACACAAAGTAAAGATATATTAACAATGTCTTATTTAGTTCTTTATATTCACTTATTATTAGTTCTTTATATTCACTTGTTATTTTCCTATTCTATGTGGGCCAATATGTAATTGTTCTCTTTATAAATATACGGGGTACACACATTGTGTACCCTAATCCTTACAGCAAATTCAAGAGTTTTGATATAATTTATCTGCATGTAGATGAACAACTACACCCAGTGTCTCCTTCCGTCTAGGTTTAGATTCAAAGAGATCGAAATCCTTTTACCTGAGTTTGGTAGACCTTTGTGTACTAGCAGATGACACCAATTGTTACTAATGCAGTGAAATATCCTTACATTGAGCTTATGAACTTTTTGGTTTTTTCTTATTTTCACAATGAGATGACCTTGTAATTGTTATGTACATGTTTTCTTCTCTATAGCTTTATTAGAACCAGGAGTAGGAGAACAATGCCTTTTTCATTTCAAATTTTGTTTAGTCAATAGCTCATTTATTTCTCGTAAACCTTTTCTCCAGGCTAGTCGAAAGAGAGCTTCATTTCCCGTTCCTAGCCCTTCTAATATCAGGCAAGGTGTACTACCCCCATCCTAGTGTTTTTCTTTGATTAATATTATAATATGTTTGCTTCTTATTGGTTTTATGCTTACACACTATGACCATCATCTGCAGGAGGACACAATCTTCTTATTCTTGCTCGTGGTCTTGGCAACTATATACAACTAGGGACCACGATAGATGATGCTATTGGTGAGGCATACGACAAGGCAGCAAGATGGCTTGGCTTGGAAATTGGGAAAGGTGGTGGACCAGCTTTAGAAAAACTTGCATTGGAAGGTGATGCAGATTCCATGAAATTCTCAGTAAGATATTCACTTGAAGCTTAATTAATTTTTCTACTTGTAATATTCTTGTAATCTTGCTTTATTGATGTTTGATTGCTTCTAGCTTAGGACACTTTAGAATTTTCTAGAGAGGAAGTGTTAATACACCAGGTGCTTTGGATACTAAGTTAAACAATAACATTTTACCTTTTTGTGTAATTAGAATACTAGATACCAGAGTTTAGGAGCTCAACATAACACACGTCTTAAATAATCCCTCTATCTATACAAAGAATACATATGTAGAAACGATATGTGGATCCTCATGTATGCTCAAACCACACATACATCCTTTGTACACTATTATAGTATTAGCCCTCAAGCCAGAGCGCATAAATTATATTTGTGTAGATTGTTACATAACAATTGAACCCAAAAACCATTTAGGGACTTGGGAATATAATTGCCAACTGGTCATCAGAGCTGATAAAAACAAGCTGGAAAAGCTTGGCCTGAAGCTTCCCTCAAAGAAAGTGACCACATCTATATGCTTCCTTCTTTCATGAAAGACGAGATCAGAAGCAATGTGAAGTGTGAACTGCAACTTGATCACCACACTTTAATTTGTAAGATGCTTCTGTAAGGAATCAAATTCTTCAAGAAGATCTGATCCGTTGCACTCACAAGATGCAAGTATCATGGCTCTATACTGCGCCTCAAAACTGGATCTGCTACTACTGTTTCCTTTTTACTCTTACATGATGAGGTTACCGCCCGCAACTACACAATATCCTGTGCTAGATCCTTTATCACTGTTAATTATGACCAATCTGAATCAGACAATCCTTAACCCTTCATATAATTAAGGTTCTTATACGATAGATCTTTCCAGGATTTCTTTTCAGATGCCCTAGTATGCGCATGACAACCTCAAGATGACTAGAGCAGCCTAGCATGACTTCTCCATGAATTGACTCACGATACTAGTGCAAAAGCAATGTCATGTCTAGTCACAGTTAGATAATTCATCTTCCTGACTAGCTATCTGGTACCTTCATGGATCTTCAAGAAGTCTTCCTATTCCAAAATTAATTTGATTTAGGTACCATAGGGGTATATTTCTGTTTTGCTCCTAGGATTCATGTTTCCTCAAGTAGATCAATATTTTACTTTGCTATATAACGACAATCCCAACTTTGGAACTAGAAACCTCAACGCCTAGAAAAAACTTTAAATTGCCAAAGGCTTTGCTTTGGGATTGTCCGTGAAGAAAACGGGCTTGAGTTGTGAGCAAGGAACGAGGTATCCGATTTCGATACCGTTTCGACAACATGGAAACCGAAATTTATGGAAATTTCGACAAAAATTTCGATAAATGCAACAGTGCCCGTTTCGACGCCAAAATGAACGAATTAATTTATGAAATTTTACAGGCGTGATCTCTACACCTAAATGCATCGTTTTATGCAATAAAATTTTATGTGGGGGTAGGTTGGGGGGGGCTTCATGTGGGATGTAAGGGAACTGTCCTGTTTATTGAGGATTTCGATGAAGGATTTCGATGACAAAATATAGGAATTAAGTTATGCAATTTTACTAGCACAATCCATAAACATAAGTACACACACTTCTCCAATAATATCAAACTTACAACATATGAATAATATAGTAACTTACCAACTCAAATCAATTGTATGTTGAGTGTCGTGCTGATTGAGATGGTTGTTCACCATACTGTACAGTGTTGATATGGTCGACATATTGCTCCCAGGTCATGTACATTCTGTAAAGTTTGTTGTATGAAATCACATGTTCCTCGTGCACATCAGCAGAAATGAACATCATCATCCCAAACCTTGGAAAGTGATCTTCCAGATTTCTAAGATATCGACTCCTGCTTTCAGAATCAGATGGAGGTTGACGAGCAACAGGAATAACTGAGCTACCACCGCTCCATGATTGCCCCCCATCATCAGAAAATACAGTATTGTTGTATTGATATGTTCCTTGCGGGCCAGAGACATTTGCACTATATGTATATCCAATATGATGCTCTAATTCTGCTTCTGGTTGTGGTGGTGGCTGAGTTTGATATCCAGAATACCCATAGTACGCTTGTGGGTGCCCAAACAACGTATCACCAAATGATTGTTGAGGATATAGAGAATCAGAAAGCCTCATGTTTCCCATGGATTCAGCAATATCAGAAGTGGAATCAGTATAATATTGTGAAGTAGGATAGTATTGGAATCCTATAGGTGTAGCTGTAGCTGTAGGAGGCCTATAGCATGTATCCTCATGTGGCCGTGGTGGTGCACCACTGTAGTCTTTTCCACCTCGAGTTTTCTTCCTCGTAAAGGTTTTTTCAGCCATTGTGACATTTCTTTCCTGTGGATATATAGGATCCCTAGTGATATATGGACGATCATCATTTTGAGGATCAACTGCTGGAGGATACTCTGGAGAACGTTGACCACCACTTGCATTACCACCATCATCGTCGTCGTCATCACTCTTAGACTTGGACCCAGATGATGTAGCAGTTATAGATTTTGAAGCACTAGATGCTCCACCCAATTCATCTTGCACTGCTCTATCAATTTCCATATCAAGATCTACATGCTCAGGCTCTGGCTCAAGTCTTTCAGGTGGGCTTCTGTTTCTTCGTTCTTCCTCAAGTACAACACCCGAAACATCTTCAAATTGCTCCTCCACATATGATTCTGGACGGCCAGAAGAAATATTGTCTAGAACTGGACGGCCTATTTCATTCATCCATTCTTCCAAGGGATCTTCTATTGTACCGGTACCCTCATCATCACTATCATAAAGGCTCCGAAATCTATCTTCTTGGAACGTGTATGCTGTGTCAATGGGATCATGCATTTCAGCAAATTGGACTTCTTTGTAGTTGGCCTCTCTTATGGCTCTAGCTCTCAAACGCATGTTGTAGTGGACATACACGAGATCCCTTAACCTGAGAGCCCCCAATTTGTTCCTTCTTTTTGAATGAATCAAATTAAAAGTGCTCCAATTCCTTTCACACCCCCCTGCAGAAGTTGTCTGTGAAAGAATGCGTATGGCTATTTTTCTAAGTTGAGGGGCACCGTTCCCATTCCACACCCACCATTCACAAGGATCACCCTCTGCACGGTCGGCTACTGCATTGGGGTGGCCAAAGCATCCAAGGCCTTCACGGAATTGTCGTAGCTACAAAAAAGCCAACAAACATGAAAGACCACATTAATAGTTGTTAGGTTATAGATATTAGATAAACATGAAATACAATTATACAACTATTTGTATACCTGATCCAAAACCTGCATCCGTTCTTCTGTGGATGTAAGCAACTTATTGAGCACATCCCTAACCGCATTCATCAAGTCTGGTTTCATACCCAATTGCCGCGAGTAATGGTATCTTGGGTTCAAATAGTATGTTGTAAATAAATAATACAAAACCTGTTAATTTCTTAACATAGACCAGTTAAATAATTATATACATGATACAATTACAATGATTATGATGCTCACCGACTTTGTGTAGTGGATGCAAAAGCATATCAGTCCATCTCTTTTTTATGATGCTCGTGTATTGTGCATTGGATGTTGGAGCGGCTTTTTTCACATTCTCCACCATTGTTTCCATTGCGTCATATAACCAAGGCATGGTTGCAGCCTTGTCACCATCTACTAACCTCAACACTTTTACTATAGGAGCCATTACCTTAAGTACCTTGTTAACTTTGTCCCAGAAAGCCCTATTAGCAATTAGTTCTTCAATTCGTCGACCAAGTGGGGTATTGTGCTCCTTCATGGAGGTCCACTCTACTCCATTAAATAACCTCCTCAGTCCATCTCTTTTGTTCTTCAGTGAATCTAGAGCCAAGTAGTTGGTAGCAAATCTTGTTACCCCCACTCTAACTAGATCGCCTCCACAATATTCTGGGCGTCTCATTGCATTCAACAGAAAAGAATGATTATATATGAAACCTGTAATCAATTTTGCATCAATGGTCACAGATTTGATGTACTCAAGTTTTCCCATATCTTTTAATATGAGATCTATACAATGGGCAGCACACGACGTCCAGTACACGGGAGAATTCTTCATTATCTTTCCCCCCGCCTTCTTAAAATTTGATCCATTATCAGTAACAATTTGCACAATATTCTCAGGCCCAACAACTTTCATGTATTTCTTCATCAGCTTGTATAAATATGTGTACTCTTTAACCTCACCAGAAGCATCAACAGAATCAAGGAAGATAGTAGATCCACGACAATGAGCAAGGAAGTTTATAATTTGTTTCCTGTTGCCACTGGTCCACCCATCACACATGAGTGTGACCCCATACTCAGCCCACAATATCTTTTGCTCCTTAACCCACTGTTCTAGCTCTTTTTTCTGCTCGGGAAGATATTTATGCATAAGTTCATAAGCTGTGGGGGCCTTAGTTCCCCTACCAGACTCCCCTATCACATCAACCATATGTTGTAGATAGGGTTCAGTTGCAACATGTGCCGGGATTCCGTGAGCAAAAAAGAATTTACCTACAGCCTTTCCCACTTTCTCCTTTGCCCCACTGAACATGCCTTTAAGGGTTTTTTGCCTAGGTTCAGCCTTCCTAACACCTGGTTCATCAATATTTTTCAATCTAGCATTAGCAGAACGTAACAGAACATCAACTGTGCCTTTCTTCCTTTTTGTTTGAGCAAACACATCATCTTCATCATCCAGATCAACAACAGGAGGAACATGTTGACTGCTGCGACCTAGTCCTAGTCCTAGTCCAGTGACTCCAGTCCCACTGCCTCCTCCAGTTCCTGATGGCCCATACCTCCGTAGTATTCTTGCAGCTTCCTCCCTTTCCCACTCACTTCTTCTTGATTCTCTATATGCCCGCCTATACATATGCCGACCGTAAGCAGTATCACCACAACCTGGAGGATACACCATGTCATCATCAGACTCGGCAGATGAACCTGTGGCTTGTACATTGAAGAGAGTATCAGTGTAAGATTTGTTGGCCTCAATACATTTGTCTTTCTTCTCCCTTTTGGAT
Organism: Alisma plantago-aquatica; assembly: GCA_963693085.1. Taxonomy (NCBI): domain Eukaryota; kingdom Viridiplantae; phylum Streptophyta; class Magnoliopsida; order Alismatales; family Alismataceae; genus Alisma; species Alisma plantago-aquatica. Next base: position 433,086,591 of record OY856413.1, read on the forward strand.
GCTATGATCTTTCTGAAATCATCCCTAACAGATTGCGGACACTTATGGCATAAGGCAACATTCTTGTCTCCCCCAGTAATATGACGCTTAAACCTGGTGATGCCCCCTCCACCAATTGTCTTTTTGCAGAAGTTACAAACCACCTTTCCCTTGACCCCGGGAACAGGAGCACAATAATTCCAAGCAAAATCTACTTCCTTGGGTTTGGGTGCATTCTGCCTAGCACCCTCATTCCCAGACGAATTTCCATCAGAAGACATTGTCAACACTGAAATAAATCAAAAACAACATAGAATATGCAATGCATTAGGCCATTAGCAATCAAAACAATAAACGACATAAGCAAAAATTCATACAGATATGTAACTGATTAGGTACACTACTAAAATAGGAAATTAACAAGGAAGAAAAATGGTTTAGAATTATTTTTTTTGTATTTTTAGGTCTGAATTTTTTTTTTGTAATTTTAGGTCTAAAAATTATTTTTTAATTGATAAATGCACATACTTATCAATAATTTGTACATATATGTAATGGATTAGGTACACTACTGTAATAGGATATCAATCAATATGAAAAAAGGTTTAGAATTATTTTTTATTTGTATTTTTAGGTCTGAAAATATATTTTTAAATTGATAAATGCATATTTAACAAATAATTTATGCGTATATGTAAGTGATTAGGAGTACTACTGTAATAGGATATTTAAAACAATACAAAAATATCTTATTTCTAAAAAAAAAAGAATATTTTATGATTTTTTTTAATTTTCGGATTTTTAAATAGTGTATATATAAAAAATATCTTATTTTTTACAAAAATTATTTTCCTTGTGTTCATATTAGTGTTTGTAACAACTTCTTCTACTAAACCTAAGTGAAATAACTAGTTATGATGAATATATATTATATATACTATTATTAGTATTTATAATCTAAAAAAGATATAAAAATTAGTTATTTGTGTAAATTTATTGAAGATATATATAGATCCATGGCTTAGATGTGTGGATCTATGTTTAGAACACACAAATTTGATGAATAGTGGAGTAGATCTAATATTTTAGTGTAAAATACGAAATTATGTGAAATAGAGAAATATGTGTTCAAAATAGATGATATTAGGAGAAATAGAGGTTGGAAATGAATGAAAATGGAAGAAAATATATTTATTTACCTTAATGTAGTCGATCTTTGGCTCCAAATGGCAAATCCCCCTCAAAATCACCTTGTCTCCACAAAGAACAGCAGCAGCAGCAAAGCAGCTCGAAAAACCGGCAGGTTTCGCCGGTTTCGGCTGCGTACCGATAAGTAAGATGGAAAAACTGCACTGGACCCCTCGAAATTTGGCGAAATTAGCGAAACCATCGAAACTTTGGCGAAATTGCATCGAAATTTCGCGAAATGCGACGGTATCGACACGGTTGCATGGTTTCGTATCAGGTCACGTCAAAATCGGTATTTGGGGGCAAAATTTCGCCGGTTTCGGCGAAACCTTATTCCTTGGTTGTGAGCATGGTTCAAAATTTCGATTTCGACGTCATTTCCGATGGCTCAGAAACAGAAATTTACAGAAATTTCGATGGAAATTTCGACATTTTACGCTTATTTCGACACAAATTTCGATACAAGATTTCGACGACCAAATAAAGGAATTAAGTCACGAAATTTTACCAGGATTGTCTACATTCATAAAGACACCTATTTATGCAATAAAATCATATGGGTATCTTGATGGGGTGGGGGCCTACATCTACATGTGTGAGGGAAAAGAAGCTGAACTGTCAGTTTCGAACTTTCGATGAAGATTTTAATGCAAATTTCAGTGCCATAGGGAGTGAATTATTTCATAAATAAATTCAACAACAGCCTATTACAACTTAGAGTCTTAGACAATTAAATATCAATCAATATATTATGATGTTGACACTTGACATGTTGTAAACTTGTAATACAAAAGAAAGTAGTGAATTACCTAATTGAAACTGGAGTGGCGTGGTGGCTGATCATCAGGCCCTTGAACCCCACCTGGTGGTTGTTGACGAAACACCTCATTTATGTGATTGACATATTGAGTCCAACTCATGTTGTCTTTGTAAATTGTATTATATGTTTGCACATGCTCTTTGTATGCTTCATCTCCCACAAATTGCATCATCCCAATTGTCGGAAAATAATCCTTCAATGCTCTTACTTGGTCATCACCATTATGTGACCCACGTCCTGTCTGCACACCTTGAGTTGGAATGACTTGCCGCATATCTCTAATACATTGCCATGTTTTACCCCCATCATTTGTGACCATATGATCTTTAAATACAGCACTAGGACCACCTTGTGGGTAATACTGAAGAGTAGTGGGATATTCATAGGCATACTTTCCATGTCCATAATCATAACAGATAGAAGGTTGATGTGGAACATGTGGTGGGGGTTGTACAGGAGTTGGGGTAGTATAGCCAAAAAATTGTTCAGCCAAAGAGGATGAACTAGAATCTGCAATGCTCATGCTTCCCATGGATTCAGCCAAATCAAAATAATAGTCACTAGTAGCATGTTGCTGAGGTGGTCCACCTGTATACTCTTTAGGCCCTCGAGTTTTTCTTCTTTGAAATGTCTTTTCTGCAAGTGGGTATTTTTTCTCAGGAGGAGCAACTTCAACTCTAGGACCAGTGGCGGTGATGTAGGGTCGATCATCATCATCATTTTGAAATCCATCCCAAGCATGATCAGATTGAGCTGCACCGCCATCACCATCATCATCATCATCGTCATCGTCGTCGTCGTCATCATCATCATCATCATCATCATCATCATCATCATCATCATCATCATCATCAGGAGTGGAGCAAGTGATGTTATTGTTAGACTTGGACTTGGACTTGGACTTGGATTTATTAGCAGTTGTAGAAGACTTGTTTCTAGCCGATTGAATCTCTTCTTGGACGACTCTTTCAATGTCCATCTCATCCTCTACATGTTGAGGCTCCTCCTCAATACGGGTAACTGGATTGCGGTTTCTTTCTTCTTCATGTTGATCTCGTGCATTTGGTTGCTCAAATGTTGCTTCCACTGTGGCATCTGGTCTACCCTGCTCTCTATCCAAAACCGGTGCACCGCCTATTTCATTCATCCATTGTTGTAAGGGATTATCCTCTGGATCAACATCATCAACACCACCAAATGTATAAGCAACATCAATAGGATCATGGATGGCAGACAAATCCACTTCTTTGAACTCTAATTCAGTCAGATCTTTTGATCTCAACCTCATGTTATAATGAACAAAGACCAAGTCATTCAAGCGTTGTGCACCAAGTCGGTTTCTCCTTTTACTGTGAATCAGGTTGAATGTTGACCAATTTCTTTCACATCCACCTGCAGCAGCTGTTTGTGACAATATTCTCACAACAATTCTTCTAAGTTCATCGCAGCCTGTGCCATACCAACACCACCACTCACAAGGAATAGATTTGTCCCTATCAGCAATTGCATTTGGATGTGCAAAGCATCCCATTGTCTCCCTAAACAACCTTAGCTGCAAAAAAGTAAGAAAAATATTCTTTAATATGACATTACTAAATAAACTAAGGTCTGATTTTAGTTTTAAAATGTGTAATTCATACTTGATTCATGACTGTTACCCTCTCATCACCACTTTTGACAAGTTTGTCAACCACTTCTTTCACGGCTGCCATGAACTCGCTGTTGAACCCCAACTTATATTTGTAGTGGAATCGTGGGTTCAAGTAGTGAGCTACACAACAAAAATATTAAAACATGAGTCACTCATGAGTCATGATTCATGAAGCATTCTAGCAGTGTCATTGCAATATTAAATCACAAGTTCACGACTTAAGAGAATTAAGATTTGCTCACCGGCCTTGTGTAGAGGGTGTAGAAGCATCTTCTCCCATCGCTTGTTGATGATTTTAAGATATTTCTTATCTGATGTGGGGGTAATTGCAGTGATTGCTTCTTTCATCTTTGCCATTGCCTCATACAAGTAAGGAATGGTGGGAGCCTTGTCGCCATCCACCAATCGGAGCACCTTCACTATCGGCTCCATTATATTCAACAACTTGGAAACTCTATCCCAAAAGTTTCTACTGTTTACCAGATCTTCAATCTTCTTCCCTACATCACTCCTGCTTTCTTTCATAGAGCTCCATTCCACTCCAGAAAATAACCTTTTCAAACCATCCTTCTTGGCTTTAAGACTTTGAAGTGCCAAGAAGTTAGAGGCAAACCGGGTGACTCCTGGTCTTACCAAATCACCACCACAATACTCTGGCCTCCTCATTGATGCTAAGAGGAATGAATGATTGTAGATGAAGCCAGTGATTGTCCTAGCTTCAGTGATTAATTTCTTCACATGTGACAACCCACCTACAGTGATTGAAGTTAGGTTAATTCTCTATTACTCTATAGAATATAGAATTATATATTATACAAAATTAAGAATCTAAGTACATTTCCAATTGTGCTCACCTATATCTTTCAAGATGAGGTCGATGCAATGGGCTGCGCATGGAGTCCAGTAAAGTGAATACTTATCCATCAACGACTTGCCAGCTTTCTTAAAATTGGTGCCATTGTCAGTAACAATTTGAACAATGTTCTCCTCACCAATCTTCCTACTATACGTCTCCATCAACTTAGCCACATATGAAAAATTCCGAACTTCATTAGAGGCATCCACAGATCCAAGGAAAATTGTAGATCCACGACAGTAAGCTAGAAAATTAATTATTTGCCTTCTGTTGCCAGAAGTCCAACCATCAGCCATTAGAGTTACACCATACTCCGACCACCTAAACAAATGTAAATCAATGTCATTGTCAAGTAAAAATATTTTTAATGTTAAAGATCTTTATTGTGGAAAAAAGAAATTATGTTTACCTTTCCTTCTTTTCCTCAATCCATTTTTGAATCTCCTCTTTTTGTTGTGGTAAATACATATTCATCAATTCATAAGCAGTGGGAGCTTTTACACCTGGGCCTGCTGATCCCGCAGTTCTCAAGAGATGTTGAAGATATGGCTCTGAAGCTACATGTGCAGGAATGCCATGTGCAAAGAAGAATTTACCCACGGCTTTACCAACTTTGTTCTTGGCACCAGAAAACATATCTTTCAGCTTTTGTTGTGCTCCATGTGGCCTTCTAATGCGTGGTTCATCAACATCTACACCCAACCTCCCCCTTGCTTGGCTATACGATCTGAATAAAGAATCCACATTTCCTTTCTTTCTTTTAAGTTGTGCTGGCCTATCACTGTCCTCACCTAAATCCACAACGGGGATATGTGTTGCTCTTCTTCCACTGCCACTTCCCCCACCATGCTCATAAACAGATCTGTCAAGGCCCCTCCTATATGAATCATGTTGTTCTTTTTCCCATGCAGACTTTTTAGATTCTCTAATTGCTCTCCTATACATGCGGCGTTGTTGTGCGGTGTCAGCCTTCAGGATAGTCCACATCCGAGTCAGACTCAGCAGAAGAAGCTCCTTGTTTGTAATTCAATACAGTTTCAACATAAAGTTCATTTAGCTCTTTTTGTTGCTTGCGAACATCTTTCTTCTGACCCATCATCGTCCTAAAGTCATCCCTCACTCCTTGAGGGCATTTCTTGCACATTGCTACATTTCTATCACCACCAACAATGTGGGCTTTGAACCGTGTGGTGCCACCACCTCCTATTTTTTTATCACAATATTTGCAAATCACTTGTTGTTTGGTACTTGGGATTTCAAGGCAATGATCCCAAGCAAAGTCCACCGCTCTTTTAGGACCACCCTTCCCCCTACCAGCTCCACCGGCTCCACCATCATCACTATGACTGTGAGTACCTGAAGATGCCATTTCCTGTATAATTGAAAGCAAGCATAACTTAGTTATTTGATAATCATAATTGATAACTAGTTAAGTGAATCTAATCTTTGGTAATAAATTATTAGCATGATAGCATTAGCATCATACATAATTGTTCTATTCTAACTTCTACTTTTTTTCACATTTTTTTAATTTTTTTGCATTTTTATATTCTGAAATTATTTATTAATTAATTTAAAATTTGAAACATCGTATATCTATATATAATTTTCGTTGAAATAAAGTCACATATTATATAAATATATTTTCAACATTGTATACAAGCTCAGATTAAAAAAAAAAACTCAACTTTAGACTATTTTATGTATTTTCTTAATAAGATTAAGAAGAAAAAAAAATATAAGTTAGATTTGTATGGTACATTTGATGTATGTGTAAATTATAAGCATCATACATAATGGTTCTAATTTTTTTTTCCCTTTTTTAAATTTTTTTTTGCATTTTTAGGTTCTGAAATTATATATTAATTAATTTAAAATTCGAAATTTTATATATATCTATATACTTTTACTGAAATAAACTCATATAGTATGTATAAGTAGCTTTTCAACATTATTTAAGTATATTATGATGTATTTAAGCTTAGATCTAGAAAAAAAAATTAAAAAACCTCAATTTCAGCCTTTTTTATGCATTTTATCAAGAAATAAAGAAATATATAGGTGCAATTCGTAAAATAATGATAGATCTATGTTCTATAGTGACTAATCTCATAATACTAGAAATTTAAGTAGAAGAAATTAAGATTTGAGGAAGATCTACAACTTTGAAGTTTGGATTTTCGGAGTTCATCTTTTAGGCTAGAAAGAAGAGGTTAGAAGTGGGAGAAATGGAGTTAGATGGGTAGAAGAGAGGGTAAACATACCTTAGAACCGAAGAAGGAAGCCTCCAAGAGAAGAAAATCTCAAAAAAATCGCCCAAGCAGCACCCTTAAGCCAGCAGCAGCGTTTCCGTCAAAAACCGGAAACAGCAGCAGTGTTTCGGCCGCATTTCGCGAAATAGGGCCTCAAATGGCCATTTTTCACCGAAATCCAGCAACTTTTGCGAAATTTCGACAGGGGGGTGCGAAATTTTAAAAATTTTTTGCGAAATTACACTTCAGTCCAGCGATCGTATCATTTCTGTTTCTGGTACCCGTCGAAACCGAAATTTCGACCGAAATTTCGCAATTTCGGTCGAAATTTTGAACCATGGTTGTGAGATGCCTTGCTGATCATTGCCAGTATGATATTATCATCCACATATTCGATAAGAAGGACAATCAAATAAGTGCGTCTGTAGAAGACAAAGTGATCCATACTAATTTGATGACAATATTCAACCAGTATGAGTGATTCTCCCAAACCAAGCCTAGGAACCTGTTTTAAGGCATATAAACATTTGTGAAACTTATAGGCTAACTCCTCCATGATTATGATGGAAGGCACTTTGGGGCTTAAAACAGGTTCCTCAAATGTTTATGCATACATCTCCTCCATTGCAGAAGGCACCCCAAAGTGACTTAGTGCTTTTGAAACTGATTGTGGGAACATAAGACAAGGAAGATACAAAGGCATGTTATGATGGTGAAACATCAAAATAAGAAACAAAATTACAAATTGATTGAATGGTGCAAGATCCCATTTCTTCGCGTACGACAATCAGATAATCATTAATAGAAACCCTTGTATTTAATGCACTATAGCTGCTGCTGAAGGATGGAGACCCGCGTTCTGTTTTGGTGTACATGCAACTGGAGTCTGCCCACAATGGAGTAAATATGAGCATTATAAGGACAACTAGGTGGTATGCTAACATTATCATGAGTGGTAGACGGTGAACTAGACTCCAGGGAAAACTGAGAGAGATAAAGACTCATCAACACCCATTTGAAATGTGGAGAACTTATATACAAAATATAGGGTGTTCTTAAAGAAAGTCACATCAATAAAGTCTAGGAAGGGGGGTGGTGGATAGCCAAGTGGTGCGGCTCGGTAAACCTCAATGAAAGGTCTCGGGTTCGACTCTGGGTGCCCACCGTGGTACAACAGTGGCTAGCATTTGATTGTGCGTGCCGTGGTGTCCCTCCCATGACACGGTTGGTCTCGGGGTTTACTCTTGACTGGGTTGGGTCCAATGTGGCCTTGCTTGGGAGGGGTTCCTCCTTAACAAAAAATAAAGTCTAGGAAACAATACAAAAACGAACTGCTGTATCAATATCCTTTATATATATATAAGAATGTCCCACATATTGCTCAAGAAATCGGTCCGTGCGGCCGCATATGCACTCTCTTATACCTTTGCGGTCACCAACTAAACCAAAATAGCTAATCAACCCACTAACATGTCCTTTATGCGGTTGGCTTTTTGGTTAAGCGGCCAATTAACATCTCTATTTATATATACCGCTACTTACACCCATACACACATTATGATACTTATTTGTATATTTATATGAATACACTTGATATATTCACACACACACACATCTATATATTTTCTTACGTTCCACATATATCCAATTATTATTTGTATACTTGATATATTCACATATATGCTTACATATATAATATACGTATACATGTATACGTTCGTATGCCATATATTTATATGTATGTATTTCGATATTTGTACATATACATATATGTCACACACTTTAAATATATAGAGACATGTAGAAGCATATAAGACATGTATTCATATGCTTACATTTGAATATATATATATATATACTTGTGAAAAATAAGATTGTATTGAATGCAATAGGATGGATACAAGACTGGACGCCCTCTCCTTTATATAGGAGAGGGGAGACGCCCTAAGACTTAGGCTGCAAGTAATCTAAACGGGCTGAGATACAAAAGCCCACTAACTAATTAACATATTAACTAAATAGGCTAATATATATTCTTTAACACTCCCCCTCAAGCTAGAACATAGGTGAAACACATGTCCAAAGCTTGGAGATTACAAGACTCGATAAAACGATAAAAGAAATGATAAATGAAAGATAAAAGATAAATATCACTCCCCATACAAAAATTGATACTCCCCCTTAATTAAAACTCCCCCCGAACCATGTGGTGACAATGCCTCTTTTCTTTGAAAGTATAATCTGCAGGCTGGAGATCCTCGAGCTTTGAAGAAGGTCTTTTGGAGTGCATCTGGAATGAAGAACATCTGTAATGGGACCTGAATACTGCAGCAGTAATTCGCCACTTGGAGTAGACGATCCTCAACACCATAACTACGCCATCTTCATTGGATTACGTACTTAATGCGGCACGAACGCGGATGCCCAATGTCGATGTAGCAGTAGTGGAATCTTCGAATTGTCTGAGAAGACGCGCATAACGTGGCACGAACACGAACGGATGATGTGCTGGTGATACGATGCAGGTACCATGACTCTGTCGCATGAACTGGGGGCTTGATGGGAAAGGAGATATCATCCATCAAGGAAAGTCCCAAGTAGATCAGCGGAAGGCGATGCCGTAAGAACAGATGCAACTCGGAGAAGACGTGATGAAGGCAGCTCGATGAAGATATCTCTAGATGAACTATCAACATTGCAGATGTAGACTTGGCAGGCTTGTTGAGCTTCTGAAATATGAAGAAGCACCCATCTGTCTCATGTAAATGCAGCTGAAGAAGTACACCATCAACACCTGACGTACATAACACGGTACGAACGCGGATAGCTCGGTGTTGACGCTGAATGAAGATCCTTCAATGCTGTATGGAAGTACAGAATGGGTGTGCTGAACGAAGCTCCATGAAGATAATAGCCTGGAACATATATAGCCTGAATACATATATCACTATTCTCATACTCTCTCTCTCATACATATTCTCTCTCTCTCTTCTCATCTCTTCCTCTCCTCTCTATCCCCCCCGCACACCATATACGACGAGAGTGAGTGTTTGGTGTAGAGAAATGGACATATGACCCCCATGCACTGCGGAAAGGGATACACACATGATATGGGTGGGTGGGAAAGGAATTGGTGGATTTGAGAGAAATTTGTGTATATGGAGATGTGTAATATGTGGAGAATGAAACCGATAACCGGAGAGAATATGCTAAATGGGTCAATGTAAGATCCGGGTAGAAAATTAAATGGATCTAATCCGAATATCAACAGACATCTGGTATATGGGGTAGTAGATAGGGTTGTTTGGTAGCGGTGGAGAGTGATGGGTGACCGTGCTTCAGCCAAGGATAGGCGAAAACGTTGGGGCTGCAACGACGAGATGGAGAGCAGCAGTGGAGCAGCGACCAAGGACATGGATGACGGCGTTGGCTGAATGGTGTGATCAGCGGCTGGGGATATGGTTGCTGGATGATATGGCAGCCACACAGCAGTAGGAAAGATGACGATGATTGTGTCGCTCGGCTGATGTAGCACTTGGCCGCAACGAAAGAGATGATACTGGTCTCCTGCACAGCTCCGGAGATATTGCATGCCATGAGGCTGCATGCGGAGTCAAGTGCAGAGCCTCTCCTTATGAGACGACAAAGGCTGGAGCTGAGGACATCATGGCGATGCAACAGTAGATGGCTGCTGAATAATGCGAGTGCGATGGCGTCGACGGATGTGGATGGCGGCTGCTTTTGGGCGGCGCGGCGACGGCGATGGTTGCTCCTACTTTTGTGGTCGGCCGCAACACTCTTACTGGTCGCCGTCGTGGTCGCCGTCGGTTTGCTGTATGGATTCAACGACGGATGGAGATCTTTGATGGCCGCTGCTTGCTGCTGGCCGCAGTAGTTGCTGCTATTGCTGGCCGACTAATGTCCTGGCAGGCTGTGACTGCGGCTACGGTTAGTAACCAGTAACGACTTGACGATGGCTGTTGATTGCACCGGGACGGAGATAGCCGGTGTACAGAAAGAAAAATTAAATCTTTAAGAAAGAGAAGGAGAAGTCATGGAGGCCAAGATGTGCCTGGCGGGCGGCTGGCCTAAGCCATGGCTACGACGGCCGCCACCCGTAGGCGGAGGCAGAGCCTCTCAGTTTCTCTCTCGGAGAAAGGGGCCGCGGCTAGGGTTGTGTGTGCGTCGGATAGGAGAGGGAGGAGGGGTGGCAGCTAGGTTTTCCTCATGAGCGAACGTGCTCTGTTCACGCAGGAATTACTGTTCACACCGGAATTACTGTTCACGTAGTGTACTGTTCACCGTCGACGTTACTGTTCACGCCGCCGTTACTGTTCACCGATCTGATACCATGTGAAAAATAAGATTGTATTGAATGCAATAGGATGGATACAAGACTGGACGCCCTCTCCTTTATATAGGAGAGAGGAGACGCCCTAAGACTTAGGACACAAGTAATCTAAACGGGCTGAGATACAAAAGCCCACTAACTAATTAACCTATTAACTAAATAGACTAATATATACTCTTTAACAATACTATATTAAAAAGAACGAATATTTGTAACTCACTCATGTTTACACTTTATCTTCCTTTAAAAAAAGCTCTAACCAATCACAAAATAGCATTTAAACAATGCTGCGTTCTCCTGATTTCTCTCTTCTGAGATTTTTTTGAGTTTTGTAATAATTTTCTTGTCACTCGGCAGAGCTTAACAAGTTCAAAGAGTGGTCAGTTATGTTTGTAGTTGCCCAAGTGTGATTCCAAAAACTGTTTGTAACCTACACGATCGAGCACACGTCTTTCACGAATTAGTTACACATTGCCTACTACTTTCAACCATCGTCGGATGCACAAAATGTAGATGACAATCATCAAACTATCCCCATCATCTACCTCCTACAAATAACCGAGACCAGTTCAAAGCAAAATCCCTCGCAACATACATAATGCAGAACGTGGGTCCACATCCACCAACTGATCGCTCTCCTGCATGGCGTGAAGAGGAGGATGGCTGGGAGGTATGGGAGATTACAGAGGCGCAAGATGATTGTTGCGCGGTGATGATGGCTGGGGGAAACGGCGGCAGGCAGCACACACGCCAGAACCCAACTAAAATGGGTGTTCCTTGCACTTCACCTCCATCTTCTTTGCTGCCACTGTTGGCATCCACCAGCATAGTGGCCGACAGACGCTAATCAGAATTGTTGCTGACACGAAGGCAATGTGCTGGCCTGGAAGGTGTCCATGTGGAAGATTCCAGACCATCGATGGGTGAGTTCGTACTGGCTGGCTATTGGTTACTGCTTCTCTCACTGGCTAAGTTCCATTTCCCCCCTCATCTATCAATTCCGTCCGTCTTCACTCCTACGTGCTCTCTGTTCGTACCTATGGAAAGGTGATGCTTTGAAAGAGTGCACAGACTGTTGCCACCACAAGGTAAAACTATTCAGCGTGAAATGGGCCAATACTAATACTAACATCGCTTTCCCTGCTAACAATATAGCTGTTTCAGATAAAATGAAGACACTTTCAACTGCCGACAACAAATGACACATCAAATATTTGATCGTTGCTGCTTGTAAAGATGAAGCCAAAAGATGTCCTGCATGCGATAGACATCAATTACATATATGTTGGATGCCCATACAAGCTAAAGGTAAAGATCATCTTCGCCACCTACCACATTAACACTATTCACCTTCCACCTACGGCGTCGCCCTATGCCCTTCTGTTCTCACCTATAAAAGCTTCATGAGCAGCAACCACACTGATGCCGGTAAGAACATTGAATCTACAACTGCTCCATTTTTTCTCTGGTCGAGTTATCATGCACGTTAGATGGCTGGACAACTGCTGTTAGCCTGTTACCGCTCGCATCCATGATCGCTTGCTTTTCTCGGCACGTTGCCTATGTTGGACCACATTACGCTGTGGAACAGAGTTCATCGTTCGGTAGAGACACGATGGTAATTCAAGGCAAACACGAGAATCAAAGTGTATGATGAATAAGTTTCATGGGAAGCAATCTTCCCGAGCAAACTCTAATCCCAGATTGTGCTAAGAACTTCTAGCATATAGTGATGTAAAGGGATCAATCACTTTGTGCATCTATGAGGTAGCCAAAATTGCATCTTATTTAGACCTGAAGACGGATTCTACCAGGGTATTCTAGCCAAGGAATAAGGTATCCGATTTCGATACCGTTTCGACAGCATGGAAACCGAAATTTATGGAAATTTTGACAAAAATTTCGATAAATGCAACTGTGCCCGTTTCGACGCCAAAATGAACGAATTAATTTATTAAATTTTACAGGTGTGATCTCTACACCTAAATGCATCGTTTTATGCAATAAAATTTTATGTGGGGGGTAGGTTAGGGAGGGGTCCTTCATGTGGGAGGTAAGGGAACTGTCCTGTTTATTGAGGATTTCGATGACAAAATGTAGGAATTAAGTTATGTAATTTTGCAGTTATGAGCTATATACATGCATGTACTAATTTGTGCTATAACATCACATGTTCGATATGTAGGGCGTCCCCCACACATTTTACTTGGGTTGATAGTTTGCTGTTGATATTGACTCGACAGTCAACCATTTCATTGGCCCTAAGAACATTAATGCAATGTTTCCAAGTAAAATCATTATTTATTGGTGTATTTGGCTTCCTAGGACCCTCATTGTCTAATAAACCACCACTAGGATACATGTCGTCCGCATTGAAGAAAATAAAATATAGCATAAAGCATGCATCATATTAGTGTTTGATAATTTGAGTAGCAAATATTAGGGAATGCAATGTAATTATGATATATTATAGGTATATGCTATGCATGAGTAATAAATGGTGAAATAACCCCAATCCCCCTTTAGTCCTATTAAAAAACAACAATAACATAAAGGATTGCAATTATCGAAACTTCCATCGAAATTTCCATCGAAAATTTTCAATTTGTGTACATAAAACCTCGAAATTGGCGAAATTCATCGAAATCGTCGAAATTTTTATCGAAATTTCGATAAATGCAATCTTGTTGCCAGTTTCGATTGAAATCGGTATAGTCGCATGTTTCGGTACCAGATGCTACCGAAATCGGTATTTTGGGGCGAAATTTCGGTGATTTCGCCGAAACCTCATTCCTTGATTCTAGCTATTGGAGGCTGCAAATCGGGAGGACTTGCCCGTAAATGATTGGCGGTCACAACACTACCTGGAGTGGGTTCAAGAAAGAAATGGTTGTAATGGCCTAGGCTGGAGAGGAGATAATCAGCGAAAGACCCCAGACACGAGGTGTTTCCTAGGCTGGAGAGGAGATAATCAGCGAAAGACCCCAGACATGAGGTGTTCTCAAGAGTCATGACCAGGGAAGAAGAAGGATGCACCATTTAGAGTGGTAAAGAGAGAGTTAATCTCTCAGTCTGCGTTTGGCATGGGACTGGGATTCTGGAATCTGGACTGGGTTAGTCGGGGTTAGTCTGATGATCTGGGTTGGGGTAGCCAAGATGCAGTCTGATTTTGTTTGGCAACCCAGTCTGATTCTGGTCAGCTGGTCAGTTTTGAGTCTGGTTTCAGACTGATTCTGTTTGGATGCCAGTCAATATTCAACCTAGTTCTGTTTGGCAACCTAGACATGATCTGCTTATTCTGTCCTATTCTTACAGAGCTGTTTTAACAATAACAGCTTATGTAAAGCTGTGATGCCACTACAATACAAGTATAAAATTAACAAAATAAATGTAATTTGATACATAATGTGGGCGATATTGTTTGTTGGTTAGTGAAATGAATAGTAATGAGTATGGTCATTTTATGTGTTTATTTTAAATAAATTAAACTTTACAATTGTCTTGCATGACATGTTCATTTTGTATGTATGTATACAGTTGTACATATTCGATCTAGTAATTGGTAACTGACAAGATAATTGTAATTGGCATAATAGAACATAAATTACGCACAAGTAGACCAAACATCATTTGAATGATAATTTTATTAAAACGGCCATAATTGTTCCATAATAAAAGATATGACAGAGTAAAAATGATAACGTTTGCATCAGAACTTAAACAACGCCGAAGAAAAGCCGATAAGAACATAATGTGGTCCGGGGCAAAAATGTCATGAACCAAGGGAGAGCGGACAAAAAACGAGCGGCTTGCCCTGGGCCTAGACCTACACACCCATACACACATGCTAAGACAGTGTCCATCCACTATGTTGGCTAGTTTTCGGGGTGGACAATGATTGGTCTTGTTCCCACGTAGGACCTTCCCAGTTGGCCCACTTTAGGGCCTCCTCGTACTCGTCCCATGACACGGGAAAGTCCTCCTGCAATGGTTGAGGTTGTTGTTTGATGTCGTCTTTTGGCCAATCAAACAACAATGGCAGATGAGGAACATGTTTATTGACCCCAACCTTTTCTTCTTCATGGCTCTCAAATTTGGACCCCTGTTGTGCAGGCTCCCCCTGGTGTCCAAGGTCGCAACATTTTTTTTTGCTGACTATGTGTTCCTCAACATATTTGTGTATCGTTGACGGGGACATCAATATCTTTTCAAACTTTGGTCGTGACTTTGAATGCGATGTCGACATCTAATAAATTTTTAAAATAAATATAAGAGAAAATAATCATAATAACAAAGTACATATCACAACAGTTTGTACAAGTTAAAGTTGGCAAGCAAACTTAGATATGTAAGCTTGAACACGATGTTAGACTTCCAAACATAATACACAAGTACCCTTTGATGAAATGATGGTAAAAATAAAGTAATGATGGCCATAAGTTTTACAACAAAATGTTGCCAAGCAATCATAAATAAATATAAGTTGGACCAACTATGTTACAATTTCATTCGTCTGCTTAACCGCCTAAGGCTGTAGTTTTGTTGTTGGTGATTTCGTCAGTGGTAAGATATTCAGAAATTAACTGATTATATTATATTGGTTATACAACAGAAATTAACTTCAATATTATTATATTTAGACTTACTTAAGTCGTGTTTAGTTTGTTTTTGTAAAACAAACGAAAAATATTGTAACCACTCTACTAATACTACAAGGGATGAATGAAAATGACATAGTTCTGAACATGCAGCGGTGTTGTTGTCCAAGACAGTAACTAAACAAGGGGGTTGATGTACCCCTAAACATGGACATAAGTAAAATAACTGGAAGAGAGAGACACTACTAGACTAGATACACAACTTAAACAACAACAACGTGGTCCGAAATCAGCAATTGTGAGGGTCCTTTCATTGTTGTAGTCTTCTCCTGAAATTTTAACAACAAAAAATAGGTATGAAGTTTGATTACTTTAGACAGAAAGTGGAAAAACAAAATAAGACTGGAATCAACAATTTGCTAATTGGACCTACTTTGGCTTTTTTGATGATGATGCTGTGTCGCGGAGCTCGTTGTTGTCTTTAGACGAATCTGAACTGATTGTGATAGGGAAATCGACGGTGCCAAAAGGAATAAAAGGGACTTCGTAGCAATCGTCGGGTGTGTTCTCATCATCGGATCGTCGTCATGTTCACTATCCTCTATCGAATACTCAAATCGTTTGACATGATCGGGCGTCTCGTTGTTGGTTATCCAAACCTCGATGGTATTATGGTCAACCGGACGAAGAAAAAGTTTGTCAGTACGGCCCAATAGCATCTTTCTAACCCACTCGCGCCAACCAGACGTGGATACAAGATTGCCGACAACATCGTAGTTAACCTCGATAACATATGTTGAATTTCCATAATTTAGGTACACTTCACCAGCCTTGTAGTGTCTTCCGTTTAGATAACACCAATGTTTAGGTATAATGAGTTGTGCTAAGGAACACTCGTCTAGGATGATGTCCAACTGTTCTTCAATAGGGAATAGTAACATTGGGGTAGTCAGGTAGAGGCCCATGCCATGGTCTTAGGGTGTTGTGGTTGGAGAGAGTGTCAACAATTTAGATGTTATGCCTACAACAATGTAAGATAATGTTGAGAAAAAGTAATATAAATGTAAGTACTAAAAACAGACAACAACATGGGTTATTACAACATGTCCGATGTTTGAATAAAATTTAGATGTTATGCCTACAACAATGTAAAATGTTAAGAACAAGTAATATAAATGCAAGTACTAACAACAGACAACAACATGGGTTATTTCATATTCATGACGGAGAATTGATTTTTTCAAACGAATAGATAACATATTTTCTGCGTAGTTAACTGCAAATGAAGCAAACAATAGTCAATCAAATACAAACTGGCACTCATTGCACTAAGTTATTCATTTTCTACCAACATCCTCGGGTACTCTGCATGTATCTTCTGTATGTATTGTGCAAGTATGAGATGTGTCTTGTTGGTGAACCCGATGTTGTAAACCTGGTGGATAAGTTCGCGGGCTAGTCCAGAAAGTTTTTGGAACTGCATCCACAATTTTTAAAAATTTCCATCTCGCCTTAAACACACCCATACCAAGGAAGCACGGACACTTCTAGACAGCCCCCGTGTCCGTGTCGGACACATTTTGGACACGGACACTTCCCGGACACGGCCCAAAACGTTTTGGACACGGCTGGGACGTGTCCAGTTCAATTTTATTTTTTTCAGCACACCGGACACAGCTGGACACTGCCCGGACACTTCCTGGACACTTCACTACAGCAGATGCTGCTGTAATTCCATATTTGACGATGCAAATATTGAATATACAGCTGCTGTTCATGTCCTATCACTGAGAAAATGTCACATAGAGCTAAGATCTGATCACAATTACAAGTAAATCTGTTGAAAGAAAAAACAATATGTAAAGTCTAAGCACTGAATCAGATACTATGAATTAAATTATGGTCTAATAAGCTGGTTAAATGAGTAATATGAACCTCATATATATAAATATTCTGTAATATACTATATTTACAAAAACTACGTGTTTAGTTTTGTTCTTCACATTATATCTACTACACACACAAAGACACACCTCTACATGCATATAAGATTATATATACATAGATACCTTAATCTGGACAAACTTAAAAATAAATTCCAGTTCATACATCATACATCCACACATATTGATATATTAAAAAAATATTTTCCCCTCATCTAATGCCGTGTCCGTGTCCTACATTTTTGAAATTTGCCGTGTCCCGTGTCCGTATCCGTGTCAGTGTCCGTGTCTAGAAACGTGTCTGTGCTTCCTTGACCCATACTAATATCAGTTCTGCCAGTTATCTCATGGAACTCCGCTATGGCATCACGCCAACCCTACCGTGCAGAAGGTCCACGTAGTTTGCGCAAGTAATATTGTCGACCTAACACTGTTTCTAGGGCTGCATCACATTCTGCATCCCATACAAATTGATTCATTGTATCTGTTAAACTGAAAAATAAATGTGTAGTCGGTAAAGAAACATTCATGATGGAGATAATCTAGAATGAGAAATTATATAACATTTAAAATTAAGTACCGTGTGAATAATCTTAGTACATGTCCACCATTCAAGATGGTAGTAGGAAACATACCTTCCAATTATACATTAGTTTGTACTAAGTGTAGTACGTAGTGAAATAAATATGTGGTACATTGATAAAGACAAATTCATATAGACTAGTGTAGCAAGGGCATTAGATGACCATACAGTGAGTGGTCATGCTTCAAGAGTTGTTGCGCTGGCCTAAAGAAGGCAATGTAAACAGCCGGTAGATAGAAGACTGTATTTTTGTCAACAAGGAAATGAAGTCCGATTTGGCATGGTATGATTTGTTCGGTTCAGTTTGGTCAAGCAATGAAAAACCTACACTTGTTACTAAATTCAGCTGGAAAATTTGGCATGGTATGATTTGTTCGGTTCAGTTTGGTATGATTTCTTCGAAAGGTGGTTCATTTGGTATCGGTGGTTCATTTGTCATCAATGGTGATCATCTCAAATTTTCCTTTAATATGACCAATAGCACTTGAATCAAGAAACCAAGAAAAAAATGCAACTCTGTCGGACTAAAATAACGATTCTGGCCAACAACTCTAGAGTAGGAATCGAGAAGTCCAGCAGGAAACGGAATAAGTTGAATCTCCTGACGGTGTTTCTGGAGAGTAGTCAGTGGTCAACTGATGGTAATGTTCAAGTTCATACTAGAGCCCCTTGAAAGAGGCAAAATAATCAGCAATGCCAGATGCAGAGGACAGACGTGACCGTGTCAAACTCTTGTAAATATCTGATGCCTTTGATGGATTCTGCTTATGAGAGTAAATGTTGAAAAGTTGCTTCCACATCTCTTAGGCAGATGATAGGTGGACTGTTCGACTGATCTTGATTCTGCATTGTTTAGAGTCCATGTTATATCAACGTTTTCGTCCCAAACCCCTTAATTATACGTCCTCAAGTCACAGTATTAGATGTCTTCCCATTTTTTCCAGCAACTGGCTTTGCAGGTGCGGGAGCAATAAGATGCTCATTTCCCTTAATAGATAACATAAATCTGAAAACATCGGTACCCAAAGTGGTAGTTGCATCCATCAAAATTCACAATCATTACTTAAAGACGCAGATTTTCAGAAGTAGTCCAGAGCACAACCATGATGAGAAGAGATGCAGTAGAAACAGAAAAAAGAGAAAAACCTACGATTATCTGGACATCGAAAACAAACAAAGAGTAGTAGAGCCGAGTAGATCCACTCACATTACAAGCTGTAGGAAGCAACAACGGGGGAAGAACACCCCCAAGGCTTGGTCTTAAGGCCCTATACTGCTTTGTAACTCTAGAGACGCTCCGTAGAGAAGAATCAACAAACACCTCCTTGGCAGATCAAGGGAGGGGGAAAAGAAGAGACAGTCCTAGCAGTACCGATCCGACAGAGGCTATGGCAAGTCCTCCAGTAGTAGGGAAGGCAGAAGAAGACGAAGATGGGAGAAACGAAGGGATGAAAGTGGTGAAGAGAGATGGAAGGGATGGAGGGTTACAAGCAGACTGTCAGCTCTGATATGCTGTGGAAAGTTGAAAAATGTTGAGATACCCTTGGAGGTATGCCCCACTTGTATTTTTAGCAAAAAGTTCATAAAATGACTACGTACATACCCTTGAAGTTGCAATTACCCTCAACAGTGAGCTTATTCAGTCATGCAGGAGTGACTGTCAAGGGGCCAGCCAGGGTGAATAGTCTGCTGACAGTATACGGCTAGGAAGCACGGAAACTTCAATACAGCCCTCGTGTCCGTGTCGGACACATTTTGGACACGGACGCTTCCCAGACACAGCCCAAAACGTTTTGGATACGGCCAAAATGTGTCCTTTCCATTTTTGTCCTTTTTGCAGCCCAGACATGGCTGGACACTGCCCGGACACTCTCTCGACACATCAGCGTAATAGTTGCTGCTGCTGCTGCTGCAACCTATTTTAGTGTGTAAAATCTGAATATGCAGCTGCTCGTGGGGCACATCAGCCTAGTAGTTGCTGCAGCTGAAACCTATATCACTGTGTAAATTCTGGATATGCAACTGCTTTTTAATTATGTCTTGTCACTGAGAGTTTGCATTACGAAGCTGAGATATAATTACAAAATTGCAAACAAAATGTTTTTAAAAGAATCCACATGTAAAATCCTAGTTGAACTAATTATCATGTCACAATTTGTCTACTAAATTGACTAAATGAGTAACATGTACTCGTTTATTCAGTCTGAAAATCTTCTATGTTTACTATAAAAACTGCAACAACATATTGATGTGTGCTTGATATTGTTTATACTACACAAAAACACACACATTCATATTTATATACAATTCTGAATATATACGTAAACATGTTTCAGATATTTTGCTAAGCAATTCCAATAGATATGTACATGCATTATACACACACATATGTATATATTTTTATGATTTTTTTCTCACCCAAAGCCCTGTCCGTGTCCTATATTTTTTAAAATTGCCGTATCCCATGTCCGTACCGGTGTCCGTGTCCATGTCTAAAAACGTGTCCGTGCTTCCTTGGTATACGGTCATAATGTGATTGTAAATCATGTCTTCACCAAAAACTTAAATATAAAACATGTGGTTTAGTCTCATATTGGCTACTGGTCTAATTAGTCTGCATTAAAACACATATATATACTCTCCTTAGGCCTTATTCGAGGTCAAACCTGATGTTTTAAATCAAATATGTTTTGTTCCTCCTAATTAGTTGATAGTCTACTTATTTAGACA
Organism: Alisma plantago-aquatica; assembly: GCA_963693085.1. Lineage (NCBI taxonomy): Eukaryota > Viridiplantae > Streptophyta > Magnoliopsida > Alismatales > Alismataceae > Alisma > Alisma plantago-aquatica. Next base: position 433,107,542 of record OY856413.1, read on the forward strand.
GTTCAACATTTAATCGTTAGGTTAACCATAAAATCAGAGCCTAAGGCCTAGTCTTTTAGGGTTATGGTTCATGTATAGCCGTCTTCTCCTTCATATGTTTCTTCCCTGCACATCCTTCCCCAGTCACTGTACCCACCTTTTTCTTTCCTCTTCTTCCCGCTGGACCTATGGCAACATTGACCCCTTAGTCCCTTGCTACCACAGCCAACAACCACCAAAACTGTCGGTGCCAGGAACATAAGCCAGCTAGACTGCCTGCTAAAATGACACTAGCCAGCAAGGTCACCGTGTTGGTGTATATGCCCAGAGAGCCAATCATATGATGGTTGTAATGACATAACTTGTAATTGATTTGATTAATAAATAAAAGCAAACTTCTAATTTATTCTGTTGGTTCAGTTTTTAGATAATGAAATAGTACAATAAATGTCTAGAGAATGAAAATACTCAAAGACGTATGTCTTCAAGTACGTGACTTGGAAGAATGAGATCATACATATGTTAAGAGTATATACATTCTCATTATGTCCCTGACCCAGTTGTTACTGTGGAAGGTTGATATACAACAATAACACATAAGATCAAAGTGTGAGTTGGTTGATGACAAAATCTCATTAGTTATGATATGGCGATATCAAACCAAGCACACAAATACATGTTAGAGAACAATGCATCAGATAGACCCTCCATGAGACTGACACATGGAAACCATTACCATGGTAGTCAGAGTCATCTCTCATAGCGATGTTGGTGTTTGTGGTTCTTAGACTTGAAATCACTGCACTCATCACAGGTCGTTCGGTATGATTTGACATCATCAAACGCAATCCTGAAACATGTGTTGTTATAAAGGTGATGATTGAGTGACTGACACATGAGGACTGACTACGAGTGATAGAGATGGAATTTGTCCCTCCTATGGGAGTATGATATCCAAGGCCACTTGAGTTAGCGAGACTGAGAAATATATGGCCATGTACATGTGAGTCAATATATGATATTGATTTCACACATATCTCATACAATTTGCTACAGCAAGAAACATAGATTGAATGCTGAAGAGGATGAAAGATCCATGCTTCGAGTTCAATCTGAATATCAGTGACAAAGGAACTATACAAACATTATAACACTATATACGTATTGTAGGTTAAAGTTGTTCTCCAACTTTCTATTTATTTGGGTAGCAATGATGTGTGACTAGGCACCTCTCATTGCTTGTGATGTCATAAGTTGTTATGGACATTCACTGCCAACGTAATACGGGACCTATAGGGTCACACACATAGGAACTCATCTAGAAGAGGATTTTGATCTTGAATGATGATTGGATTGAATACTAAAATGTTTAGGTATTCAATTCACCCAACAAATCAGCTAACTGGACTGCCAAACGATCGATTCAAGTGTTGAGATAGCCATTTAGAGTGTTAGGCTGATTGTATTATGCATTGGCTGGAATTCAGCCTGACCCGGCCTGTGAGACGCCCGTCTCAGGTGGTGCGAGACGCCCGTCTCGCATGCACCAAACGACCGTTTTGGGGATGCAATTCGATTGCATCAAGGATTGGTGTTGATGTCATGTTATGCATTAATTGGAATTGAATTACCGACATGCATAGAACTGGTAAACATGCAAAACAGTCGTCTTATACTCGTCTCGCATGTCAGACGACCATCTGGGTTGCCAGGCGACCGTATCGGCCGCAGGTTGCGAAATTTCCAGAATTGTTGCAAAAATTCAAGATCTTCCGGTCCCTTCCACTCTCTCACAGACTGAGAACCTTGACCCTGACCTCTACTTTAAATAGAGGGTACTGGGGGCTTACCAGAGCACAATATAGACAACTGAGAATTACTTGCTCTGACAATTGTTGTCCTCTCTGGTTGTGCTAACCAAGAGAGCCCAAGCAAGTTCTACCCGACTAGGGAGGGATAGCAAAAGAGAGAACAACTGAGGGTCATTGTTGTGGGAGAGTAAGTTGGTGACTAGTACACCAACAGGAGGGACAACTCCTTCCAGTTCGTTCTACCAAGACGACAAGAGTTCTAGTTGGTTCGTGTGAACTTCTCTAGAGGCGAGATGGTCTTTTGCCCGTCGCTAAGGAGGACGACGTCAGCCAGCAGTCGGTTACGAAAGGAGCTGCTGCAGACGACGACGTTCAAGTCTACTGTCCGTGGAGGAGCAATCAGACGAATCTCAGTGCAACCAGGAGCTGCATAGGAACCGTCCTAGACAGAGTGCACATCTACATCGACGAGGATTGTCGCTAGACTTGCTCCAGAATCAGGTATATCTTCGTGAAACCATCTTTTCTATTGCATAGTTATTGACGCGATCCGCTGGTTAATGAGAAATATGTCAGTAAATTTTTTATTTTTGCCGTCTATCTGATGCCGTATTTCTCTACACGCACCCCCAAAGAATAGCAACTGGAAGGCCCATCAAGGCATCAACACCCCTAGGAGCACCACCCAGGAGGGGTGCTTCCCTGAAAAGTGTAACAGCAGGCCGGCCAGGCCTGCCACCAGCGTGAGTAGGGCCATCCACACTTGCCACCACCTTCCACAACCCCTTAGGTTGCCACCAGCAGTAGTAGCTGCCTCAGCTGGGGCTGCAGCCTGGTGCAGAGCAGCCCCCAAGGCCGCCTCTGCAATTCTAGCCTTGTTGGTTGTTGGGTGCTCTATCTTTTTCTAATCTAGGATCGACTACGTTCATTTAATTGTGTTTGTTTAATTACAATTAACAAGTTGTTGTTCTTATCATCTTCCTTATCTCTAGTAACTTTTATCTGCCTGTGTGGAATCTTGTTCTAAACTAAACTTGTTGGCTAGCAAGTTAATGGAGCCAATGCTCCCTAACCGTTAAGGACGTACTTATGACTTGCAATTTTCTCTCTGTTTGTAATTTACATTTGAAAGTGCCGTTTCTTAAATCTTGCTACCCTTACAAGGTTCCTATGCGACAACATAAAGATTGCAACTTTTCATATGCTGGATTGAAGACTCAAGTTAGGCTGGCTATTGAAAGGAATCATATGTAAGCAAGCATTTCATCATAGGTTTTTGTTTATGCAAGCAAGACAGCATTTAACCATTTACGCTGCTTCTCTTGTTCATAGTTTCATACTAAAATTCTCAACTACCAGTTAATTCTGGTTTATATAGCTTCCAGTCCCCACATTTTCTGTTATGCGTGCCTGATCGTTTTTGTTTTAACTATATGTATGGATAAACTATCTTTTGGAAGATTGGAGAATCATTTAATAAGTATTATTGTGAAAATACAAAATTCTAGATAATTTCTGTAAGCATGTTTGCCTTTTTGTAAACATATTGTATTCAAACTTTCCACCAATAGCTGAGCTGATGCTTTCTTGGATTTGTTTGTGGTTACATAATTTTTCTGTGGTTGCCACATCCTTCCTTTCAGAAATGCGAATATCCCAATTTCTTTAGCAGACGGTCAGAGTAGAAAATCAAGGGCAGATATTGCTGCATCGTTTCAGGTTCCATCTATTTTTCAAAGTTATGATAGCCGCCTCCACTTCTTTGCCTCTTATTCTTCACGAGACTTCATGTGTGCCTGTCTTCGATCACCCAGCTCTTGGTTGTTCAATTTGTTGCAGAGAGTCGCTGTTCTGCACTTGGAGGACAGGTGTGAACGTGCAATTGATTGGGCATTGGAAATTGAACCTTCCATCAAACACCTGGTAACATATATTTTAATGTTATAATTACAAGAACGGCATCTGTTGTTATTTTGTAATTTTCACTTTATTTTTTTTCTAGGTTGTTTCTGGTGGTGTTGCGTCTAATCAATATGTTAGGGAGCGTCTTGATCATGTAATAAATAAGAAGGGTTTGAGACTCATATGCCCTCCTCCAGGGCTTTGCACAGACAATGGTTGGTAAACCTATATAGTTCTGCGGATTTCACAAATTATATACAGTTACCATCATGATTATTATTAGGCCCATGGTAACTGAATATTTCTAGCTCAAGTGTTGTATATAAATCCGGCCTGCTGTCCATCAGATTTGACTTACTACAAATTATTGCACACTTTCTTGATCTTGTAAATCACATTGATACAATTAGATGTAGTTTTATGCCAGTTCTTGCTCACTTTGTGTCTCTACATCATAAATTGCCTTCTGACTTCTTCTGCACATATGGTGTTTCTCATCTAAACCACAATCATTCTAGCACATCAGGTAGAATTTATATAGTTGACTGTTTACATGTGAATGGCATGCGCCCTGCTACTCAGGTTTAATACACACCAACTACCTTCCATATTTTAGATGTTCTAGTTCAATTGGTTGGGACCAAATGAGAGCTTTTGATCTTGCTCCCTAAAAGTGCAATGTTCTATCTCAGGTGTGATGGTTGCTTGGTCAGGGATTGAGCACTTTTGTGCTGGAAGATTTGATCCTCCACCACCTGCTCAAGAATCAGAAGATTTTATGGTTTGTTTTCTCATTTATTTAGACAACTAGAACAATCTTTTTTATAGATGCTTGTATGCTTCTCTGAATGTTCTCTCCAAATGAAAAAAATTTTCAGTTTTCAAAACCAATGGTTTCCCTAGCTAGTTTACTTGACACCTTAAAATCTGTTGGCTTATTTAGATCTATACTGCTAGGTATGTAATATAAATGTGAAGGTGCTCTGTCTAGCTTAGGAGTCCTTGCATATGGAGAGGGAACCACTGTGGGCTTAGCCCTATTCATTCCACTAAAACAGAGATCTAGCACCTGTTGGATGGATGCCCTTTTTGTCTCGACTCCATAATGTGACTAAGTTACTTCTGCCATTTTCATTTATAAAATGTGTTTTTCAATAAAACTTGTGGGGTCTGGATTTTGTTCTTTAACTTATATTCTAATGGTAAAGCTTGATGAGCCTTGGTTTTAAATTATAATTGAATTCATCAACTATGAGCTTTAGGCACTTGTCATTTTCACTCATTGCACATATACCTATCTTCGTTATGTAGCTTGACTTGCGGCCAAGGTGGCCTTTGGGTGAAGAATATTCCCAAGGGAGAAGTGAAGCTCGTTCACTGAAAAGGGCTCGTGTACATCCATCATTCACTTCCATGATCCAAGGTTCTTTGTAGCAAAAGTCAGCTGCCAGATAGCTTGGATGGATGAGAAAGGTAAGATGGACTTATTGGAAACTTGTGTTTCAAACTAATGACCATTGCTCACAAGCATCTTTTGTTAGCAGTACTTCATTTTGTTTATTTGAGCTCATAGATTGATTTGATAGGACAGCCAAGCCATGTTTGTCCCTGAGATATGTTAGAAACCAACACTTCTGTGAAACCTCTTTGAAAATCGTCTTATTTATGTTTAAGCATAAATACTAATTTTTGACATGTATCACTATCAGGTACTTAGCACTTCCATAGTTGTGGTTTGTTCTTTCCATTATTACGTTTAGTACCACTTAGTTTCTTGTGTATACTGCCCTGACTATAATTATGTACGACTAGCCATAATGGAAACTAGCATAAATGCAAAGATGTAAAGGGATGTAGCTACATTGACGCAGATATGTAATATTTTATTTATGACGCTAAACAGTGTAAACCACTCAATGTTGTACTGCCTTCTAGAACAGAGCTTAAAGTTTTCCAACCTGCAGTCATTTAAAATCTTCATTAAAAATCCACATATAAATAGCCTTCAACAAATTTTTTAAAAGAAGGGGATATTTTACTAGGCTCATATCCAATGATCTTATATGACCTCAATATTATCATAAATTAAACAATGCCATGTGATGAGTAAGCAAGTGAGACTAGTTGCCGAGGTACATGTATGTTAACCAAGGAAGAAAATGTCCGATTTCGATGCTGTTTCGGCGGCCACATAAACAGAAATTTCGACAGAAATTTCGATAAATGCGTTCCTGGCTTTTTGTTGGAAAAATAAACGAATTAATTTATGAAATTTTACCAGAATGATCTACTAGTGTAGATCTACTCATATATGTAATAATATTTCATATTGGATATGTGGGGGTGGGGTCTCGTTATTTTTTAGTGAATGACCTTGAACTGTTTCGATGGGCATTTCGATGGGGATTTTTGATGTCAATTTTCAATGGCAAAATTAATGAACTAAGTCATTATAGTTTGCAAACACAATATATAGACTTAAAGACACAAAACTGTGCAAAAAAATATGCTCTAGCTAGTACATAGTATATAAAAAAGTAATAAAAAAAATCGATGATCTGCCTGTTTCGAGAGTTTTGTCAGTCAATTTCGATGTCCGATTGCCACAGAAATAGAAATTTCGCCAAAAATTTCGACAATTTCGTCGAAAATTTTGAACATTGATGTTAACATATAAGACAGGGAGTGATTGTTTTTATTGACTTATAGCTACACGTAAACCCTGCTTCTCTATATAGAAGACGGGATATATCCATTGACTGTGATTGTTATACACCGAGCCTGTGACCAAAGGCTAATCGGGGCAGGTTGATGAGGTTCAACTAAATAATAAAATAAGAATTTTTGTTAACTGTCAAACACCTCATCTCAAGCTGGATTATGGGCAAAACCATGTCCAGCCAAGACATAATAGAACTGAACAAGAGATAAGATACAGCTGATCGTCATGCATCATGAATTCGTTGATGTTGTGGGAATATTATTTTTGGAGAATGTAGGAATGACTTTTTAGTAATGAAATGTTCCGCCCTCTGAATGTTTGTAGAAGCTATCCATAACGTCCACACATGGGAGGGGGAACGAGCTACTGAATTGACTTTGTATGCGTCACTCCACAATAGTTATCTTAAAAAAAAAAAACGCTAACAAGCACCCCCCCTAGAAACAACAGTTTTGCGGACTAGTATCTAGTGAAGTTTTGAAAAAATTAAAATGCATTTGATAACAAAAATCACAAACAATCCCCATAATCACACTTTGAAGGGCGGCTGATTGAAGTAGTCGAGTTGCACTACTACACTGGAGCATAGTCACAAAGACAAAAGCCAATATTTGTCTACTGAGATGAAAATCTAGACATCTGATTAGAAGTAAAATTAAATTTGGGGAAAATTCATTTGAAATTCAGCTGAAGTGTGTCTGACTATTTATGCCAATTTTTTGAAAGTAACGCTTACATAGTTCATATATTTGCCACAAGACCGGACATGTAGGCATTATGGTATAAAACAAGGGAAGTATAATCCTGGTCACCGAATTGTATAAGATAGATGTGCCCCTAAATCCTTCTAGGGATTGTTATGTTAATTTGGGTCTAACACATTATACAAGTTTGATTGTAGAAAATTTAGGCTTAAGTCAGATCAACCAAGGACAACCAATGTTTAGTGTAAGTTAATTCGGGTTTAAATGAGGTCATATTAGGTCTAAATCAGGCCATGTTACGTCTAACACGTTTACTATGGGTCCGAGTTAATCATGATTAGACAATTAGGTTAATTGTATTTGCTTTTGAGTTTGATTGTGACAAAATTTGGGTTTTAAGAAGTCTAATTTAGGTCTGGTTTGATTACGATTTCTTTATGACAGTTTTCGCTCTAGTTAAATGTTATTTAGGCCAGTTTATGTTCAAAGCGCCCATTTAAGCAACTTCTTAAGCGGTTAGGCACCTGTAGTTGAGGAATTTTGAGTGAAGCAGCTGCTTAAGCGCTTGGCACAAACGTGGGAGCTTAATCTCGCTTTGTGCTCGCTTAATCTGGCCTGCTAAAGAGTACAAGTATACCTGTTTAATGTAAGGAGATTGAAGTGACAAAAGGACATACGGAACAATGTTGAACTCTATTGCAACTGGATAGTGCCCATGGAGCATTTTTTTTCTGTCCAACCTAGTAGCAGTTGGGATCCTTTTAGGAGTAGAATCCTATTCCTTCCAACTGTACACATCTTCCTTGCCGTAAACGGGATGGCCAAGGTACTAACTAGGGCCTCATGATCGGCCATTTTTAGAAGCTCTGACCAACAACTGTGCATGAGCCGAGAAGCAAAGAGTTGTCATTAAGAAGCTTCTGCACGGGAATCAGAGGACCACCCTAGTGGTAAAGTGGCAATAACTTCTATTGCATGTGAAATCAATATATCTTCACTTGCACACCGACAATTACGTCTATATTGTGTCCAGGTACGGAGGGGTAGGTTGTATTGTTTATGTGATATATATACTATTTACGATTTCACATTTACTACTTTACTGCATATAAATTGATATTCAATATTACATGTAATACATTATAAATATATGTGATACACTAAGTATATACAAACTGTTTGGTAGTGATATTGTTCATTGTGTAGTCATGCATATAACATCTCTAATTAATATTATGTATTCATAAAATCTATAACATGTACTATATGTGATTTGCTTATTGTTTATTTTACACATGGTCGAAAATTTACTCTCAAAAGACGTGCAATAAGCACTTCTCTCAGGAATTTATAGCATACTTGCTTTTCCAGAAAGCGACCAATTTAAGTGTCCGCTTCACACCCTCTAATGTGGGTTGGCCGCTCGCTTCCCGCTTTCCAAAACTTAGATTATTGATTTGGTTGCAAGAAATGACTTTTGGTCTTGATAAATACATATTATATCCCTATGCATGCATTTTTTGAGAAAACTAACACTAAAATATTTTTGATATGTATGTATTAAGTAAAATAAATTTGCATGAAGCCTACCCTAGAAACCACCACCTGACAACCTTAACACATACATGTGTTGTAATATGTAATTTAAGTAAAATATAATTAAAAATAAATAATAGTTGCCCATGGACCCTATCATAAAGGCCACCACTTGGCAACCTTAATATGTGCATGTGTTTGTGTGTGTGAATTATCTCACAGAGTATCATAGACTAAGGATGTTGTTAATGAATGGAATAAGATACAAGAACATATAGAGCACATTCAAAAGCAAAAAAACTTTTTTGGTAATTGTGGTATAGAAAATATGAACTTTGTGTCATTATCCTCTAATTTTATTGCTATTTCTAAACTGATGAGTCGTGAAACTTAAAACAGGGACACTTTTTTTTACCAAAGACAAGTGGAACTTAGAACTTAATAACTTGTGAATCCGTTAGATCCCAAGGATATGAGTTGTAAAAGTGTGAAATAAAAAAAAATCAATGATAGGATAATTTGTGAAAAAATACAAAACATGAATAAAATATTAATACACAAACGTGTACTATCATTTAGGAATGATTTTTGAGCTATTCAAGTTACTTAGGATCATGAGTTATTCATCCACAACACAATACAGAGGAAATTCATGTTAATAAGTCGATTTTTATCTTCAAAAAGTCAATACTCATAGATTTTATGACCTTGCAATGAGAGTGGACAATTGGTTAGAACATACACATGCAACTTTCCATGTATATCGTGGACATGATGATGCACCACAGAGATGCTAGAATGAACATACACATGATGCTTTGATAATAAATTGAATATAGAAGCTACAAACATAAATAGATGTTCATATCACAAGCTCTCAAGTTGAAACATCTCTCACATACACAATTCTCTCTCACTATCTCACATCTCTCTCACTCTATATCCCTCATCACACTGTTATGAGTGGAAAGAACAGTTGAAATTGAGGGAAGACCATCTCTCCCTTACACTAAAGGAAGACAAGTATGGAGGTAAATGTGGGTTGGGGTTTGATAACTGAGTGAACACTAGAAATAGGAGAAATGTAAAAGAACATTTGTGCAATAACAAGCATAGTTTGTAATGCATATACCTAGGCCAAGAGGGGTCTAGCTAGATCGTCACCTAACCAATTTTAAAACTGGGCGTCTGGGACCACTTGCTCGGTTGCCTAGGGTGCTTCAACAATTTTTTTTCTAGATTTGTTTTTTGAAATTTTGATATGTCATTTTAACGTGTTTGACATTTGAAAGTATTTTGATGTGTTTTTAGGCTTCTCCTTCACTTTTTCATAACTATCTAAGGTGTAAAACATTAAAGATGTACATAAATTTCACACACACACACACACACACACAGAAAGAGAGTACCAGTGAGAGTGAGAGTCATGTTAGAATATACTCGAGTATAGTAGAGTCTCAATTCACTCAAGTCATTTGACACCATCCAATCATTATTTTGAATAATATATTGATTTTCTTATATATAATATGAATAGCCTACATAAAAAATTGAGCTCATTTGGATACTTGTAGGTAATGCATCCTAAGACAACAAAAATTATGTATTGGGAAAAATTTGTTGCTCTTGGTTGAGCGCTTACAAGCACCCAAATGAGCCCAAATTTAGTTGCTCATGTTGAGCTTATACAAGCATCCTATAAAATGAGAGAATAGTATTTTATATCTTAAACAATTACGGTGTTCTCTCTTTTATAGGATAAGAGAGTAAAATATAAAGCAGAGATAAGCAATATCGGATAAAAGAAAGAGGCTAATAGACAAGACACGTCTAAAGCCCATAACCTAGGAAGCACAGCCACTTCTATACAGCCCCCGTGTCCGTATCAGACACGTTTTGGACACAGACACTTCCCGGGCACGGCCCAAACCGTTTTGGATACTACCAGGGCGTGTCCTGTCCATCTTGGTCCATTTTTGCAGCCCGAACACTTTTTGGACAAATCTGTGTAGCTGCAGCTGCTCAGCAACCTATTTCTGAGCATATTCTGAATGTACAGTCGTTATTCAACTACACTTATCATTGAGAAAATGTTACATGAAGCTGTATTCTAACTTTCATTGCATATAAAACATCTTAGAAACATTCAACGCGTAAAGTCCAAGATCAACAAGCTATTATAAATTGCATTTTGATCTAATAAATCGATTGATTGAGTAATGCAAAGTCATTTACTATATCTGAAATTCTGTTATTGGAAATAATCCAACAGCTAGGTGGATACTTCATATTATTTCTACTACACAAACACATGTAGATTCATGTTCGTATACAATCACGCCATCATTTATTTTTTTTGAAATTCTACTATATCTACTGAATGTAATGCAACAATTAGGTATCTCCTTCATATTGTTTCTACTGCGCACAAACACATGCATACTTCAAAATCATATACTATTATACATACCAATATCAAGGAACGAGGTGACCGATACCGACGCCGTTTCGACAGCTTGGAAATAGGTATTTACCGGTATACCGACGGAAATACCGACAGATGCAATCCTGGCCGTATCGACGCCAAAATGAACGAATTAATTCATGAAATTTTACAGGTGTAATCTCCACACCTAAATGCATCGTTTTATGCAATAAAATTCTATATTGGATGTGGGGTAGGGGGGGGTCCATCATGTGGGAGGTAAGGAACCTGTCCTGTTTCGTTGGGATTTCGATGAAGGATTTCGATGACAAAACATAGGAATTCAGATATGAAATTTTACAGGTGTAATCTCCACACCTAAATGCATCGTTTTATACAATAAAATTCTATATTGGATGTGGGGTAGGGGGGGTCCATCATGTGGGAGGTAAGGAACCTGTCCTGTTTCGTTGGGATTTCGATGAAGGATTTCGATGACAAAACGTAGGAATTCAGATATGAAATTTTACTAGCACAATCCACAAACTTAAATATACACAATTATGCAACAGTATACAATTTACAACATATCAATAACATATTTACTTACCAACTCACATCAGTTGTATGTTGAGTGGCGCGCAGGTTGTCCATACTGTAATGAGTTGATACTATTGAGATATTCCGCCCATGACATGTGCATCCTATAAAGTTGGTTATATGTAGTCACATGCTCCTCATAGACAGTATCGTTGACAAATTGCATCATCCCAATCTTTGGAAAATGTTGTTCTAAATCTCTGAGATATTGTGCCTTTCTTGGAGATGTAGGTCGAGGAGCTCGAGTGAGTGGACGTTCACTTCCTTGAGGAATATGTTGAATAGCTACAGGCACAGCCATAGGAAGTATTGGGACTGGAGAAACAGGAAGAACTGAATGACCACCACTCCATGTTTGCCCACCATCCTCAGAAAATGCAAGGGAGTTGTACTGATAACTTCCATGTGGGCCTGAGACATTTGCTGTATAGGTATATCCAACATGATGTTCTACTTCTGGTTGTGGCGGTGGTGGTGGTGGCTGATTTTGATATCCAGAATACCCATATTGAGAGTGAGATGGGTATGGTTGCCCAAATAGCATATCGGCAAATCCCAATGTTGAATCATGTTGAGATTGAGAATCAGAACCTGAAATACTCATGTTGCTAAGTGAATCAGCAATATCAGAATAACGATCATTGTTGTAGCCGTAGGAGCCTGTAGCCTGAGGTGGTGCAACACCACTGTAGTCTTTGCCGGTTCGAGTTTTCCTCCTTTGAAAAGTTTTTTCACGCATGGGATATTCTTTTTCTGCTGGAGGAGGAGGAGGTGCAGCTGTCGTAACATAAGGACGATCATCATACTGAGGATCAACAGCAGGAGGATATTCAAGAGAGCGCTCACTGTCGCCGCCATCATTGCCACCATCATTATCAGATTTTGATTTTGACCCAGATGTATTTTTTGAAGAAGGAGACTCTGTGCTACCCAATGCTTCTTCTACTGCTCTATTGATCTCCATATCAACATTTTCATGCTCAGGCTCAGGCTCAAGTCTTTCAGGTGGAGTTTGGTCAACATTAGTATCAGAATCTCCTTCAAACTGCTCTTCTATGTATGGATCTGGACGAGCATCTAGATTATCAAGAATGGGACGACCTATCTCATTCATCCATTCCTCTAAAGGATCTTCTGAATCATCAACTTCTTCTATGCCTCTACGCCTGGATGGGTTGAATGTGTATGCGGTGTCAATGGGATCGTGGACGACAGTAAAATCCACTTCTTTGTAGTTGGCATCTCGTATTGCTCTAGCCCTCAACCGCATGTTGTAGTGAACATATACCAGATCTCTTAGCCTGTCTGCCCCCAACCTGTTCCTTCTCTTTGAGTGAATTAAATTGAAAGTGCTCCAATTTCTTTCACAACCTCCTGCAGATGTTGTTTGAGAAAGAATACGAACAACCACTTTTCTTAGATGGGGGGCACCCATTCCATTCCATACCCACCACTCACAAGGATCACCCTGATCACGGTCGGCAACTGCATTTGGATGACCAAAACAACCGAGGCCTTCACGAAACTGTCGCAACTGCAAAAATATTTAAGAACAAACTTCAGTAGAGGACCTAGAGGTAAAGAATTTGTTATGTATGTAATATATTTAGTTATATACCTCATCCATCACTATGGTGCGCTCTTCAGTAGAGGTAAAGAATTTGTTAGTTATATCTCTCACAGCAGACATTAGAGTCGCATCTAAGCCCAGTTTTCGCGAGTATTGGAACCTCGGGTTCAGATAGTAAGCTGTCACCAATTTCAAATAAGGAAATAAGATTTAGATTTATTTAACTTATAGCAAGTTATAGAGTTAGAAACTTAGAACATAAATCTGAATTTAGAAGAAATAAATTATATACCTGCTTTATGCAGTGGATGCAAAAGCATATCTGTCCAACGCTTGTCTATAATTGACAAGTATTGTGAATGGGACCTAGGAGCTGCTTGTTTAATACCTTCCACCATTACTTGCATTGCATCATACAAGTAAGGCATTGTTGCGGCTTTGTCACCATCTACTAGCCTCAACACTTTGACAACAGGTTCCATTATCCGCAGCACCTTTGTAACCTTATCCCAGAAAGCCCGACTGGCAATTAGTTCTTCAATCCTTCTGCCAACCGGGGTGTTGTGCTCCTTCATGGAGGTCCACTCCACACCATTGAAAAGCCTCCTAAGTCCATCTTTTTTGGACTTTAATGAGTTCAAGGCCAAGTAATTCGTTGCAAATCTAGTCACCCCTGGTCTAACTAGATCACCTCCACAGTACTCAGATCGCCTCATAGCATTTAACAAGAAGGAATGGTTGTAGATGAAACCTGTGATCAACCTACCATCAATTGTCACACTTTTGATGTAATCAATTGAGCCCATGTCCTTGAGGATCAGATCTATGCAATGGGCAGCACATGGTGTCCAGTAGACCGGATATTTCTTCATTGTACTTTCACCGGCCTTCTTGAAGTTAGAGCCATTGTCAGTCACTATTTGCACTACATTCCCAACCCCTACCTGCTTGATGTATTTCTTCATTAAATTTTTGATGTAACTGTAATTCCTGACTGCACCAGAAGCATCAACAGAGTCTAGAAAAACAGTAGATCCACGGCAATGTACAAGAAAGTTAATAATTTGCTTTCTATTTCCAGATGTCCACCCATCACACATGAGTGTGACGCCATACTCAGACCACAATTGTTTCTGGCTTTCAATCCATACCTGTAGATCTTTCTTCTCTTTGGGAAGATACTTGTTCATCAACTCATATGCAGTGGGGGCTTTGATACCCCTACCCGACTCCCCTATGACATCCACCATGTGTTGTAGATATGGTTCGGTTGCAACATGTGCGGGTATACCATGAGCAAAGAAGAACTTACCCACTGCCTTGCCTACCTTCTCTTTCGCACCAGTAAACATTGCTTTTAGGGTTTTTTGTCTAGCATCAGGCTTCCTAACCCCTGGCTCATCAAAATGCTTCAATCTTGCACTAGCAGAACGGAAGAGTGTATCAATGCCTTTCTTTCTTTTATATTGAGCATGCTGATTTTCATCATCATCATCATCTAAGTCAACAACCGGGACACGTGCAGCCCCACTGCCTCCACCTGCACCAGATGGTCCATATCTCCTCGTAAGCCGAGCTGCCTCCTCCCTATCCCACTCACTTTTGCGGGCGTCTCTGAGAGCACGCCTATACATATGACGTGTATAAGCAGTATCACATCCTGGAGGATATGCAATATCATCATCTGATTCAGCAGAAGAACCTGTGGCCCTAACATCAAAGAGTGTATCTGTGTAAGTCTTTTCAACCTGCTTCAACTTTTGTTGTTTTTGCCTCTTTGCACCCATCAGTTTCTTGAAGTCATCCCTAACACTTGGAGGGCACTTCGTGCAAATTGCCACATTCTTGTCACCACCAGTAATGTGACGCTTGAATCTAGTAATTCCTCCACCACCAAGTGTTTTTTTACAGTAGTTGCAGACAATCTTTGCCCTATTCCCAGACCCAAGTACAGGCTTGCAGTGACTCCATGCAAAATCCACATCCTTTGATGCATGACCAGCCGCACCCTCAGCGTCACTTGAAGACGAAGAAGACATCTTCTCAAAACTCAAAAGTCAACACTGAAAAAGACAAAGACAAACAAGCAAAGCAAATGATATTAGTAACTTAGCATTTAATAAAAAAGTACAAGTAAGAAATGTACATTGTCGCATTAACTATTAAGTCTATTCTCTATTCACAATACTAATATCAAATAAAAATAAGCCATTAAGTGAACAAAATCGGTTTCTTTTATGTAATGTAGAATCAAAATCGATATTTTATAATGTATGATACTTGCTTGTAATTATAGAATCAAACACAAGATTTTTAAAGAATTTTCTTTTGAAGATAATTATTTTTTAAATATAAATAAAGTCTGAAATTATTTTTAAAATTATAAAACATGATATTTACTAATTATAAAGACAAGTGATATGCTTTCCACATGCTAGTTTTATCTTATACAACATTAACACACACAATTCTAAAGAAAAAAATAAAAAAAAAACGTTTTTTTTATTTTCAGCATTTTTATAAATAAAAAAATACGAATTATTTAGATATTTTGGGTATATTTTTGTTTATATATGTTCATGTTAGTCTTTGATAGAACTTCTTCTACTAAACCTAAATTAAATACATATTATTAATGGTACTAATTGTATTATTACTATTAATTAATGAAATAACATGTTAATGTTAATTATTAGTGAGGTAATTAGTGATAAATCAGTAGATCTATATAATATAATCATAGATCTAGTGATAAATAGCATCAATCATAAGTATTTTGGAGTAGATCTAGGATTTTAGGGGTATTTGGTGATTTTTTTAGGTGAGAATAGAATTATAAGAAGAGAAAAGAGGGGAGAGGTTGGAAATGATGGGAAATGCAAGAAATTAAGTAAACATACCTTAATTGGGGCTGATTTGAGCTCCAATCTTGAAAATCGCCCAAATTCTCCAAGTTTTTTCTCTTCAAACAGCAGCAGCAGAAGACGGCTCGCAAATATCGGTATGTCGGGGCGGTATGCCGCCCGTGCCGCCCTGTACCGAGGTGTTAGTGGTGCATTTTGCACCGGTACCCTCGAAATTTGGCGGTATTGGCGGTATACCCACCGGTATGCCGAAAAATGCGATCCTAACGGCAGAATTGCACGTATCTGTACCGGTACCGGTCGGTATCGGTATTTCGACCGGTATACCACCGATACCGACGAAATCTCATCCCTTGACCAATATATATAATTCTAGATAATTTTTCAATAAATTTAGATGCATACATATAGAAATCCATACATATACACGTGTATCTAACATACATTATACGCATTTGCATATATTAAAAAAATCCCCCTCATCTAGAGCCGTGTCCGTGTCCTATATTTTAGAAAATTGACGTGTCCCGTGTCCGTGTCTAGAAACGTGTCCATGCTTCCTTGCCCATAACGCAATAAAAAATAAACCAGTAAAGTATATATACTAATACCCCCCCTCAAGCTGGAGCATAGATATCAATCATGCCCAACATGTCCATCAGAGTAGTAAATCTGGTCTTCGGAAGAAGTTTGGTGAAGATGTCTGCTACTTGATCCGAAGTATGTATATATGGCGTGGAAATCTGGCCCGATAAGACAACTTCCCGTACAAAGTGGCAATCAACTTCAATATGTATAGTGCGTTCATGGAAGGTAGGATTGCTAGCAATGAATATAGCTGCTTTTTTATCACAATGCATGGGGATAGGTTTAGAATAAAAAAATACCAAAGTCTTTCAGAAGACCACAGACCCATAAGAGTTCACATGCAGTATGAGCCATTGCTCGATACTCAACTTCAACACTCGAACGAGCAACTACAGTTTGCTTCTTACTGCGCCAGGTAATCAAGTTACCTCCTACAAAGGTGCATTACCCAGATGTAGATTTGAGAACTATCTTGCTTCCTGGATAGTCAGAATCAGAATAGCCAATGAGAGTACAATGCCCATTTTTTTGTAAAGCTGGCCTTTTCCTGGAGAGCTTTTTAGATACTTCAGAATATGACATACAACATCCGAATGACATTGTCTGGGTTTATCTAGATATCTACTGACCAAACCAACAACAGAAGTGATATCAACCCTAGTAACAGTGAGATATATAAGTTTCCCTACCATTCGACGATACTGATGATGGTCAGGGTAAGGAGGAGAACTGTCATCATCCCAGTTAGTATTAGGATCCAAGGGAGTAGCAACATGTTTTGCCCCAAGCATTCCTGTTTCAGACAGAAGATCCAGAACATATTTTTGTTGTGATAAGCATAGACCATAAGACGAGCGAGAGCCTTCTATGCCCAGAAAGTATCTCAATTTGCCCAAATCTTTGGTAACAAAGTGCTTTCCCAAGTAATCTTTAGTGGCTTGAATTCCTACTTGATCACTGCCAGATAATATGATATCATCAACATAGACAAGCAGTATCACGAGACCAGAAGTAGTTTTCTTGATAAACACAGAATGATTAGACTGAGAACGACGAAAATGAACTTTTGGAGAATGGAACTCAGTTTGTCAAACCAGGCTCAAGGATTCTGTTTTAGTCCATAAATGGCTTTGCGCATATGATAGACTTTGGATGACTCCCCCTCAATAACAAATCTGGGAGGCTGCTCCATGTATACCTCCTCATGTAGATTTCCATACAGAAAGACATTTTTGAGTTGGAATAAAGGCCAGTCAGAATTTACTGCCACAGAAATAAGTATACACACAAAGTTCAGGCGAGCAACAAGAGAAAAGGTCTCAAAGTAATCTACACCATATGTTTGAGTGTAGCCTTCGCTACAAGACGAGCTTTCAATCGCTCAATATTTCCATATGGTTGATATTTGACTGTAAAGATCCAACGATAGCCAACAGGTGAACATTCAGCATGTGCATAAACCAACTCCCATGTACGTCGATCAATAAGGGCCTGCATTTCAGATTCCCTAGTTTGACGCCATGTAAGATGCTGAAGAGCCTGGGTAGAATTTTTAGGATTGGAAACAACAGATAGAGCAGAAGTGAAGTTTGCAAAATTAGTTCTCAAGTTAGCTGTAGAACAGAAATTCCCAATGGGATGTTGAGTGCAAGACCGAGTTCCTTTGTGTCAAGTCAGAAAATACATGCGGCGGAGGCGGATCTGCCGACGAGGATGGAGTACTTGGAGGGGCCATGGAGGGAGTTGTAGCTTTTAGTCTTCTTTGATATACTTTTAGCAGAGGGGCTGGTGCAACAGTTGTATCCGGCAAATCAGTATCATCAATCATAGGTAAAGGAGTATCCACTAGTAAATCAAATGTCAGAGAGGAGCCAACAGAAGAATAGAATGACGTATGCTAAAAAAAGACGACATCGGCAGAAACCATTCACTTTTTTGTAGTAGGATTGTAACAACGATACCCTTTTTGTGTCCTAGAGTACCCCAAGAAAACACACTTGGTTGCACGCGGATCCAGTTTGGTTAGGCCAGGAAGCAGGTTTTTCACAAAGCAGGTACTTCTAAAAATTTGACGCACAATAAAGAGAGGTGCATCAGGGGTATAAACTTTGATATGGCACTTGATTGCCAAGAACATAAGAAGGCATGTGATTAATAAGCTAACATGCGATGGAAACTGCTTCTGGCCAGAAAAATTTGGGGACATGTAGTAGAAGAGAAGGGTTTGGGCAACCTCAAGAAGACGACGTTTCTTACTTTTGGCAACTCCATTCTATTGAGGTGTGTATGCACAAGAGGTGTGATGAATGGTACCTATTTTTTGACAGAAAAGACTGACAGAGGTTTGCATAAATTCAAGGGCATTATCAATACGAAGATTTTTTATAGTTTTATCAATCTGTTTACGAATCTCAGCAAAAAAAGATGTGTGATAGTATCAACTATGTGAGACCTGTCCTTTAACAAAAATAACCACGTAGTTCTAGAGATTTGTCCTTTAACAAAAATAACCACGTAGTTTAACAAAAACTCAGAGCAGATCCATTCTGCAGAAGGTGGGGAAGCAGACGAGGATGCAGCAGTGGCAGGCTGGTCCGACGTGACTTGATTTGCCCATGCAGGTTTGCCATGCTTGATCCAACATCGGTCTTCAATATGATTTGTACGTTTACAGAAGTTGTAGTAGCGTTGTTCAGTAGAGGAAAAACTCAGAGCCGGATGAGTAAGATCTGCAATCGGGTCCAGCAGTAGAGCGACAACGACCACGCCCATGACCGCGACCACAATCACAGTAAGAATCACCAGAACGAATGACAAGGGTAGCTGCATCAGAGGGATCAAAAGAAATTGGAGAGACAAATGGTAAGCGCTGGACGCGTTTGAGAACATCTCTCAAGGTAGGCAAAGGATAACTAGATAGGATTTGATCAATAACGCAAACAAAGGAGTGCGGTAACCCAACAAGCAACTAAACTAGCTGAAGTTTGTTGCACTGACACTGGTTTTCTTTTATGTCAGCAGTGAGCGGGTGATAGATCTCAAATTCATTCTAGTGTGCACAACATTGATTGTAGTAGTCTTCCATAGAATCAATATTAGTGTACTCCTTGACCAAGTGTTGGAAAATTTCAAACACTTTCTTCGATTTTGTTGATGAGAATAAACGTGGGAAAGCTGATCCCACATGTCCTTAGCCGTCCAAAGCCGAAGAAGGGATTGGCTGATCTTAGGTTCAACATTGTTGACCATCCAAGTCATAACACCAGAGTCCTCCTTTGTCCAAAGATCACACACTTGCTTCATTTTATCATCAGCAGTTGCAACAGGAACAACCGGAGCAGGAATAGAAAGATGGGAGTAGCGTCCTTGAGCCTTAACATCAAGCTCGAAGAGGCAGACCAGGTGTGATAGCTAGATCCATCCAACTTAACGACAATGACACACATATTTCGTAGCGGATCGGTGGACACCATTAATCAAGAAGTATGCATGACGCAAAAGTAGGCAGGAGCAACATGTAGTAGACAGATGTAGCAATAAGTAAAAAATAGAAGCAGTAGAAACCCAACACATGGGCAGTAGTAGACTTCGAGCAAGAACTAGTAAACGCCGCATCGGGGCAGAAAGTAGCAACAAGAGATCTGACACATCAGATCCAGAATACACGCAGAGGGGCAGAAGAATAGATAAAGACCTACGCCAACATGGGGAGAGAAGGGGGCGGGGGAGTAGCCCAGTGGTGCTGTAACGACCCCGCCTCCCGGTAACCCCCAATCAAGGGAGACCAAAAGGTCAGAACCGCTATCCCAATAACTCAGGCTAGGTTAGGTTCAGATTAGCGTTGGACAATGCCACATGCATGTGTTGTTCACTTTGTATTGTAACAACCATCATGCATCTTTTTAGGGTTGGAAATAGCTTATCAAAGACGTGAAAATGAAATAAGAACAATGTTTCTCCTGACTCCCACTAATAACAAAAAAACTCATTATGCGCCTCTTTGACAAAGCTCGACGTGTCTATGACCCCCTCTTCAAGTATCAACAATGATGCTATGGACATCATTCCACCACCTATATTTAGATGTCTTGATATGATGACCTTGTGGGAAGAGTTAAAAAGCATGGGCCTGACTGCCATGAGTTCAAATGAGTTCGTAGTAGCTTACAGTAGAGGGTATGGAAAGCCAAAGGGAAAAAGAACTATAATGAAGTCAAGGAAAGATCAACAATAGTAGCAAGAGATCCCTCCTTAGCTCTCTGCATGAACAATTACTCATAGGTGATGGTGTTGGTGATGATGACAATGAAGTCTTTGAACCTGAGGAAGATGCGGACATGGCTTCCCCCGGTCAAGACAATCCTTCATAAACAACTCCTACTTGCATCACACTTTTTTGATCTACTATTTTTTTAAGGGGAACCCACCCCAAATTTTCTAATATTTAGCTACAACTTGTTCCCATCTTCGTGTACATTTATATGTAGGACACCTTTGCTGATCTTTATGTATTATGTCTTCACATCTTTTGTTTTACATATTAGATTTGCATGTCTTATATATACTATGGTAACATTCCTTCTTGTAATAATGGTTCTTATTATATTTGCATGTTGGTATCAGTCATCCTTGAAACAATGTTTCATACTGGATATATGGATAGATTACCTACTATAGGCATTCGTCATTCAACAACTCCAAGATTTGTTAATCCGTATTAGATATGATAAGTCAACTGTCTACTGGTCATACACGTAAACTACCTAGTATATGCAGTCATAAATATTCAATATCTCCAATATTTGTGAAAAGTTATGAACCATTGTTGACTATAGTATGTTGACAACTAAAGTTTGGAATCCTACCAATATCTTTTGATATTTGTTTTTTTGAAGGTTAGGTCTCGATAGATAATGTACCTCTTTTACTGCTTTACTGCTTTAGTGGTCTAGAAATCATCACGTCTCCCTCTCCAATTCTCCTCTTGGCTTTGGTGTACTCCAATTTATGATGATTTCATATATAAATCTTAAAAAGTGCACAAACTCCCAAATGTGATTGCCTCAAAGAGTATTATTTTCCCACCTAACCAATCAAGAAAAAATCCTCATCATAACTCCCAAAAGAGCTATATAACAACAATCTCGGTATGCATATAAACATAGAGAAAGACCCTAAACCAAATATCCACTACCAAACAAAGAAACATTTCTTGCCGATCTTTGTTTTTAGTATAATCGTAAAAGATCTGGTAGAAGGAATGTTTTTCTTCCTCACATTTTGCAAGGACATTGATTGGAGGTAGGTCTAAATTGGGTTCTGATCAACATTGCATAATGTTGTAGGTATGTGTTGTTCATTTGGCACTCTAGTGACCATTCACTGTCTTTCTGGGGTTAGAAACAACTTATCAAAGACCTGAAAATGGAGGAGAAACACATGTTATCACTAACTCCCATAGATAACAATAAATTTTTGATGGGCCTCTTCAACAAAGCTGGACTTGGCCATGTCCCCCTCCTCATCTCAACATTGATGATATGCATATTGTTCCACCACCATCATTTAGAGATCCCAATTGAAGGACCTTCTAGAAAGAGTTACAAAGCCCAAACCTCAGTGAAAATTTGCCCGCACAAGCCAAAGAATACATCAAGCATAAGAATTAAACAAAAGTAGTAGAGACTAGCAAAGAAGGTGAAAAGGAAGACGAAGCACAAAGAGTTGATCCAAAAGGGAGATGGAAGATTGACGATGTATGGAAACATAAGCACTATCTTGTGATGCCTCCTCATCTATCTGCATCAAGACAACCATATGTAATGATGAAGATGAGGATGACATAGATGTCATGTTAATGATGATGAAGTCTTAAACTCTTTGTATTTTTTAAACTTTGAAACCAATGAAGAAATTATTGAAGAAGTGGTCATGGCTTCACCCAGCAATGATGACACTTTTTGAACATCTCTTGGTTGCAATTTGTTTCATATTTGTTCTCCTATGGGGTGTTATATGTGGAACCCACCCCCATTTTGGCAACTGCGACTAACTCAAGCTTTCCCTATTGCTCCTGGTTACATGCATGCGATCTACACAAAGTACAAATCCCATATCGACATATAATTACATGTATCGTTGAACAACCTTGGTAATGTAATTTAATACAATCATATTTTTTTAATATAATAATATGATTTTTTTACTTTTCTAAATTGCATGTTCTATATAAAACCATTTCAAAGACCAAGATTCGTGTGCAGCTTAAGAAACTTCTTCTGGGTACATTATAAATTATCATCACATGTAATCATAAAATATTTTATGATTATTTCATGATTCATTGCCATGGGAGATAAAACAACAAATGAAACGCCTTCATAGAAATATAAAAAATAAAGTTCAAAAAATATTATAATACAATTATATTGGGTCGTTGTTTCATTTGCACTACAACTTTACTCTTATTTTATTGTTGTGGTTTGGAGAGGAAACAATCATTAAGACACTTGGTCTAAAACTTCTTCTCTGTCGATGTTTGCATTTGATAGCAGATCTTTTGCAACCAACTCTACATGAAGCTTTGTGAGAAATGATAGTTTATTCCACTAAACAATTATTCTGGAATATGCTCTATCCAATGTCGCATCAGTAATATCACAAACAACCCGTAATTATGGACATCAAGTTGTACAAATACCTCTGGAGTTTCTCGTTTTCATTCATCCCAGTCAAGTGCGTTCCTTTTAACCTCAAAATATTTCTTTGCAATACTAATAATTTGAATCCCATGTACTTTGTAGTAAGCATCAAATTTATATTGACATGATAAGCTAATATGGGAAAGATATTTTTTGAACTAAAATCCATGGTGTATGCTAGTAGTGATCTAACTTTATATTTCATGTATATATTGATTTAGAATGAAATTCAAAAAAGAAAACTTCTATTATCTAATGTAAAATATACTAAATTTACTTACAAAATTACATATGGTACATCAAAATCCATTTTTTCTTAAAACTATCTATACCAAATACATCCTCCATAAGTTAAATTTGTACTCATTGTTACAGCCCAATTCATAATTGGGAATGTTAAGGTCTGCCTCACTATTTTTCAACCAAAAATAAAGATACTTTATTTTTCAGATCAATATTCATGTGAAGTAATGTATGAACATTAAGATAAAACACATCATGAGTGAGAGGACAAACCATTTTTGTGTATTATTATTGTTATGAGACCATACTAAATGAGCACTCATACAATACTAAACGAGCATTTAGAGCACTTGTGAAGCCGTCTAAGAATTGAGATTGCAAATAGAAATCATATTATTTTCACTTTACCCTTGGTGCCTAACAATTCTTTTTAGTTGATATCGTGGACGTAGGATTCTACAATGTTGTCTACTAGCCACTAAGTTCCAATACTTGTCTTGAAATCAAGTGATATTAAAATAATTTTGTCATCATTATACATATGGTACCCATTGAGACATGCTACATTATTATTAACATGCTCATTACTTACTTACATCAATATACATATGAAAAATGATATTACTACAAACCTTTGCATTTGAAAGTGAATTTAGCAATCTTGTTTCTCTGGAGGCCATCTTGTTGTATTTTTTGGTCAGTACATTGGATAAAACTTTTGTTGCCTTTCTTTTCTTTGAAAGTTGATACTTTGCGATCTTATCATGCTTCCATTTATGGTGATGTTCGGCCAACTAGATTGTTTGTCTGGTTTGGCATGCTCTTGTAGTTTTCTTGTAATATTTATCCAAATCACCACCTTTTAGGACACAACAAAAAATCCTTTTCCCCTTTCCAATGTTCCCCTACAACGTCATTGTAACGACCTCACTTTTCAGCAACCCCCAATTAAGGATTGCCAAAAAGATGAGATCCATTACCTACAATTTTTACACAAGATCCAAATTAGTCAAATAAAAAATAATAATAAACAATTTCATTAATTCACAAACTTTTTTTA
Source organism: Alisma plantago-aquatica (assembly GCA_963693085.1). NCBI lineage: Eukaryota > Viridiplantae > Streptophyta > Magnoliopsida > Alismatales > Alismataceae > Alisma > Alisma plantago-aquatica. The sequence continues at coordinate 433,132,247 of OY856413.1, forward strand.
CAAGATGCTTACATTAACATTCTATCCTCAAAACTATACATTTGAGAAGAAATAACTAGCTAACCACCCTTTTGATGACTTTAGTCCATCTTTGTCTTCATGTACTTTATCATGTAAATTAATTTATACTTAAAATGGTGTGAAACAAATACACGATCGGTATGTTTCCATACTGATACTTGGGTGCATCAAAAAATGCAAGTATATAACAACATACATTCCAGTGATTATTTGAAAATATAATCTGGCATCTTCTTCATATGATCTTTCTTTAATCGATATTCATAGTGGCATTATGATTGAATAGAATTGAAATCAACAACCATCATTTTAATTGTTCAATCCTCAAGAAAAACCTCAAAAAGTGCCAACATACTAAGGCTGTTAATCGTAGGCGTAACCACCTACCTTGATGGTGATCCATGCAGATTATCATGCAGAATACACTTCAATTATGTTCAAGAAATCAAATCAACAAGGATGAATCTAGGAAATCATATTATGTCTGCATGTATGTAAATTCTAAAGTGTCACCATCCCATTATTACATTAATCACACTAAACCCTACTTGGTCCTAAACTAGGGTTTATGTTTCCTTGTTTTTGAGTTATATTTAGGGATATATTTGATACTCCAATTCCCATGTTCATTGATCCAATGACTTAAGAACCTCAATTTATATTTAACTATAACCATGATAATCTACCATATCCTTCCATTAAGAACACTTAGATCAGATTAACTTCATTAATCAACATAACAAGATATGACCTTGGTTTCATAACCTATTTATTCACATGTTTAGCTATCCACTTTGTTAACTCTAATTGACATCTTTATTATCATGGTCATCATGGAAATTAGGTTATTCAACAAGATCAAATAATAGCATAAAAGAAGGATTTTTAACATATTTAACATGTTAATATTCAAAACTAGGGTTTAGATGCATTAATCATCACTTAAACCCATATTTACACTACTTTTGGAATTAGGAGCATAATTAGATTCTAAAACTAACTTATTTAGATTCCTCTTATTTTTTTGATCAATTTTCATATATAACTTATTTTCATTAGAGCTTCCTAGCAATTTCTATAATTTTAGCAAGATAATCCTTAATTGGCCAACCCCAAGGCGTGCCTCAACGCAATCTAATTATTCACTTACCAGGATTTTAACTTGAATTAGGGGGAAAAGACCAAGTTATCCCCTGAGTCTTGAACAAATAGACATGTCATATGAGTCATTAGACTCTATCTCTCCATCTTTCGCACGCGAGGCACAATCCTGTCAGGGGACTCTGCTCCGACACAAAACCCTCCTCCTGTCTCTACACAGCTAGTGCAAGGTCATGCCACCTCCGCAGAACCCTGTCAGACACCACCAACCACCGATGGTGATCCTCCATGGTCGGAGATGAAGGAACCAGTCCACAACGATAAACAAAGAGGTTGTGTCTCCCTCTTCAAGGTAGAATGCCACACGGAAGTCTCCAGGCTGCATCACACTTCTCTGATGAACTCACCTGACCAGAGCAAGCCCATGTGTCCATGAGACTCAGACCACAATTCAGTTGTGGCTCCCTGCTATGTAGGTGGCCGCCAATGCCTGTACGAGAAAAGAAAGTGGTCACATCCCTCTAGGGGATGACAATGGTACAAAGAAGGATGGAGAGGACCCACCCACACTCATCCATGGTTGTGGGCCATGTTACCGCCTGCTGCGACCACACCCCACCTACAAAGGCCTAGACCGACAAGTCTCCGTTGCTCTATGCCCTTCAAATCTGACCAAGTAGGTTTGTTACACGCGTCGGCTGCTGGCCACCATGTCAGTGGCTTCAACATATTGTCCTTCGTCCTTGGCATTTTGGGAAGGAGGGGATCCGAGTGCCCTACTACTTACACGGGTGATGGGGCTTCAAATGTAGCATCAAGAAAACCTTAAAAGAATAACTTTTTAGGTTTAACTAAAATTAGTTCACTAATTCCCCACTTTACATGAGAGAGCATTATTGCAATATACTTTAGGATAAAACCCAAAGGACAATCTTTTTAAGTAGTTATATAGATTTAGAAGTATTATGCGTAATATTTATCACTAAGTAGTTGAATGATTGGTTAAACAAAGTTTCCTAAAGCAACATAGATTAAAGAAGTAAATAAAAGATAATAAAGAGCTCTAGGGCATGGGGTTTCACTACCCGGGTCTGTGTAATTATCCTAACAAGATCTAACTCTCTCATAATTGTGGCTAAATTGAGGCTTAGTTGTTGCACCCTCATGGGATACATGTTGTCACTTGGCTTAAACTCCCTTGGAACTGACCATCCTTGACACCCAAGTTCCCTATTTGTTCTAACTAAACTCTCTTACTTATGACCGACCATCCTCGACACATAGCAGATCGAAGTCCAATCACCTCACTATCCCTTACTAACATTTAAGGGGGATAATAAGATCATTCTGGTGTTATAATCATGCTCATAGCAACCTGTATATCCATAATTATAACCTATATGCAAAGCAAGTCGTCAATTTACAAGGCAAAGAATTAAGAAGAATGATACTTTATTTAGCAACTATATTGTCAAGTTTAGATAGAAGCTAAGATAAAATACGGGCGATCAGAGCTATTACCCATTCCCCAACACAAAGTATACCGCTCATGGCGAGGTACAACATCAAAGAGATAGTAAAAATGATGGAGAAGGCCGTGACGCCTGGGGCAAGAAGATCAATCTCTCAACTACGTCTTCTACCACCTCGCTCCTCAATAGGGTATTGTGCTACACAATGTGGCTTCTAATCATCGATTAAAGACCTTTGGATGGATGATAATGAATCCCTTTTATAGATGCATTCCTTTCCTTTGAAACTCTAAAGTTGAATGTTTGTGGTTGAAGGCATCTGGTTGTATGGTCGGTACTCGGTTCAACATGAGACTCACTTGAGTTACTCAATTTGGGCCTTACATCTGCTTCTCTGGAGGATCAACATGGTGTGAATTGGGATGGACTGGATATAGAAAGCACACATCAATACATAAGAATCTAGAAGACTTTGGGTAGAGAGTGGTTCGAGTCGGGCGATGGCACAACCCCTCGCTTGACTAGGTGGTTGGGAGGTGATAAAATGGAAATATTTTGGGCCTTCCATCCCTTGTGGTGTAGAACTGTGAGGGCTTGATTGTCCATCTGGCGTTGTTGAATAGTAGTGTCTGGTTCTACACAAAATAAAATAAAATGCATTAAATTTAGAAAAGGAAATATAATTGCAATTGAGTGAACATAAAGCTCAAACTAGGAAATAGAGACACAAAACCCCCTAAAAAGTGAGTAAAATAGTATGTAAAAATGGGTATAAATAAACTCATCAAACTACCCCACACTTAATCCTTTGCTCACCTCAATTGAAGTAAAATAAAAAGGAAATAAACAATTGATACTAGGATCCATGCCTTTCTCTCTCAACTGAGCAAACTTTTGATCCCTATTCCACCAATCACAATCAAGCGACCCTAGCCCTTGGGGGTCACATTGCCACACTTGAATATCCCCTAACTGGGGCTTGTTCCTCTAGGCTCTAGACCCCAATACCTACATCAAACTTCTTTCATATCAATAATACTCCTGATATGTCCGCCCAAATAGAAGTAAGAAGAATTTAAGGCTATTTGGCTGTTTGGGGAGAATTTTAATAAGTCCCCCAAGTATGAAAAAAGGGAAGAAAGGGGGAGAAAGACATAGTAAAAACCTAATTCCCTAATCTCTCCTCTATTCGACTCGAGACCTTATTTTGGATTCAAGTATTTTATTTTTCTCTCCTCTATTCCACTCGAGACTTTTATTTGGTTGTAGTTACATTGACCACATGTTCTCTTTTGGGATCATTGGCCTCTTTTGATCATTCCATACCTGCAGAAGAAAATTGAAAAGGAGGAGTATTGATGGAAGGGATGATGATGGAATGGTGAAAAGGTAAGAGATGCTTGAAGAAGATTGAGAGCAAGATACTGACTTGTGCTTCTCCATTTTATTGTTGCATATGAGTCAGATCATCATATTATATCAGTTAATTTAGTTAACGTAGGGTAAAGGAATTTTCACGAATTTTGTTGCAAGTCATGTTTGTGATGACCGCTATCAAATTGATAGCTTAATCACACAAAACTATATAAAATTAATCATTAATAGCATATTACCAAAAATCAGTAAAAATTAAAACCTTTTTGCCAAGAGATCCGCTACCAGGAAACTCTTTTCAGAAAGAACCAAAACATATATATACATGATGGTTTACTTGTACATACAATGTTCCTTTACCTTGCAAGGATTTGAGATCACACTTGCTTTATCAAAGCATACACAAAAGAAACATCATGTATCGAGGCGTACTAGCCAAAATCTCAGGTCGATTATAAAATTGTTTACGCACTATCTCCTAAAGTACTTGAAAGTACAGGGACAACACATAGAACTTTATATCTACAAGACACATAGCAACACATTCCACCTGTGCTGTTATTGTTGTTCTAGCTACTGCTGCCTGCTCTCTTCTTCACGATCTTTACCCTTTCGTGCACATCCACCTAAAAAGTTGTGGAATCCACATGGTGAGACAACTTGTCACACAAAGAGATATAACTCTCCGCCAATAGTATTATTATTACAGATAAACTTTTATGAATGAGAGAAGAAGAAATCTATATCGAATTAAATAAGTATAACTACTGATTATATGCAGAGTAGGGCAGTCTCATAATCTTATTAGTTCAGATATATACAACTGAGTGATAGATCATTTAATCACATTAAAAGGAATACGAATAACATGTTGAACTGTTATAAACTAAACAGTATAAAACCAAAGCATGACATCAAACAATGATTCCGTATTTGGTCCTTAAACAAATATGCTACATGGCTGATTACATCTTTAAAGATTCCATCTTATTATGCCCTGAGGAGATGGGAATATACCTTCCATCTTCAACTGACCATTGTGAAGTTAGAATTAGTACCATATAGGTCTATGGAAGAGCCAGAATCCATGACCTCTCCTTTCTCAGTCAGTACGAGAGTGCAGTGACATTATGAGTCAATCTGCATTTTAGCTAGCCTGGCATATAGAGGCTCTTTGCTATAGAGATACATGCGTAGAATGTTCTCTGTCCAGGGTATGACCTACAGTCAACCATGCTGGTTTATCTTGAGGCATGGCCTGCATGCATACTTATTCTGGGGGTATGGCTTTACTGCCAATCCTGATATTGCAATAGAGCTACAACCTACAACCACACTATTTTTAGGAAAATGGCTCAAGGCCAAATCTTGGGGTTTGAAGGAAGCAAGGTAATACTCGTCTTACACCCTCACATATTCAAAAATATATGATCTGAGTAAAACTCGTTCCATCATTCAGCAGATCCTGACACTGGACGATTCTATGGTCAGGGCAACTACAATTTTAGTTCACTTGATAGATTAAGTGCATTACAACATCTTTTCGCATCAATCAAGTTACAAGCATGAATTATAAATACTATACAGAAAGGTGTAACATGTTTTCAAGAGATCTTGTATCAATTGGTACATATCTGGTTACACTCATCCTGGGATCTCAGTCCCCTAAATACTTTATTGGAAATCTCATCCCTTCACCATTATCATTATCATGATCATATGCTTGGGTATCAAACCCTTAGTTCATTACTGAATAATATCACCTCTCATTAGACCCATATATAAATCATACTTGTTGTACAAGTACATCACATGGATCACAAGGCATTATATAATTTGTATTATACTAAATCATCATAGTGCATATCTGGATATGTTCATCATCTCATAACACTTGCATGGTTAGGATTTCATAGCATTGCAATATCAAGCAAATATCATGACCATGCCATAAAGTAAAAACATTCAAATTGCAACCCTCTCATGATTAGGGTTAAAGTTACCTCTTATAACTGATTTAGGGTTTTCAAGTTCATTATTATCAAACAACCCTATTTCACATTGTAAGATCTATATTACCGCCATATGTTTTCAAGCATACTACATCAAGTGTCATCAACTGATTCTCAACATGATATATTACCCTTCTTATGTGAGTAGTACCAATTTCTCTCTCATCCTTACTAGGATATTGATTTCAACATACTTATTACATTGATTTATCCTTCTTTAGGGTTATCAACCTACACTTATTAAAGTGTATTCATCTCATTACTTTTATTATGCATTCATTGATTATATTCAAGTTGTATCAGACTACACTCTTCAAGGTGTATCGGCCTACACTCTATAAGGTATATTGGCCTACACTTATCAAGGTATATTGGCCTACACTCTACAAGGTATATCGGCCTACACTCTTCAAGCTGTATCAGCCTACACTCTTCAAGCTGTATCAACCTACACTCTACAAGGTATATCAGCCTACACTCTTCAAGGTGTATCGGCCTACACTCTATAGGGTAAATTGGCCTACACTCTTCAAGGTGTATCAGCCTACACTCTACAAGGTGTATCGGCCTAGAGTCTACAAGGTGTATCGGCCTCACCATCAACTTATGTATCGACCTCACCAACAACAACTAGGGTATTGGTCACTTCAACCAACTAGTGTATCTGCCACCCAACAACAACTAGGGTATCAACTTCTTTATCAATTTACGATATCGGCCACTCAACATAACTATCAACCACCCCTTCAACTTAGGGTATCATCCACATAGCACATTTTGGGATATCCACCTCTAAGGTTTGAGTTGTAACAGATGAACCCTTGTTCAATACTATAGTTCTCTCACTTACTGACCTTACCATTAATTGGTGTAACATCCAAGGTTCCCAAGAGTATATTCCCCCATCTTCACATGATGTACCAGGATAGAGGGTGTCAGATTGTGAGTGTATCAAATTGCTAGGGTTAGAGTTGACCATGTCGGCCTCTACACTCAACCAAAGTATTACCATTTAATATTTTATTTTTACTAGAAATCTCTTGGTCATGACAAGATAATGCCTTTGAGGCACATCTTTTTTATAACAACTATCATGTCGGCCTAACAAAAAAATATTGCTTTAGAGCATCACAAGTCATATTGGCCATCCATGTTATGGTGCAAACATATGTGTCACCTTGGATATCATATGTGTCACCTTGGATATCTTATAGATATCGACCTGCCATATTCTTAGCATTAAGTGAAAGGATAGAATAGTAGTCCTACTCAAGAAATTAACCCAAGAGAATAGGAGTCCATATATATATATCGGTTTCCCTACTTATACCCCTATACGGGTTAGGGTTTCCCACAAACCAATATCAGTTTGTGCATCTCAACTTCATCATCTTCGAGCTCAAGCTCTTCGTCCATAACTGCTCTAGTTTATGGGTAACAGCCCTATATATTCATTAGAACTCATAGAACCATCATTCAAAAAAGAAAAATTGAAGTAGAAAAGTAATCACCAAATATTTCATGATAGAAGGTGAATAATAATAAAATTGGGTTCAAGTTATATAACCCGCATCAAGATCAACTCAAAAGCTCCAAGCTTCAAAGCTCCAAGTTCTAAGGTTGAAGACGACTATCAAAAGTCCAAGACTCTTTCACAACACTTCTCTATGAAAGAAGGTACCATAGTTAAGAACTTGATGAAGAAAGAAGAGAAGGAAAGAATCATGATCCAAGAAGTTCCAATGTTGAAGACGATCATGGATTCACCTTAGGAAAGATGCTTTGCCTTTTATTTTATCCTTGAGCTCCTAGGATCGTCCTCCAAGCAAGATATGGTAAAGGAATGGAAATATTTACGAGGAGGAGAAAAGAGAGGTATATATAGTTGATGTTCATAAAAGAGAGTGTGTATAAGGTGTCATCACTATGTGCACTTAAGTGACACGTGTCCATGCATGGCGACTTCATGCAACCATAATTATCTTGCCATGCAAAACTCATTATGATAATTCATGGATAAGATCTCGGCCATTTGGGTATCTTCATTGATAAGATATCATCATCCAATCTTGCTTTATGTGCAAGCCGATACCACTTTTGCGAGGAACTTGCAAACCGATAGGCTTCACCTACTTGAGGTTCTTAGCCCATCATGAACACTTTCAAAGGTTAAAAACCCGATATGGGACCTCCTCCAAACCGATAGGCACTCCCATATACACTTCAAACTCGATATAACCTCATCTAGGGTTCAAGGTACTCGACACTTCTTTGGTTCTTTCACCACAAAGAGTGTTATCATCCAATCAAGATTCAAACAAGGTGCCCCCTTCTTTCTCTTTCCTCTAGTTTCTACTAAGAGAAAGAAGAGACATTCTAGGGATGATAATTTGCACATAAACCCCTCAATTGGGTAAATTGCAAATATAACCAAAGTTATCATATAAGGTACAAACAATTTGCAAATAAGTTTAAAATTGAGAAATAAACTCTTCCTAAGTCGTAATTACTTTTTAAAGGATTAAGACAAGGTTCTAAGCAACTTACTTAAGCAAAGCTTCTAGGGTTATCCTAGAACCCAGGTCAGGGGTGTTACAAGTTATCAACCCCTAACAAGGATTGTGTCCCTAAAATCTCAAGAGAAAAGAGAAGGGTACTTCCTCCTCATCTCTTCCTCCAGCTCCCATGTGGCTTCTTCAACACCACAATGATGCCAAAGAACTTTTAGAAGCACTATGTCTTTCTTTTTCAACTTCTTGATTCTCCTATCAAGAATCAACACTAGACCTTCCACATAGGATATATTCTCATCGAATTCTACCTCTATAGGTTGTAATACAAGCTCTATATCAGGGTGACATTTTCTCAACATAGATACATGAAACACTAGATGTAGTCTATGATACTCAGGTGGAAGTTCCAATTTCTAGGCTACCTTTCCAACACATGCTATCACTGGATAAGGTCCCATAAATCTAGGAGCCAACTTACCTTTCTTCCCAAATATGAGAACACCTTTCCAAGGAGAGACCTTGAGATACACTCTATCTCTAACTTGGAATTCTAAAGGTCTACGATGATTATCAACATATGACTTTTGTCTGTCTTGTGTAGCTTTCAACTATTGTTGCATTACTTTAATCTTTTCTGTTGTCTGTTGCACAAGTTCAGGACCAAGAAGTTGGTATTCTCCTATTTCATACCAACATAATGGATATCTACAATGTCTACCATACAATGCTTCATATGGTGCAATATTAATGATGTTCTGAAGACTGTTATTATAAGAAAACTCTATCAAGCTCAAATGTATATCCTATCTACCTACAAAATGAAGAACGCAGGACTTAAGCAAGTCTACCAAAGTCTGTATAGTCCTTTCAGATTGTCCATCTGTTTGAGGGTGGAAAGCAGTACTAAACTTCAACTGTGTACCCAAAGTTGTATGTAATCGTTCCAAAAAAGTGACTTATATACTGAGGACCTCTGTCTGACACAATTGTTGCTGGGACTCCGTGCAACCACACTATCTCATCTACATAAACCTGTGCAAGTTTCTTAGAAGTGTACGTTGTCTTAATAGGAAGAAAATGTGCCAATTTTGTCAACCTATCAACAATCGCCCAAATGGAATCACCCTTGATTTTCTAGGCAAACCAACTACAAAATCCATTGTGACGTGATCCCACTTGCACTGTGGTATAGGTAATGGTGGTAACGTTCATGCCATCTTCTAGTGCTCAACCTTAACTTGCTAACACACTAGACACCACATACCGAACTCAACTACATCCTTCTTCAAACTAGGCCACCAATACCTATCCTTCAGATTGTGATACATCTTGATACTTCCTGGATGCATAGCATACATAGATGACTGATCTTCTTCCATAACTATCTTCCTTAAGTCATTAACATCAGGTACCACTGCCATATTCTGATATGATCTGCTGAACCACAATATTAGCCTGTTGTGCTTCTTTAATCTGTTGATTCAGTGTTGGTTTAACTTGCATCTGTGCCAACAATCTAGCTAGAAAAGATACCTCCAGCTGTACATTCATGTCTTATGGAAACTAGCATGTCCCTTTTATGACACTAAAGAATTCAACTGTGCTTTATCCATGAATGAAGATGATGACTTTCTTCTTAGTGCATCTGCCACCACATTAGCCTTTCCTGGATAGTAATCAATCGTACAATCATAATCTTTGATTAGTTCCATCCAATGACGCTGTCTCATGTTTAATTCTTGCTACGAAAAGATATACTTCATATTCTTATGGTCTGTTAAAAACTGACACTTCTCCCCATAAAGGTAATGTCTCCAGATTTTCAAGGCATGAACCACTGCAACTAATTCCAAATCATATGTTGCATAATTCTCCTCATATTTCTTAAGATGTCGAGAGGCAAAAGAAATTACTCGTTTATCCCGCATCAACACACATCCCAAACCATTCTTTGAAGCATCGCAAAAGACAATGTATCCTTTTCCTTGCTCAAGTAATACTAACACTGGTGCACTGGTCAACTTTTACTTCAACAATTGGAAAGAGCGTTGACACTTGTCATTCCAGACAAAAGGAGCATCCTTCCTGGTTAACATAGTTAGGGGTAATGCTACATAACTGAAGTCTTTGATTGCAAATCTCTGTTGGTGTCTTGGGCTGTTCCCATTCTAGAACAAACTCTACCTTTTTAGGATCAATACAAATGCCTTTAGTAGATATAATATGTCCTAGAAAAGATACTTCTGACATCCAAAACTCACACTTACTAAACTTAACATATAGCTTGTGTTGTCTTAACAAAGTCAATGCTTGTCGAAGATGTTGTTTTATGTTGTTGGCTATCTCAACATCTTAACGCTTAGATGAAGAGGCTCACAAGGAAGATAGAAAAAAATCAAGGCCCCTTATTTGGAGGTGAATAGGAGGATTGCATGTTCATACGATAGCATAACAATAGGGACAATCAGTGTTTTAAAAAGCGGCCCAGGCGGCCGCTTAAGCGGCCGCTCAGGCGGATGTGACCCTTGGCCGCTCCAAATAGGCCTTAGGCGGCTGGTCAGGCGGTTTTGCATTAAGCGGCCGCTTCATGCCCGCTCAGCCCGCTCAAGCGCCCGCCTGGACACTGTTTCTGAGCGCCCGCCTGAGCCCGCTTAAGTGAAAAGCAGGACCTAGACCCACTTCCTAGGCCCAAAAGTGAAATGTAATGATATTTTCATTATGTAATATTACACTATTGATATTGTATAACATAAATTAACATGTTAATATGATATTATTGTATTAAGTAACTATGTATGTATCTAAATACTGTATAGTAGTTAATCAGTGTGTAATACTACCCTGATTCTGCTGCTATATACAGTAGTGACGACTATGTACCTAGTAAGTCTGTTATAGCAAGTAATACTAACATAAAACTTACCATGTATATGTAATATAAAACTATGTAATTGTCACAACTCAGTAATATTGTACTGCTGTATAGTACTAATTACTAACTATAGAACATTAATCTAAGAAACAACCAGTGTGTAAATGTAATACAAAATCAATGCATATTTCTGTGAAGTATAGTACTATTATATTACACTAACTACTAACTACTAAGTGCATTTATCATGGCTTGATACTAGTATACGACTATATGTGATAAATTTATCTATAAATTGTACTAACTATTAAGTAGATCACATTATTACATGATAGTATGATACTAGTATACTGTTATATATAAGAAATGTTTTTATATTTTCATGTTGGTATGCTGTGACGTATTTGCAATTTGATCAACTAATTATTTACGGATCATGCTCCATCTACAGGTACAACAGTAATTTATATTTATTTTCTTGATCTTCTTCATGTATTTTTACTTGAGTTATATTTATTTAATGACAATTTGTCATAATGTCATCCATTATTTTATAGTTATGACTTGTGTAATAATTCATACACTGTTTGGGTGTTTCATTATGTTGTATAATGTGTTTTACATAAGTAAAATGTCTAACTGCAATATGTGATTTATATAGACTTATGTGTAATTTTATGAAAAATTGTATAAAAAATTAGAAACCCGCCTTACCAAAAAGCGCCCGCCTGAGCGGCCGCCTGCCGCTCAAGCGGCCAGCAGTTGGCATCCGCACGCCTCCCGCTTCCCGCTTTATAAAACATTGGGGACAATAATGAGTACTTGTGGAGGGATCTCAAATTCTCATGGAAATATTCTAATAATTATCACCGAGACCTATCACAAGCTTAGAAGCCCAAAAAGTAGTAAGGCAACATTTTCATAGAAGTATTAGTAGGACATGGGTCCTAGTAAGATAGACATGATTGAAGACATGCTCGACAGACTAGTGAGTCAAAATGAGGCCTTATCGGACCATACAAAAAGGGAGAAGAAGTATGAAGGAGCTTAAATTTGCAACATTATAAAATCATATCTCTCATCTGGTAGCAGAAGTGGCATCAATCAAGTAGCCCAATTAGCAAGGATTTCTATGAAATATAGATATCCCCCCTAATAACCAGTAGGTGAAGGCGATACTTCTTCGTGGTAGCAAGGTGTTGATGAAGGAACATAATGAAACTAAGAAGAGCACCAGACACCACATCTTAGGAGGAAGCCTGTGTAGAGGAATAAAATGGCAGTCATAGGCTAAAAAGGTGTCTTGAATTTCACCCATCAGCACAAAAATGTGATTTTAATATCATTTCCTTATATCTTGAAGGGTAAAAAGGTTGATCAAAAGATTATGAAATTTATAGACACGTTTAAGAAGATTCATATCAACCTACCGCTTGTTGATGATATTTAGAAGATTCCTTCCCTTGGAAAGTTCTTGGAAGACATTATCAACAAAAAGAGGTGCATAGAAGATTCTAATGTAGTGATCTTAAGGGAAGAAGTCAATGCTTTGATATAGATAAAAATACCATAGAAGAGACAAGATCCAAGGTGCTTCAACATATCATGATACGATGGTAAGTGTTGGTATTATGCCTAGAGAGGAATCCTAACACAATTGAAATGGCATATATCATGTAAAAAAATTGGATAATAAAGGAAATCTTCTGATTTGTTCTGTTTCATTTAGTTATGAGATTTTGAAGAAACATGATGAACATCTAAAGGATGACATTATCCAATGAGGTATGTCTTTAGGTTGATGACTTGGACAATTTGATCATATGTATGTTAAGAGTATGTACATTCTTGTTATGTCCCTAGGTGGATGTTATTGTGGAAGGATAAGAGGCAACAATAACACATAAGACTAGAGTGCGTGTCTGTTGATGATAGAATCTCATCTATCATGATATGTGATATTACACCAAGTACATAGTACTTGTTAGAGAATAGTGTATCAGACAGACCCACCTTGAGAGTGAGACATGGAAACCATAAATGGTGGTCATAGTCATCTGTCATAGTGAAGGTGGTAATTGTGTTTCTTAGATCTAAATCACTACATTCATCACATGTCATTTAGTATACTTTTACATCATCCACTGTGACTGTAAAGACTCAATCTTTACAGTCGAATATTTACAAAATAATATCAGAAATAAAAACAATCTTGATTACAATCATGCTTTTACATCAGAGTGCGGAAGCTAAATAAAATTATACATAAGTCCTATCTAGTCTTCAATCCACAGAGGACATCCCCTACATGTCTCTTCTATGACTTCTTTAAGCCACCTGCCCATGAATTCCCAAAGGGAATGAAACCACACATGGACCCCATTGAAGGGAAAATAAAGGTCAAGAAAGCTGGTACTAAATCTAATCATTGAGTTATTAAAAACATAGGTACAAAACATGATTTAGGTATGAGACGAATTCTAGGAGGGGACTATTTGGTGGACTTAGTTTATCCAAATGAGAATAACATGTATCAATGGTTTCCATATATAGAATTCAAAATGGTATTGACAAGATTAGCAATTATACAAAAATTGTCCAAGTTCAAGAGATCAAAATATTCAAGATGATATTGACAACGTTAACAATTATACGAAAATTTTCAAATCAAGATATCAAAATGATCAAGATTATTTGCAACAAAATGATCAATTAAAATATTAGGATTAACCACTGTCATATCATTTCTTATCAATGACTACAATGTCATGTGTTCAATCATCTATGAGAGAATGACACAGTAGCCTACTATTTCAACCAGTATATTGGGGGACCACTAATCCATTACAACCTATGCATAGGGCGGCAGGATGTACCCAATCTCTAGGAGCCAAAGCTCTAAAAGGGACAAATCCCAAAAGGACCAAAGTCCAGGGACTCAAAACTCCAAGAATTCAATTCCAGTGCTTATCTTAATATATTTCACAATGCAATAATGAATTTAGGGGTGGTGAACTTTCAAAGGAAGGAAAGGCTAATAAAAAGTTTTAGGGTTCACCACCATACAAGATATATGAAATTCAAGAGGGAAACAAAATAACTCAATAAGTGAATAGAGAATCTAGTACCTTTCACTCGAGATAAGATTTCAAGATCTTTCACCACTCAATACTTGATTGGACTCCGAACATGCAAAGATCTAGAAAGATAAGATATTTTTTCACTATATGAATATTGGCTTGGAATTTAAGTATTATTGGGTGAAGGTTCTTCATTGGCCCTTGATTTCTATATTAGGTTGACATATTACCCCATGATTATAATTAAATTCAAAAATATCAAGTTTATCTATATGTAAGAGTGATAAGATATAATCGTCCCCATATCATTCCATAGTACCTAAATTACTAAGGTAACAAGTGGTTGTATCTATCACCAAGAGCTCCCACATGTTTTGATGTTATACCAAATATCAAATATGTATATGAATATAGATATACATCATATAGGAGGGATGGACAAAATTCATCAATGATATAAGAAAGTTGTCATCTATTGCTATATTTGGAATGTGAGATTATCTATAATAGGTTGTCGTTGATACTATCTCTAAGTTTTCATTCTAATATCCAAATTAGGCTCACAAGTCAAAATGTTATATTCAAATATGCCTTACCATGTATATTAATATGGTTCAGACTTATAACGACATTATTTTACAATGATCCATGGATTTAGTACATGTTGATAATTAATAAATCATAATCATATGCCTACATATTTTCTCTTGAAGAACTAGATTATTTTCTTTTTCCTTAGATATCCATGGACACCTAGCTATTTCATTCTATGACTATTCCATGTTATATACATACTAGCATAGTAATGCATGATAGGCCTAGATGACTATTATCACCCATGACATCATAACCATATTCTAATGCACTACCTAATTTCATGTTACTACAGAATAAAAACTTTCTTGTTTACTAATATGTATCGACATGTTGCCTATATGTTGCTATGATACAATAGGTACACCTAAATATATTTACTAGTTGACTTAGTGTATATGTGCTTCATGTCTTAATATTTCCATGCAACCCTTGGTTATTAATGATGTCATCAAATCTTAAATAGAGAAAGATGAAGGCTTACTTATAGATTGAACTGATTTCTGATGTGATTTCCTTGAATTTACATGTCGTTGAGAGAGGAGGTGACATCCTCATCCTCCATTAACCAGATCATGGTGCCTTCAATGTAGGTGATCTCAGATGAGCCATTGCAGGTGTCAGTCTGTAGATGCCATCTCCAAATTAAAACCCTTCTGTTCACGAGTGGCAAGACTTCCTCCTCAGAGGTTTGATGAGATCGAATCTGGTGTTTTCTCTGACTAGAGGTTGTCACCATGACATGTGGTGATCGTGATTTGATGCTGGTGTGAAGTGGGAAAAGGAGATCAAATTCTTGGTGTTGAAGATCGTTGTCTGCCTTGTCAAGATCCAGTAGGATCACCTCCAGGATAACCATGGTTCTAAGGAGGTTGATGTAAGGCCATTGATGGTGATTTGTAGTGGTTCCAGAGTTGTAGAAGTCGTGACTTGCTGACAAGGAAGGATGTGGAGAGGTTGAGGACTAGGTTGTCAAAGCTCTCTGGGACTGGTGCTGCCAGGGTGTCGTTCTGATCTGAGTTGTAGGTCTATTGGGTTTTGATGCTGGTGAGGTAAATTAGAATTGAAAAGATGAAGGTGGCTAAGAGGCGATAGTATCGAGGGTGTTGAGGTCTTAAGGGGGTGGATAGAAGTGTCATGCTGGTGTGCATCGAGTGGCAGGTTGGTCGAGCAAGAAGCGGAACCAAAATGGATGTTTATATTTGTGGATAACCAATTGAGGAGAAGATGTAGATGATGATGCGACTTGGTAGAGTCAAACAGGGCAACACCTACATGATGGTGGGTACCTACTGAATTGAAATCAAAGTTCGACGGATGGGATTCCGCTAGCTGATCGGAATGACTATGTTGTGCTAACTTGACCAATGTTGTTGGGTGAAAGGCGGCCGGGTTCGAGGGTTTCAAGAAGTCAGGGCAATGAGGCGAAGCATTAATAGTGAAGGTGGCTATGTTTGCAGGACCTATTGTAGATATGTGGTGGTGATTGGTTGTATGGACTGAGGAAGTCACCAACTTCAAGTTGTTGTTGTCGGTGTCCAACATTGGGGAGGGGCGAGGCTGTGTTAATAGTCGTGGTTGCTGGCGGTAGCAAAATTTGTAGGTTACGATCAAGTAGCATTGAAGATGGGATTGGGGAATTGCTGATCCATGATGGAGGGGGCTGCAATTACTCTGGTCATTGTGTTGCAGGCAGACGACCATGTCTGCAGGACTAAGGTAGCAAGGGGCATCAACATCGGGGTCAAGTTGGGCGACGACATGAAGGCTATCATCTGTAGGTTGGTAGGGAGGCTCGGTGGCGGCGTGAGCAGGGTTGATTCATGGTATGTCGACGTCTCGTGTTGCAAGATGGTGAGGTCGTGATGATCATGATTATTACGGCTAGGGTTGCAAGTTTTGGGTTTTGTGGGACAGAACAATCAATAGATTTTTTTTAAATCTTACCACAAACCCATAACCAGCAGATTGCATCAACAACTATATAATAGGAAAGATGGTTTAGCGAGATATACCTGGTCCTGAGGCTTGCTCAGCAACAATACCTCACATCTAGTACGGTCTTCAACCACCTAGTCTTCGACAGTGTCTGTGCAGCTCCTGGTGTAGACCCAGACTGCGGTTGACAGCCGTCCTCCTGAGCGGCAGAAATCTCCCGCCTCTATAGATAGTCCACACAGACTACTGGGAACTATAGTCATCCTGTCCTGAAGGACACTAGAAGGAGTCGTCCCCCTCTGTCGGCATACTAGTCACCGACACACTCTCCCACAATCAGTTGCTTTTCAGTAGTTGTCTTTCCCTCACTGTTCCTCCCTGGATGGGTAGAACTTGCTTGTGCTCTCTCGGTTACCACAACCAGAGAGGACAACAACTTTGCAGAGCAACTGATGTTTTGAGTTGTCTGTTCTAAGAAGCCCCCTGTACCCCTCTATTTATAGTAGAGGGCAGGGTCAGGGTTCCCATTATGTGCGGGAGTAGAAGAGTCTAGAATTTCCATGAACTGATTGTACTGTAGAAGACGAACCAGTCGTTTCACAACTCAACCGGTCGTTTGGGAAAGTGAGCTGATCGATTCTCTTTTGAACCAGGCAGTTGGGAGTGTGAACCAGTCATTTCACTTCCCAGACTTGCCCACAATTGACTTTCCTTATTCGTTTCTAATTAATGCAAAGATTAATTCTTGTCCCAATCAAATTGAATAAGTGAAACAAAAATCTTTTCTCACAAACTAGGAAACCCAACACCTGCTCGGTTTGTCCATGTGAACCAATCAGTTCACTTGTGTGAACCGGTCGTCTCACTGACCATGAGCCAATTAGTTCACCCAATGAACCGATCGGTTGGTGGTCCATTTTATGCATAACTCAATCAATGCAATTCTCAATCAATCTTACACTCTAATCAATTGGTTCAACACTTGAACTTGATGATTCTAAGTCAAGTCAATGCAATTCTTAATCAATCTGACACTCTAATCAATTGGTTCAACACTTGAACTTGATGATATCGAGTCAAGTCTATTGATTGAACATTTAATTGAGTACCTAAACACTTTAGTAATCAATCTAAACATCATTCATGGATAAAATCCTCTTCCAGGTTAATCCTATGTGTGTGACCCTATAGGTCCCATTTCACGTTGGCAGTGAAAGTCCATAACTCACTTATAACTTCACAAACAAAGATTGGTGCCTAGTTGCACATCAGTGCTACCCAAGTGAAAAGGAAAGTTGGAGAACAACTTTCAATCCTACAATCTGTAATTGGTGTTATAGTGAATGTATAGTTCCTTTGTCACTAATATCCAGATTGAATTTGAGGCATGGAGTGGTCATCCTCTACAAATGTTCAATCCATGTTTCTTGATCCAGAGTAGAATGTTTGAGATATTTGTAAGCTCAATGTCATACATTGACTCACATGCACATGGCCATACATTTCTTAGTCTCACTCATCAAGTGGCCAGGATATCATACTCCCTCAGGAGGGACAAATCCCATATCCATCACTCACAGTCAAAACCCCAAGTGTCAAAGTCACCCAATCATCACCTTTATAACAATCCATATTTCAAGACTGTGTTTGATGATGTCAAAGTGTACCCAACGACATGTGATGAGTGGAGTGATTTCAGGTCTAAGAACCACAGTCACCACCAATACTATAAGAGCTGATCCTGACTAACCAAGCGTGGTTTCCATGCATCACTCTTACGATGGGTCTGTCCGATACACTCTTCTCTAATATGTATCTATGTGCTTGGTTTGATATCACATATCATGACTAATGAGATTCTATCATCAACCAACACACACTCTAGTCTTTTGTGTTATTAATGTCTATGGTTATTTCCACAATAACAACCGACTAGGGACATAACAAGAATGCATACTCTTAACATCCGTATGATCTCATTATTTAGGTCCTCAACCCGAAGACATACGTCATTGAGTAATACAATTGTTTAGACATCTATCATGTTATACTATTATCTCAAAATAGTTAAAACATATATATGGAAATTACCTTTATTATTATTCAAATCATTTACGAAGTATCCAATTACAATCATCATATGACTTGCTCTATGGGCATACATACCAACAACAAGGTGTTTTGATGATGGGGTGTTTCTAGGGCTCGATATTTGAAGAAGGGCAGATGAGAAGAGGGCTGCTCTGGTTCCACTGGTCGTGAGGGGTCTGCCATCATAACAGGTAGTGGTTGTTTCTAGGTTTTGAGGAGGGGTGTCGGGAGGAAGGGGACTTAATTCATTTGTAACATAGGCGTTACATAAGGAATATGTGAGTTCTGATAACTTGGCCTATTATAATGGTAATTACTCCTATCTTGCTAATTACTCCATAATTTTATAACTTCTAATTGAATACCCCTAAATGATTCAAGATATTGACCATGGGTTTAATTGTATTAAGACATTACATTTCCCTTTATATCTTGGTCTTGCTGACTTAATCTTTCTCATAGTACATCCAAGCATTGGTACCTCTATTTATAGATCTAACTACAATGAGTACATATGTACATAATTTTAAGTAACTTAGCACATTTAAACTTAATTCCAAGCCATTATGTGAAAAAGAGAATGTAAGGTCTCATAGGATAATGAGGCACAAAATACATAATTGAACGAGATGATCTCAAAGTGTGACAAAAGATACACAAATGAGGGGCTAAATTTAAGTTTCTCTCTCAAATGAAGAATAGTAATATATTTAAGCATAAGAAACTCAAAAGACGATTACTTTGTATCAGGGGACATGAGAATCAGTCAAAATGATTACATTTAAGTTGGAAAAAAGGGCCCAATCAAAATTGGGCTCAAGTTTAAGGGAAATTATGAATACTTGCTCTAATGAAAATTAGTTTAAAAATCCAGTATGCTACATTGACCTTGAATAAGGGTTTCCATGTAGGTGATGAGCAGATGCACTATGACACATGGGGATGACTGTGAGTGATGTAGATGTGATTTGTCCCTACTTTAAAAGTTTGATATCATGGCCACTTGATAAGAGAGACTGAGACAACCATGAGCATGCACATGTGAATCAATATATGATATTGAGGTCACATACATCTTAGACAGTCTGCTCTAGTTCAAGGAACATGGAATGAACATTTAGAGAATGTGGATTACATGCTTTAATTTCAATCCAGATATCAGAGACAAAGGAAATACACAATAACTGTAACACCAATAACTAAGTGTAGTTTGAAGATGTTCTCCAAGTTTCCAATACTTAGGTATTAATGATGTCTTACTAAACACCGCTCTTTGCCCGTGATGTTATAAATGGGTTATGCACATTCAATGCCAATGTAACTTGGAACCTATAGGGTCACACACATAGGATACAAGTAGAATACGAGTTCTATTATAACCTTAATTTCACTTGTATTTTACTTAGTTAAATTGCAATGCTTTAAATAAAAGGGACATATTAGAAATGTGTGTGCAATGTTTTCAAATAAAAGTTTCCTCTTGCGAATTTCCCCTGATTAGTTAACATCACCATTGACTACCTTGCTTGGCTCGTTGATGAGTAGAGGTTGAATGTATTTTCTCTCCTACCGTCAGTGCTGCTTTGAAGAGGTAAGGGCAGCATTGTCTTTTCCTTTTGTTTTCAATTACCCAGCAGTGATGCCACACGGGCTAGCCACTTAATTGCCAAGAGCGGGTTGGCTGGCACAACCGAACTGGCAGGGCGGGACCCGGGGTTTGTTGCCTTGGTGGTAGGCCCCTATTGGCTTAAAATGTTTTATTTTTATAAAAAATCATAAGTTTTACTAGGATGATCAAATAAAGACAAGTAATATATGAATTTCTCTCAGAAAAACATGAGGAATTCAATAAAAATATAATCAATACCAAGATCTACCTCTAGTTCAAAAAGTACCAAAAGTTCCTATTTTTAGTGTGTTAAATGAATGAAAACCCTAATTTCTAGGTTTTGATGACCTTAATGACCTAAATTGATTTTTAATAATAAAGGATTGATATTTTTGGATAAAAAGGGCAACTTAGATCTAATTTGAGTTAATAACCCATAATTTGATGAATTAGGGTTTCCTTGAGAAAAGGAGGCACCAAATGAAGAGACATTAATGTAATCAAGGAGGTTATAGTTAGTTAGTCTTTACTTCATGTTGCAACTTTAAGAATCCACATCATGTAACTCCTTATTAGAGAGTGTACTTTTTATCTTGTATCAAACTCATTCCTTTTTAGTGAAAAATTTATTAATAATTTTTGGTTATTTGCTAAACCATCGGTCCTATATTTATGGTAATGGCCCTTTCCCTCTCACTATGCCTAAATAGGGGATAACAGGGGGAGGGGGTCGTTACATTTGGTATTGGAGCTAGTTTACCATTGAACCTCTAATAATTCTTAAATTTAAAGAGTTGTGTAGAGCCCAAGGGAATCATCAGAGTGTTTTCCAAACACGATGGTGTCTAGAAAGGACCATGATCTGGGGGCTAGAAATATTTTCCTATACACCACTAGTAAGCTTACAAGAACTCCCAGACCCTTGCTTCCAGCCTTTCTAAAGTCAGATGACTTTACTCGAAATAAAATATGTCTCAGATTTCTCATATTTTCATCACTTCTTTTTCTCACCTTCACTCACTACACCCTAGGTACCTATGAATGCTCTTTGTAATGCTTTCTGAGTACTAAGGTTATGAGAATTAAGGGTTAAGGCACCCTCTGCCAAATAATAAAAAGCATATAATCAAGATGTCATGGACATAATTTATGATACTCTATTGCTCTAAAAACTTTAACTATGATTAATTATCTTCTTATGTGAACGAGCATGGCCCGAACCAAGACCGTCACCATTTCCTTTGACACCCACCAGGATCACTCTGAACATAGGCCCTCCCACAAGAAGAGGAGGTCCTTAGAGAAGAAAATAAGGGCTATAGAGGAAGAGTCCTCCAGGAAGCGGAAAAGATTTGAACAGTCCTTTGAGGAAGGCTGTGACCCTAAACAACTCCCTTTTGACAACCTAAACCTAGAGGATGACCAGAAAAGGGAGCTAATGATAGAAGACGAGTCCAAGGTTGGCTCTACAAATGAATCTGGACTAGAGCAGGACAAGTGGTGGTCCACACTCTCAATGCTCTCTAGATGGAACAATAAAAGAAATTGATTGAGGCCATTAGTAACCAGGCCCTCAAGGATATAGAGAAAGATGAAAATGGTGAGCCACTACCCATGCGCCCTCACCTTAGAACCACCATTTTGGACTTCATCAAGCTTAACATTGAAAATTCTGGGGCGAAGATAAAACAAAAGTAGTCAAAAAAGCATATGTCTGGCTCCTGGAAGTGGAGAATGACTTCTGTACGTTGGAAGTATATATAGCCGATCAAGAAAGTCCCCTATGTCGCTCACCTTCTTGAAGGAGCAACTAAGATCTCGTGGGATAAACACATCATGGGTCGAGATTTGAATGAAGACCCAATGGCCTAGACTGACTTTTGAACCATCTTTTCTTCCAGATTCATACTTGTCTCGACTAAGAAAGACAAAGAGAAGGAGTTCACATTCCTAGTTGAGGGTAATATGTCTCAAAAAAATTTCACCCACAAGTTTTTCCTCCTGGATTGGTTTGGTTACATGCTGACTGAGGAGAGATGAGTGGATCATTCTGTAGAATCTCTGCACCCTATAATTAAACCCCACGTGATTGCGAGCAGACTGACAAACATCACCGACACCTATAACGTCACCCTCGACATGGAGAAGATGGTGATGCCTGCCCAAAACCCACCAAAGGGTTCCTGGGATTCACTAAAAGCATCTCTGGCCCAAGGAATGAACACAAAAAAGGTCAAAGACGCAGCCATGCCAAAGGGAGACATGGAGGAAAGGGAAAACCCCACAACGAGAATCACCCCCCAAGGTGTCATAACTGTGGGAGAACACACCTAGAGAAGTGTCATTTTGAGAAGAAGGTGTTCTTTCATTGTCAACAAGAAGGAAACTTTCAAGCAATTGTCCTCTCCCTAATATGAGAGGTTTGGGCCTAGTGGCAGTCCAACCTGTGGCAACAACATCATCAGAAGTAGCTGCCGCACCAACTATAGCCCCACATGTAGGAGAGTGGAGGCAGGACCGAGTTTTTTTCCATCGATAATGAAGAGGCACATTCCAATGCTAGCCGTCTAATAGACCGTAACCATCCTTAGATTTCTTTTTTCGTATCTTTATCTTTAAAATGCAATGGTAGTTTGACTATCATGAAAACTATGTAGAAATGCTTGAAATTATGGGAAAATATAAAAGCTCTGTTTGACTCTATTTCTACACTTTATTTCGAGAAATCTTGCAACTACGCTTTGTTTGGGCATCAAGGATTTAGGATATGTTTTTGATGTCGTATCCTGAGCAGTCAAATCTTTACATCTATCTTGAGAACCTCAATTATATTTGTTAAATATCTAAATTATGAACTCCCTATGGAACTTATCCTCCTTGACATGAATGTCTTTGTTGTGATAATTGGCATGACTTGGCTTTATACTTATAGAGCATAGATAGACTGTAGGCAAAAGAAGATAAGAATAGAGAGACCATGTCACCCACCTTTTACCACTAGAAGTAGGAAGGATGCTACCACTGTCTTGTATGTGTCAGCCTTAAAGACAAAGCAGGTGATGGCCAAAGGTTGTTAGGCATTCCATATAGTAATTACCAAGTTGGAGCCTAAGGTGCATCCCTTAGAGGAAATAGAAGTGGTCAGGACTATGCATATGTGTTCCCAAATGATTTGTTTGGCATACCTCCAGAGAGAGAAGTGGACTTCTCGATAGAGTTAGCTCCCAGGACGAACCCTATTTCTAGGACACCTTACAGGATGGCCCCCACTGAGTTTCTTGAGCTTAAAAAGCAACTACCTAAATTGCTAGACAAATGCTTCATCCGACCTAGTACTTCTCCATGGGGAGCACTGATACTCTTTATGAAGAAGAAGGATGGATCGCTACATATGTGTATAGACTGTAGAATGATAAATTAGGCTAGCATTAAGAACAAGCATCCTTTACCCCATATAGATGACCTATTTGACCAGCTCAAATCCTTTCGAGTCTTCTCAAAGATTGATCTAAGATTTGAGTATCATCATTTGCGAGTCAAGTGTGAGGATATCCCAAAAACTTCTTTTCAAACCCGCTATGGATACTATGATTTTTTGGTTATGCTATTCAGGTGGTCCAATGTCCCAAGTATGTTTATGAATATCATGAATAGTGTATTCCAACCTTTCCTAGACTCTTTTGTCATAGTGTTCATAGATGCCATCCTGGTTTACTCTGATGACTTAGAGAAACACAATGACCATATTGCTAGAGTCCTTGATATCCTGAGAAAGCAGAAGTTCTTTGGGAAATTCTCAAAATGCGAGTTTTGGATAGACCATATCATGTTTCTTGGGCACATCATATTTGGAGGGACAATCTCTATGGATCATGCGAAAGTGTTAGCCATACGTGATTGGCCAGCATCAAAGAACCCTTTCGAGATTTGCAACTTCCTGGGATTGGTGAGGTATTATTGACGCTTCAATAAGGATTTCTCAAGGAATACTATGCCCCTCACCAAGATCACCCGAAAGGAAGAGAAGTTTCTATGGTCCAACTTGTGTGAAGCTCGATTCCAGGAGTTGAAGGAGAAATTGACCACAATCCCATGTTGACTCTATCATCAGGAAATGAAGGTTTCACGGTCTTCATTGATGCATCGAAAATGGGACTAGGATGCATGCTAGAGAAAAAAAGATATGTTGTTTCTTATGCCTCTAAATAGCTCAAGCCGAATGAACTGAACTACCCAACACATGATCTGGAAATAGAAGCAATTATTAATTCCCTAAAGATCAAACGACACTGCCTACATGAAGCTACCTTTGAAATCCTCACCGATAACAAAAGCTTGAAATACCTCCTGACTCAAAATGACCTAAACTTGAGACAAAGATGATGGATGGATAATATGAAAGACTATGATTTCACCATCGCCTACCACCCTGGAATGGCTAATGTAGTTGTAGATGCTCTTAGTCGGAAACAACTCAAATGTGTGGCTATCTTATCTACCCAATGAACATAACTCAAAGAGTTTGTTAGGTGGACTTTGTAGCCATTAGAAGACCAAATTTGTGTAGCTAACATATAAATAAAATGAGACTTCTTGACAAAGTTGGTAGCTACTTAGTTAGCCATCCCAAAGCTCGACAAGATGAAAGGTTTGTTGGAGAAACCTCAAACACATCTCTCAATAGGTGTGGATGGGAGAATCCAATACAAGAGTCCTGTTGGGATTGTTGAAGGTTCACTTTTAAAGATCAATATCTTGCAAGAAGCTGATGGTTCTAAGTATACGGTACACCCCGACTGTGATGACCTGATTACAAATCAAGCCATCACCAGCAATAATCGTGAAATAACCATAAGCAGCAGAATTGACAAAAATCACTAAGAATTAAAACCATTTTGCACATAGATCCTTTTCTAGGAAACTCTTACAAAAAGAACTAAAACTTTGCGAGGATAACAAGTACCAGTTGCTTTACTTAACATAGACAACAACAACATAAAACCTCGGGGTAAACAAACCAAAATATCTAGTCATTCATAAAAACAATTAAGAACTATCTCCCAAGGACCTGAGAGTATAGAGACGACACATAAGACTTCTATCTACAAGACACGACATACAGTACACTCAACCTGAGCTACTACTGCTGTCCTTACTGATGTGGTCCTTCCTCTGTAGTTTGATTTCTACTCCCTTGTCCGTGTCCACCTAAAAATTGTGGATCCCATGGGGTGATACTATTGTCCCAGCGAGAGATATAACTCTCTGCCAACTATATTATTATCACAGAAAATAAAATATAAAACTGGGCAGAGGATACTTTATGCAATTAGCAGGTATATTTGCAGTGCTAAGCATAAATATTGATAATAGAGTTATGAGTTATCTATTTGCTTTGTAAGGAATATGAAGAACATGTATAACATCTATCTACTAAGTTGTATAAAAGTAACAAAGCATCAACCAATGTTTTCCGTATTCGATCCTTAAGCAAATACACTACACAATTGATTACATGTTCACATTCACACTTATGCCCAGAGGAGATGAGGTATACTGCTCATACTCCAACTGACCACTAGTAAGTCGAAATTGGTACCATACAAGGTTAGTGGAAGAGTCGGCTATCAAGACCTCACCTGTCTCAGTTAGTACAAGATAACTGGCAGGACATTTTGTTGTCAACTACAATCAGCTATGCCGGGGTATAGCGACATCTTCGCTATAGAGTTACAACTGTATCATGTACTCTCTTCGGGAGAAGACCACTGAACTTTCTCAGATTATTTGTCATCAGGAAGACCATTGAGCGATCCTGGTTTGGTTTCATCAGGAAGTCCACTGAGCAACCTGTGTAATTTGGGGACTCCACTGAGCACCCTGGTATAATGATTACATATTCAAAAATATGCATACCGAGTAAAACTCGTTTCACCATTCAGAAAATCCTAACACTGAATGGATCTTATGGTCTGGGCAACTACATGATAACATTTAACTTGATTAATTAAGTGCTTTACAATATCTTTTAGCATCAATCAAGTTGCAAGCAAGAATTATATCAGATGCTACAAAGAAAGATATAATATGTTTATCAAGTACTTTCATGATCTTTGTAATACATATAAGACTTAGGATCTCAATCTCTTATCTTCATCATGCTTGGGTATTCAAACCCTTAATTTATCACTGAGTACTCTCGCCACTTAGCAGGTAATCATTACCTCTAGGTCATCAGACCAAGGTATTAATTCACATAGTTCACAAAGCTCATTGAATATGTATCACATAAACATCATAGCTCTTACTTAGCTATGCACATCACCTTATGATACATGCATGGTTAATATATTATTCTAAAAACAATATCACATACACGTCATAACCATGCAATGAAAAAGAAACATATTCTTCCCATTAAATTAGGATTAGGGTTTTCCTTCATCAACTGATTAGGGTTTCAAATCACCTCATCACCCATTCTTAGGGTTACAATTTACCTTTATTAACCAATTAGGGTTTCAAGATTACATCATATAGGATTGATCCCTAATTCATACTCCATTCATTCTAGGAGCACCAATATATACTCATTACATTGTTGATATAAGTTTCTCTCTCATCCCTACTAGGATGTTGATTGCTTACCTTTCCTCTTAAGGTCCATTAGTATACCATTATCAAATTAGATTAAACTCATTACATCTTAATGTTGTAATTAACATACAACGTATATTACTTAGTTAAATACATTAGGTTGAAGCATACCTACCATATTGGGCATCATGGTATATATATGCTATTATATTGTGTTTGAAATACAACCTTCACATCCTATCGTGTATCCATGTCAGTCATGTGATGAAACTACATCATCCTATTGTGTTTAGGGTGTGTCCCCTAACATCATATCGTGTAACCATCTCAGATTAGCTATCACTTAATTCCTATCATCTCAAGTTAACCTCATTTCGTGTATGAGTTAGATGCTTGACCTTATATTGGGTATAATGGTATTCTTGATACCATATCGTGCACTAGATGTGCACCATATTGGGCATAAGGTGTATGCCTCATTATGGTATCGTCCAAGTACAATATACAAGATAACATATTGGTTTCCCATCTTGGATTGTCATATCAGGTTGCATGTTGGGTAACATATCAGGTTACCAAGTTGGTTAGACCAATAAACTCATAACCCTTTATGCCTTCAAGGATCAGTTGTATTATATAATTCAATAATCAAGCTAGGTATCTAGTTGCTCTTCAACCCATCACAAAGTAACATGGGTATGTCGGGTTTTAAAGGCATATCGGATTTCAAAGGCATATCAGTTTCCACTTCTTCATCAAGGGTTTTAATCTTCATATCGGTTAGTGGTACCATATCATGAAAAAAAATATTAACCTTGTATCGTGTATAAGGTATAAGTAGGTACCTCCCATATCATTCATAGACATGCCTCATATCATTCATTAGGTATCACTCATTTCTATGTCGGGTTACTTATCATCTTGGGTTCCATATCAATTTTTAAGGTACTTCAACCCCATATCGGGTTGTTCCATGATGATGTCATCACCATCAACCTCAAGACCTTTGTCTTGCTATTCTAAATCATGGAAAACAGTCTTAACAACTTATTGGAACTCAAAGGAACATCAATTAATCATAAGAACTCGAAATTGAAAGTAATCAACAAGTTCAATCAATATTAAAAGTGCATAATAACATAGTTGGGTTTAAATTATATAACCCGCCTCTAAAGCAACTTCCAATCTCCAAGCTTCAACTCTTCACATTCCCAAGGTTGAAGATGAGCTTCTCCAAGATCCAAGACTTGAGCTCCTTGGCACTTGCACGATATCTTCACTGCTTGTGGCCGATATCACCTTGCTAGGTTGATATCCCCTACTTGGCCGATATCCTTTGTCTTTGGCCAATACCAAGCTCTAAAATCAACTCTCCTTCACTATGCACGATACTAGAATGATATACACGATATCTAAGAGAAGGATGATGGCAAAATCTGAAAATTCTACTAGTAGGTGAAGAGAAGGGTATTTATACTTGTGTTTTATGAAAAAGAGTGTAAGAGGTGTCATTAGCTTAAGCTACTAAGTGCCCCATTGCCATGCGTGGATTGAAACATGTATTTGCATGCATCCCATCTTTATATTGCCATGCAAAAACAAAAGCTCAAGGATAATGCAAAGGATAAGGGTCATCCCTTTGGTTATCTTCTAGGGCAAGTTTCTTCCACTCATCTTATTATTATATTCAATACCACGTTTTCCAAAGAAAAGTTGCAAGGCGATACATATGACTTCCTTGTGGTGCTTAGCCTGTCATGGGCAAAGACAAGGGTCAAAAAACTAATAGGAGACTCCGTCTATGGCTCCTTGGTCGATAGGGACTCCTATATTAAGTCCTCAACTCGATATGACTCAAATAAAGGCTATAACTACACTACATTCTTAGTCTTTTCATTACCAAGAATGCTATCTCTCCAGGATGATTCAAGCATTGTGTCTCCTTCTTTATCTTTTCTCTAGATGATTCTAGGAGGGAGTAAGGACACTCTAGAAGTGGTAATTTACACTTCAACCCTACATTTAGATATTTTACAATTTGTACCACAATTGATGCACAAAGCACTTAGTATTATTCAAGCAAGTTCTCACTTAGAATTTAGGATTTCCACAAGCCACCACTTAGCATCATTCTCTCTCTTATAATGTTAGAACACTTAGGGTACATTCAACATGTGACATTTTGCAATATAACCCCTCTTATTGGGTAAATTGCACTTTCTACTCAGACTATCATATAATGCACACATAGTTTGTAAATAAGCTCAAACTTGAAAATAAACTTCACAAAGAGTCTTAATTACTTTTCACAAGATTAGAACAAGTTTGTAAATAACTTACCTAAGAAAAACTCCTAGGGTTAAGTCATAACCCAGGTCAAGGATGTTACACCAAAACTGCCAAGATGTTTAATGACTCACAACCATACTTTTGGTGGCCTGGAATGAAGAGAGACATAGCAGCAAATGTGGCCTGTCATTTCTTGTGCCAGATAGTGAAGGTTGAACACCAGCTACCCGATGGATTCATGCAATCAATTGACATTCCTGAGTGGAAATGAGAACATATTACTATGGACTTTGTGGAGGTCACCGCAAGACAAAGAAAGGTCATGTGGCAATATGGGTTGTGGTAGACCACTTTACTAAGTCAGCATGTTTCCTTTCCTTAAAGATAACCACCAAGGTGTTAGACATAGATGAACTGTATGTTAGATAAATAGTTCGTCTACATGGTGTTTGGAGTTCAATTATTTCTAATTCTGACCCTAATTTCACCTCTAAGTTGTGGAAGCAAGTGCATGAAGAACTTGGTACGAGGTTAAAGTTTAGCACAACCTGTCACCCCCAGATTGATGGACAATAAAAAAGAATGATCCATACTTTAGAATACTTGTTGAGAGCATGTGTGCTTGATTGGGGTGGATCATGGGAGAAATACTTGCCCTTAGCTGAGTTTGCTTATAATAATAGCTACCAATCCAGTATCAGGATGCCTCCGTATGAAGCTCTTTATGCGAGGATGTGTAGGTCACCGCTTCAATGGGATGATGTTGGTGAGAGGACCTTGCTGAGGTCAGATGAACTACAGTTATACCATGATAAGGTCGTTTTGATGAAGAAAAGGCCGAAGAGAGCCCATGATCGAAAGAAGTCGTATGCTGATGCAAAGCAGGTAGATTTGCACTTTATTCTAGGTGACTATGTGTTTTTGAAATTTCGACCCCTTTGAGCTATGGCTAAGAACAGAGGAAAATTGAGTCCCCACTATGTGGGTTTGTTTGAGATCCTAGAATGGATTGGTAAAGATGCTTATTATTTAGCGTTACCCCCTCAATATAGTATGATGCATGACGTGTTCCATGTATCCAATCTGAAGCACTATGTGAAGGATCCTAGCCATGTGTTGAGCATTAAAACTCCAAGTGAGGCTGACATACCCTGAGTCACCAGAATAAAAAGATAGAGATGTTAAAGGTTCATTGGAAATACCATGGAGAGGATGAAGCCACATGGGAGCTAAAGATGGACATGGAAAAGTCTTATCCTGAATTGTTTGTATGATTGGTCGAATTTTGAGGACATAATTCCCATACGAGGGGAAGGATGTTATGACCTCAGTTTCACTTGTATTTTACTTAGTTGAATTGCAATTCTTGAAATAAAGGGACATATTAGAAATGTGTGTGCAATGTTTTGAAATAAAGGTTTCCCCTTGCAAATTTCTCTTGATTGTTGATTTCATGAATTCTACTATTTTGTTACTCCAATATTGGATAAAAGGGAAAAGGGAGAGAAGAAAATCCAATAATAAGAAAGCAGAAGAAAATAGATAGTAACCAAGTATACTTGTGAGAGTTGTGTGGAATATTATAGAAATTGGTATGGATGACCAATACTAAATTAGTTTTCATTTTCACATGGCTTCTAATAAAAAAAATAATTGAAATAAAGAACATAGAAAAGAAAGGAATAGAAAAGGATGTGTTTTGATGCTTGAAATATGCTTTATAAAGATAATATTTCGATATTAAGAAAAAGCATCTTTCTTTTCATATTTTGGTCCCAATCTTTTCCCATGACTAGATAAAGTCATTATGCACTTTCCTTTAAAATTTTGGATCAAAAGGATTAATAAAATAGGAGTTATGGATTTTCTAGAATCTCTAAAGTGAGGATTAATTCAGAATTACATTAAATGTGACATATTGTTATAACCTCAAATTTCACTTGTATTTTAAATAATTGAAATGCAGTTATTCTATGAAAAGAGACTTCTTTGGAAGTTTGGGTGCTCTTTGCCAATTTCCCTTGAATGATAGATTTTGTGCATTCTATTATTTTATTAATCCAATGATGAATAATAGGGGAAAAGGGTAAAAGAAAATCCCATTATAATCAAAGAGCAAAACAAAATAGATATTAAATAAATGAATGTACTTGAGAGAATAGTGTACAATTCTCTAAAAAGTGGCATAAATGGCCACAATTGGTTAGTTTACGTTTGCACATGGTTTCTAATAGAAAGTATAGCCAAAATAAAGAAAATAGAAAAGAAAGCAAGAGCAAAGACCTGTTATAAATGCATAATATATGCCTTATAATTGGATGAGTTGCATGTTAGGAAAAATATATTTTGTTTTCAAGTTTTAATCTCAAACTTTGTCTACAAGCACATTTTTCTCTATTATCACCTGCGCTGAAATCAAGAGAGAGAAACGAAGTTATTAAGCTAAGACATTGGTGGTTTTGTGATGTATCGAGAATGTGCCTAAATCCTTTCTCGACTGGGACTCTAGGGAAGGGGTGAGACCTATGATTCCATGAAACCCTTGCCTACTTAAAGCATTGGGGAGTCCACACTCAAACCCCACAACCTTTCTCTCATCTCAATTCTATTGATTTCCCATATAACACCACCAATGATCAGTCCTTCCTCTTCGGCGGGTTCCATACTTGTGGAAGGCAGAAGATAGGGAAATTGGAACCCCATGGATCAAAATAAGCATGTTGGGGTGAATGCCAAACCTTGAAGAACCCCTTTCCAAACTCGGAATCAACGAAACATCAATAAATTGCTTGTTTGCTACAATCGCCATCATGCCAGTCCCAATGGCGAGTTCAGTGATCGAGTGTTGTCTTCTGGAGCCCCATAGAATAAACCTAAGGGTCTCCCGAGTTCGTCAGACCTGGACGAAGGTGGTAAACTTCCAAGTTTATTTTGCCAACGACCATGATGATAGTCAACAACCAAGTTGACCCCTAACCATGTGGCTATAGACTCAGGTGGTGCAAGTAAGGGGAAGAAGAAGCCCACCAACAAAATCCCGATCTTACCCTCCCAGACTATTCATTGCATGGTAAGAGTGGTCTATCCTTTCTGTCCTTTCTTAGTGTGAGTCGCTCGAGCGGGTTGCCACGGTGGTGAAGACCTATTGGCTGGACCTGGCCCCACGGCTAACTGAGCTTACTTGGATTATGTAGTATATTATTGATATGATGCACTGCCAATGGTCAGAATAATGATAATTTTTAAATAATTGTAGAAATTTATTGGTAACTTAGATCAAGACAAATTATATATGAATAAAAAGAGCAACTTGAATGTGTGAACTTAGCAACCCATAATTTGATGATTTAGGGTTTCCTGGAGTCTAAAAGAGCAATTAATAATAGGATTAGGGTTTGTTGACCCAAAGGTCATGAAAAGTGGAAACTAGGGGTTTGACAAGACAAAAACCTAATGAAACCCTAACTTGAGACCCAAGTGTGTCTTAATGATGATTTGAAAAAAATAATGATACATGGGTTTATTGCTTTAACTTTCAAGATATTTTGCTTGGATGCTTGTTTGATTGTTCTTGCTTGGACATCTAGTGCACCTGATCAAGGTATGTGGTTACTCCTATGACTAATCACTTTAGTTTCCTGGCAATTTCTTTGGTTTTACCGGATTGCTTGAAATTAAATTCTTGGATGATATTTATTTATTGTAATCTATAAAGTCACTATGGATCATCATATTATGCTTATAACTTGATCGAACATGCATACCAACTCTGGAAATTTGAGAATGGAAAGAAATGTAAAGTCATGGTTGTGATTAAAGACCATGCCCCATATTGGGAAGGTCAAACCAGGCCCCAAATTGGGAAGGTCATAAGAGGTCATTCCCCAGATTGGGAAGACCGACATGGCACCAAGCTCCAGATTGACAAGTGGCCAATAAGGAACCTAGCTCCAGATTGAGAGGAGGCCTAAAGTACTTTGTAGGGGCTAAACCCTAAGAGAGGGTATACCAGAGGTTGAGTAAAAACTTTTGAGAAGTTATGAAGAAAATGATAAATTTCGTTTCTACAACAATAATTGCATGATTATGTTGTTACAAGTATATGTGAACTTTTGGTTCCCCCACATACTAGTATAACTTGTTATATTGACATACTGTTTTGCTTGTCAGTGTTTTAGGATAATATGATGTTGTTGCTACAAGTTTAATGGAAAACAAATATTCAAGAAGAAGGCACAAAACAAAAAAGAGTAATGGAATTTTTGGAGGATATGGTTAGTTTTCTTTTCTTGTTGCCAATTTAGAAAAAATATTATGTAAGTCCTTTGTGGAAATTCAATCTTGTATAAACTCTTTCCTATTCGTGAAAATTTATTAATTAATGTTCTTTGCTAAACATGTGGTCATGTATGTTGATAATGGCCCAATCCCTATTAGTCCGCCTGAATAGGGGATAATAGGGGGAGGGGATCATTACATTTGGTATCAGAGTTGTTTACCACATAACCTCTAATAATTATTAGCTTTTAAAAGTTTTGTAGAGCCTCAAGGGAATTATTAGAGTGTTTTTCAAGGGCAATGGTGTCTTGAAAGGACCATGATCTGGGGGCTGGCAATATTTTCCTCCTTACCACTAGTCGGCTTATGAGGACTCCCAGACCTGTGCTTCCTTCCTGGCTAAAGTCAGAGGACTTTAGTCAAAATAACATACCTCTAGGATCTCTCATCTAATTCCGTCACTTCTCTACCCTATTCGCTCACTAAACCCTAGGTACATGTATCTGCTCTCTTTATTCCTTATGAGTACTAGGGTATATACATTAGGGATTAAGGCATCCTCCGCCAAATAATAGAAGTGGACATAATGATAAAGAGAAAATATTTGATGGGTTTCTCCCCTATAAAGGTAAACCCTAGATGAACTAGAGCTGGTCCAGAAAACAATCTTAGTGGGTCAAGGCAATTGCAAAACCTAAGGTACTAGTTGAAAACAATAACCTCAACCCAAAACCTTAATCCTGGGGTATGAGCAGAGTAGAAGGAAAATATTAGTGCCACCCTAATAAACTGAATGCAATGGATTTAGAGAGAGAAAACCCAAATAAGATGGATATCTTAGTTTGTCTATACATGCAAGCATGTAGGTTAGGCATGCATGATATACATGGAGGACTTGATTATGCATTAGAAATATAACCAATAAGTGGTTTCCTGACCCCTAGTGCTACTTTTGTTTTTGGTAACCTGACCTAGGGTGGGTCATCCACAAAAGGAGAAGAGATCTATGAGGGAGATAACACCCTAAATCGGAAAGTTTGTTGTCACCAAAAAGTTT
Source organism: Alisma plantago-aquatica (assembly GCA_963693085.1). Lineage (NCBI taxonomy): Eukaryota > Viridiplantae > Streptophyta > Magnoliopsida > Alismatales > Alismataceae > Alisma > Alisma plantago-aquatica. Next base: position 433,167,145 of record OY856413.1, read on the forward strand.
AAACTACTCCAAATAGGAACCCTAACAAGTGTTTTCCCACTCAGATACGAGTACAAGGTTGTACTACACCTACGTGGAAGTGAGCAACATAAAAGCTGGCAACAAGATTAGTTCTAAGCCAGAGGGGTAATGCCTATTGGATTATGAGATAGGCATACTGGAGGAAATGAATGAGGAACTTCGTGTAACATAATGAGATTTTATGTTTTATGATGACCTCAATTGGACATAAGATTTGATAGTACACTTTATCATATAAGGTAATCTAGGTGAGAATAAGACGTGAATCTGAGGAGCCTCATCCTTGTCTATAAAATGGGATCTCTAGTGCTAGGACCAGCTATAGAATTAACTCAGGAGAGAGTGAAACCCAAAAGGAGAAGGTTAGGAACCTAGACACCTAGACATGAGGAATTATGAGAAATATTTGTATGATATGTTCTAAAATAGACTACCAATGGGTGAATGGGTCAAGTTATTGTATCCATGACATTAGATGTCCTTGAAAGGACTAAACCCTAGAGATAGAGAAGGAGGCTTCTTATGCATATGTGTAGATGATATGAGTACCTACCATCTAGGTGATGGAAAGAGAGTCCCAAGATCCTGGAGATGTAAAGAATGGTAATATGATGTGAAGCCTCAAACTCAGATTGGTAGCCCTTGTGTAGGACTCTAAGGATTGTTTATGTGGAAGAGAATGCTGGAAAGAAAATGCATAGCATGTTTTGGTTTGGTATGTTCTTGAGTGGCTAAGTCATGTAGTTTAGATGACGAATGCTAAGGAAGTAAACTCGAGAGGGGAAGTAGTTGCATCTGGTGCATATAGTTCTCACAAGGTTGAATGGCACCCCCCTCAAGTTTTTGGTTAAAGGAAACCCCACATGGACTGAGATATATGTTTGATGAGCCACTCACACAAGTTGGTTTAGCACTACTATGCTATCATGTATAAGTATGAAATTGGTCCAATCTTGAGAGATGATGAATAAGTACAACATAATGGAAATTTTGGAAATGGGATAATGCTCATGATAAATATGGAACATGGTTATAGTTGACATAAGGTATGTGGTAAATAAGGTTGTCTTCTTCAAGGTATGCTCTACCTCCTCTATCCTACGATATGGTATGGATTGGATAATGTACTTGGCATATGACGTCAGATGCAATAGTTGTTCCTATAACCTCAAATATGTGAGATATAATCCATTGGTCCTATTGTATCCAAACACTTTGATCGGTGGTAGTAAGGTACCAATAGTGATCCAACTCTTGAGTGGTAGAACACGGGATATAATGTTATAACTAACATGTAGAAACTGCATGGATGATATAATAAAATATGCCTAAAGGACATATCCTCATGTAATGATATATACTTTGGATTTAAGAAAGTTTTTGTGACCCTTGGTATTGTCAAGTGATAGTTTTTCCTTGTCCTAGGAAAGGACCTTTCCTAAAGGAGTGAGTACCAAAATTTGTTTAAGAATTGAGGTAACTTAAAAGTCACTTCAAAGAACTTCAGAAATTAAATGCATGAAGAAAAAAACCACATAGATTGAGTATGATTCTTTAGACCCAAGTATGACCATCTCTAAGGGACATGAAGAAAAGTCACTATGGAATTGAACGGTATAATGGGGCCAGGCCTAGATGGGTAGGTCGCCATGTTTCCCATGAAGGGACATAAGGAAAACTATGAGTGCCCAGAGAGATGAAGGAAATTCGGGTGAGAATTCTAAAGGATACAATGTGCTTGGATATAATCAAATGAACCACAAGAAAAATGTGTGATGAAATAAAATAAAGTTAAGATATGACCCTAATTCATTCCTGAGGTCAAGTAGGGATGAGACTAATGGGCGTAGGAGTTGATTATTCCTTGAATGTACAAGACCATAGGGTTGGGAGGTAACGACTATGTTTTCTTGAGGCCCATGGGTTAGGAGGTTGGCCACCTTCAAGACTTCATGGGGTCTGAGAGCTAAATGTGAGAGGCACTCCCTATATGCATAAGGGTAAGATCACCCCAAAAGTACCAGCACCCGAGAGACTGAGGAAATGACTAAGTATCATAAATAGAAGTTATGATAAGACTCAAAAGTTATGAGAAATGTTTTTCCTAAAAGTGTGCAAGAATAGTAGTATGAGGAGAATGATTCAACCTAGATTTGAAAATAAAATGGTGATGTGTGATGCATTGTCTCTACTCTTGGAATGGGATCAGATTTGTATTTGGACTGCAACTAAATGCTTATTTCATCTTGTTATGAGTGTGAGAGATGGGCAAACACATTCCATACTAGGAATAGAAGTGATATGAGGAATGCATACTTAAGTTGAAATCTTTTTATAATAGAGAATTGGAGGAATTACCACACCCCTATGAGAGGATTTTGAATAAATGAAAAAAGGTAATTGCGAAATTGAAATTTCAAATGAGGATATAATTGCCAAGTGGAGTTGGAATTCTATAGGTTAAGATTAAATATGGTGATCAAAATAATGGATGCAAGATTTGAGGTATCAAATGCAGGTAAACCAAGTCTGACTTGCTGATCGAGCTTGTAATAGGCTAGTTAGATGAACCAGCGTTAGTTGAGATGAACAGTTTGATAGAGAAGACTTAGACACATCTGATCTTCGTGAATGGTGGAATCCGATAAGAAAATTATATTGAGTTCCAGATGATTCACCCTTAAGGACTAAGAAGCTCATGGTTTTTAGTATACGGTGCACTCTGGAACCACAAAGATGTTTAAAGACTTACGATGATATTCTGCTAGCCTAGAATTAATTGAGACACCGCATCATATGTGACCAGTTGTTTTACATGCCAGATGGTGAACGCTAAACACCAGTGACCCGGTGGAATACTGCAATCAATTGAGATTCCTGAGTGGAAATGGAAACAAGTCACCATGGACTTTGTGGTGGGTCTCCCCTTGACAAAGAAAAGTCATGTTGCAATATGGGTTGTGGTAGACAGAATTACCTTTATCATTATCAAATCGAGTATCATATGCCTCCTTGCAATCATCATATGATTGTTTCTCTGGGCATACTATACCAACAATATGGTTACCCACCCATTCTTGTGCTTGTTCTTATGTAGCAATGGGTAGGCATTGATAGTGAATCTCTCGGTTAAAATGGTTAGGTGGGAAAGAAACGGCCAACCTGTGTTTGGAGTTTGTGTGATATTTAAGACCAAGATGGATAAAAATATTGAGTCGTATAATCCAATGAACGTCGGTAATGGTTTGCTCCAACCATTGAGTTTCACCTTCAAGTGAAGATAAATGTATTGATTGTCACCTACAAAATTGGTAAAATAACGATTCTTGCAATCCTATCAACCTCAGTACTGGTCCGCTCCAAACAATTTACGTAGAACTATGTTATTGACCTATCAAAAGCAATACTAGAATACAATCATTTCAAAAATGAATTTTGAAATTTACAAATATTTGTTAATTATGTTTACATTGATCATATTTAAAAAAAACTATTAATATAAACCTATAAGCAACATTACTGATTAGTAAAATGCTATTGAGTTTCACCAATGAAATTGGTAAAGTAAGGACTCCCGTAATCATCTCAACTTAAGTACTAATTCATAAATCATGCTCCAACTAAGGTACGTAGATCAATGTTGTTGACATATCAAAGAAAATACTGGAACATAGTCGTGCCAATACGAATTTTTAAGATCTATGAATGCTAGTTATGAAAAAAAACCTCATTAACTATGAACTAGTACGTACACCACGTCTCATTAAGAACTAAATCCACGTAATGGAGGCAAACTCCTACAAAATCTACATTCGAGAACCTAATTAACAAAGGGAGGAGATGACAATGTTGTACACTAACCGCAACCAATTCAACTACGTTTATGTGAATGACCACATTGCATGTATGTATGACCCATTTGAATCCGTAACCATCCTACAAAACAATGCCTTACGGACGGACGAAGGTGTTAAAATCATGGATAACGGTAGAGAGGAGAGAAAAATAATAAAGCTGAAGTTATTTTAAGAGAAAAAGGTACTTTTTACACTTAAACTTTGACGCGGCCTCTGTTTTGAGGATCATTTAGATGTGTGAACTCCGTCAAAGATGAGATCATGTTCCTGAAAACATTTAGGGGCCGTATGGATGGACACTTTTAAACTCCCGGAACTTTATGTAGTAAAATGGCAATTATAATCACCACAACTGATGTGCGGCACGGGTAGCCGCTCCAAAATAACGCTATCTGAAGTGGAATGGACGACGCAGCTGGTAATCTCAAGTTCACATGAAATTGGCGTGATTGAAGACTCACACAATATTCCTCCATCTCACCTCCGGCCACATGCGCCGGAGTCCCTGGCTACTGGAACGTGGTGATTATAACTACCATTTACAACAGGATTTTCTGGGATTTTAAATGTGGTCGGCCAAACTAGGCCTTAAGATTTTTGTGTTGTGGGACGATGACTCGCAGAGGTGGTCATCCCGGAGTCGGGGAACTATTTTTTGCCTAAAAATGTGTCCTTATGGAAGTTGGAAAGCTATTTGTGGCCTAACAATCTGACCTTTACGGCCTAAAAAATCTAAACTTGCAGTCACTGGAAGTGGGCAAGCTATTTATAACCTAAAAATCCGACATCTAGTGGAACGATAGCGCTGCATTTTTGAGTGACAATGAGCGAGAAACAGAGAGGGAGTGGGGCACAAAGAGAGTGAGCTGAAGTTATTTATGAGTATGAGTAATAGCAGACCTCCGACACAAGAGAAAAAGGTGACATTGGTAACAACTCATCGCATTTTCACCACTCACGCACACTTGGTTAATCCAAAACAACAGCTCATGTAGGAATTTAATATACCAAAAGAAAAACCGGCGCACGCCTCTCTGGATGCGAGCACCAATTATATTCATGGCCAGGAACAGCAAGTCCGTCAACGGTCCGCATTCATTGGACAGGAACAGCAAAGTCCATGGCCAGGAGAGACTCATCTCTAAAACCAATACGAGGATGGATTAGCGCCAAAGAAACAAGGCGCATCACTATTCATCAGCCGACAGGACTTTTAGAAAGTTAGTTTCCCCAGCAACCACATCAGTCGTGCAACAACTCCATACAACCCACTCTCAGCTCTTGTTTCTATTAGCATTTCGTTAGGTGGGTTAACATCTATGTATTGCAGAATGCAGCAATTGCATTACAAGCACCTATGTCTAACTCTTATTTATTATCACATGATACAATGCACTTGTATTATTACATTTATATCTTATATCATGCTAATCTTAGATCTATATAATAGGTCGGATTTTGGAATTGGCTCCGGGTTACACATTTTAAAAGCGGGCCCACATCTCATTAATAAGAGGGTTTTAGATCAAACGAAAGCGGGGTTATAGTCACAACCTGTCCCCAACCAGACCAGAATGGGATTTACAATCTAATCAAGTTCTTTATTCTAACTAGAATTTTTATTCTAACCACATTAATCTATACATTCGACTACATAAAACTCTGGATCTTGGGTCAGCTTTAAAGTGGTCAATTTCATAAAATATATGTGGCATATCGTTTACTATATCAGCTAACAAAGAGTAACCAATGGCTTAAGAAGATGCGAGCTTCACATAATTGAAAACTTAAAGACGTTGATTCATTCAAACAGCAAAGGCACATAAGGCTTAATTTTGCTGCAGTTAATGGAAGTTACACTGACGCTTAAGGTTGAACCAGGCTCACTTAAATGAACACTGAACTCGAGGGTTTTCTCATAACAAGCCATCACTTATGGTTATAAGATGCCATCATTTCCTAAAGACCTTCGTATAAATGTACCTTAAATCTCCATGAAAAAGCATTCACGTTTCCATCGCTCCATTTCCATTTTATGCGTGTAAGTTTTTCTCATGCAATGATCTTCCTCCGTGTCTAAGACATTATCGCCTTCACTAGGTTAGAACATAGGATGACTGTCAGTGGTGAAGCCAGAAATTTCAACTGGGTGGTACATACAAAATAAAAGACCAAACATCAATGTTCATTGAGAAAAGAATATGCACTGAACAAGATCACACAGTTTCTACTGCTCATGGTGATACTGAACAAAATACTAGAAAAGATAGTTTATGCTCAATGAGAAGTATGCATGTATCTCGTGATAATTATCCAAATTACCAATTGATATTGAGTCGTTTAATTGTTTTGTCGATATAAACATTCCGTTATAGATTATGTACAACGTTGCTGCAAAAGATATGAGAGCACTATGTACTATCCTAAATATTTAATGTAAGTGAATTACATTTGATTCACCCATAATTAATATGATGCATCACCAATTATATATAAGAGTGAGTAAATTAATGTGCGATTCAATAGAGGACTGCGGCAAGTCACTTGTTAGTGATAACAAAGTCCAGGAACCTGCTCGTGTAGAAACAGTGGGGGATTTACAACATAGTATCAGAAAAACAAGGTTTTTCTTCACCTCCCAAAAGGTTTGTCATATGGATAAACAGGAATCTACCGGTTCACTCATGGCATTGGAATTGAAACACATATATTCTACCAGCAAGTTGTTGTTTGCATTCTTTAAATGCCCATAACATCTTGTAGAGCATTTAACAATATGAGTTTACTGATTAAGAAATGAATCGCACAAGTATAGTCCTTACTGCACACATTTCTTACTGCGGTTCGGTTTCCAAATTTATCTCTGTTTGACTGCAGATCAGTTAATGGTCATCAATTTGTTAATTAACGATACAGTGAAATCTCTTACGACGTTTCCAATATGAAGATAAGTTTTGAGGGTTGGCATGTTGCGTGTTGTTTTGCCATGAAGGAATGAATGGCCGCAAGGCCCGTAATGCTTGTACCTCTGGAGTTCAAAGTTATGTTTTCTACTTCTGAAGAAAAAATAGCAGGAGCTGAGGGGCACGATGGTATGTGAACGGGTTGGGCACAATTGCAATTCGAAGGCGGGGCTGTATAAGTTTAGCTTGTGTTTTGTTAGTATCAGCGGCAACGGGTAGGGCATGTGCCCTCCCGTGCCGCTATGTGGCTCCGTCACTGATGACTGTCGACGATTACCTATGTGCATGTCGTAGACGCCACCAGTAAATGTAGATTTTCTTAACAAAAATGTCATTGTCAATGTCCCTTAGGAGCATCCAACAAAAGTAGCTCTAGTTATTAATACATTTTTGACCTCTGATGTCACTCCTCAATTTTTATATGAAACTGACGGTACAAACCTATAACGTTGGTAGATACAACACAATCATGACTGTTGGTCAGGTCTTGCCGATTAAGAAAAATATGGGTACCATTTATATTTTAACATTGTTTTCTTTGTTAAGAGCCGATGTCTAAAATAGTTCGTAAAATTTAGTTTTACTGATAATTTTTTTGACATAGACTTATTACGTTAGTTTTAGAAAAATCGAAGACAAATTCCTTTATGCAAAATAAGTTTTCCCTCTAAAAAGGCTATGTCGTTGGTTTCACTCAAAAAACAGTAACGCCGTAGATCACACCCATTGTGGAAACTTTTACCTTAAAAAATATGTGGTCCCACAAAAAATATTTTTCCCAAAATTTGATTATATCGTCGGTTATTTTCATAAAACCGGCAACACATATCTCAGTGATGTCGGAAATTTTTAATAGAGATAAGCACATGTGATATCGGCTTTTTGTTGGGCAATTGACGACATAGATAGAGATATGACGTTTAACAAGGTTGCCTTTTTTTTATTAAGGATAAATACTATCGGTTCTTTTATGGGTAATCGATGAGAAAGACAAAGATATGACATTGCTTTTTCCCCTGACTGACATCTTAGCGAGATTGGCTTTTTTTTATTAGAGATAAATACATGATGTGTCGAGTTTTTAGTGGGTAACCGACGACAAAGATGAAACTATGACGTCGATTATCCCCTGCAACTGACGACTGAAGTCTTAGTCATTGGTTTTACTGACGCCTAAGTTGTTCTTAACTACACCCACAAAGCCCCCATTCTCTATCTCATTGCGATTTGGTCTCCCCCCCCCGGCGCAAAAACCCCTCTACTACTACTCTGGCGATTCCCCCTCCTCCAATGTTCATCTTGCTCCTCCACTGATGCTCCTCCTGTCAGACATGCTATTGTTGTAGCTACCTCTGTCGTCGCATCCACTGCCACGGTCTCCAAAGCTCCGGTCGGCATCCTCCTACTCCCCAACCGTTTCTGTTGCTTCCTCAGTCGCTGGAAGATGTATCTCCTCCACCTTCCCACTTCTCCCTCTCCTCCTCCTTCCCCACTCATCCTTGTCCCTCTCCTCCTTCTCTTGCTCAATTTCTTCTCAAATTATAGTGAAAACCATGATGAATGTTAGTATGGATAAACAAGTATATTGTTTGATATGAAAATTACGACGAATCTTCCTTTATTATCTACATTAAGTGCATAATTTGTTTTAAAAAATTTGAATCTTAGTATGGATAAGTAAGTGCATTGTTTGGTATGAAAATTGTGATGAATCTTCCTTTACTGTTGTGTTAAGTGCATTATTTATTGTTAACAATTTGAATGTTAGTTTGAATAAATAAGTAGATTGTTTAGTATGAAAATTGTGATCTAATTCCTTTATTATTTATGTTAAGTGCATTGTTTAGTGATAGCAATTTGAATGTTAGTATGGATAAATAATCACACCTTAAAATTAGTACATTGAAGTTTATACGAATTGCTCTAAATTAACTTAATTTTCATAGAAATTTATATTACCTAATTAACCCTAAACTTCTAAACAATAAACCCATTTTTGTACCTATCTTTTATAGTCTGTTGTTCTAGAAACTCATCTAAGATTTACTTATTAGGAGTAAACCCTGGATAGTTCCAGATTTAGGACTGTTCTTAAATACTTACTCTCACTTAGGATGTCAGTGTATAATGTGTGTTCCATTTCAAGAAATTTTGGTAGTGTTTTCCATTTTGTTCTTTGGGAATATATGTAGGTGGGCATTTTCCCATCTACACCGGTGTATATGGAGAACTGTGGGGAAATGCTGATTTTTTTTTAAAAATTGAATACACATTATACACTTACTAGTGAGGTTGAGAATTCAAGAATGGGATAGGTGATACACATTCATCAATGTGAATGTTAATATATGATTGGGATCCCGTTCAAACTTATTTTATCTGAAATGGACTTATTAGTAAACAACTAATATGATACTCGTCTCCCATCTGATCATAGGATGGATGGATCATAGATGTCCATTCCAAACCTTTGCACACTAGAGTTTAATACTAGTCTTGATCAATTTATAAGATTTGAAAATGAACATAGGAAACAACCTGGAGATATGTTTTGCTTTCCATCAAGGAATTGTAGTAACAACTTGAAAGTCGATAATATTGTCAAAATAAAAAGCCATGTCATGTGAAATTGTATTGTACAGGGCTATACAAAAGGGTTATGACATGAAGAGATTCCTAATTTGTGATCGGTAGAGATAGAAGTACTAATGTTAAAGAAGAAATTGTCGTTGATGGTGTAGATTTGAACAAATTGATTCTGATAGACATGGTTGATGTGATAGTCGTGGAGTAAATCTTATTGATCCAACTTCCTTATTTAGAAACATTATGTGTGATGTTGGGAGAACATTTTACTTAGGTTTTACTAAGTTTATGATGCTGAGCAATATGTTGAGATTATATACTATGAAGGCTAACAATAGAATGAGCGACAAAAGCTTCATGTCTATGTGTCTTTGTTGAAAGAAATTTTTTCATGAAGAAAACGAGATTCTAATCTAAACATGTGATCTAAAGAAAATAGTATGCTCAATGGGAAAGGAGGCTAGGAAGATACATGCATGCCCAAATGACCCTATGTTATTCCAAAAGGACTATATCAATTTGAAAGATTGTTCAAAATGTGAGGCATCAAGGTAAAAAATGATGACTTCAGATAAGTCTAAATCTGTCTCTCCTTCCATGGTGATGTGGTATCTACCTATAGTATCATAATTTTTATGCTTTTTTTCCAATACCATAGATGCACTGGATTTATCTTGGCATGCAGAGACAAAGAAACACAGTGATCAGACCCTACTATATGTGTGATTTCTCACGATGGATGTTGATTGTGGGCCTCAACCAACCTAACAGTGATATTTATATATTTCTTAAACCTCTAATTGATAACTTAAAGAAACTCTATGGAGAAGGTGTGATGACCCATGATGCTTCATGTAGAGACATTTTGTTTGTGTGTGATGTTGTTTTGTACTATTGCCGACCTTTTCACATATGGTAATTTATCTGGATACAACATAAAAGGATCCAAAGCATACCCTATATGTGAGTAGAACACTAATTCAATACGACTAAAACATGGTAGCAAGAATGATCTTGATCATCAAAGGTTTCTTATAAAAGTGCATCCTTTCTAAAGGTTTTACAAAGCATTTCATGGATCAAATGAGGAATGGATTTCCCCTAAACCTATATCAGGTGAGTTTGTTTATGAAAGAATAAAAGACTTTGTCAATGCATTTGGTAAGAGATTGCATTGTATCAATATCATGCATGTTGAGAAAACTGTCTATGATAGCATAATTTGTACTCTGTTGAATATATAGTAGGTAAGACTAAGGATGGCATCAAATCCAGATTGGACCTACATGAAATGGGTTTAAGGAAAGAATTAACAACATAAGTTAGCAGGATTGAAAAACATTTACCTCCTTATTACACATTATCTAAATAGGAGAAGAGAAATTTTTGCCAATACTTGCTAAATGTTACGGTACCACAGGGATACTCTTTTAATATCTGTAGATTGATATCAATGAAGGATTTGAAGCTGATTGGTCTTAAATATCATGATTTTCATACTCTAATGCAACAAATATTATTCGTGGCTATTTGATCTATACGTCTGAAACATGTAAGGTTGGCAATCATTAGGCTTTGTTTCTTCTTCAACACTCTATGCAACAAAGTTATTGATCCTAAGAATCTTGATATGTTCCAAAGAGAAGTAGTTGTTACCATGTTCTAGCTTGAGATGTATTTTCCTCCTTCATTTTTTGATATAATGGTACATCTTTTTTTTTCCATTCGACTAGGGAAGTAAAAATGTTGGGTATGATTTTCTTGCATTGGATGTATCATTTTGAATGGTACATGAGTCTTTTTGAAGGTGTTGTTTGAAACCATTATCGTCCTGAAGGGAGTTATTACAAAAAAAATTTAGCTACAATTATTCTAGCTACATATGGTTTATTTGTAATAAAAATATACTTTCCTTTACAAATTAAAGAAGTGTAACTTAAATAATTATAGTTAACTCTAATGACTATAAACGTGACTGCATATCTCAAATAACTACAAAATTTTCTTCCAGCCCCTCTCCCCACCCCCTCCAAAAAAACAGCATGCCCAAATTTTCAACATTTCAGTGCACTTCTCCCTTTCCCTTTTGGGCGTGCCATTCCCTTCTCTCCCAATTACCAACAGATCCCTATTGCACCTGAATTGACTGCCCATGCTGGCTCTCCACCTCCACCCATCATTCTCTCTCCAACATTCTCCATCCACACTACATCCTTGCCCATTATTCTCTCTCCTTCCCACTCTCTTCTCCCCCCACTTATCTGATCTCTCTCTATCCCTCTTATCGTATTCTCCTCCCCCACACCCCAATCATCTCCCCTATGCTACACCTTACCTCCTGGATGGTACAGAGGAGGAAGGATAAAGACATGAGAGGAAACAAAAGAAAGATATATATGTTGAAGAGAAGCCTCTCAAGTACAGGGGTCGTCATTCCCTGATTTTGTGTCTCTTCATTAGAAGGTAAGTTATTCTATATAGCTAGACTACTTCAGTGTTGCATGTTTCCACAACTCATACTTTGGTTCATGCATGGTTATCTCTATACTAGTGCATTTCTATAGGAGAGCTATCTAGCTCTTCTCTCTCTTTGGGGGATGGGGGTGTTTACACTTGAGGTGGGTGCATGCATCACCAGTCTTGATTGGGTTTTAGTTTCCAGAAAGGTTCAGATTGATTTCCCAATTTTGACATAGTTTCTCAATAGTGTCTAGTTACTCACTATTGTATTTTCTAGTGTGCCAAGAACAACTAGTATTGTATTTTCTTTCAGAAGCTATGGAAAAGTGGCCTAATGTTAACCTAGAAAGAAGCATCACATTCTTTTTATTCTAAGGCATATCATGCTGGTATTGTTCCACCTATTTCATCACTTGCCACTGAATGTCGTATAGTATATTTCAATATCTTTGTACTAAGAGTAACTTACCTTTGAGTCATTGAGAAGGTTCATATATTGATTTAGTTGGTGTAATCTGACTCATACTATATGGTTGAGAAGGAAGATAATTTTTTAATAACTTCTTCCATCAACACTTTTGTATAATATCACCTTAACGGGTTTCAAATTCATATACATGATTTTTTTTTGAAAACTCACCCCTCAGTAATACTACTCAAATGTTGCTTACAACGATTATGTCATTGGCCCTACCAAAGTCCTATAAATATAAGTGTAGGACTTCTTTAGATGGCCTTTAATAAAATAAAGAACAATCCTTATTTTTTAAGTGGATTTTTGCTAGGCTATCTGCTAGCCCGTTGCTTGTTCTGCAACTAAACCGGATTGCAGTATTTGTCCGGATCTTCTTCCTAATCTTCATAAGCCAGAATGTGAACCTGGGTCAGGTTTCTTCTTCTTCCTCGATCATCTTCACTGCCACTTTGCAGTCAGACTCCAGCATCACCTTGGGCTATTTGTTCAGCTCTGCTTGTTCCAGCGCCAGGTAGATCCCTACGAGTTCAACTTCAGTAGCATTAGAGGTGGCTACATTCCTGCCCCAAGCCCCAATCCAATCTTCTTTGTGATTCTGAGCTATTGCGACTGCTGTTGCCCCCTTCTTTTTTTACTGTTGCATACACATTAATTTTGATTGTATCCTGACATGGTGGCGTCCAGGTCTTGGTTGTATTTCTTATAAGCCCAGTTGGAGTGGCTGCCCAAGCAATTTCACGCAGTCTGATGTCCCTCTGTATACTTGCCCGAAAGTGTTCTTTGCTCATGTGGTTGCCTTCCATAACACAATTGTTCCTCGCTCACCATAGACCGTGACAGATCACCTAGAAAGTTTCTTCTTGCACACCTACAATATTAACAGTGTATCTATGCCAGGTCTCCATATTCATAGCTTCAAAGAATAGTTGTCATTTAGTTGGGCAAATGTGGTCACTCCACACAAACTTGGAATCGTCACAGTCCCTTAGTGCGAGGATTAACGACTCATCTTCTTTCCCGCATCTTGGGCATTGGCTATCTTTTATCATGTACCGGTATTTCCTCCTCATGTTTGTAAGTAAGGTGTGCTGTCTAGAGAGTCAAGCAAAGGTCTTTATCCGTCCTGTCTTTCTTAGATTCCACAAAGTGTCCCACTTCCCCGACGACATTACCTCTTTCTGACTTGGAATGATCTCATATGATGAGCTTGTGGTGAACTATCCATTTCCTATGTGAATCCAGAAGTTGCGGTCCATAAGGTCATCTGCTAGAGGTACATGGATTTGAGGTATTAGCTGCACCGTCTCACTATCAAACCAGTCATTTAGAAATTCTATGTCCCAGCACCTGTCTTCTGTTATAAGAGAGTTGACTTTAAGATCAGCTATGTCCTTAGGTATAGGGTGCTTGGTTACTTCTCTCAATCTCAGATGCTCCTTCACCCAGATATTGTCCCATACGTTCATTGAGTTGCCACTGAACGGGATCATCCTGGTGTTCTCCTTCATAAATTGTCTTGTCACTAAACACGCCTGTCCCAGCCGCAATGGTCAGCCTTTGCCACTTCCCCGAGATCTGTTAAGCCATTCTCGCATCACCCTATACCATATGGAATTCCTTCCAGACATTAGATTCCAAGAGTGCTTGGATAAGAGGGCTTGGTTCCAGTCTCTCATCGTTTTGATCCCCAACCCTCCTTTACTTCTTGAACTAGTGACTTTCTCCCACGACACAAGTGAGATGGATTTGTTCCTGCCGCCTCCCTAGATAAACCTGCGTATTACACTGTCCAACCTGTCACAGAGGCTTAGTGGGAGGATCACTATTTGCATCACATAAGTGGGAACCACGGTGAGAGTTGATCTTGCAAGGCAAACCCTTCCTGAGAATACAAGCTATGGGCAGCCCGGGCACTAAATTTGCCCTCCACCTTCTCAACAATGTCTGCATAGGTGTTCTTTGTCACTCTAGAATGGATAACAGGTACACCTAGGTAATAACCAAGGTTGTTGGTGACTTGAAATCGACATAAGCGTTGAATGTTTCTTCGAGTAGATGTAGGAACACTTGCAAAGAAGAATATGTGGGGTTTTGGTGCTGAAATGGATTGTCTGGATGCATATTCAAAGCTTCTAAAGCATTGTAAGATACATCTTATTTGTTCTTTACTTGCCTGAGCAAATAGAATCGGGTCGTCGGCGAAGCATACGTGGGCTACTGAAATGCCTGATCTGCCAAGCTTGACTGGTATCCAGTTCTTTCTATGTTCTCTCCTGGATCATCTGGCTTAGCCGCTCAATACATAACATGAATAGGTACGGGGAGAGCAGATCTCCGTGTCGTAATCCTCTGCTTGTTTTAAAGGATCGAGAAGCCCTTCCGTTCCATATAAGTGAAGTAAGCCCTCTTGAGATGGAGTTCATGATGTACGTTTTAATGGAACCTGGGAGACCCACATGATCTAAAGTATCTTGTATAAACTTCCAAGACATTTGATCATATGCCTTTGTCAAATCAATCTTGAGAGCCATCGTCTTGGCCCCTTTGGGGTTCTTCATGCCATGTATAATCTCCTAGACAAGAGTTATATTTTCAGTGATCTGTCGCCCTGGTACAAAGCTACTTTGCTCCTCCGACACCCATGTAGGAATATACTTCTTGAGTCTTTCAACTATTATCTTTGAGGCCAGTTTTAGCATGATATTGTTCAAAGAAATAGGGCACAACTTTTCACATTTCTCTGGATTTGGGACCTTGGGAATTAAGATAATAGTTGTGTTGCAGACCTCATCTGACAAAGGTCGTCCTTCTAACATTTCCTGGATAGATTTAGTAACTGAGTGGCCTACGATACTCCAGTTACTTTGTAGAAATTTTGCATTTACTCCGTCAGGCTCAGCTGCTTTGTACGCCTGCATTTTGTTTAGTACATGCTGTACTTCACTGCTCGTCGGCCTGGCCGCTAGCTTGGTAGCTTCAGCTTCACTTGGTTGTTTGAATGCTCTTGGGATGCATTCTTCAGACCTGGGGATCCTTGATGTTCGACTTGGTGACGACGCAGACAATGCTTTTTCAAAGTCGGATACCACCACTTGCATGATCCCCTTCATCATTGATCCAGTTACCATGCTGATCTTTTAGTGTCAGAATGGTGTTGGCTCTCCTACGTTGCTTGACCCATGCTTGGTAGAAGCGTGTGTTTTTGTACCCATTACAGAGCCAGTTGACATGCGATCTCTGCTTCCACTCCTCTTCCTCATTGATGAAAGTCTGCAATTCAGCCTGCATATTAGAGCATACATTATCTATTATAGGGTCATACCGATCAGCCAACATCTTTTGTAGTGTGGTGATATTGTTTACTAGACGAGTCTTTTTCTTGGCTTTCTTGATCTTGCTGTCCCGCTCCCAATTGATAATATGCTATCTTGCCAAGTTGAACGATGTATAGAAGTCTTCTGTGCCTATCCATGTGGATGCCAGCATGTGTTTAAAATACGCTTCCTTGTTCAATATGACTTTAGTGAAGAAATGGGGAGTGTGCCTTTCTTTTTTCTTCCTATGGAGAAGTAAGGGGCAATGGTCAGAGGAAATCCTGGGTAAGTGTACCACATTTAGGTTCATAAACGAATTCATAAATTCAAGATTGGCAGCCGCTCTATCCAACCTTTCTTGTAACCCTCCGTGTTTGTATGTGAATTTCACTCCTGAGAAGCCAAGGTCGGACAATCCAACCTCCATCAGCGTTTCTTTGAAGATTCTAGCCTCACTATAGTGATATCAGTTGCTCCCGATTTTCTTAGCAGGTGAGAGTGTAGTATTGAAATATCCAAGAATGACCCATGGCTCGTTGATCCTCCTGCTCATGTTAATGATGTGTTTCCATACAAGTTGTCGAATGGTTCGATGAGGACTGGCATATATGAACGATACAACCATATAGTTGTTAAATCTACAGATGATGAATTGCCTATGGCAGTATAGTATTTGAACCTTGAACCTTTCATCTCTCCAACACACCCAAATACCTCCAGAAAAACCCCTGGCCTCCACCTGATAAGAGAAATTGAAGCCTAGACGCTTAATCATTTTTAAGGCTTGATTTTCACTGATCCGAGGTTCAAGGATAGTTACTACTTTAGGTCTGTACTCCCTCATGAAATCTAATAAAATAGAGCA
This sequence comes from Alisma plantago-aquatica, assembly GCA_963693085.1. Taxonomy (NCBI): domain Eukaryota; kingdom Viridiplantae; phylum Streptophyta; class Magnoliopsida; order Alismatales; family Alismataceae; genus Alisma; species Alisma plantago-aquatica. The sequence goes on from OY856413.1 coordinate 433,183,686, forward strand.
TCTGTCCTTATTGCCTATGCCTCTTACGTTCTAGCACATGATGTTCATGGTGAACTTGGTTCTTCTTAGTGAATTTGGTACTTCTGGATGAAAGGTAATGTGGGTTGTCTTAACAAGAAACCGACTCATCAACATCAGAACCCACATTCATCTCATCATTTTTCATGTTCTGACCTTGGTCTTTTTCTGGGACCACTTTGTCTGTTGCAATACTCACTTGCCTGCATTCTACAATTTCTGATATAGCTTTAGCCAATCAGGCACTCCTTCGCTTCCCCACCCCTGTATCAGGCGGTCTGCCCCTCCTCTTGGTAGAAGAACTATTGGATGAGCTGGATTTACGAGGTTGGAGAGCCTTTGCTTTCTCTACATCACCTTTGCTGCCTTTGTGCTTTCTTAGCCTTGTCGTCATTGTGCTCTTAGTTTGCTTTGATTGGTCATCTTCCTCCTTGTCTTCAGGGACATTAATAGTATCTATAACATCTTCCATTTCCTCTACTATTATGACTTCGTCTGCTACTAGGTTGACTACCTTGTGCTTCTCCTTTTCTGTGCATTTTTCCTTCTGTGCAGTGTTTCTGTTATTTATGTTGTTTACCACATTGTTGGTAATATCTCCCAACACTGGCGTACCTCCATTAACTACTTCACTCGGGTCTCCATTCATCCTAGATGTGCTCTTCTTCTTTCTCCAAATCTTCGCTGTCCTATTTTGGTGTGACTGAGTGCTGGGTGCTTGCTCCTTTGATTCTTCTGCCATTGTTAAGGCATCACTCCCTTCCTCCTGTAATCCTTCAAATCTATTTGTGTGAACTTCCATAGTATCTCCCTACATATGAAGGTGCTTCCGTCTTCCATCTTTGGATTTCTGAGTTTGCCACCCTCATGTTGTGTTATTATCAGTACATGTGTCCCTCGGTGGCATTTCTGAGTTGGGTTGTTTCTCTTGTTCCTCCCCTCCAGTGTCGTGTTTCATGCAATTCTTGGAAATATGTCCTTCCATTCCACACTTCGAACATGCCCAAGGGAATCCTTCATACACCACTTCATAGCTTCTCCCATTTATGAGGATTGAGCTAACTAGCTCCTTAGTTGTGTTTATTTCTATCGCCAGTCTGGAAAAACGACTCCTTGATCTGTTGTCTACTTTGACTAGGCTCCCTAGTGCCATACCGATGTATTCAAACATGGTTGATACATACAAGTGCATGGGAAGATTCACTATTCGCACCCATGTTACAATGTAGTCCGGGAAGTCTTCGGTGGGTTGAAATAACTGGTACCATGCCCAAACAACAACTTTACATCCAAATAACTTCCAGGGACCACCCGTGAGAGCAGTGTCATAATCGTTCCTATAGGATAACTGCACTACGAAGTGTCCGTGTTCCAATTCAAACATGTTAAATCTTCCCTTAATGCGCCATAGCAGTTTCAGTTTATCCTTCAATGTCATATACCCAATCTCGGTCCCGATCATCCACACAACCACCACATATCTCTAAGGGCAGTCAAGGTCTTCCTCTGCATCTGGATCGATCGTGATGTTTGGGATTCCATCATCATCGGTCAGTGAGACAACACCCACTGGTAGATTTTGTTCGAATAGATTCTCAAGAAAAACTCCTCGATCTGTTGAGTCTTGGTCCCCAACTTTCTGTGTTGTCTTCGGAGCCACTATGTCTGCAAACGAGCTAGGCATGTCGCCTTGATTCCTCTCCAATCTGCTCTGCTTCACCAATTCCCCTTGCATATATTTTTCTATAGTTTCGTAGATAACTCTGGGGCCTGTTGTTCCTCTCATCCCTACCACCGTGAAGTTCAACCCAATTTCCGAGATGGAATGGGTTACCTTGCCCCGACAGTTTTCCTCTCTGTGGAGAATCTCATCCATTTGTACGTAACCCTCCCCACCCCTTTCGGTTTCTTCTTATGTTCCATACTGTCTTTCTTTTGGATTTAGTTCTCTGCCATCGCCTTCATCTCCCTGGGTTCCCTGATTGCCCCTCTCATCCCGACTGTCTCTTCCGAACCCTAGCACCATACGTAACCCTCCCCGCCCCTAGTTTCAAAATTCATATACATGATTTTAAAGGCTTTCTCTTATACTTGGAAGGTATATTTTCTTTCTTTTTAGTGTGTTTTGAGTTGAGATGCATGAGTTGCAGGGTTCTTTTTTAGAGTGTATGAGCACATATATTCTAAACAACTTAGATTGATGTCTGAAAAAGTGGCTACAACTATAACATCACCTTAGGCTGAAAATCACACAATGCAATATATCCTAACAATGGACTAATTTAATCCGATATACTATGTAGTTGTAGTTTTATACTTGTTGATAATGACTGTCTTTCGTTTGCCCCAACCAATGTAAAACCAAATAATTGGTAGGGTACATTCCTCTGGCCAGGATGATGGCACCTCACAATTGTGTTCTTTTTCCCTAGCTAGAGGAAGATAATTAGAATCTGGATCTAATGTCATTCACTTTTGGCCTCAATTAGACCATTGAAGCATTTTAGGATATAGCCTCAAGGTTTTCATGTGTGCAATAGAAAACAACAAGACATCATCTGTAAACACCACCTTTGAGAGTGTTCATCTTCCAAGAACCTTGAAAATCATTCATATATTGTATAGAACAATATACTATAGTGAATGATACCTTCCACCTCTAGGAGTCAACTAGAGCAATAGATGGCTTATAGGGAAACCAGTGAATACCATCTATGAGGATTGAGGATAGTCCTATGAGAAAACCTTGGAAGATGATAGGGTGTTAGGACTATATTCGTAGGCATGGTAGATGGATGGGTTAGACATGAAGAATAGATTTCTGTACATACATGATTCACAACTACAATTTATGATAGGTGTTGTTGAAGGGTGTGACAATAATGATATACAAGCTTGATATCTTATACTTGTGTCAATGGTATTTCATGGTGAATTTTTAAATGATCGACATGGGGTATCCTTTAGTATAAAGGTGGATAGGAACGCCAACAACAATGGTACATATGCTAATGTGTTTAGAAAGGAGTATTTTTAACAAAATAATGGTTGGAGGATGCTCCATCTTGGATATGAATAAGGATTGTTTGTTAGCATTTAAAATCCTCTAGAACTGGAGATATTTTATGTTGATTACATAAGCCAGGCTAGCTGGACATATCGAGATTTTGAGTGCTTCTGAGATCAATGTATATTTTTATCCCAGATAACGTGTCTTGGTAGTCTACGCTAGGATTTTCACCTTTAACTTGGGTGAAATTAGCTCTTATTTCTTCATCTATCTGAATCTGATTCACAATTACTTATGATTCTAAAAATCCTATGACTCTACATCAACAAAATGTATATGTACTTATTTAATTTATTAAATTGACATACTTGTTATTGTTTCCACATGTATGGAAAAACCTAATAGGCTTATGAACACTACTTGTTGTTTTCATATTGGATGAGTGTTTTTGCTTTTCTTTTCAAGGCTAGGAGTTCTTCCAGATTGGATGGTAACTCTAAGAAAATGATGTGAATGAATGCCATCAACTATGTTTTTTTCATCACAAAGCAAATGAGTATCACATTGATATATCTCTCTATTTTTGGTTTATACAGGTGCTGCCACATGACTTCTTGCTTGTATACAATCAAGACAATGATACCAACTTTAGTCCAAATATAAATAATGGATGCTTTCATGTACATGTATTAATGAAGTCATCACTTGACTTATACAACCAGAATAAGATATATCTTTGTTTGTTAACTTGTTGATGGACTTGCTTAGCTTGGGTACCTTTTTCATTACTAATTCCATCGGCACAATAGTATGAACATTGAGAAACAAAAGTACATAACATGAAGTAAGAGAAAAAAATGAACTTTCTATGAGAGTAACATGCCAGAGTTTGCATGTGGCAGTCTGCTCTGGCCACATACAGAAGGAGGGCCTGCAAGATACAACAAACTTGCCAATCTTCTAAGTGTCTCATGCACAGTGTTAGGAATGTGGAAATATCGTAGAAAGAGCATAAATTTCCATTAGTTTTGTAGTAGTTGTTAGTTTATCATATACAATGATTCACATGTCTGATGTTGCAAGGCCTCTCTTCCTCCAACATCTCCTCAACTCTCTTTCATAGAGAGCCTATAATTTGTCAAGATAAGAACATGTTGGTCATGTTTTCCCCCACCCGGCACCCTGATTTCATGCCTTGCACCTACCTATGTCTTATACATTATCAACCTTCTAGTCTTTTTACTCTTCTCTTTATCCTCTTTTCTTCGTGTTATTCCACCACCCCTTCTATGCTCTTCCTCCTATTGAACCTCCTTTTCCTCTTTCTCATGTTGTTGGTTCTGCCTCATCTTTGTTGTTTTGTTTCTCCTCTTACATGTGGTCCTACTCCAGGTCTTCTGCAATCTCTTCCTATTTCCTATCATCATTCTATTCAAACTCCTATTTTTCTCCTATCCTCTTCCTCCTGTGCTTCTCTATCATATTCCCACCCTCGTACTCCCACTCTTTCTTCTGCTGATGCTATTATCCTACTGCCTCCTCTAAAACTACCCAAAATACTATAGGAATACATTCATATTGTTCTTAATTTGCTCTGTGATTACTTCAACTATCCATTTATGTTTAATCTATACAACACTTCTTGCTACCATCTCAGGTCTAGGATCCATACTACTTAATACGTGTTGTAATGTTGCTCCATTGTAAGAAGGAAAAGTTAAAGGTTGCAACCGCAAGAACTAGCATGTAGCCACTTGCTCATTTACAAACGTAGTATACTTAGTTATTGTATTTTAGAAAATTCAATTCTAAGTTCTAGTATTCCATTTTACCATATTTATGAGTTTGCACTCCTTTTTTAGTAATCCACACAAAACATCAATTAAGGTAGTTAATAAGTTAAAATTAAGCTTCAAATTGGCATAATCTGTTGAGAGATCATCATGGAATTGTGAAATTGGAGACTATAGACTAATGTGGAAGGTTCAATTGTTTTATGATTTCCTTCTACTTCCACTATATAATTTAGACCGTAAAACACATCGTTTAACACTTTTTTCCTATAATGTGCTTAGAAATTCAGGAAATGATGAAACGAATAAAAAGGACTGACTAGTTTTTAGATAGTGAAAAATTTGTTACATAGTCTTACACTTGTCTACCCAGTCCTTATGCTTTTTCCAGGATCTAAGAGGAACTCTTGAGCATCATATGGAACTTCCTCCTCCACTCTTCGTACAGAGTTATTCTAATAGATTGGAGAGTATAGGAGATTCCACATCTTTACAACACTTCAATAGTATAAGTTTCAAATGTATGATCAAATCATTGAATATGTTCCTCTTAAATTCTATATTATGAATAACACATCTATTGGCAATATCTAGTGGGGTTCTAAAGATAACCAAGTAAATTTCTTTCATATAAAGATTCAAACATCTAATTTCCCTATTATTTGTTCCTTCTCAGCACTTGAACTTGGGGAGAAGTAATTTCAACCTGATTTCAAGAAGATTGGCCACATAATGGTGCGGCAATACAACTTCTCTCTTAAATTTATGTTTTTATCTCTCTTTTAAAGAACTAGATGGCGTGGTACATAAACTTCTCTCTTAAATTTATGTTCTAATCTCTCTTTTTAAGAACTAGATTGTGTGGTCATGATGTTCTACATATCTAGCCACTGTTGTTGTTACCATATTTTTCCCATAATTGTGACACCCTTTTTCACACTGTGACAAAGCAAGATTACTCAAAATTACTGAACAATATAGGAAATTGAAAACGATTTCATAACCATGCAACAAGTTGAACTCATCATGTCTGAAGCCATAAACTAGAGCCACTTGTATTTCATTCATATCAAAAGTTGTTAAATGACATAGTTCACTGGCTATGTAGCCACAACCTGTTACATTTGACAACTTGTTCATGTACACAAATCATATCTGAACCATTATCGTATATGTCCAAAAACTCAAACTGATGTACAACGTCTATAAAAACCCCCAAGGACCAGAGTGTACAGAGACGACACATAGGACTCTATTACTAGAAACTAGCTATATATCCATGATCCAATAACTACAAAACCTCAGGATGTCTTCCTCAGAAACACGATCTCTATCCCAGAATGCACGTCCATCTAAAAGATGTGGAATCCCACAGAGTTAGACCAAACTTCCCAGTGAGAGTTATAACTCTTTGCCAACATCAATTAAAAGCACAAAAAGATAATACATGAGATTATACTATTAATAGATAAAAAGATTCATCTAAATGATATAAGAAGATCAATTAATATCCTAAAAAGGAATATGAAGAACATGTATATTCTCTATCCATAGAACTATACAAAGGCAAAACAAAGCTTCAACCGGTGTTATTGTAGTTGATCCTACACAAATACACTACATGGATGTGGTACATATTTTATTATACCCCAAGTATTTGAGTTGTACCACCCAAATCCAACCACCCCCTATGAAGGGAAACCAACAGTTCCATACAAGGTATATGGAAGAGTTGGAATCCATGAGCTCTCCACCACCTCTTGGTCAGCGCAAGAGTAACAGTGACATATAGTCAATTGAAAGATCGGCTCACACATGGTCATCCATAAAAACACCCTAGTCCACCATAGTAGAGGTCATAGCGCTAGTGAACTGAGATATGACCCAAAGTCTCACTCATGCCAGGGTATGGCCCGTAACCAATCCTGTGAAAATATACACCAAGTCACATCATTGAGCTATGACCCGTAGCCACACTCATGTCGGGGTATGGCCCGCAGCCAATCCTATGAATGCGTATACTCAATAGTATACGACTCTGAGCTTCCACGAGGGAGAACTCATTTCACCATTCAACACTAAGACTAACACTGATCTATGGCCAAGGCAAACTACATGATTAACGTTTCACTTGATTAGTTAGACCAATTTAGTGTCTTTTAGCATCAATCAAGTTACGACATATAAAGCCAGAACAAACTCTATAAGAATAATGGTATAGCACAACTTCAAAGAATATAAAATGTGAAGTTATGAACTTGTGACATCATCATATAGAATTATAACACTGTCATTCACAAGGCCATCATCACTGTGACACAACCACACAAGGCTATCACTAATGTCACATCACCATGTGATATCAATCCCTCAACTTCATTCTTGGAAATAACATCTCAACTAAGCAATATGCCTCTGCCAGGTCATAGAACCATTCACATCCTATCTGTATCACAATATCTCAGCATGCCTCATAAAGTCTTATTCAACATGTGTCACATCATACTTATCATAGCATGCACTAGCAATGATTTCCCATTACATTTCACCTACAAGATTAGGGGTTTATAAACAATATAGAGAGCATCATAACATAGTAACCAATCCAAGAGGGAAGTGAATGCATCACATTCTCACATTAGGTTTAGAGTTCCATATAATAGCCTATTTAGGGTTTTGTATCATACAACATCACCAGACCCTAGGTACATAGTTTCCTACTTCCTTGGATCATATGATGGTTAAGCATCATAGGGTCAAGCATTATGTTATTAAAACAATACCATACATGTATTATCCTATGTTCAAGTATGTGTGCTAATCGTGTATCATGTATATGTATTAACCCACACCATTCACATGTATGTAACCCACTACCATCTAGGTCACGACCACTCAAGGAACATAGGTGTAGCGACCTGCCTAACCCATGTGTTGCGACCATAACACATCACTCATATAGGTCTCAACATGTACATGTCGCGACCACCAACCCTATGGGTCGCGACCACCCACTCATCAAGGTGCCTTGACAACCTCACAACACATGTCTTGACCTCACATTAACATGGCGTCGCGGCCAACATAGAAACATGGCATTACGAGCACTCTCAAATGTGGCGTCATGAGCACCAGCGTGCATAGCGTCTCGTCTGTGACAGAACATAGTGTCGCGACCATCATCATGGCACAATGTCACACCCACAAAAAGCATCGTGTTGCAATCGAATCAAAATGTGGCATCCTGATCAGGAGGACAAATGGACCGTAGCGACTAAAACAAGGCCAAACCAGAGTGTTGCGATCAAGCAAAACAATGTCGCACCCGCGATGCAACATCGCGACCAAAATAGAACTAGGGTGTCACAATCAATACGCAAGGGGTGCAGCTCGATCATCTGGACATAAGGTATCTCTACCCCTAAAATAGAAAGAGCACACATGATTCAACCTCAAACAACAAAAGAATCCCACTATCTTGAACAAGATAAAAACCAACATCAAGAACACCAGGCGTTATCAAGATCAAGCTCAAGGTTCAAGATTATCAAACCCTAAAACGAGAACCAAGGAGAACAACAAGCAAAACCACTTAGGAGAAAGAAGGCCAAACAATAACCCATGAGGAAAACATCCAAGCCACTAAAGAAAACATAGGGGCCGAACTTAAACCGTGATCATAAAACTGAAGCTTATGCTACATGTGATAAGATCTCCTCAATGGACAAATAATCATACACGAATTTAGGTTTTAAGAAAAAAAGGGTAATCTACATGAGAATACTTCAAAGTCTTGAACCCTAAATTCATGATAATATCATATAGCTCATTAACACCATGTCTAGATATGAAAATAGAAGATTTCATCAAGGAGAAAATGTGATACAAAAATAGTCACCAAAAACCATAAAACTCATTTTATAGAACCATCATAGCAACCTTGTGCAATAGAGGTGAACCCACATTTAACCCATCCAAAACAAAACATAAAATCCATATTTCATCATGGGACATGAATCTCATGCATGTGACCAAAACCAAAATCAATACATAGGAGGTAAACCACTATTACGCAACCATCTCCAAAATTAGTTACCGAACCTTAGGGTTTTGGATTCCAAGCATATAAAGCATGATAACCACCATCACTTAGGCTCTAGATCATGATATCATCTACTAGCATATTAAGAGCACATTTTAGAGTGATAAACATAAACATGCAAATAATATTAAAATTTCTAGTAATAGAGGAGGGTAGAGAGTTATAAAACCCGCTTTAAGAAGCTCAACACCAAGGTTCCAAACTCCAAGATTAAGGGCTCGAAGCACACGATCCAAAGGTTGAAGAAGCTCCACCAAAAGCTACACTCTCAGACACAAGATCACCTCAAGAAGGAGAAGACACCAAGGTCAAAGATCATCACCTCAAAAAGTTGTAGGATGATCCAAAAGAGAAAGGGAGAAAGAGAGAAGAAATCCTCCTCACACTTGGGTCTACCTTGTCAAAACATGGTTTATGACCCTTGTGATGAGGAGTTTCTCTCCCAAAACAACCACCATGGAGGAACCATGGTCTAGGTATGAGAAAAGAGAGGAAGATGGAGGTAAGAGATCAAAAGAAACACTATCAAAGAAAATAAACACTTACCAAGGGTTGAAGATGGGTTATGGTCACCACAAGCACCACATGCAAGAAGAGTTTGATCACCAAGCTCCAAGGTTGGATCTCCTTTCTCAACCAAGCTCTAAGAACAAGTAAAAGAGAAGGAAGAAGATGGAGGGTCGCAAGGGTTACAAGCATGAAGAGATGAGGGGTTATATATGTGGAAGATGAGAGAGAAGGCAAGGGATGATGTGTCAACACTCCAAGGTACCAAAGGGACACTTGTCCACTCAAAAGACCAACATGCAACCACTCTATCCTAACATGCAAGACATGGTGATACACTCTAGGTTGGTCTCGACCACCTTGGTCACCCACATGGTCTCGGTCGTGACCCTCCAATGGTTCTCCATCCATGGTCGTGACACACACACACCACCATCACCACTTGGTCGAGACATGGGACCACCTCAAACCCTAAGTCGAGACATCATGTAAGAGGGCAACCATCTTGACCCAAGACCACCTAGGACCATTATTATCATGACATATCTCGTATAGAGGGTTGTCTCAACCACACACCCACCAAAGCAACCCTATGTTGCGATCTAGGTCGAGACAACACACTATATATACATAGGTTGAGACACTCAACCCTCATAGAAACCCTAATCACCACTAAGGGTGACATTCCTCAACCAAGGCTCAAAAAAGGCACCCACTTCTTTCTATCTCATCTAGATGATGTCAAGAAAGATAAAGAACACTCTAGAGGTGAAAAATGCACATCAACCCCCTACTTTAGGTAAATTGCAATTTGCACAAAAACTAGCACATAAAGCACAAGCAACATTCAAACAAGCTCAGATATGAAACTTAAGCTTTCCACAAGTCCTAATTACATCTCAAAAGATTATATCAAGGTTCTAAATAACATACTTAAGCCAAACAAATAGGGTTACCCCAAAACCCATGTTAGGGGTCTTACAAGCCTTTGGGTGTACTATCTATAGTTGTTGCAACCATTCGTGGCAGTGCAAAGGCACATGAAGAGCCATTGGCTTTACCATTTTTTGAAGAACTCCTCTCTTCTTGGTTTTGACTGATCACCAATATTTCAGCTTTGTTAGATTGGCTACTGATCAGTGTATGGCTTTGGGATTTAGCTTGTTATTCTATGTCTTGATTTGTCATTGACATGAATTTCATTATAATCATTTTAGTTAGATTGCTACTGAAATCTTGAAGAAAAGGGTCTTCTGTATGGCTGGGGTTGGGTGCCTTTTGATACAGTCAGCTCCAGGTTGTTGGTGCATCTCTTCTTTTACTATTGTGTTAGTGTTCTAACATTCTTGGAAGGATTTAGAACTTGGTAAAGAATGACTCCCAATTTGTATCCATTCCAATTTATACTTGGGTGGAAAAGGGATTCAATATTATGGAATGCATTAGAATTGATTGTTCCAATATCTTTGTGGCTATTTTTACAGGGCATAAATTTCATTATGTTGATGTAATGTGTATCTAGGCTTAGGTTGAAGTACATGATGATCCTAAAAAATATAAAAAAACATGGTCATGAAGATCCCACTACGGAGGTATTTATTCAACACCCATCAAGTACGTCTTCTAATAATAGATGCAACAAGAACTAGTAATATAGTAAAACATATGTTGTTTAGCTCCATTCACTCTTTTTTTTCCTTGATCCTAGCATGCATCTTTTTGAAGTTGGTTTTGAGGCCTACACTATAGATTCCCCCAAATATCTTGAGCGTCTCAAGTCAGAGTGTTGACTCTCTAACTATTTGACATGCTGACAGGGGAAGTCATATACAATTTACGTTTCTGATAATGTACATAGCGGCTTGTGTTGTCTGTTGCTACTTCAAATAGTCTAACTTTACTTGGGACTAGTAACTTTTTCAAAAGTACAAATATAGATAGTGAATGACACTCCAATTCATAGCATTGACCCTTAATATAGAGACTAGTAACTCTTTACAAAATATGTAACTGCAATTTGTTCATTTCGTGAAAGATTATTTCGAGATTATTTTCTTGGGAAATAGCTTGCTTTAGCTATATCATTTAGGCATTGGCAGAGCTACAATTGAAAAATGGGTTCCTAACTCTACAACCCAAGCAACAACTATTGAACATTAATGCCCATTGTACCAATCCACCACCCTCCTCTTCCTATGCCTTTCTCCACATTGTAAGCATTGTGCCATCTTTCCTCCTACTTGTTGATCCTACTAGTTCCTCACCCACTTTCTTTCTCCCATGTCACATCCCCTATATTCCCTATCCTTAACCTCTCTTTCCCTTCTTGACTACGGATTCAACAGACAATCCTTCCCATCTTTTCCCTATCCAACCATTGTTGTTCCTTACAACTTCTTCTCCCTCTTATCCTCTGCCCTCCCTATACTTTCCATCATTTATTTTTAGACCTTTTTACCTATTTACTCATCCCATGGTGAGTAATGTACATGTTGTAGCTCTTCAAACAGGCTTGTGTGTATTATTTTCTAGGTAGCTTGGGTTGATAACTTGCCATCACATCTCCATTATTTCCTCTCCCTAACAACTCTTATCATACTTTAATCAGTTTCTAGGTAGCTTGGATTGAGAACTTGCCATCACAACTACCCTTGGGATTGATCAGACTTGCCACCTTTGAGTTAGAGGTCACATTGGGGATGACCTTCATGGTGGAGCTAGATAAATTGCAATCTTCAAGAACCCATCGACCACTATAGACCGTGTAGTTTCCCCATTGGGCCATCATGTTAATAATTTATAGCCAGAGAAATCTAAATTAGTTTCTTCTTATTATTGTAGCATATTTGGACGATCATTTAGATATGGAGGTTCAATGTACTCAAATTCAAGTGGAGGTTCAAGGTACCTTTTTTTCAAGGTATCCAAGTTACAGTGGAGATTCAAGTTACCTTTTGTAGTAATGATTGTGATTGAGATTGCCGAAGATGATTATGTGATACATCCTGATGATTTTGGGATACCATGTGCTCCACCTCATACCCCATTTGTAGGTCCCGCCATCCTTTCCATCTCATGTTGATGCAAGCAAGGCCAAAGCAAGCGAGCCACCATTCATTGAGGCATTACATGAGCCACTGGAAGTAAAGAGGATATAAAAGCACAACATTGACATTTTTGAGGTGTTTTGCCAAGTGAAGGTTGATATTCCATTGTTGGATGCTATTAAGCAAATCCAATCATATGCCAAGTTTCTAAAGAACTTATGCACTGTGAAGAGAAGGTCAACGGGGGGAATACCAAAGAAAGTGAAGTTGACTGAACAAGTGAGCTCTATCCTCTAACACTCACTCCCCGTGAAGAGGAAAGACCCAGGAGCCCCAATCATACCTAGCTACATTGGGGGACATCACATAGGAAAATCCCTACTTGATTTGGGATCCAGTGTGAATTTGATGCCATATAGTGTCTATGTTGAGCTGGGTTTAGGTAAGTTAAAACCAGCACATTGCACTCTCCAATTGGTAGATCGCTCCATCAAAGTGCCTAGAGGACAAGTGGATGATGTCTTGGTGATGATTGACAAGGAGATCCACAATATTGAAAATCTAATCTCTTAGCTAGAAGCAGAGGTGACATCCATAAAGAAGCCCATTCAGAAGGGGTTTCTTGGGAACATAGAGACAACACAACAACATCAACAAGTTAATTTTGCCTTTATTTTCAAAGAATAAGAGCATGTTGTTGAAGAGTCACCAATGTATAATGCTTTAGTGCCAGATTGGGTGTATGTGCCAAAAGTTCCATTTCCCAACAACTTGTGCAGAAGGCCAGGGGGATGCATAATGCCAATGCATTATGCTGACACATTCACCTCAATAGATGCAAGGTCAAAAACAAGTGACAAGGACACTCCATCTATATTGTTGTTGCAAGACAATAAACTTCAAGCTTCTGCAATTTTTGTCTCTACATCCCCAGTTCCAGAAAAGTTTCATGTTCAAGAAGAGTAGGTGAAGGTTCTACTTCATAGTGGAGCAATCACGGTCAACCAGGAGGCACCCACAATTGAGAAGGATCAACCACATGCCATCCCATCCACAAGGGATGTTCCAAATGTCCAAGGAGGTGGCATTGATGCAACCTTAAAGGAGGAGATCCCTATTGTGCCATGCATTCCTCCACACAAGCATAAAGAGAGGCCACATGTGTTATTCCCGAATAGTCTGGTGTTAAGAAAGGAGGAAAAGAAATTCTTAGACATCTTTTGAAAGCTCCACATCAACATTACACTTGTGTTGACAATATAACAAATTCCTGCATATGATAGATTCTTGAAGGATGTCATCAACAAAAAGAGACATATAAAGATATAGATGTCTTGCGTGTTGATGAAGTGGTGAGTTCAGTGATCCAGGGAAGATTGTCGATGAAGAGAAAAGACATACGATGTTTCTACATCCCTTATTATATAGGAACAAACATTTCCAACAAGCACAATGTGACTCTAGGGCAAGCATAAACCTTAGGCCTCTCTCTACCTTCTAGGAGGTGAGATTGAAGAAATCGACAAAGATGTCCAGGAAAATCCAATAGGTAGATGGATTGATTTTGAGGCCATATGGGATAGGCGAGGTTGTGTTAGTTAAAGTGGACAAATTCATTTACCCTATTGATATTTTGGTCATGGATTTGCATGATGAAAAACCACTAGAGGGGGGGGGGTGAATAGGGTTTTAAGGTTATTTTAACAATTATTTAACTCAAACAACCACAAATGAAAAAGTAAGAAGGAGACAAGGGATTTAGAGTGGTTCCTACCTTAGCAAATACTAAGGCAGTCAGTCCACTACCCGGTTGCTTACCCAACCGGGATTTGAAAGTATTAATTTTATTACCTTCACAAAGAATTACACAAAATACAATACTTTCTTACACCCCTTTGAACAACCTTCACTTTGAAGTAGATGCACCAACTCGAGGTAGCCTTCTTGAAGTAACTCCAAGCTCCCCCTTGAAGTAGCCTTCCTCTTAGAAGTAACCTCCCGTTGCACCAGCTTTCTTGAAGTAGTCCAAAGTCTCCTTCTTCACCAAGAAGATCACAACCCTCTCCAATCCGCAGCCTCCAACCTAGGAGTAGCAAGGAGAGTACAAACAATGAAAGTGAACAAGAAAGGAAAACAAAAATTACAACTTATCCTTTGAAGCACAAGGCTTGATTTTCCTATATCAAGCGTATAGATCTCCCAACCAAAATATATCGAAATGTGATTGCTGTGGATAGGAGATATTAGCCTATAGGACACGAATTTAGAGCAAGGTGAAGAGTAGCCAATTGCAAGTATTGCTCAATTGCTCAAAACAGGTTGCTAATGCAAGTGTATGCTCAAAAATTTCTCAAGTATGGAATCAAGTGAGTTTAGGTATCCTAAGGCATGTCCTATTTATAGGAATGACCTACAAGTGCTTAAGGACGTTCTAGACACTTTCTAGGGGGTTCCAAGTGCTTAACTAGCCGTTAGGTATAAGTTAGTTGGATTAACAACAGCTAGTTAATTAATTCTGCAGTTGCTGTCAGAGTCCATCTCGGTCGAGAAATTGTCGACCGAGATACCTACTCGGTCGAAGTTTTGTCGACCGACAGGCTCTCTGGATCAAGTATTTGCAACGTTCATCTCCAACTGCCAACCACCTTGTCAGCTGTATCTAACGGCTACCTGGGTCATTCTCGGTCGAGAAGTTTGTCGACCGAGAGTGTCTCGGTCGAGGATGTCGTCGACCGAGATTGTCCCTGTTTCAATGTTTCAATTAGAATACTAAGTGTGTATTGTGAGTGTGCATATGTGACACTATTGAAGGGGATGATCTATCTAAGTGTAGTGATTGGCTAGGAAAAATCTAACGCTTGATTTACATGAAGTCTAAGTACTTGTACATTATATATTTGTACAAGTTTACAATTGATTACATTTCATGAAATTTATAAGCATTCAAGCATATGGATTCCCTAGTGCTTTGTCATCCACCTTATTCCTACAACACTCAAGTAGCATGTTAGATAAACAAAAATGAAATGTTTGTCATAATCAAAACAAAGGGATTTATTATAATGTCCAATTTAGCCAACAATCTCCCCCTTTTTGAAAATGACAAACATTTCCAAAATATAAATTAAGGAAATATAAAACATGTAAGTTTCATACCTGAAGATTACCTTTGTGAATTTCTTCTCTTGTTTATAAAATGTGTGCTTATTATTCCCCATGAATGATAGAACATGAAATTCAATTCTTTAGGGAATATAGCAACTTTCAATGTAAAGCCAAGAGTTTATGAAACTCATTGATTGAGTTTTTGCACAAATACTAAGTTTTAAGATTTATGTTTATTTCTCCCCCTTTGTCATTTCAAAAAGATATCCGTTAAAAATAAGAAATTTTTTAAGAAGCACAAATATCAAAGAAAACATCTTCTAAAGGAGTGATGAGCAGTTGCATTCTTATTTTGTTGAATTGGTCTTGTGGAAGCGGTTTTGTAAAAATATCAGCCAATTGATCTTCCGTATCAACATGATGAAGGGAAACATGATTCTTAGAGATATGATCCCTTAAAAAGTGATGGCGGATTTCAATATGTTTAGCTCGGCTGTGTAAAATAGGATTGTGTGCTAAGTTTATAGCGCTTGTGTTATCACAAAAAATAGGCGTAGATGAAAGAGTAAAACCATAATTGTTTAACACTTGTTGCATATAAAGCACTTGAGCACAACAAGATCCGGCTGCCATATATTCAGCTTCAGTTGTAGAGAGGGCAACCGTGTTTTGTTTCTTGCTAAACCAAGATACTAAAGCTCTTCCTAACAAGAAACAACCACCACTAGTGCTCTTGCGGTCAAGTCGACAACCAACATAATCAACATCAGTATAAGCTTTAAAATCCAAGGATTGTCCTTTTGGGTACCATAAGCCAAAACATGTGGTGCCGGCTAAGTATCGAACAATTCGTTTAACTGCTTGAAAATGAGAATGCATGGGTTGTGATTGAAATCGAGCACAAAGACCAACGGAAAACATGATGTCCGGTCTAGAAGCGGTTAAGTAAAGCAAACTACCAATCATGGCTCTATATAAGGAATCATCAATAGGTTCCCCATTTTCACCCTTATCAATTTTAATAGAGGTAGCCATAGGAGTAGTAGCATGTTTGCACTGATCCATCCCAAAACGTTTTAAGAGTTCTTTAGTATACTTTTCTTGGCTTATAAAAATCCCGGCAGGCGTTTGTTTAATTTGGAAACCAAGAAAGAAAGTTAGTTCACCCATGAGGCTCATTTCAAATTCTTTTTGCATAATGTCACTAAATTGTGTGCACAACGATTCATTTGAAGCTCCAAAAATAATATCATCAACATATATTTGAACAACTAGAAAATCAGATGTATATGTTTTGAAGAATAAAGTAGAATCTGAATTTCCAATAGAAAAACCATTATCAAAAAGATATGTTTTGAGCCTTTCATACCAGTTCCTAGGTGCTTGTTTTAAACCATAAAGTGCTTTCTTAAGTTTATAAACATGGTCACCTTTTTCTGGTATTTCAAAACCAAGTGGTTGGGCAACATATACTTCTTCTTGAATGATTCCGTTTAGAAATGCACTTTTTACATCCATTTGGTAGAGTTTGATATTTTTATGTGCAGCAATAGCTAGTAACATTCGAATAGCTCTGATACCAAGAAAGTATTGTATTTTGTGTAATTCCTTGTGAAGGTAATAAAATTAATACTTTCAAATCCCAGTTGGGTAAGCAACCAGGTAGTGGACTGACTGCCTTAGTATTTGCTAAGGTAGGAACCACTCTAAATCCCTTGTCTCCTTCTTACTTTTTCATTTGTGGTTGTTTGAGTTAAATAATTGTTAAAATAACCTTAAAACCCTATTCACCCCCCTCTAGTGGTTTTTCACATGAGAGGAGGGGATTCGAGATGATCTTAGGAAGGCCATTCCAAGCTATGGCTGATGTGATCATTCCCATGGGTAGAGGCAAATTAACACTCAGGTTACACGATGATAGAGTTGAGTTCAAACTACTAGATACTTCTTCACAACCATCCTATGACAACCCAAGTTGAAGAATGTCACCTTGTCAAGCCTACGACATTAAACAAGGGTGCTAATGGGAGGCAACCCAATTCTTTTTCTATTATTTGTTGTTTAATTAGGTCTTTTCATTGTGTAAATTTTGTATTTCTCTTATTAGAGGTTTAACTGAAGTAAAAAGGCACCTTGATGCATTTGTTTGGTGTGGGGGCAGAGCCAAAGTTGATACCACTGACACCAGAGTCAGTGGCACCAACATGCTAAAAATGTTCAATAGGGATTTCACAAAAAGTCAATACCACCAAATTTCAAGTCGATGGTATCGAGTCCTTACCAGGATAAAGTCTACAAAAAGTTGGTAACATCGAAGCCCAAGTCGGTACCACCATCGTTTCTCAGGAATTAGCATAGAGCTGCAAGAAACGATTGTCGATACCACCAACACACATGTTGGTGGCACTGAATCATATAACTTAAAGAAGGATATAGGATGTCATATCTCGGTACTACCAACACTCAAGTCATTGGCACCGAAACAGAGCGATATATGCCAGTAGAACTTGATCTACAAAGGACATTGTGAACATTTTAGCCACCACAACCACCCTTTTGAGGACATGGTATCCCCATTCTACCTCTTTGTTTGAATTCTAACTATGAGGATATACTCAAGTTCATGATTAGACATGTGTTGGAATGGCTTTATCGGTTTTATCTATTATCTTTTATCTTGTTTTACTTTTTCTTAATTGCAAGTGTAGGACCCACAATATATATATATATATATATATATATATATATATATATATATATATATATATATATATATATATATATATATATATAAAGTATCACGAGTTCATCTATCATCAAACCAAATTGTGTTTCGTGCTTTTGCAATAGAATTTAAGAAAACGATCACAACTTGTTAACCTAAATTTGTAAAGTCTAATGCAACATCAACTAGAGGAAGTGTATGGATTATTCATCTTGAGGACACTTAATATAAATGAAAATCTTGATTTATCCAAGATTTGTGGATGATGATTGATGGAGTTTTGCAAAACCACTAAAAATCCCAAGGTGATGAATCCTTAGGTTTAGCCTTGCTAGTACTATGGTAAGGACTCCACCCACGTGTGTTAAGACACGCGGAAGTCTTATCGTAGTATAGTTAAGGGTCGAATCCTCGGGACAACGGTCTTGACGAAGTCAAGATGGAAAACGTTTTAGCTCTACTTAACTACTTAACAGTTGATATTTAGATCGGAAGTTTGATGTTGGTTTTAAAGCTAAATGCGAGGAAAGCAAAGCAAGAAGGTAAAGATTAAAGTTGTAAACAATTGATAAAAACCACTAGGATGTTATCGGGTTTCACACCACTACACATGGATCAAGTCATGCAACATAATAAAACAACCTGCAAAAAGGGTCAAATCAGTTAGTATCTTGTAGTCCTAGCTTCCTTTCGGATAACTTGCTACGAGAAGCGTGGAGTATTGCAATGCCAGCCATCCCATAATGAATGGTCACATGCCTTGCATTACTCCTTCATGAAATGTGTTCCTCGACCATACCAAGGTTGCACTTCCATACGTCAACTGATTCCATTTCATAGTATGAAAGTGCAACGATGGGGGTGAGTCTACTCCACTCCTGAAAACACTTCTAGACACCGAAACAGACGTATGGTGACTACATACATCCATAACCAACATTCAATCGATATATAGATCTAAGGGTACAAACGTTGACAATTCATACCAAAAGACAATATGTAACACAAGTTGATGATCAAGCAACTAGTATTCATTAAGCGATTGAAGTCAAACTGAAAGGAAGAGTATCTTTGTTACAAGTTATTGAATTACATCGCATGAAATGAAAACATGGGTAGTGGGGCTACTCCCCGCACCCTAGTGAATGAAACTACTCGCTCATGGCAAAGGAGGTGAGAAGAGAGAGAAAGAACGTCATCTCCACGGAGGAGGGAAGGTTGAACCCTTGGTGAAGAGAGCAACAATCTTCACACTTCGTGGTTGCTTTGATGAAGGATTTTCTCTTCCCACCTTCTCTGTGGAAGAGATGTAAAGAAGAGAGAGAAGGAAGCTTGATGATGAGCACGGATCTCAAAACTGGCAGCCTTGGGGCAGTGGACGGAAGATCAGAGTGCTCTGGGTCTGGAGAGGCAGCCTTTGGGCGTCTTGGAATCCGATCCCCTTGAAGTGGCCCTTGAGGTCCTATTTATAGGCTTCAAGTTGAGCCCAAACGGTCTTGAGACCGTTTGGTCTCAAGCTGTCTTGAGACCGTGAGGCTTCTCGCGGTCTTGGGACCGTGAGGCTTGTCGCGGTCTTGGGACCGTGAGGCTTCTCGCAGTCTTGGGACCGTGAGGCTTCTCGCGGTCTTGGGACCGTGAGGCTTGTCGCGGTCTTGGGACCGTGAGGCTTCTCGCGGTCTTGGGACCGTGAGGCTTGTCGCGGTCTTGGGACCGTGAGGCTTCTCGCGGTCTTGGGACCGTGAGGCTTCTCGCGGTCTTGGGACCGTGAGGCTTCTCGCGGTCTTGGGACCGTGAGGAGTCTTTGTGAATCTTTTTTTGTGTTTTCTGTAATGAAAAGGAGGAAAAGTTAGTTTATTGATGTATCTGCAATAAAGTAAGAATGTTTAATGATTCTATTTAGTTTATCTAAGAAAGAGTATGGAAAACTAAAGATAACTAATAAGATAACGTCACAAACTGAGAGGTTATCACCCCCCCTAACTTAGAGTCTACCTTGTCCTCAAGTTAGATAGAGCTAAGGCATGTAATGGCGAGGCGATTTTATTTGATTAGGGTTTCCATACTCATGCTTCAATTCTAGGTCAGAGATCTACCGAGGTCTTATCAGGGCTTCTGCTTACACTAACTCTTTCGAGTATCAAAAGTTGCATGGATCTCAGGTTCCTTTTATATCGTGAGTCTCGCATTGGGACCACCTTTCTTAATGTGTGGATGTCATCGACTCCAATCAGTTTTATACTTCTTTGGAGAAACCTACTGGTAGCTAGAGTGGGTAAGAGGGCTGGCTTAAAAAGCTTATTGTGTAACTCCCCCTTCAAGTGGGGAAAGGTTTGTCTATGCTTTTTAGAGATTCACTACCGGGCACGACACATCTGCCTTCATGAGGGCAGCTGAATGTACCGGCCGGGTGAGCTCTTTTATCAGCCTTATCATATATTAGGAAACCTTAGGATCTCTTTACCGGGCACGACACATCTGCCTTCATGAGGGCAGCTGTATGTACCGGCCGGGTGAGATCTTTGTTGGCTCTTCATATAGGTCCTTATGCATGGCACAACTCTCATGTTTTTATTCAGCACTCTGGCTTTTATTCGAATCTCACAGGCTTAGGAAGTGGGTTTTGTTAGGGTTTTTGATTGGGCGGCCAAGCCTCTTTTATTGAAAGAAGAAAACTGTTCTTGGGGTTCTTGACATGCACTTGGTGGTCTGCTCGTGAGATTTTCTTGATTTTGGATTTCCCTGATTTCCCTCTTGACTTTGAGAGTATTCGGTTCGCTTTGGCCCTAAAGTTGACCTGTGAAGAGTCTGAGATAGAATTGAAGCAAAAGTATAGAAACCAATAGTGAAAGAATGTTATGGATTCGCCATTTCAAGCTTATAAGCTAATCTTAATATTTATATGAGGACTACTTCATCTCTAACTTAGGTAAGGGTGATACTTTTCATGATGAAAGTTATACTTAGAAGTTGTTTTATTGAAAAAAAAATACTGGAAAAAGTCTAAGTACGAAAAGAAAGTTTGAAAACAAAGTGCGGAAAAGAAAAATGAGTTAGAAGAGTTGGAGAAGAATGATACCTCGCCCTTGTCCAGTGCACTCCCCCCTAACTTATCACGCACTCTGTCCACAAAGTGTCAAAGGGATAGGATGAGAGGTGCATGGACAAGGGCATTTAGGCGTCAGTTAATCCTGAGCTTGCCCCTGGTGCTTGGAGGAGCTTAGCTGCGAACTGTCCACGCAGGGCGTGATAGTCTACGTCAGTCATATCCTCTACTGGTTTCTGAAGAACTAGGATGGTATACATCCAGTAGAGGACATGGAAGCCGCAGTCGTTGGATTGTCGGATTTGCTGGGGACACTTGTGGCAGAAGGAAGGGCGGTGAAAGTGTTCTTTGGCGTAAGCTTTTGTGTGCTGACTAAGGAGATCAATTAATCTTTCAGCACATTCTTTTGCCACTACCTCTGTGGGTGTTTTTGGCGTTACGACGTAAACTTTCTGTCGTGGGTTGTACTGGCTATCGGAACTGTTATAAATTGTAATTGTTCCATCCGGTAGGTTTGCTGCCAGAAGTAGCCAGTGTTCATGGTAGAGGAAGGGTAGCATGATGAACTTCGGCGTTGTGTGTTGTAGATATGAGATTAGTGTTTCAGCTGCGCCGAAGTTCTTTAGCTTTAAAAGATCATCCTTCAGATATGGAGACGCCATGTATGCTGTGGGGTGATCTTGTCCGATTAGAAGCTGATAGGCGGACATAAGGCCAACAAAGAGGGATCCTTTAATTTGTAAAGATTCTCGCAGAGTGTCTGCCATTATAAGAATGTCACCAGACATGAAAACGAGCTCATCATTCTCGGCGGAAAGCTTTGACATAATGAGACGTAGTTCGTAGCTGGATAGGCCTTTGCAAGCACTGAGATCGAAGTCTGGAAAAGATGGTGTGATGGCAGACAACGGGTTTTTGGCATCTTGGCTTTGCTCGGTAGCGGAGGCCGGTCCTTTTGATTTCTCTGAATCTTTTAGAGCTTGGCGGAAGGGTCGCCGCTGTGGTCGCTGGATAGCAGAGAAGAGGTAGCGAGGGACATCATCTGGTGCCATCGTTTGGTCTTTGAAGAACCGTCTGTCGCAGATGAGTTCCATCGCATAACGTCCTCTCAAGGAATGAAAATCTTCAGTGACCAGGGCAGAGAAAGGGATTTCTTGGTTCAGCGCTTGGATGTGACGAATGGTGCAGAAAGCGCAATCCCCGGATCCTTCTGCGGCTTGAACTGGTGGGTTTATAATTTTGAACCAGGGCTGGCACCAGTCTTGGCGGAGAGATGGGCGTGCAGCCCAAATTAGCTTAAGCAGCCGAAAGGGTATGCATCTTGCTTCGCCGGCTGCTTCACCCACAAAGTTTATCGTGCCGGCGGGTAGCTCGGTGCTGCAGAAGTTATAAACTGTGGCGTCCCGAGCTTCTGTATCGACAATCATAGCTAGCCAATGGTTTAAAATTTGGAAAGGCACAGTAAGATAACGTGCTCGTCGTGCTAGCCCGATACGCAGACGTTCGATGGATTTTTCTTGGATATCCTTGTATAGGAGGCCCAAGGATAGGGCGGGTGAGGCATTGAAGACAGGCTGCTTCCTCT
Source organism: Alisma plantago-aquatica (assembly GCA_963693085.1). Taxonomy (NCBI): domain Eukaryota; kingdom Viridiplantae; phylum Streptophyta; class Magnoliopsida; order Alismatales; family Alismataceae; genus Alisma; species Alisma plantago-aquatica. The sequence continues at coordinate 433,206,621 of OY856413.1, forward strand.
TGTGGCTTCTGTAAATTTCGATACAGTTGGCGAGGAGGACACGGAAGATGGACATTGGCATCGTCGACCCAGGTCGCAGGATTTTGCGAAAATCTTCACGTGTCAGCTTGCGCTTCGTTTTAGTGTTGTGGTAGATAATATCATCTCCTGCCTTTGTATCATCCACGATAGTATTCAGTATAAAGATATCCTGGGCATCTAAAGTGGAAATGGCCGCCATATCAAGGTCATGCATTTTGTGCGGCAGGGGTGGTGGTGGGGGAAGCTCCTGTAGAGGGGGGGAAGGATGTACTTCTGGAGCTTCCTCAGAGCCAAGAGTATCGTTGTCTGAGTCCGAGGCAGAATCGAGCTCTTCATCAGTATCCAATTGCACTCGTTCTGACTTGTACTCGTCGAGGGGTGAGGTTGTCGTCGTGGTGGCCGCTGAGAGGGGCAAGACAGCTGTTGTAGGAGGGGTGGCGGAGATTCCGATTATGCATTGGTGGAATTCGGCGAAGGCTGCTTCTTTAGCAGCTTCTCCGATGGATCCCATAGCAGAGTAGTCAAGAAATTGATCCCCATATGATATATTAACATTATCATGGTGTGGGGAGTTGGGATCCTTATCACCGTCATGGTGATCTGTTTGTTGTCTGGGTTCTGCTCCTTGGCTTGGACCCTCCCCAACATCAGCTGGTTTGTCAGAGTTTTCATCTGAGGAGGTACTGTTGGTGGAGTCTGCTGAAGAATCAGAATCGTCATCATTATCATCATCATCTTCATCGTCGTTAGTTGTCATCTTTTGTGCTTTCTTTTTGCACAGACGATGGATGGATTGGAGTTCATCATAAGCCACTTGCACGTGCTCGTGTGTTTCGAGCAATGCTTCATGGGTTTCTTTAAGATCTAGAAAACGTTGTTCAGCCGAGAGGAGTCTTGCTGTGAGATCTGTTACTTGAGCTCTTAGCTGAATGAGCTCAGTATTTGATGACTCCTCCTGGCGATTATGTAGCTGCGTGAGGGTGGTGGTGATGTCGTCCAGGCGCGTGCTGAAAGCTTGTTGTTGTTGCTGCAGCTCGCGTAGGGTCTCTGGCAGAGGTAAAGTCTGCGCGGAAATCCTATCGACTTGTGTTGCCAACACTTCATGCTGGCGTTGTACTCCCTGGATCAACGTGGGCAAGTTGTTGCAGTGGCCGTCGATGTGGTCGACTTGCTTGGCCACTGAAGCTTGACGTTGTTGGATTCCTTGGAGGATGGCTGGCATGGTGCGGTTCTGCTCGCCGATCTGGGCAACCTGCTTAGTTAGACCCTGCACACATGAAAGAATAGAATTTAAAATGTTAGATGGGTCGGTGAGGAGGTTTCAGATGGTGTCAAATTGACGTCCGAATTCCTCACCGACGTTAGTAAAAGGGACCCCAGTGATTGAAGGGTGAGGTGGCTGGGGTTGGGGTGGAATGATTGTGTCATGCGGAAAAGACACAGTTGATGGACCCGCGAATTGCGTGGTGACTGTAGATGGAGTCACTAGCGATGCCGGGGTGGTGGAGGATGGAAAAAATGGTGGCATTCCCGAAGATGGAAATGGATTCGGGAATGTTGATGGAAAGTCGGTGGATGTGAAGGAGGAGAATGCGGGCATTGTGGTGGAGAAAGGGGTGCCCGAAGTAAAGAAAGGTGGAGGTGGTGGAGAGGTGGTGAAGGAAGGTGGAGCGGAGGAAGATTGAAGGGTGGTTGATGGTGGTGGGGTGGTGGAAATTGGGGTGGTGGAGGGCGGAGAGGTGGTAGTGAGCTCAGCATTTAGACTCATTATAAAAGAGTCTAGTGATGAGGATGTAATATGTTCGTCGGGGAGGGGGGGTTCAGATTCAGGATTAGGTTTCGATGTGGGTGTCCCGGACAGCTCATGAGCTTTGACGAGCCTTCTGGAAGGTCGTTTGACTAGGAGCTTTGCTGTTTTAGCTGTCGGGGCAGTTATACTAAGCTCAGCCTGCCCTGCCTTTGCTTTCTTTTCTCTGGCTTTGACTGAAGCGATGATTGTGGCGATCTCATCTTCAGTGAACAGGAGCTTGTCTTTATCATAGTTGGCAAGCTCAGGAAGTGGCAGCAGGATTCGTGAAGATTTTGTGGGGCAGAAAACGTAGTGCATCCTTCCATCCTTTTCTTTTAAGATGTAGGAGTTCTTTAGTGTCTGTTCATTGGTAAGGATGTCGCCTTTTATTGGGCTGCATTTGGGTAGAAGTCTATCCATTTTGAGATATTTGATGATAGATGTGATATGACCACCCGTGCAGATTTCTTTCCCGAGGGCGAAGGCTGAGAGCTTGATCAGCATGTGCCGTCCAATGTTGACAGGCAATCCGTTGAGGACTGACCAGAGGACAAAAAGGTCAGATATGAGAATATTTCCCCCTTCGGATCTAGGGAAAAGTGCGCCGACGATAATTTTGTGTAACGTGCGCACTAGGCCAAAATGAACGTTGGAGGCCTTGCTTGTCCTTGCATCGAAGGTTGGTAACCCCGTTAATGACCTCCAGAAGTTATGCTTGTTGAAACTGGGGTGGTCTGTGCCAGCAGCTGTGGCTTTCTTCAGCTGGTCTTTATTGTCGATGAAAATTTCGTTCAGGACATTTTCGGTGATGACTACCTCATTGTTGAAGATTCTGGAGGTTATTCTACGGTCACCACCGTCCCTTTCTTTATGCAAGATGTCCACCACTTCTTTGTTGAAGTATGTGAAGAATTCAGTAGTTGGCTCAGAGTAGGAAATTTCCGATACAAAGCAGAGCCGGGAAAGGTTGGAATTGTCAAGAAGAGTGAGGATTCTGTGGTAGATCCCCATCTTCATCAGTATGCTGGGGCAGGCATACTTGGTTGGTTTAAGGAGTTGGCTGATGGGGGGAATGATTTGGAGGTGAAGGTTCTCGGGTGGTGGTGCTGTGGTGGTGATGGGAGGAAAGATAGGAACAGTTATTGTGGCAGGGTTGGTGACGGTGGTGGAGGGTGGTGGGATGTACCCTGCTAAGATTTGTTCTCTTGCACAGACAGGGTGGACCTGCTTCCTGGCTCTCTTCTTAGATGTGGGATCAGTTGTTGGTTCTTGAGCCAATCTCTTCCCCTTAGATTTTGTAGTGGGGGATTCTTTCTCAGGGGAAGGCTGGTATTCGGAGGCCTCGTCGGATGAGGTCTCTTCGACCTCCTCGTCAGAAGGTTCTTCATCAAGGCAGCGGTTGATTCGCTTGATGTCCTTCATGACAGCAGTCAGGTTTACTTCTGCTGGGACTTTTCCAGTCCTTTTGAAGTCGTCAACTAGGCTTTGCAGATTTGCTCGTTCAGCAATGAGCTTCTCTTTTGTCCAGAAGGGAGCGTCTGTTGGTCCTTGCTTAGCAGGTGAAGTCATTCTGAAATAATTGATAAGAAACAAAAGTTAGAAATCTTAAATTTTGAAATTATAACAAAGTAAAATTATTTTGAATTTGAGTTTTATTAGTTTGATTTAGTTCAAACGGTCTTGAGACCGTTTGGTTTCAAACGGTCTGGAGACTGCGAAGATCCAAACGGTCTGGAGATCGCGAGGATCCAAACGGTCTGGAGACCGCGATGATCCAAACGGTCTTGAGACCGCGAGGATCCAAACGGTCTTGAGACCGCGAGGATCCAAACGGTCTTGAGACCGCGAGGATCCAAACGGTCTTGAGACCGCGAGGATCCAAACGGTCTTGAGACCGCGAGGATCCAAACGGTCTTGAGACCGCGAGGATCCAAACGGTCTGGAGACCGCGAGGATCCAAACGGTCTTGAGACCGCGAGGAAGACGAACCGCGCGGGAGACGAACCGCGCGGCCGTTCGTTGGCTAAGAGCTGCGGAAACGATGATGGCGACAACGGCGGGAGGGGGCTCGAACGCGAGTTTGAAATGGTGATGCGTCAACCTGTCGCTGCGGTCGGTGGGTCGGCGAAGGGGTAGCTGCTGCAGAGCTGTCGATAAGCCGGGAGCGACGACGAGCTAGGAACGACGACGACAAAGTCGAGAACGACGGCGACGAAGCCGAGTCGTCGGCGAAGCACTTGAAACAGCGACGCGCGGGAGTGTAGAGACGAAGGTCAGAGCGGAATGAAACAGGAGGGTTCGAGAATTCGAGAATCAAGAAGAGGGGCGCGTAGGTGGGGGAGGGGATATTTATAGGTTTTTAGGAGCCCTCTCGGTCTGGAGACCGCGAGGGGCCTCACGGTCGTGAGACCGCGAGGAGCCTCACGGTCTGGAGACCGCGAGGGGCCTCACGGTCTCTAGACCGTTTGACCGCAAGATCAAGTGGATTTTTATGTATTTTTGGATTTAAGGAAAGCAAAAGAAAAGGGAAAAACAAAGATAAAAAAAAGGATGCTTAAAAACAAAAGAAAAGGCTAGGGAAGGTGATATTCAGGCCTTGGGTTGCCCCCCAAGAAGCGCCTTGGTTTAACGTCGCTGGCTCGACAAGATTATTGCTCCGGCTATGCTGACTTTATAGGGTCATGAATCTCGATGGTTTGTCTTGATAACTTGTCTGCCGGAGTGTGGTACTTTTTTAATCTGTGGCCATTTACGATCCTCTCTCCTCCATTATCGTCAATAATAATGACAGCTCCTGTCGGGTATATATGTTTGATTGTAAAGGGACCCGACCATTTAGTACGCAGTTTTCCAGGAAACATTTTTAATCTGGAGTTGAATAGGAGGACTTTGTCTCCGACGATTATATCTTTTCTTTTGATGTGGCCATCGTGCCACATCTTAGTTTGTTTTTTATAGATTCTTGCGTTGTGGTAGGCTGTCATTCGTAGCTCTTCTAATTCTTGGAGTTGAAGTTGTCGGAATTCACCAGCACCCTTGAGATCGAAATTTAGTTGCTTAATGTTCCACCAAGCCTTATGCTCTAATTCAACTGGCAAATGGCAAGACTTCCCATACACTAATCGAAACGGTGTTGTTCCGATGGGTGTTTTGAAAGCTGTACGGTAAGCCCATAGAGCGTCAGATAGTTTGGTTGACCAATCGGTGCGGTGTCGATTGACAGTTTTTTCCAGAATAGCTTTAATTTGCCTATTGGAGACTTCAACCTGTCCACATGTCTGTGGGTGATATGGTGTAGAAACTTTGTGGTTGACTCCATATTTTCTTAATAAGGCTTCAAAGCTCCGTTCCAAAAAATGTGATCCGCCGTCAGATATAATCGTTCTTGGGACGCCGAATCTGGGAAATATTATCTCTTTAAACATCTTGATTATCGGTTTTGAATCGCAAGAGGTGGTTGGTAGAGCTTCTACCCATTTTGAGACGTAATCCACAGCAACCAAGATATACTTGAATCCATAAGACGAGGGGAAAGGGCCCATATAATCTATTCTCCATACATCGAAAAGTTCGATTTCTTGCCATATGTTCAATGGCATTTCATTTCTTCTGGTTATTCCTCCGGAAAGTTGGCACTTGTCGCATGATCGCACATATTCATGTGCGTCTTTTGCAATGGTGGGCCAATAAAAGCCAGATTGCAAGACCTTGAGGGCTGTCTTCTTAGAACTCATGTGCCCCCCAGTAGGGCCTGAGTGACAGTGCTCAAGGACCGGAGTGATTTCTGTCTCTGGGATGCATCTACGAAAGAGTCCATCTGCGCATAAGCGAAAAAGATAGGGCTCGTCCCAGAAATATTGCTTAGCGTCGTGAATGAACTTCTTTTTATCGTGATAAGATGCGGATGGGTGAATGATTCCTGTTGCCAAATAGTTGACAATGTCGGCATACCAGGGAAATCCATTGGAAACTTTCATTAAGTGGTCGTCCGGGAGGGAATCTTGGATAGGAACTTTGTCTTCATCCTCAACTCTAATACGGCTGAGATGATCGGCGACGACGTTTTCCACTCCGCTTTTGTCTTTAATTTCCAAATCGAATTCTTGGAGCATTAGCACCCAGCGGATAAGTCTAGGTTTTGCGTCCTGCTTCTGAATCAGATATCGTATAGCGGAGTGGTCAGTGTAGACAATGACTTTAGCTCCTATCAGGTATGAGCGGAATTTTTCGAATGCGTAGATGACAGCTAAAAATTCCTTTTCTGTAGTGGTGTAATTTTTTTGTGCTTCATCCAACGTTTTAGATGCGTAGTATATAACATGGGGTTTCTTGTCGATTCTTTGCCCTAAAACGGCCCCTATGGCAAAATCGCTCGCATCACACATGATTTCGAAAGGTAACGACCAATCTGGAGCTCGTAATATTGGTGCTGAAATCAGGGCATCTTTCAGAATTGTGAAACTTTGCAAGCATTCTTGGTTAAAGTTGAACTCTGTGTCCTTGGTCAGCAGTTGTGTCATGGGTTTTGCTATTTTGGAGAAATCTTTAATAAATATTCTGTAAAATCCAGCATGTCCTAAGAAGGCACGGACTCCTTTTACGTCTTTTGGTGGCATCAATTTTGAGATAACGTCAATTTTTGCTTGATCCACCTCGATCCCTCTGTCGCTCACTCTGTGTCCTAGAACAACACCTTCTGTTACCATAAAATGGCATTTTTCCCAATTTAAAATGAGGTTTGTTTCCTCACATCTTTGTAGGACTTGAACCAGGTTGAGCAGACAGTTGTCGAAGGAGTCTCCATAAACTGAAAAATCATCCATGAATACCTCCATTATAGACTCTGTCAATCCCGCAAAGATAGCGGACATGCATCTTTGGAAAGTAGCTGGTGCATTACAGAGCCCAAATGGCATTCTTCTGAAAGCGTACGTCCCAAAGGGACAGGTAAAAGTAGTTTTTTCTTGATCGTCCGGATGTATCGGGATTTGGTAAAAGCCGGAATATCCATCGAGGTAACAAAAGAACTTCTGATGAGCTAGGCGCTCGAGGACCTCATCTAGGAAAGGCAGGGGGTAGTGATCTTTTCGTGTTGATTTATTAAGTTTCCTATAATCAATGCACATACGCCACCCTGTAACGGTTCTGGTGGGCACCAGTTCGTTTTTGTCATTAAGAACAACGGTGGTTCCCCCCTTTTTAGGGACCACCTGCACTGGGCTTACCCACTGAGAATCAGAAATTGGGTAGATAATGCCTGCCTTTAGAAGTTTGAGGACCTCGAGGCGAACCACCTCTTTGAGGTTGGGGTTTAACTTTCTCTGGTGTTCTCGCGATGGTTTAAACTCTTCAACCATGGGCAGTTTGTGCATACATAGAGCAGGGTTTATGCCCGTCAGATCAGTCATTTTATAGCCAATTGCTTTCTTATGCTTCTTCAGTTCATCGAGGAGTCTGTTTTCTTGATCATCCTCCAGAGTGGAGCTGATGATTACTGGACAGAGCTTCTCATCATCAAGAAAAACATGTTTAAGTCCCTCGGGTAAGGCTTTCATTTCTGGAGCCTTAGGTGGCTCAGTGGCTTCTATAATTGTAATGGCTTTAAGTTCTTCAAACGTGGCTGTCGGAGCTTCTTCAGCTTTTTCTAAGTATTGCAGGCACTGTTGTACTAGTTCACTGGCCGAGAATTCTACATCCGGATTTGTAAGAATATTTTCCAATTCGTCGGATGGTTCAGACATTTCTAACTGGGACATTTGATAAATAGCATCCAGGAGAAAGACTTCCTCTTGAATGCTAGGACCTTTCATGCTGTTTAGAACTCTGAACTGGAAAGCCTCCCTCCCAAGTCTCAGAATAATAGTTCCTGCTTCGACATCAATGAGAGCTCGGGCGGTAGCTAGGAAAGGTCTTCCAAAGATTATCGGATATCTCAGGTCTTCTTGTATGTCCATAATAACAAAATCACACGGGACATAAGAATTTGTTCCTATTCTGACAGGGATGTCTTCGATAATGCCAAGAGGGGCAGTTATGGTAGAGTCGGCTAACTGGATTGTCATAGTCGTAGGTAACAAATCAGTGAAGCCTAATCTTTTACACATTGAATAGGGCATAATAGATATGCTTGCTCCTAGGTCTGCCAATCCTTTCTTGCTGGAGCCATTTCCAATGGAACACTGAATGCCGAAGGAACCTGGGTCCTTCTTTTTCTTTGGCATTTTATTAAGCAGAATATCTGAAGTGGTCTGAGCAAGTTTCACTGTTTCATGCTCCTCTATCATATACTTTCTCGACAAGAGGGTTTTCAGGTATTTTGCCCAAGCGGGCACTTCGGAAAGGGCATCAAGAAAGGGAATATCAATGTATAACTTTTTCATAGCTTCTTTAAATTTTTGGAACCTAGTGTCCATTTTGGTTCCTTTTAGTCTGTCTGGGTAAGGAATTCGTGGTGGGACTTCCGAGATTGGTTCCTTTTCCTTTTCGTTCTCTGTAGAATTTTCTGTTTCTCTGCTTGAATTCCCTGTTGGGGAAAGGATGGCTACGTTATCATCATCATGGTCGATTCTTGTGACATCAGGCAGGACACAACCAGACCGCGTGGTGACGGCATTAAGTTGTTCTGGTCTGTTTGGGTTATGACGGGGGTTTGCCTCTGGTTGCCCAGCAAAAGTGCCGGCTTGAGGTTTCAATTGAGCGGCAATCTGCGCCAGTTGGGCTTCTACGGCTTTTTGTTGAGCTTGTTGGTTTGCAAGCATGGTTTGTTGCGATTGAAGCATTTGTCTAATCAAGGATATCTCATCAGATGATTGGGGAGGAGCACCCCTTTGTTGATACTGAGTGACTTGCTGTCCTGGTTGTTGTAGAGGTGCAGTTAACTGTGGTTGCAGAGGCTGCTGCAACTGGGGTTGCTGTGGCTGCTGCAACTGGGGTTGTTGCAACTGAGGGTGCAGTCCTGAATGGGCATATTGGTAAGAAGGATTCCTGGGATAGTTAGATCTTTGAAAACCTTGTCTGTAATTCCCTTGATTGAAGTTATTCTGAAATCCTGGTGGTTGTCTATTGAAAGATCCACCTTGTGCCTGCTGCTGTGGGTTGGCAGTCCCTGCAGGATTCCCGTATTGGAAACCAGGATGGTTCCTTGGTTTGTCTGGGTTGTAATACATTTGGCCAGGTATTGAATGTATGGAGTTAACTTGCTCTGGCATTTGATCTTCGGGATGCTCGATGATGGGTTCATATTGCGGCATAGGTGGTTGTAAATCCATCATGACATTGTACAACAATCCACATGATAATGTGGGATGATCGGATGCATGACAGGCTTCACAAGTTCCAGTAGCTGCCTTAACTTGTTGAACCTGGGAGCTTTTCTTCTTATCATATTCCCCGAAAGAGGTTTCGAGGGCTTGTTGCTTGCTAGCAATAGTCTTCAAAGCCTCAGCAATGGCCTTGAGTTCCATGGATTCTTCCGCTTTGTAAACCTTGAGAACGCCTTTGGGTTGGTTAGATGACCTTCCCCAATTGGATTGGTTCTCGGCCCCCAGCGTAACTATATTCCAGGCATCTTCATAATTCTTTCTCATAAAGTTTCCTCCAGATGAGGAATCTAGGAATTGCTTAATATCATCACTTACTCCTCTGTAAAATGTTTCTATTAGTTGATTTTGAGAAATGCCATGGTGAGGACACTTTCTCAGGAGTTCTTTGAATCTTTCCCAAGCTTCAGCAAGTGTTTCTCCAGGTAGTTGGGAAAAGTGATTAATCTGTCCCCTAATCTCATAGGTTAGCGAAGGTGGGAAGAATTTCTCAAGAAACTTCTCCTCTAAGGGAGTCCAGGTAGTGATGGTGGGGTGTCTATCCAAAGCGTTGTACCAGCTTAGTGCTCTTCCAGATAAGGTGAAGTGGAAAAGGTGTAACATGATTGCTTCCATTGCAATTCCTGCTTGGGGTACAAGTCGGCAGAGTGACTTGAATCTCTTAAGGTGATCCATGCAATCATCTCCGGGTGCTCCGGAGAAAGAGATGCCTTGCATGATCTGGATCCACTGCGTCCGAATTTCAAAGTGTGGTATGTTAATAATCGGTGGTCGGACAGGATGATCGTCTTCATAATTCTTTGGGACTGCGTAGTCCCGAAGTTGCTTGTTTCTTAACGCAAGTTGAGCAGCAGCATGTTCTGCTTGGATGCGGGCTTGTTCCTCAGCTCGGATCTCAGCTTGCACCTGAGCACGAGTGTCGGCAATAAGTTGTGCTCGTTGTGTTGCTATGGCGGCGTTGACTCTTTCTGCAACAAGGCGTTGCTCTTCGGCCATCTGTCTGGCTCTTTGGCGGTTAAGTCTATTCCTTCGGTGAAAACTTCTTTCTACCTCAGAATCGTATTCTGGTTCAGGGGAGAATCCGATGCTATGCAGGGGTTGCATACACGTTTTCTACCTGAGTAGAAGGAAAATCACACGTTAGGATAATGGAAGGAAATGAAAAAGATCAAGAGGTATTGGAGTTGTTATTAAGAAAAAGTGTAAAATCCTAATCAACCAAGAAGTTGGTAAGTAAAAACTAAAAAGTTCCGTTGTCCCCGGCAACGGCGCCAATTTTTGATGGAGTTTTGCAAAACCACTAAAAATCCCAAGGTGATGAATCCTTAGGTTTAGCCTTGCTAGTACTATGGTAAGGACTCCACCCACGTGTGTTAAGACACGCGGAAGTCTTATCGTAGTATAGTTAAGGGTCGAATCCTCGGGACAACGGTCTTGACGAAGTCAAGATGGAAAACGTTTTAGCTCTACTTAACTACTTAACAGTTGATATTTAGATCGGAAGTTTGATGTTGGTTTTAAAGCTAAATGCGAGGAAAGCAAAGCAAGAAGGTAAAGATTAAAGTTGTAAACAATTGATAAAAACCACTAGGATGTTATCGGGTTTCACACCACTACACATGGATCAAGTCATGCAACATAATAAAACAACCTGCAAAAAGGGTCAAATCAGTTAGTATCTTGTAGTCCTAGCTTCCTTTCGTATAACTAGCTACGAGAAGCGTGGAGTATTGCAATGCCAGCCATCCCATAATGAATGGTCACATGCCTTGCATTACTCCTTCATGAAATGTGTTCCTCGACCATACCAAGGTTGCACTTCCATACGTCAACTGATTCCATTTCATAGTATGAAAGTGCAACGATGGGGGTGAGTCTACTCCACTCCTGAAAACACTTCTAGACACCGAAACAGACGTATGGTGACTACATACATCCATAACCAACATTCAATCGATATATAGATCTAAGGGTACAAACGTTGACAATTCATACCAAAAGACAATATGTAACACAAGTTGATGATCACACAACTAGTATTCATTAAGCGATTGAAGTCAAACTGAAAGGAAGAGTATCTTTGTTACAAGTTATTGAATTACATCGCATGAAATGAAAACATGGGTAGCGGGGCTACTCCCCGCACCCTAGTGAATGAAACTACTCGCTCATGGCAAAGGAGGTGAGAAGAGAGAGAAAGAACGTCATCTCCACGGAGGAGGGAAGGTTGAACCCTTGGTGAAGAGAGCAACAATCTTCACACTTCGTGGTTGCTTTGATGAAGGATTTTCTCTTCCCACCTTCTCTGTGGAAGAGATGTAAAGAAGAGAGAGAAGGAAGCTTGATGATGAGCACGGATCTCAAAACTGGCAGCCTTGGGGCAGTGGACGGAAGATCAGAGTGCTCTGGGTCTGGAGAGGCAGCCTTTGGGCGTCTTGGAATCCGATCCCCTTGAAGTGGCCCTTGAGGTCCTATTTATAGGCTTCAAGTTGAGCCCAAACGGTCTTGAGACCGTTTGGTCTCAAGCGGTCTTGAGACCGTGAGGCTTGTCGCGGTCTTGGGACCGTGAGGCTTGTCGCGGTCTTGGGACCGTGAGGCTTCTCGCGGTCTTGGGACCGTGAGGCTTCTCGCGGTCTTGGGACCGTGAGGCTTGTCGCGGTCTTGGGACCGTGAGGCTTCTCGCGGTCTTGGGACCGTGAGGCTTCTCGCGGTCTTGGGACCGTGAGGCTTCTCGCGGTCTTGGGACCGTGAGGCTTCTCGCGGTCTTGGGACCGTGAGGCTTCTCGCGGTCTTGGGACCGTGAGGCTTCTCGCGGTCTTGGGACCGTGAGGCTTCTCGCGGTCTTGGGACCGTGAGGCTTGTCGCGGTCTTGGGACCGTGAGGCTTCTCGCGGTCTTGGGACCGTGAGGAGTCTTTGTGAATCTTTTTTTGTGTTTTCTGTAATGAAAAGGAGGAAAAGTTAGTTTATTGATGTATCTGCAATAAAGTAAGAAGGTTTAATGATTCTATTTAGTTTATCTAAGAAAGAGTATGGAAAACTAAAGATAACTAATAAGATAACGTCACAAACTGAGAGGTTATCAATGATAAAGTTTTAGCCCAAAGCAGTGAAACAAGTAACAAGACTTTAATGGGATTTTTAGAAAGAAACCCTAGGTTTAGCATGTACAAGGGTTGGTAGGAGAAAGAAATATCATAGTTAAGACGAACATCATCTCTTAATCATGTGATTCCACCCACCTTTCATCATATTGCATCCATAACATTAAGATAAACAAGTAACATTAATTGTTTCCTCTTGACTACACTGCATAGCATGATAGGTATCATGATATCTAGTTTCTTTTATTGCACTAGTTAGAAAAAGAAAATAAATAAATAAATAAATAAATAAATAAATAAATATATATAGATGTGTAAATCAAGTATTTCCATGATGAAGTTCATGTAGTTTGTGTTTACCCTTACATCATTATTTACATAATGTATCTATATAGATTCCTCTACCAAAATAAAGTGAAAGGATACACATCCATACCCCTCTCAATGAAAAAAAAGAAATGCTTTATGGAAGAATAGCTCAAGCATAACTCACAAACTATGCTAAAATAAGAGGTGAAGAAAAAGAAAAGGAATGAAATCAAATAAAGAGGGAGAAAATGATGCCTTGAACTTCAAATTGAATTTTTCTCCAAGGGAGAAGTGAAAATGGTTACATGTATGCATTCTTGTATTCCATTCTCATCAATCAGATGAGACTTTTAGTGCAAGCATCATTCCACCAGAATAGCATGCATTAGGATTCATCCATTCTCATTTCCTTCATGTTGTAAGTTCATCATATTTTGTTATTGCAAAAATAATTTGGATGTTACTTGTGATTCTTATTCATAGCCACCTAATTCATTCCACCCATTTCTTTGTATGGTAGGCCACAAATATTATTGATCCCCTCCTTGAATTTTCATATGGGGAACTACTTCCAACTAGTTTGGTAGGTAGACAAGAGCAATTTAACTAGGGAATCAGATGGTGCATCAAGAGGATGTCCTATTGATTGTGATATTAATTGCTTGATTAATAGTGGTTCATTGGTCTAGGGGTTGACATCTTAAATGAACATTTCTAGTCACTGCAAAGTGGTTATTGTTTAGTGGTTCGTAAGGGGCCCTAACAGACCGTCACGAGGGGGGATTTGAGAAATGTAATTCATATTGTTTATCCTCTAGCTGGCTTATCTCAAACATATCCAAATTTAGTGTTTCTTGAGGGTGAGCAACATTCAAGATTAGGGGATTTGGTTCCTTTTTTTGGACTCCAATAATGACTCAAAATTCATAGATAAAGTTTTATGGCTTGGACCATATAAATAGGGACCTTAGGAATATTTTCTTGTATCAAAAAGTACCAAAGAGTCACTGTTATTCTTGGTGTTATAGCCTAGACTTTTGCATGTATTTGTACATATATTTGAATACAAATAAAGAATTGATAAGGACATATTAGAAAGCTTGATATTCTCTATGTCTTGTTTTAAGGGTATGGATTTAAAATGCAATTTCTCCTTTGCAAAGAGATTTTGTGTGTTTTGTTGTTTTCAATAATCCATTGATAATATTGGCTAAAGAAAGGGTGAAAAAGTCAATAATAAAGTAATTGCTAAAAGTAATAGACAATTGGTAATTAAATATAGAATTGTGTGGAAATTTCTAGAAAAGATATATTGAGGGTGACGAATGAGTTCATTCGGCATAATACTGTATGCAATAAGAAAACATATTGAGATAAGAAATCTTCCCAAGATTGGATGAGAAAATAAGTCAATGCATTCCTTAAATAAATAAAAAAAGGGAATACTTAGAGGCAAAGAAAAATGTATTTAAGTTTTTTATTTGATCACCGAATCTTGCCTACATTAATATTTATTCATGAAAAGCCTTTCTTTAAAATTTGGGATTGATTGGTTAAAGAAAGAGAATGATATGAGTTAATTGAGTTTCCCTAAAGTGATGGGATTAATTTATTTATATAATATGTCACATTTTTAAAGAATAAGGAAACATTGGTTTGTCCCTTTTATGGCACATGATCTTAGGACCGTCTGATCACATATCTAACAGCTGGTCATTTTCTTCTATCTGAAACCTGTTTGGGAAAGGAATAGTGTTCACATGTAATCTCTATTCTCATTCTCTCTCTCCTATCCAGCTTTTACTTTGATTTTTCACTTATAAAATCTGGGAGGGAGAGACAATCATATCAATCCTTTACTCATCAGTTATACTGTTGATTATATAAAACACCCAACCTCAAAAAATACCTGGCTTCTAAGAGGAGATACAACTGTCACTTCCCACAATGTCACATCTATATAAGGCTACACATAGCCCCACTGGGACTCCCCGATCCCAATTTATTGACTTATTCTACCTCTCATACTCTACTGATTACTTTCCCCTTCTTTTTACCTGCTCCTCTGGGTGATCTTCGGTCAATACTACTATGTCCATCCCCTTTCACCGAGGAAGACATAGCAAGATCCGAAAGGTCTAGGTGATGATCATCGACCTGTCAATTGCACTACCTGGACCCTAGGAAGAGAAGTCAACTACTAGGTTGACCACGAAATGGAGTTAAAGAATGTGAGATCACAGGATGCGAGCGAGAAGATGAAGATCAGTAAATTTCTATTCTAACCTCGGGTCAGGTTTTGCAAGGAGAGGGTGTGGATGTCCTTTGATCAACTCCTATATACAAACACAATGGAATTCCCCACTAAAGAAGTGCACACCCATTGGATGGAACTTGGCCCGTGTGAATTTTGAGTAGTAGGTAATTATGTTGACTTGGGAGTCTCCCATTGATCCTTTACGTTTTATGTTGAAAATAATATAGAAAATGATTGGTAGATCGGATCATGACAAAACTATATATCAAATTGATAAAAAATGTGAGGAGTTTGATTACCATATAATTGAGTCCTAATCATGATCATGATTTCAAAAGTAGGGCTAATACTTGTTACTGGTGATTAATACATGGAAACCCTAGAATTCACAAGTAGAATGATGAATACATCAAATACCTTTTTCTTGTGTTACAATATGATAGTTGACTATATCAAGATCAAATATGATGATGATAAAGATAACATATCATTAGGGTTTATAGACCAATAGTCACTGACATGTAATTATAATTTTGAATCCCAATGACGTAACTTTCCATGATCTTAATGCTCATAATCTGGTCTAAAGGTTCATAACAACCTAACATGTTTAATTTGATGACAATCTAAGTCTTTAATGCAATTTGGAAAATATTGACCACAATTAAATGTTTGACTCTTAAATATGATAACTAGTGTTTCGAACCTATTGAACTCTATCATTATGATTTTGAGTTGCATAATGTAACACAATTGCTTAAAATGGTCTAAAATGCACAACTTGATCATTAGGGTTTCACCCAATGCATTATATGAATTTATAACTCTAATAATATTGATGCGTTAGAAATAGAGTTTGTACCCATATATCTTATCCATACCTGAGACAACCCTAGATTAGGACATATATTAGATTAATTTATCTTAAATATGATTGGTGAAACTTTAAGATATGCATACATGCAAATTGAATGATTGCTTGGATCTATGCTTAGTTGATTGGATTATATATGCTTAAAGTATTCTCTATGATTCTACATTATATCAAAGGGATGCGGTTACAACTATGAATACTCACCTTATTGACTTTCGTGCTTTCTAAGGTTTCCCGAATGGATTGCAATTAAAATGCTTGGTTGTTTATTTACTTCCTACAATCTATAAATCCCTTATGAGTATCATCTTATATAGAAGTAACTTTATCAATTCCTAAATGAATATCTCTGGTGAGTTAAAGAGCATGGATTGAAAGAAGCCATTATGGGAATTACTAGTGATCAAGCCTAGAAAGGAAGATCACCACATGATTAGCCCGAAAAGGAAGACCCATCCATAAAACCAAGTCATGGTGAGGGAAGGTTATGAAAGTCCGCTGTAGGGAAAAACCCTAAAGAGAGGGTTCCCCATAAAAAGGCTCCCATAAAGATCGGACACACCATAGAGAGTGAAAGAATAAGGGTCAAGAAGTTAGAAACGAAAATGCATGTTTGACTATGTAACGATAATTGATGCTATGATTGTTTATATTGTTTCACCTACATGCACATATTTTGTTTACACCCCACATCTAGAGTATAGGAATATATTATCAGTGCTTTGTTTGACATAGTTTTAGGTAAATGCCACATGTGAAGGTAGCAAGACATGATGAACTGGATTGAAACAACAAAAGGCATTAAAGTTTATTAAAGAAGGATTACTTAGATATTTTCTTCTAATGTGTATCAGTTCCTTAGTTGGTAGATCATGTAACTCCTTAGAGGAGCACCTTGTAAACAATACCTGAATTCGTAGAAATTATTTAATCTTATTTATTATTTGGTTAAATATGGGTCTTGGTAATTTTAGATAATGGCTCTCAACTTTAAGGTCTTTCCTTAATTGGGGGATGTTGAAAGTGAGGTCGTTACATTTGGAATCAAAGACCCATATTTTTCAAATAATATTTAATAGTTTATAATTTCAAGTAATCTGTAGAAATATAAGGAGAATTATTAACGTGTAACCCGATGGTATTGGTGCCTAGAAGGGGTCATGGTTTGGGGGCTGGCAATATTTTACTTTGCACCATTAGGTTGGTATATGAGGACTCCCTTAACCATAGTGATTCATGTCTGTCCAGAACCTTGGGTTTTCTTAAAGTAATGTTTCCTCTAAGTCTTCTCATCTCAAAGCTCATCCACTTATCATCCTCTTGCTTAATTAACCCTTAAAGATACTTCCCTTCTCATATCAAGTTAGATTTTTTGAGAAGAAGTAGGGTTAAGGCATCCTCGACCAATTCATCTACATGTAATGCAGGAATAATGATAAAATAAAGAAAATTATGGTTTCATGGGTTTTTCCTTGTAAGGGTAAACCTTAAATGGGAGATAGAGTTGGTTTATGGAAACCCCTAAGTGGGTCAAATGACATCAAAGACCCTAAGGTGTAGGGTGTAGTTTTAACCTTAACCCTAAATCCTAATCATGTGTAATGGAAGTAATGTGGGTAAAATAATAATCCAACCCATATAAACCCTAAGCAATGGGAAGATGAAAGAGAAATAAAATGAATTTGGATACCCTAGTTTATCCATGCATGCAAGTATAAGGGGTAGGGCATACATGATACATGTGATGGACTTAAATATACATGTGAAACATAATCAATTAATAATTACATAACAAGGAAGGTATGCTAACTCTTAGTACAACTTCTCGGGTTGGTGTCCCGACCTAGGCTGGGACAACCCGTGAGTGGTGAAAAGATCTATGAAGGAGATAACACCCAAACTAAGAATGTCAGATTGTGACTAGAAAGTCTAATATCCTTCTAGTAGGCACCCTAACAGGTAGTGTGTTACTTCACAAGTACAAGTAGGAGGTATACATGCACCTAAGGGAGAGTATGTGGCATCCGTCTAGAAGAAGAATTCGTTCTAGATCAGATGCCTAAATCCTTATTGGGATACGTGATAGGTGGAATAAGTTTAGATAATATGATCTAAGTCTATATAATGGGATCATATGGTTTATGAAGATATCAGTCAGATCTGAAAATTTGACTTTAGTTTAGAGGTTTTGACATAATATTTGATGATACACGTGTTTTTGGTTCTTCGAGATAAGATAATCTAAGAGCAGATAAGATGTGAATCTACAAAAGCCTCAATCTATTCTATGAAGGGGGGCTCTAGTGTTAGGACTAGATATAGGGTTAACTCTAGAGAGAGTGGGACCCAGAGGGAGAAGACTATATATCTAAACTCCAAGATATGAGAAATATTTGTTGTGATATGTCGTAAACTACACTACCCTAAGTAAATGAGTTGAATTTCTATATGGATGATTCCTAGAGTCTTTTTGTACCCTAGATGTCCTTGGAAGGACCAAACCTCTAGAGATAGAGAAAGAGGATGCTTATATATGTGTGTATAATATGAATACCTACCATCTAGGTGAGGGAGAGAGAGTTCAAAGATCCTAGGAGGTAATGAGTGATAGTCTGGTGTGAACTTTCATGCTTGGGTTGGTAGTTCTTTATTTAGGACTTTAGTGGTTTTTGATGAGAAAGGGTGTGTTGGGTAAGAATATTTCACGGGTAGAATGCTACATCATGTTTGGGTGGTGTTTGAGGGGCTAGATCTTGTGAAGTTGATAAACCCAAGAACCCTAGACCAAATAGGAAATTGGATCTAGTGCATATAATGTTCATTAAGTTGAGTGAGCTCATAGAGATTGGGCATGGTACCTCCCTCAGGTAATCAGTTAGGAGAAACCCCACTTAGACTTTGATATATGTTTGATGAGCCACTCATACAAGTTTGTTTAGAACCACCATACTATCGTATATATGTATGAAACTGATCGAAGCTAGAGAGGTGATTTATGTATATGATGTAATGGAAGACATATAAATGGTTTAAAAAGTTCTCTATCTACAATTAGTTATCCATATGCATGAAATATGATAGTGTGAAGTTGCTAACTAGCCTCAGGATGAACCTTTAATAATGAATGCAACCTAATATGAGAAAGTAAAATAAGATAATGCTCATGATAAATATTGAATGTGGTTTTAGTTGACATGAGGGATATATGGTAATTAAATTTGTCTTCTTCATAGTATACTTAATCTCTTACTAGCATACTGCATAGTATGGATTATATTATGTGGGTACAAAATACTTGGCATATGGTATTACATGAAATGATGGTTCCTATAGTCCTGAACATATGAAACTTAATATATCGGCTCCATTATATATGAACCCTTCAACTCTTGGTAGTAAGGTACTTGATAGTGATCCAACTCTTGGATGGTAGACCACATGGTATAATGATGACAATTCAATGAAAAATTCATTAAATGTAATGTATTAAACCTAAGATTAGGAATTTACCCCCTCTCAGGTAGTAAATGCATGGATGATATAATGGAAAATATGCCTAAAAAACATGTTCTCTTGTGGTAGTATAAATTGTGGTCCGAGTATGTTTCAGTTACCATTTGCTACTATCAAATGCCAGTTTATCTTGTCCGGGAATAGGACATTCCCTAGAAGGGTGAGTTCACAAATCACTTTAAGAATTGAGGTAACCTTAAATGTTAGTTATGTCTTGAAAGACTAAGTATTTGAAGAATGAATCACATATATTGAGTACAATTATTTGGACCCAGGTATGCCATGTCTAAGGGACATGAGGAGAAGTCACTATTGAAGTGACTGACAACGTGAGACCAAACCCGGACAGGAAGGTCTCCATGAGCCTAATGAAGGGACATTGTGTGTACCCTTAGAGATGGAGAAAATTTGGGGGAAATAATTATAAAGGATATAATTTTCTTGAATATTGTCAGAGAAACCTCAAGCAAAATGTGTAATGAAATGAAATAAAGTTATGACATCTCAATAAAACCCTCAGGAAGGGTAGATCCCTACATCAACCCAAAAATCAAGTATTATTATAAAAGTTGCAGAAGAATTATGAGGTTGGGATATGATCATATACTAAGTGCATAAGACCATGGGGTCAAGAGATAGGCATCCGTGTATACCCAAGGCCCATGGGGTCAAGAGACTGGCCGCCTTCATTAGTTGATGAGGCCCAAGGGACAGTGTGAGAGGCACTCCATAAATGCATAAGGCCATTGGGGTCAATAGGAGATGACTCTAAAGGTACCTATAACCCTAGAGATTATTATGGAAATGATGAAGGCTAAGGAAACATGAGATACAAAGGTCATGTGATGATGTTTGAATTAGAATCTTAAAAGGAGTTGAGCATAGACTCAAAAATGACGAAAAAAATCACATTCCATGTGAATGCATGAACTAGTGAGAAAATTTTGTAACTAAAGGTATTCATAATATGGATTCACTATTGAGAGTGACCCAAAAAAATTAGAAATTAGAAGATAATGCATGAGTACACCATCTTTTCCCTTGTAATGGGATAGCCTTTGTATTTGGATCGTAGCCAAATATTTATTTCATCTTGTTATGAGTGTGAGAGATTGGATAGACACATGTTATGCTTAAAAAGAAAGAGATATATATGATAAGGAATACCTAATTTCATTTAATGACACAATCTAGGGTTTGAGGTGTTACCTCACCCTTATAAGAAAATAAAGAATAATACCTTCAAAACCCAAGTGCACAAGGTAGTCACCAATTG
The DNA here is from genome assembly GCA_963693085.1 of Alisma plantago-aquatica. Lineage (NCBI taxonomy): Eukaryota > Viridiplantae > Streptophyta > Magnoliopsida > Alismatales > Alismataceae > Alisma > Alisma plantago-aquatica. The sequence continues at coordinate 433,227,081 of OY856413.1, forward strand.
AAACACAAATCATAGATGAAAATTTCCAAATGGAATTGGAGTCTCCAAGTAATCACAAAGTGATATAATAATGTAATAAATTAAGTTGCGGATATGCCCTAAAATTGAATTTGGATTCAACCCTTAATAAAGTGATAAATTTACATATTAGTAAAGGTTGTTAAAATGATCTTGATAAAGATATTTGAGAATGGTTATTAACCCTAAGGAGTGAAAGTAGTAAGTGATATCTCATGCCTTGATATAATTTGGCTTGAATTTTAGGCAAAAAATTCCTTTTAAGGAGGGGTGAATGTTAGATCATCAAATTTGGGTAATTTGAATTCAATGAATATAAGACCTAATTGGATGAATAAATTCCCTAATTATGGAATAATAAAGCTATCAGCTTTGTGACATGGGGTTGACCCATGGCCCAAGTGAGGCCCATGATACTATTTTCTTTATGGATCCTTGAGGCATAAGTTTAAGAAATAGGATATTTTCGTGTATAAATGAATGATAACGACTTTGTGAAAATTTGTTAGATAAATGAAGCATGAGATAAGGGAGAAATTTTCATGGCAATCTAAGATAAATCTTGAATTTGAGATGGTATAGGTTCTTTGGAAGCACCATGGTGAGGATGAATCGGCATGGGAGCTAATGACAAACATAAGAAAGTCAACCTGATCTCTTTCCATGAATAGTTGAATTTTGAGGACAAAATTCTTATAAGAGGGGAAGGATGTAATAGAATATATTCTTACATGTATTTGTACATATATTTGACTATAAATAATGAATTGATAAGGACATATTAGAAAGCTTAATATTCTCTATCTTTTTTGTAAAGTATGGATTTAAAATGCAATTTTCCTTTACATAGAGATGTTGTGTGTTTTGTTGTTTCCAACAATCCGTTGATAATTATTGGCTAAAGAAAGAGTGGAAAAGTCAATAATAAATGAATTGCAAAAAACAATGGACAATTGGTAATTAAATAAAGAATTGTGTGGCAATTTCTAGAAAACATACACTGAGAGCAACTAATAAGTTTTTTTTGGCCTAATATAGTATGCAATAAGAAAACATATTGAGATAAGAAATCTTGCCAAGATTAGATGATAAAAGAAGTCAATGGATGCTTTAAATAATTCAAGAAAAAGGGAATACATAGAGACAAAGAAAATTGTAGCTAACTTTTGTATTTAGGAACCAAATCTTGCCCATAGTGAGATTTATTTATTTAATGCCTTCCTTTAACATTTGGAATTGATTGATTAAAGAAAGAGAGAGATATGAATTAATTGAGTTTCCCTAAAGTGGTGGGATTAACTAATTTATATAATATGTCACATTTTATTGAATAAAGAAACCTTGGTTCATCCCGTTGATGGCATGTGATCTCGGGACCGTCCGATCAGAGATATAACGACTGACTATTGTATTCTATGTCATGCCTGTTTGAGAAAGGAATATTGTTCACATGTAATCTTGATTCTCATTCTCCCTCTCCTCTCCATCTTTTTCTCTGATTTTTCACTTATTGATTCTGGGAGAGAGATACAATCTTGGCAAGCCTTTACACATCGATTATTGTGCCAGTTCTATGAAATGCACAACCTCAAACAAGACTTGGCTTTTGAGAGGATATACAAATGTATTTTTTTACAACTTTGCATCTATATAAGGCTACACATAGGCCCACTGGGACTTCCTGATCCCAATGTATAGACTAATTCAACATCTCATACTCTGCCAATGACTTTCCCCTTCTTGATACATGCACCTCTGACGGACCTCCAGTCAATACTACCTTGGCCATCCCCTTTCACTGAGGAAGATATAGAAAGGTCTAGAAGGCCTGGGGCTTTATCATCAACCTATCAATTGCACTACTAGGACCCTAGGAAGAGAAGTCAACCATCGAGTTGACCACGACATGGAGTTACTGAAGGCAAGATCGCATGGTGCGATGGAGAAGATGAAGATGTCATCCAATATTTGCTTTCATGGATGGTTCTTGAAGAGGTCATTGAAGAGAAGATTGTTATAGGTTATGACGGAAACTTGGATTTCTCTGCATGACAAAGACTCTCCATATAAATGCAACATAAATAACATCTATGTCTTATGTAAATGCCTGAAGGTGAATTTATTTGTGATCCAATTGATGAGTTCAACTCTATCATATGGAACATCAAAGTCAAAGATAAAGATAAGGCCCAAACTATTTGGTGCCTCTTTTCCCTTCTTATAACCATAGACCTCTATCTATGGCAAACACTCCACCAAGCTAGAAGAAGTAGTGTACTCACTTGTGTCAAAATCATTGATGAACAAGGTAGTAGTTGTTTCTCTAGTGGAAGACAAAAGATTCTCTCACCATAATAGCTCGAACAAAGAAAAAGTCAAGAATAATGAATACATCATATCTAAATCTAGGTCTTGAACAACAAGTAATGAAAATAATACAAAAAAAAGGTGGCATACAATTTAAGAGTGCTACAATTTTCATAATAAAATGAAATGTGAAAACAAAGATCTATAAGAACAATAAGGCAGTGAAAATTTCCACAAGAAGATAGTGAACTTGTTCTATTCTAACTGTCTACTTCAAGATATCAAAATTCCTACATTTCTTGAACCTAGTTTCTCTAATCACATGTGTACTTCAAGGGAATGATTCTCCTTTGATAGAACAAGTGAACGTGGTGGTGTTATTAGGCTTATGATTCCACCTACAAGACTATTGAAATTGGATAGATATGTATCAAAATGTTTAATATATTTATTTGAACCATCTCAATCTCCATCATATTAAAGGTCTTTAAAAGTAGTATCTCTCTAGGAAGACTTTAAGAAAAAGGTTTTCATTGTGATGAAAGATATTTAGTCATAAAGAAGAAGAAGAAGTAGAGGAAATTATTGGCATAAAGGTTTGGATGCAAATTCCTTGGAGATGGAAGGATCAATGGGAATTGTGAGTTATTGTGGAACCTAAAAAATCAATCTTCTCTCAATCCAAATGCAGCAGAGGGAATGGAGATAGAAGCATTGCCTCTTTTGAGATTTATACTAGGAGTCGGGAGCTTCTCTTGTGGGATGAGGTGAGTGATCTATCTCTTGGAAATGGAGATAGGGCTAATGTTGATCCACGTGCAATCTCCCCATCGACGCCCTAGGAAAAAGTGCTAGGTATACCTATCCAGTCAGAAGTCCCAATAAGCCAAGGTGACAACTGATTCCGAGAGTGTGAACTACATTAGGTGGAGATCACCATTGCTTCTATCTCCATTATCAAGCAAGTGGGAAAGAACGACATCAGATTTATGGAGATCATGAGATCCAAGACAGAGTTGTCATCGTGGGATGATCACCTCTCGATTTGATTCACTGGTATGAAATCTTCGCACAACCTCTTAGATGGATGAATTTATTGGTAGTAATAGTCGAGTGTTAACTTTGAAATAATTGCAGAGGAAATGGAGGGCTTCGTAGTCAGACTATTGACAATGAACGAAAGAAAGAGGATATTAAGTGTCACTCTATGGTTGATGGATAGCCTAAAGGTTGTCGTTTACAAGTGGAACCATGGTTTCGTTCTAACTCACCCTCTCATTCCCCTCTATTCCTTCCTGATTCAAAACTGAGAATCTAGGTGTGCCTTGGTCGGATGAAATCATTTCACGGGTGGTAAGAACAATTGCTCATCCTATTGATTTAGAGGATTCAAACCATTCTACATGGCGTTTTAATTGGGCCAGAGCATTATTGGAGGTGCAATCTTACTTTCCAATTCCCAAGGTTGTTGTTGTGTTCCTAGATGCTGTGCCCACCAATCTGAAGTTAGAATTCATGGATAAACCTAACCTATGTGTAGGTTGTAAACTATTTGGGAATAGACTTGAATCTTTCCCTCGAAGAAACATTGATTTTATTAAGCAATGTGATTTGCAGAGTTGTGTTGGTAAGAAGTGACCAAGTGCTTGAAAGAATGATGAGGTGAACCAACCTAGGTTTTCTGATGTCCCACCTACTCCATTGGATGACAGTTCTAATTTTGTGGAGATTGCATGTACGAATGGAGATATTGTAGTAGACGAGAATGATACAGGAAACAAGGTAACTCATGCCTCCGTTCTAGTATTGGATAGTGTCCAAGATGTAGTATTTAAATTGAATTCTATTGTTAGTATTGTATAAGTAGAGGAAGATACAGGAAGTAAGGTTTCTCGAAATGGAAAGAGTTGGAGATGGCTAATGCATATGGGAAATCTTAGTCATCACAAGGGTTGGTTGTCATCCCTCAAGGATGTTTTGAAGGGAATTAGTTCCTTTAGTCATCATACAAATAATCGGTTACAGGAAATGAAGGGTGATGAAGATTGATACATAAAAGTGAACATATTTTACAACCATTGTAGGCATATGAAGACTAGGGAGGTAATCTAAAATCTAACAAGAAGAAGAAGACTAAATGACTAGCTTTGCATGAATGTTTCCTTCATTCCTTGTTCATTTGATGAATATTTCCTTCAGTCCTTGTTCATTCTATGTTCTGTTGTGGACGCGTATGTCCATGTTTTGGTCTATATGCATATCTAAGTTTTGTTAGTTGTTTTGCGGGTACATGTGTCATGGTTCTCTTTAGTCGAGTCTTAAATTCTTTTTGAGTAATATAACGTTTTTATTTCTGGTTGGTAGTGTGGGATGGGGTTGCATGTTTTCTAGCTCTCAAGTACCTATAGTTTGATTATCAATGAAAATACACACTTATTTGACCAAAAAAAAGAAGAAATGTAATCATGTACATTTTAAAAAATGGAGTTGTTGTAATTAAGATTTAGAGAATATATGGAATATGTACTCTCTTATTGGTTAGACTACCACTATGACAGTCGTTATTTCTCTATCTTCATTAATTTCCAATCTTGGTACTGCCAAACTCTGGCATATAAGACTCTAACACATGAGTGAGAAAGGTATTTCTATAATGAGAAAGACAGTACTCTTAAATGATAATAGTATTGGGATGCTAGGACTCTATAAAATTTGTATAACTAGAAAACAAAAGAAAGTTAGCTTATGCACAAAAGTTTAGACTGGAAAGGGTATTGTTGAATCCATTACTTTTTATATTTGAGATCCCTCAAGATTTGTACAAAGATGGTTCTACATACAAGAACACCTTCATTAATAACTTTTCAAGGAATTTTTAGGCCTTCTTCTTGAAGCATAAGTATGAAGCTTCGAAGAAGTTTAAGAAGTGGATTGCTTTGATTGAAAAAGAAAATAAAAAATATAGTCAAACATTGAGGACAAGCAATAGTTCAGATTTCTTTTCTTCAGACTCCAATAATTATTGTCAATCTAGAGGTGTTACTATACATCCCACTATTAAATATACACAACAACATAATAGTATTTCATAACATATAAGTGGAACACTCATGGAGATAGAAAGTTTCATGTTGATTTATTCTAGACTTTAGGGAGTTTTTGGTTGAATTTATTTCTACAATTTGATTATATTATTAACTTCCCTCCATCTACTCTACTTGGTTTCATAACTCTGAAAGAGGTTTTATTTGGTCTAACTGTAAACTACATAAATCTCCATGTTTTGGGTTGTCCTACTTCTGTCTACTCCAAAGAAGGAAATCTTGACCCTAGGGAAAGTGAATGCATTTTGTTAGGTCATGATAAAGGTGGAAAAAGGTGTAGATTCTCCTATCCTAGACCTAAGTCTCAAACATTTTTTATTTAATGAAATGAAACCTTTGATAGGTTTTCTCATATTCAATAAGAGAATGGTTTTTTTACTACTTCTTATGCAGATGATTTTCCTAGTGTCACCAAGTCGGTGGAGCTAGAGATATATGATGTCTAATCATCATCAGATAGTAGTTTGACACTTCCTATTGCAAATCCTCAAGATGCCTCTGATAAATTTGAAGACAAGATAACACAGTGCACAGCCCTATAATGTTTGTCAAGGTAAAGAAAGAAGACAAAGTAGGTCACCAACAAGACATTTAGATTATATTGTTACACAAAGACTAGTTATTGTTGTGAGGCATGCAAAATTAATGTAGTTATATATTCTCTAAATTCATCTATATAGGTTGATTTTATAAATGAAGAGATGTAATCTATTTAAAGAATCAGTCTTTAGATTTTGTCAAATCTCCCTTTGACAAGAGGATGGTTGGTTTTGATTTTGCAAGTGTAATCAATATGAGACTATCTCTTACCTAGTACTTGGTTACTATTACTGGTTGATGTGAGTTTAAAATCCATACTTCAGCCTATATTTGCAATGCCTACTATAGAATATGACTACATGAAATTGACTAAGGCCAAGAAAAGGCTACATGCCTTAGAGGCTTGTGTGTCAAATTTCTTCTTAATGTAAAAAACAATGATGATCTACTATGACAATAAAAAGTATTATCCATCTTATTAAAGATAAAAGGTTCTATGAAAGAACCACATACATTGTTGTCATGTATCCGTTCGTTAGAAAAGTGATTGCATAGGGGAACATCCTTGTAAAAGAGACCACCAATAAGGATATTTCTACTAGCAGGATGACAATGAATTATTACTTTCCAAGCTTAAGATCTGCCTCACCTTGTTTACCCTTCATATCTAATATTGATGCCCTTAGGGGTTGGAGAAGAGGAAACTTACTATTTGTTATGCTATATACTGACTTTGAGTTAAGGAGGAGACTTTCATAAAATACTCCTAGTCCTAATCTTAATCCTACATGGTATGATAGTCCTAGTTACGGTCTTGTATTGTTTTGCTTCCAATCACATGTTCCTATATAGATCAAGATTGGTATTCCTAATTGGATTTGAAGATGTCTCTCTAATCGAAACTTTGGTTAGTATTTTGTTTTGGACTCCTTTTGTGATTGTCTTTTCCTAGTGGAAGTACTTTGTCTTAGATCCTAAAAATAGGGCCCTTGGGCATTGATGTTTTCTTGAATCTTGATGTGCTAAAGAGTTCCTTCTCTACTTTGGTGTAATCTTCTCAAGGATTTGAAGCTAATATTTTGGAGAAACTCTCCTTGGTAGTCTCATTTACATAGTCAAGTTTTCTACTCATAAATCTGGACCATACCACATAAATCTTGAGTTTATTGTTTGATTGGTATGTTGTTGTTCTTCTATCCACATGTGTTGTTTGTAGTTCTTTCCATTATACTGACTAAAAACCTACTCTTCCATAATGAAAACATACCTACAAGTCATTCTATTCCTCCTAATTGATTGAAATCCAATAAGAGAGTACATGTTCTCTTTTCTATAGATCTTACTTAGAAGTCCCTTAGGGCTTGTTTATAAAGGATTGCAATCGGGTTGAAACTAGATTTATTCTTATGTTTTAGTACCACCTTAGATGATATCATTTTAGGTTGGGTTTTCAGTCTGTTTGGGTAAGATAAAGTTGAATCCATATTATGAAGCCACTACCCTTGATGGAATCCTAATTTATGGTTAACTTGACCTTCTTCCTTGTCTACATAAAAATCGTAATATGAGTTTACTTGTCTTTATGCACATGGTTATATGTGAATGACTAACTTGTCTTGTTAAAAACATAATAAAAATGAAATATAGATAAGTTTCTAGAAAATATTTATAATATACTACACCCTATAGACATCATACCTCAAATTTTTATATTAACACAATGTCTTCTTTTCTCACTACACATAAATTTTACCAGTAATAATCCCAAAACTCCTTGGGCAGTGTTCATCAACCATAACATGGTTCATGGTCTTAATTACAATTGAGTTCCACTCATCCTAGCCTTTAGACTAGTGTTTTCAAAAATAGTGGAAAGTTATCTAGGACATGGCCTTTCCCAACTGGATTTATACATTAATTTTTAATTTGGTTTTGCTATTGGCATCAACTAGAACTGCTTTTACACCATGGGTGATATGAGAACACACAAAATCAATTAGTGACGTGGAAAGAAGAACATGGGGTAATGGATGATAATTAGTACAGGAACAAACGTAATAAATGAGAAATGAAGAAAAATTATGGGAACAAGTGAAATTATTTCACCATAAAAGAGATCTGAAATACATGAACATAAGAGGGCGAGAGAGATGAGAGAAAAGAAAAAAATCAAATTAGGGGACATGAAAAAAAAATCAAACTTGATAATATAAATATTAATTCTCTTATATTTGTAAGACAAGAGTGGTTCATTTTTTTTACATACCTTGATTTGTTCAAAAGTTAAATTTTATATTGGTGTTGTATATGGATGGCAAACGTGTAAAAAAATCCACATCTATGAATTATTACACCAATTTTCAACTTCTTATTTACAATATTGGTTATTGTGTGGATTCTTTTAGTATCAAAACTATCCCGTTGTGGTGTGGTTAATTTTTTTAGCAAAAAAGTTGTGTTAAACCTTCATTATAATATTACTAGTTTAATGTAATGTGTATAAATGTTTAGCTAGTGTGATTCAATGCAAAATTGAGGTGTTTATCAGTATATACCATATTTTTGTTGGTACCTTACTTAGTCTAACACATAACTTTTTATATTCTCAATGCAACTACAGAGTGAATAACAATTCTCTTATGATTTTTTCTCAAATCATAACTTTTTATGATTTGGTGTGACAAAGTTTACCACATATTTTATTGGTGTGGTCTTTCATTTTAAGAATTACGGAAGATATGGTGTAGACATGGTATATGTGTTTTGTATATGACACAACTATGATTTTGTCAATAAATTATTTATTCACTCTTACAACCCTAGAGTTGCATTTTTTTAAATCTCACAGATGACAAATAGGTATAAGATAACTAAACCTATACACTTTATCTTTTATCTATCTATATATAAATTTACATATAGATTCTAAAACGATAATATCATCTACATATTATATTGCCAACATGCATCTAAAAACTACAACAATACTTTTATAACCACATCATGTTATTTGGTGGTACTCATGTACTTATTATGTAGACATATTATCAAGATATTTTTTCATCTACTTCATCATGTTAGGTGTTCCAATTGATATAACACATGAGAAACTATAGAGATGATCTTTTTTTTTTTGGTCGGCTATAGAGATGATCTTTTCTATGATGAAAATCATATAGTATCCATTTTTGAAGCGCTAAATTTTGATATTAATTACTTGGTGGCATATGTGGAGTGGGTATCCATAACCATTGACGTCAAGGTGATTATACAACATTTTAGGACTATGAAACCTAGTGAGGTGTTTAGTATGAAATTATTATTTGGAAGCTATATAATTTGTTAGACAAGTAAATCATCCTACATTAAATTAAAACATATAAGAAACCTAAAATAATTCATAATGGTGATTGTACACTAATCCACAAAATTTTACATATTGACAATGTTGGGTATGAAAATTGTCATTGTGCCATGTTCCACTCACCAAATATTTCTAAATCCTCCATTATTTTTATCATACAAAGTTTACATACGAAAACAAAAGCTCAGTCTGAACAATTAACATGTCTAGAATGAGGACACAAGTCCACAACCAGCGTAGGAAAATAAAGCTCCCAATCATAATAAATCATAGCATGTAATCCAACTTAATATTTATTTGTAATAATAGAAAAACACTCTTCCAACATTTAAAAATGGAAACTTTTGAATGGGGACATGAAGTATATTCTCCTATTAAACCTAGATAATGTGATATCATATTATGCAACAACTTAAACTACAACAAGTTAGAAAAATGAAGAATTTGATATCCTATCACATGCTTGTTGTTATGCATTGGCAGAGTTTGGACTTCTAAATGGGTGAGGCTATATAGTAATAGACATAATTGTGTAATAATGGATAATATATAGAGAGAAGAAAATAGCATACAAGACATCATAATTGGAAGCTAAATATATAGCATACACATTTGTCCAACAAATGATAAAAAGAATGAATTAGATGTAATCTAAAGTTGTTAAACAGAACATCTACATGGTCCTTGTTGGGATATGGTGGTGATGAGAGGCCCAAACAACAAGACCCAACGAGCTTGTTGCATAGATGCGGAAGCATGAGATCATCCAAACTGAATACTTACGATGAAGATAAACAATGAACAAGCAAGCAACCACGAAGATAAGATTTATAGGGGTTCAATTCCCAATGTAGGAGCCTACATCCACTGTGGAGATGATATTATTAGTAGAGAGATTATAGAGATGATGATTCAGAAGAGAGAAGAAGAACACAATCCCCTTTAACACCCAAAAGTTAATCGTGAAAGAAGACCGTTGCTTGGAGAGGATCTCTTGGAGGAGTGAAACTCTAAGGAAAGCCATGTTGGTATGTATGCCCAGAGAGACAATCATATGATGATTGCAAGGGCATAACATTTAAATGATTTGATGAATCATAAAGGCAAGCTTCCAATTTATTTTGTATATTCATTTATGAGATAATGAATTACATAATAAATGTCTAGCGAATTACATTACTCAATGATGTATGTATTCAAGTTACAATCCTTGTGGATGAGATCATATGAATGTTAAGAGTATATATATAGTCTCATTATGTCACTGATCGGTTATTATTGTGGAAGGTTGATAGACAGCAATAACACATAAGATTAGAGTGTGAGTTTTTTAATGACTAAACCTCATTAGTCATGATATGGTAATATCAAACCAAGCACACATATACATGTTAGAGAATAGTATATCAGATAGACCCACCGTGAGAATGACACATGGAATCCATCATCATGAAAGTCATAGTCATCTCTCACAGAGATGGTGGTGGTTGTAGTTCTTAGACCTAAAATCACTACACTCATCATATGTCATTGGGTATACTTTGACATCATCAAACGAAGTCCTAAAACATGGGTTGTTATAAAGGTGATAATTTGGTGAGTTTAATGCATGGGGATTGACTGTGAGTGATAGATATGGGGTTTGTCCCTCCAACAGGAGTATGATATCCAAGGCCTCTTGATTAGAGAGACCAAGAAAAGTATGGCCTTACACATGTGAGTCAATATATGATATTGAGATTACATATATCTCATGCAATCTGCTCTGGTTCAAGGAACAAGATTGAATAATAATGAGGATGACTGCTCCATGCCTCTAGTGTTGGGTTTTGTGGAGAAAACATGTGCGGCAGAAGTAATAAAAAAATCCACGCAACCCGAAACAAGATCTTGTCAACAACAGTGTATTCAGAAAGAGTGTTTGCGGGATATACCTTATCACAGAGCATGTCTGACGATGTCCCGCTACACGATGGTGTGCAATGTTTTTGGCCTATACGGACGGAACTTCTCTCCTGTTCACTGAGTGCGTCGTAGGAAGATCCGGCGGCGCTCCTTTCGTGCGGTGATGTACACTGCTCGTAGCGCATATGGATGGCCGTTGACGTCCTCCGAACGTAGGCATCTCAGCATCTGCATCTCTACTCCGTCGACGTGAATGGACTGGAACTCCACGTCATGCTTCCTAAGTCGGTGAGAAGGAGTCGTCTCTGTGCAACGACATGCTAGCATCACGGTACTCTCCTTTCTCTCCTGAGGACGGTGATGGCTAGGGTTTACGTACGTGGGCGTAAACTAAAAGCCTCTCTCAATATCTTATATAGATATCGGCCATCAAGCCCCTTTAAATAGGAGATGAAAGGAAGTAGAGTTTCCTAAACCCATTGGTAAATAGAAACACTACATTAATTAAAACGCTCATAGATTAATTAGAATATTCTAGAATTAATTAATTAGCCAAATAATTCTATTAATTGATTAATTAATATCTGACTCCATGCAATCTCTCGAGACAACTCTATGGGCATATTTACCAATATCTAGTTCAATCTGGATATTAGTGACAAAGGAACTATACAAACATTGTAACACCATACAGACATTGTAGGTTGAAGTTGCTCCCCAACTTTCCATTTCACTTGGATAGCAATGACATGCGATTGGGTACCGCTCATTGCTTGTGATGTCATAAGCAAGTTATGAACATTCACTGTGAACATGATACGAGATCTATAGGGTCACACACATAGGAACTCATCTAGAAGAGGAGTTTGATCTTAAATGATAATTGGATTGATTACTAAAGTGTTTAGGGATTTCAATTCACACAACGGATCAGCTGAATAGACTGCCAAACGATCGGTTCAAGTGTTGAGACAGCCGTCTGGAGTGTCAGGCTAATTGTATTGTACATTGGTTTAAATTCTACCTGATCTGGCCTACGAGACGCCCATCTTTCTTGTGTGAAACTACTGTCTGGCATGGTGTGAGCCTCCCATCCCAATTTAACCAAACAGTCATCTCAGGGGTGCAATTCCATTGCATCAAGGATTGGTGCTGATGTCAAGTTGAGTACTAATTGGAATTGAATTGCCAACATATGTGCAAAACTGGAAACTATGAAATGACTGTCTCACTGGGTGAAACGGCCATCTCATGTGTGATAGAACCATCTCATTGGGTGAGACGACCGTTTCACCGTACATAGGTTGTGAAACTTCCAGAATTGTTGTGAACATTCAAGATTTTCAGTTCTTTCCACTCCCTCTTTAGTTCCGCATTGGCTGGGGATTGGGAACCCTGACCCCTCCTATATATAGAGGGGTATTGGGGGCTTCCCAGAGCACAACTACTACATAGAAAATTGAGAATCAGTTGCTCTGACAATTGTTGTCCTCTCTGGTTGTGGGAACCACGAGAGCCCATGCAACTCCTACCCGACTAGGGAGGGATAATCATGGGAGAGAAACAACCGAGGATCATTGTTTTGGGAGAGCATGTGATGAATAGTACACCAACAGGAGGGCCAACTCCTTCCTGTTCATTTCTACAGGATGACATGATTCTAGTTGGTCTGTATGGGCTACTCTAGAGGAAGTAGTCTTTTGGTTGCTGCTAGGAGGGCAACGTCAGCTTGCAATCTATGGCAAGATCTTAGGAGCCACTGCAGTAGTTGTCTGAGTCTACTATTCATGGAGGAGTTGTCAGACGAGTTTGAGTGCATCCAGGAGCTGCACAGAAACCATCCAAGATAGAGGGCACATCTACATCAATGAGGATTGTCACTGGACTTGATCCATGACCAAGTATATCTTCATGAAACCATCCTTGCCATTGTATAGTTATTGACACTATCTACTGGTTAATGGGAGATATGTCAGAACATTTTTAGTTTTTCTTCCTATCTGATGTCATATTTTCCTACAAGTCCTAGGTTTGTCTGTGGATTTAGGTGTTCAAAAAATGATGTCTCTTTGTTGCTCTTCATATTTGGGACTCGTTGGGGGGTCTATTTTTAAGAATAGGACCCATATCTAAAGTCATGAATTGATTAGGTTGTTTTCCGGCCGCACTTACGGTCAACAAGACTTTATACGTTCAACAACATGGACTGTATTTCCATTCCAACAACATTCACAGTCCAGTCGTTGGACTTTATACGGTCTATATGGACTGTAAATACGAATATAGTCCATATAGGTCATATATGGTCTTTAGTAACGATCGTAAATACACTTGTAAATTCCCAAAATGCATCCTGAAGATGTTGATGCTTGGTGTAGACGTCTAGTTCATCAAGTAAGCCTTTCTAGAGAGTTTAACTGGTGACTTGGAGATCCCAAGCCCAGAGGAATGTAGATGCTAATGGAAAGAGTTGTGCATATCATCTATCCAAGAGTTGCATGTGATGCAATTGGCATGATGGCCTACCTAAATAATCAAGTTGTGGGTGATCGACAAAAGCCGACTCATGACCTGATGAAATATGGATCTTGGCCTAATAGAATATTGCACGGTGTATTATTCTGAATTAATATTGAGGGATATTAATTTGAATAAATTAGTGGGACCGATAATAATTAAAGATCTAATTAATATCATCAAAATTTATCAAATCAAACAAGGTTGCAATATTTCTTAATAGAATAAAATGTCAAACACAAACATGTTCAAATTGTGATCAGTTCTCAAGAAGGACACAATGGGATAAAGTTCCACAATTGGTTAAGGACTTTGAGAAATGTTCTCATAAATGAGAGAAAACTCAATGCCCTTGATAGACCAATGCCATAGGAACCCACTCCAAATTCACCTAAGGCTAAATGGATGCTTATTAGAAGCATGCCAATGATGCCATAGACATTTAAATACCTAATGATCTGTTGTATGAACTATGAGTTGCATAAACAACATGAAGACATGGACATTCTCAAGATGACATCACACCTTAAGAGTCATGTAAAGCAAAGAAGGTATAATGTCTTCAAAGTGCTAATTGAGTGCAAATTGACAAAGGGAGGTCATGTAGAACCCCATGTGGTCAATATGATTGGACTTGTATGCCTAGAGAGCCAATCATATGATGATTGTAATGGCATAACATGTAAATGATTTGATCAATCATAAAGGCAAGCTTCCAATTTATTTTGTATATTCAATTATGTGATAATTAGTTACATAATAAATGTCTAGAGAATTATATTACTCAATGGCTTATGTGTTCAAGTTAGTATCCTTGTGGATGAGATCATATGGATGTTAAGAGTATATATACATATTCACATTATGTCCCTGATCGATTGTTATAGTGGAAGGTTGATAGAAAAAATAACACATAAGATCAGAGTGTGAGTTGGTTGATTACGAAATCTCATGTGTCATGATATGGCAACATCAAACCAAGCACATAGATATATGTTAGAGAACAATGTATCAGACAAACCCACCGTGAGACTGACACACATAATCCATCATCATGGAAGGCATAGTCAGCTATCATAGTGATGTTGGTGGTTGTGGTTCTTAGACTTGAAATCACTGCACTCATCACATGTCATTGGTTATACTTTGACATCATCAAACGCAGTCCTGAAACATGGGTTGTTATAAAGGTGATGATTGGGTGACTTTGACACATGCAGATTGACTGTGAGTGATGGATATGGGATTTATTCCTCCGAAAGGAGTATGATATCCAAGGCCTCTTGATTAGAAAGACTGAGAAAAGTATGGTCATACACATGTGAGTCAATATATGATATTGAGCTTACATATATATCATAGAGTCTGCTCTGGTTCAAGGAACAAGATTGAATAATAATGAGGATGAATGCTCCATGCCTCTAGTTCAATCTAGATATCAGTGACAAAGGAACTATACAAATACTATAACACAATACACAAATTGTAGGTTGAAGTTTCTTCCCAACTTTCCATTTCACTTGGGTAGCAATGATGTGTGACTAGGCACCACTCATTGATTGTGATGTCATAAGCTAGTTATAGACATTCACTGCCAACGTGATATGGGACCTATAGGGTCACACACATAGGAACTCATCTAGAAGAGGAGTTTGATCTTGAATGATAACTGAATTGATTACTAAAGTGTTTAGGTATTTCAATTCAAGCAATGGATCAACTGACTAGACTGTCAAATGATTGGTTCAAGTGTTGAGAAAACTATTTGGAGTGTCGGGATGATTGTATTGTACATTGGTTGGAATTCTGCATGACCTGGCCTGTGAGACGCCCGTCTCGCTTGTGGAAAATGGATGTCTGGCTTGGTGCGAGATGCCCATCTCAGTTTCACAAAACGGTCATCTTGGGGGTGCAATTCCATTACATCAAGGACTGGTGTTGATGTCAAGTTGAGCACTAATTGGAATAGAATTGCCAACATATGTGCAAATTAGAAACTGTAAAACAACCGTCTCGCATGCGAGACAACCCTCTCGCTGAGTGAAATGACCATCTCATGTGCAAGATGACCATCTCATTGGGTGAGCTGATCAGTTCGATGCATGTAGGTTGAGAAACTTCTAGAATTATTATGAAAATTCAACATATTCCGGTCCTTGCCACTCCCGATTTAGTCCTGCATTGGCTGGGGACATGGAACCCTGACCCCTCCTCTATATAGAGGGATATTGGGGGCTTCCTAGAGCACAACTACTACACAAACATTTTAGAATCAGTTTCTCAGATAATTGTTGTCCTCTCTGGTTGTGGTAACCATGAGAGCCCAGGAAAATCCTACCTGACTAGGGAGGGATAGAAATGGGAGAGAAACAACTGAGGATCATCGTTGTGGGAGAGCATGTTGGTAACTAGTACACCAAAGGGAGGGACAACTCCTTACTATTTGTTCCTACAGGATGACAGGAGTTCTAGTTGGTCCGTGTTGAGTACTCTAGTGGTAGGAGTCTTTTGGCTGATGCTAGAAGGGCAACATCAACTCCCAGTCTGTTGAGAGATCTGAGGAGCTGCTGTAGCATTTGTCTGAGTCTTTTGTCCATAAAGGAGCAGTCAAACGAGTCCAAGTACATTCAGGAGCTGCACAGACACCATCCAAGACAAAGTGTACATCTACATTGACGAGGATAGGACCAGGTATATCTTTGTGAAACCATCCTTCCCATTGCATAGTTATTGACGCAATATGTTGGTCAATAGGAAATATGTTAGTAAATTTTTTGTTTATGTTGCCTATCTAATTCCATATTTTTCTACAAGCCCTAGGTCCGTATGTGGCTTTAGATCTTCAAAAAATGATGTCTCTTGATGTCTCTTCGTTGATCTCCATATTTGGGACGAGTTAGGGGTCTATTTATAAGAATAGGACCCATATCTAAAGTTCTGAATTGATTAGGTTGTTTTCTGGCTGCATTTACAGTCCAAAGGGATTGTATACAGTCGGTAACATGAACTATATTTCCATTACAACAACATTCACAGTCCAGCCGTTGGATTTTATATGGTCTGTATGGGCTATAAATACAAATACAATCCAGAAAGACCATATATGGTCTTTAGTAATGATCGTAAATACACTTGTAGGTGTTGAAAATGCATCCCGAATATGTCGAGTCTTGGTGTAGACGTCCTATTCATCAAGTAAGATTTTCTAGAGAGTTTAAGACGCTCTCTCAATAAACTCCAACTTGTCTTCAACTTGAAAATAATTGAAATGGAAAAGCACTTACAATCTTCTCCAATATCAGAAACTGATTAAGAATACCATCTCCTCCACGTGCCCTGCATGGGCAAAGCTCAAGTAGAAAGAAGACTAGCTAATTTTGATCAAAGCTCAAACTTAAATAACAGAAGAGTCTTCATAATCATGTCAGTTGGATTCTGAGACATACCAATGTTCTTTATTTGAATCTTACCTTTAGCTGTGACTTCTCTAATAATGTGGTACTTTACATCAATTTGCTTCATTCTTTTGTGGAACATATGATCTTTGCTAAGATGTATAACACTTTGACTATCACAATGAACAATAACTTGCTATTGAATCATGCCAAAATGATTCCTCGAGCCATTGAGCCATAAAGCCTCCTTCACAGCTTATGTTGCCTCTATGTACTCTACTTCAGTAGTAAATAAAGTAATAGTACTTTGTAGAGTGGTTTTCCAACTAACAACAATAGATCCCACTATAAACATGTAACATGTCAGAGATCTCCTCTTGTCGAGGTCGCCTGCATGATCTGAGTCCAAGTACCCTATCGTGATCCCTTGAGCTTTGCGAAAGACTAAACAAGTAATTGAAGTGCCCTTCAAATACCTCAAAACCCACTTAATTGCTTGTCAACGTGCCTTGCCAGGATGAGCCATGTAACGACTAACCCCACTGACTTAATAAGTGATGTCTGGTCTAGTGCAAACCATAGCATACAGGATGCTACCAATGGAACTGTAGTAAGGTCCACAAGCCATCACTTTCTCTTCCTCATTAGACTGTGGAGACTGCAAAGTCGATAACCTGAAGTGAGCGGCCAATGGAGTTGAAATAGGCTTTACATATAACATGTGGAACCTTTGAAGAACCTTCTTGATGTACGTCTTCTGTGTCAGGATAAGCCTTCAATCTTTACGGTCCCTGTGACGTCCCTGGATTTTCTAAAACTTAATCTAATGTGTGACGTCCAAATTGAAACCCTCACCTCAGCGAGAATCCCAATTTAAACATCCCACACTAGGCTAAGAAGAAGAAAATCAAGGGAGTCAGAAGGAAACAATCAGTAGCACATGCATATGAACAATAAACAAACCACAACACATGTTCACCATTCAATATATAATTACAACATGAATTGTTACAACATTTGAGATTACATATTGAACAGCAAACTTATACATATACATGTACTACCTCTAAATTACAGGATCTTAAGACAATAGGTCCACCTATACATCAGCTTGCCACACGACTCACAACTATCATGCTCTTCAAGCTCACATGTCCACAACCTAAACAAAAGATTACACACGGTACACGTCAGCACAATATTTCATGAATATTGTACTGAGTACGCCTACATGTGATTTTATATACCTCTCATCATATCTTGGCAATAAAATAAAACTAATACTTGGCAGTAAAAGAAGAATATAAGAAAAGCGTATACTTGCACACAGATATTCATTAGCAAAAGAGAACACATATTTTTAATCCCATTTCCATCATATATCTCGTACATCTGCCCCCAAGGGCTTTGATGTTTTTAGGCCTTATGATCTACTACCAAAGAGTTTGAGATCATTTTACGTGTGATCTACTACCAAAGAGTTTGAGATCTAACACATGTGATCTACTACCAAAGAGTTTGAGATCACTTCCATGCACTGTACTACCAAAGAGTTTAGTGCTATCATATGATGGATCAGATATCTTATGTTTCATGTGTTCATAGCCATAAGTATGGAAAATCAAGCAGGATATCATACAAGAACAATCATTTCATCCAATACCACATGTCAAGAATTTTACTACATATAACACAAGCATAATGTATAATAAGCCAATTAAGAGGTAATGGCGTACCTTGATCAAGAACAAACCTAATCATCATATCCTCATATTCCTTATGTCATCTATATCTTGGTCAAACCCCTGGTTAAGACAAGGCCACATACTATCATCATGTTCTCATCTTCTATTATATCTCATCTTAACCCTAATCGTGCTCATATTAGGGTTTCACTTAGTTCATTGGGATATTCTCATGATTACTTGTATTCTTGTCTTATGATTATCTTACTGATGTCATTTTCTAGATTATTTACTCATTAACTGATAATCATATTTTCCATCATTATGTGAACCTATTAGCCTTAGGTTACATGCATTAACCTAAATTAGGATTTCATACCATGTATTAAGGGTCAACTTCATATAACACAGATTTTGTATATAAAACTGATCTCATATTTAAAACTGAGGTTTCATATATTGATATGAGCTTACTCTATAAATTTCATCATTTATTAATCATTAATGTATTTATTACATTTAATATAGGGTTATTAGCTCTAATTAGCCATATTAATCATATTACATGATTTTGTACACCAACATGATCATATCTGACCTCATATGCATTATAAACATGATTACGAATCTACTGACATGTTCTTATAATTTTAGAACATCGTTTGATATTTATTATCCAAGAATTATGCATTACACATATTACACGATTCACTATTCTTAGTGCATCAAAAGCCTTATATGATGGTTCCAAGTTGTTCTACACATTTTTCTGAGCATTTTGGTATCTTATATTTATTTTTTTGATAAGCGGGCTATTTTCTACGAATTATCTAAGAACTGAGTATTTACAGAATTATTTACCTTCGTGGGCCTATCACGAATTGCCACGTAGCCCTGTGGGGCGCGACCCTTGCTGGATTGGATCAGTTGGCTGGTCTGCCCGGTTCAAGCCGATTCACGAACAGTTTCTGGCCGGTCTGTATGGGATTTGATCAAATCACTGCTATCAGACCCAGTCTCCCGTTCTCATTCTCACGAACTCGCACGAAGCTTGCAGCATCCTCTGCTCTCATGCCGCCGCCATTGGGTTATACTCCCGTTTGCTCACACTCGCTGAGTCCCTGACGCAAGTCAGGTTTCCCACTCGTGAGCGTTGCCTCCGCCTGCGTTCGTGGTCCAAGGCACTCTGTGCGATGCGCCTGTTCTTCGTGTTGCGCAAAGCCGTCGCCGTGGCTAGGCGAGATGATGCTGGCAGCATCGTGGCCACACATCAAGAGATAAGGCCTCCATCAGCTTCGGTTCCCTTGGGGATACCTCCATGGCCGCTCCTCTGCTTGCTTACTTCTCCAGCTCTCCATCTAGGTGGGAGCGCCGCCTCCATCTCTTCCGTAGCAGAGCACGAAGGGGGTAACCACCCCTCTCAGGTCTACCTGAGGTCACCGATCTTGGTGCCTCGATGCTGGAGTATTTCTCTGTGAGCTTCCGGCATGGACCCTTGCCGCTGTAGTCACTCCCTATCCTTCACGGCGCTGCTGGGGCTGAGTCCTGCCAAGGGTGCCACCACCAACCGCCATCACAGCGCTGCTGTTGCGGCGGGGCAGAGGAGAGGGCCTTCCTCCAAGCATTCCTCGGCCTACTTCCATTCTTGCTGCTATGGCGTCTCCTCCTTAGTCTGCTCGGCGCTGCCATCACCGAGGGAAGATCTCCTTCGCCTAGACTCTGCTGCGCAACTCCTTTCTGCTTTAGAGTGTTTTCACCATGTACGGGCTGATGACACTGTTCTCTGCTTGAACCTCCTGCGCTGCTACTCCTCGTCCACCGACGATGGAAGTATGTCCTCTCGTCTTACCCACGACACCTGTAGTTTGTGGTGGAGGGACAATGGAGAGGGAAAGGGCACTCAACTCATTACACCTATAGCACCGGGTGCAACTACCTATCTCGTACTCACACGACCAGTGATTGTGGAAGGGTAGAATGTGCCCGTTTCCCTGCTCCACGATGTGCACACCTAGCATTGTGTTTATGGGGCCAACTGTAGCGACAAAGAAGAAGTCTTCTCAATCGTGAGATACATCCAAGGGCAGGGAATACTTGATGCGTGGACTTGATCCGTGGGTTTCCCTTTTGCAAAGACCGCGTCATACTAAAGATATCAGCTGTTAGTCTAGCATACTGAACTTAGGCCATTGGTCACCAACGAATACTAATCATATTCAAACATATATACTATCTTCTTGAAATATACACTTATTATACAACATCGGGAATAACTTTGTCACCATCAAGTACACCCCCATACAGTTTTAGTGTCAATATTCAACTATTTGATCATCCAATTAAATTCCTCAAGAAGGCATTAAAAGAGATGTCTTAATCATTATATCAACATCAAACAACACTCGACTTTACTAAAACATTCGGGATTCTCAAAACAACTCAACATGTATGACTTCACTTGTATCATTGGACATTTAAGATTCCAAAAGTCCATTCCATCACATCCTACACACCTTAAAAGAAATTCCGTCCTCGGAATTAAGCCAGAAATCTAGTCTTTCACATCATATACATCTTAAAAGAACTTTCGTCCTCGAAAGTCAACCATGCTCGTACTCTAAGGAAAACTACCATGTCTTCATCCACATGTAGGCACTATTAGGGGGGGGGTTACAACCATCTTGGGTGCACAAACACTCCATTCAAGGTTTAGAAACTTAGGTAATGTCGTGTCATATTTCATGTTATAGGACTTGCATCCTTATCTTTAGCCATGCATTAGAGTTCTCACATCATATTCCATGTTTTAAAGGAGTTAACTAAGATTAACTCATACATCAAGGTGTCATAAACATTATGTTGTGCTAACTATCAAACTATATTTTCCATCTTTGTTAAGCACCAAGATTAACACCTTGTGCAACATGTTTCATGCATATGATATTATTTCATTGTTCATACTAAATTGTAACATTTATAAGTGATTTCATCACAAGAGTAACCAGCCATATCACCTTATCATCATTATTTATGTATGTGGTTAACCATTTATGCATTGATATGTATTAAACCATTTCTAGGTTTCTATTATATCATGTCTATATATCACATCTCGAGATATATTATATCATGGTTGTGCTACATAAACTTATGTGAGTGGCTTATTAACATATATCAAGATTTATCTATCCCAAATGAGGTTCTCCTGACCCATATCATGAGGGAAGTGCCATGCTCAGTCTCTCTGGGCTCACTCAACTCTATGGGTATCTCATCTGCACAAACCATATCTTCCCTCTCCGTCTAGGGTTTTCGGGTCTACCTCATTGGCACTAGCAAAAGCCTTACAAGATCTAGCTACATATGCACAAACCAAAACATGATATGACATACTCTTCATAGATCTCTAACCATGAAACCTCTTACTCAAAGCTCTCTCATATACACCACTAGATTCCTATGTGGGAAACCACCAACCCGAGCATGAGGCTTCACAGAAACTAACATAGCTAACTCCTCCAGGGTCTTGGGCTCTCTCCCTCACCCAGATGACAGACACTCATATTTTCTTATTCACATA
The DNA here is from genome assembly GCA_963693085.1 of Alisma plantago-aquatica. Taxonomy (NCBI): domain Eukaryota; kingdom Viridiplantae; phylum Streptophyta; class Magnoliopsida; order Alismatales; family Alismataceae; genus Alisma; species Alisma plantago-aquatica. The sequence goes on from OY856413.1 coordinate 433,249,496, forward strand.
TGCACATATTTAACCAGCCTCTCTCTATCTCTAGGGTTTGGTCCTCCCAAGGACATCTAGGGTTCAACAAGACTATAGGAATCAGGCATAAAGCAACCCAACTCAATCACTCAGGAGTAGTCTAGTTTAGGACATATCATATCACATATCTCAGAATTCTCATGTCTTGGAGTTTAGGTTCTTCTAACCTTCTCCCAATGGGTCTCACTCTCTCTGGAGTTAACCCTAAAACTGGTCCTAACACTAGAGGTCCTCCTTCGTAAAAGAGATTGAGGCTCGTGTTGATTCACATCCTTGTCTCATCTTAGCTTATCTTATCTCATAAAAGAACTCATACTTGCATCATCAAAACTTATCTCAAATCCTCAAAACTGAACTTAAAGTCCTCAAAGCCTAACATATATAATCATAAACTATCTTATATCATATATATAAGACTTACATCAAAGCTTATTTCATCTATTCCATCTATCACATATTCCAACAAGGCTCTAGACATCTAATCTAGAACTACTCTCTCTTCTAGACTGATGTCATTCACTTTCACTTAGGTTGCATGACCACCGCCTACTCGTACATGTGTGGGGACACATTTTTGTAATACATATATATAATAAAATATTATATAGTTTTTCTATGATAAAATATGCTTCAGAGAAAACTATCAAGGTTCGATCCGTTTGGAATCAAAAACCAAATCCTGAAAATGAGTGTCCCACACCTAGTAGAGAGTACAGTGTCATGAAAACTAGTAAAAGGGGTGAGAACAAGGGGTAGACCAATGTAGCTACTCTAGACAACGTGCGCAATATGTCTAGGGTTTCTCTTCCCTTTATGTACGTCATTTCTAAATAATGCAACGTCCCATACCGCTACACTATAAGGAAAGAACGACATCTAAGGACTTGTTATTCAACAAGCACTAATCTAGACCTAGTTCTCGGACATCTAGGTGCTAACCTAGAGGCTAGGTCAGATCTAGTCTCTAAAAGATGACTAATCTAATCCTAAAAGATTATTACGTGCAAGGTTCTTTAGATTTGAGTTGCATAATGAGAAAATGTCAGGTTTTGCTATTGTTCATGCTCTGATACCACCTGTGACGTCCCCAGATTTTCTAAAACTTAATCTAATGTGTGACGTCCAAATTGAAACCCTCACCTCAGTGAGAATCCCAATTTAAACATCCCACACTAGGCTAAGAAGAAGAAAATCAAGGGAGTCAGAAGGAAACAATCAGTAGCACATGCACATGAACAATAAACAAACCACAACACATGTTCACCATTCAATATATAATTACAACATGAATTGTTACAACATTTGAGATTACATATTGAACAACAAACTTATACATATACATGTACTACCGCTAAATTACAGGATCTTAAGACAACATGTCCACCTATACATCAGCTCGCCACACGACTCACAACTATAATGCTCTTCAAGCTCACATGTCCACAACCTAAACAAAAGATTACATGTGGTACACGTCCGCACAATATTTCATGAATGTTGTACTGAGTATGCCTACGTGTATTTTTATATACCTCTCATCACATCTTGGCAATAAAATAAAACTAATACTTGGCAGTAAAAGAAGAATATAAGAAAAGCGTATACTTGCACATAGATATTCATTAGCAAAAGAGAACACATATTTTTAATCCCATTTCCATCATATATCTCGTACATCTGCCCCCAAGGGCTATGATGTTTTTAGGCCTTATGATCTACTACCAAAGAGTTTGATATCATTTTACGTGTGATCTACTACCAAAGAGTTTGAGATCTAACACATGTGATCTACTACTAAAGAGTTTGAGATCACTTCCATGCACTGTACTACCAAAGAGTTTAGTGCTATAATATGATGGATCAGATATCTTATGTTTCATGTGTTCATTGCCATAAGTATGGAAAATCAAGCAGGATATCATACAAGAACAATCATTTCATCCAATACCACATGTCAAGTATTTTACTACATATAACATAAGCATAATGTATAATAAGCCAAGTAAGAGGTAATGGCATACCTTGATTAAGAACAAACCTAATCATCATATCCTCATATTCCTGATGTCATCTATATCTTGGTCAAACCCCTGGTTAAGACAAGACCACATACTATCATCAGGTTCTCATCTTCTATTATATCTCATCTTAACCCTAATCGTGCTCATATTAGGGTTTCACTTAGTTCATTGGGATATTCTCATGATTACTTGTATTCTTGTCTTATGATTATCTTACTGATGTCATTTTCTAGATTATTTACTCATTAACTGATAATCATATTTTCCATCATTATGTGAACCTATTAGCCTTAGGTTACATGCATTAACCTAAATTAGGGTTTCATACCATGTATTAAGGGTCAACTTCATATAACACAGATTTTGTATATAAAACTGATCTCATATTTAAAAATGAGGTTTCATATACTGATATGAGCTTACTCTATAAATTTCATCATTTATTAATCATTAATGTATTTATTACATTTAATATAGGGTTATTAGCTCTAATTAGCCATATTAATCATATTACATGATTTTGTACATCAACATGATCATATCTGACCTCATATGCATTATAAACATGATTACGAATCTACTGACATGTTCTCATAATTTTAGAACATCGTTTGATATTTATTATCCAAGAATTATGCATTACACATATTACATGATTCACTGTTATTAGTGCATCAAAAGCCTTGTATGATGGTTCCAAGTTGTTCTACACATTTTTCTGAGCATTTTGGTATCTTATATTTATTTTTCTGATTAGCGGGCTATTTTCTACGAATTATCTAAGAACTGAGTATTTACAGAATTATTTACCTTCGTGGGCCTATCACGAATTGCCACGTAGCCCTGTGGGGCGCGACCCTTGCTGGATTGGATCAATTGGCTGGTCTGCCCGGTTCAAGCCGATTCACGAACAGTTTCTGGCCGGTCTGTATGGGATTTGATCAAATCACTGCTATCAGACCCAGTCTCCCGTTCTCATTCTCACGAACTCGCACGAAGCCTACAACATCCTCTGCTCTCATGCCGCCGCCATTGGGTTATACTCCCGTTTGCTCACACTCGCTGAGTCCCCGACGCAAGTCAGGTTTCCCACTCGTGAGCGCCGCCGCCGCCTGCGTTCGTGGTGCAAGGCACTCTGTGCGATGCGCCTGTTCTTTGTGTTGCGCAAAGCCGTCGCCGTGGCTAGGCGAGATGATGCCAGCAACATCGTGGCCCCACATCAAGAGATAAGGCCTCCATCAGCTTCGGTTCCGTTGGGGAGACCTCCATGGCCGCTCCTCTGCTTGCTTACTTCTCCAGCTCTCCATCTAGGTGGGAGCACCGCCTCCATCTCTTCCGTAGAAGAGCACGAAGGGGGTAACCACCCCTCTCAGGTCTACCTGAGGTTACCGATCCTGGTGCCTCGATGCTGGAGTATTTCTCTGTGAGCTACCAGCATGGACCCTTGCCGCTGTAGTCACTCCCTATCCTTCACGGCGCCACTGGGGCTGGGTCCTGCCAAGGGTGCCACCACCAACCGCCATCACAGCGCTGCTGTTGCGGTGGGGCAGAGGAGAGGGCCTTCCTCCAAGCAATCCTCGGCCTACTTCCATTCTTGCTGCTATGGCGTCTCCTCCTTAGAATGCTCGGTGCCGCCATCACCGAGGGAAGATCTCCTTCACCTAGACTTTTCTGCGCAACTCATTTCTGCTTTAGAGTGTTTTCACCATGTACGGGCTGATGACGCCGTTCTCTGCTTGAACCGCCTGCGCTGCTACTCCTCGTCCACCGACGATGGAAGTATGGCCTCTCGTCTTACCCACGACACCTGTAGTTTGTGGTGGAGGGGTAATGGAGAGGGAAAGGGCGCTCAACTCATTAGACATATAGCACCGGGTGCAACTACCCATCTCGTACTCACACGACCAGTGATCGTGGAAGGGTAGAACGTGCCTGTTTCCCTGCTCCACGATGTGCACGCCTAGCATTGTGTTTATGGGGCCAACTGTAGCGACAAAGAAGAAGTCTTCTCAATCGTGAGATACATCCAAGGGCAGGGAATACTTGATACACAGACTTGATCCATGGGTTTCCCTTTTGCAAAGACCGCGTCATACTAAAGATATCAGCTGTTAGTCTAGCATACTGAACTTAGGCCATTGGTCACCAACGAATACTAATCATATTCAAACATGTATACTATCTTCTTGAAACATACACTTATTATACAACATTGGGAATAACTTTGTCACCACTCAAGTACACCCCCATACATTTTTAGTGTCAATATTCAACTATTTGATCATCCAATCAAATTCCTCAAGAAGGCATTAAAAGAGATGTCTTAATCATTATATCAACATCAAACAACACTCGACTTTACTAAAACATTTGAGATTCTCAAAACAACTCAACATGTATGACTTCACTTGTGTCATTGGACATTTTAAGATTCCAAAAGTCCACTCCATCACATCCTACACACCTTAAAAGAAATTCCGTCCTTGGAATTAAGCCAGAAATCTAGTCTTTCACATCATATACATCTTAAAAAAACTTTCGTCCTCGAAAGTCAACCATGCTCGTACTCTAAGGAAAACTTCCATGTCTTCATCCACATGTAGGCACTATTGGGGGGGGGGTTTACAACCATCTTGGGTGCACAAACACTCCATTCAAGGTTTAGAAACTTAGGTAATGTCATGTCATATTTCATGTTATAGGACTTGCATCCTTATCTTTAGCCATGCAGTAGAGTTCTCACATCATATTCCATGTTTTAAAGGAGTTAACTAAGATTAATTCATACATCAAGGTGTCATAAACATTATGTTGTGCTAACTATCAAACTATATTTTCCATCTTTGTTAAGCACCAAGATTAACACCTTGTGCAACATGTTTCATGCATATGATATTATTTCATTGTTCATACTAAATTGTAACATTTATAAGTGATTTCATCACAAGAGTAACCAACCATATCACCTTATCATCATTATTTATGTATGTGGTTAACCATTTATGCATTGATATGTATTAAACCATTTCTAGGTTTCTATTATATCATGTCTATATATCACATCTTGAGATATATTATATCATGGTTGTGCTACATAAACTTATGTGAGTGGCTTATTAACATATATCAAGATTTATCTAGCCCAAATGAGGTTTTCCTGACCCATATCATGAGGGAAGTGCCATGCTCAGTCCCTCTGAGCTCACTCAACTCTATGGGTAGCTCATCTGCACAAACCATATCTTCCCTCTCCGTCTAGGGTTTTCGGGTCTACCTCATTGGCACTAGCAAAAACCTTACAAGATCTAGCCACATATGCACAAACCAAAACACGATATGACATACTCTTCGTAGATCTCTAACCATGAAACCTCTTACTCAAAGCTCTCTCATATACACCACTAGATTCCTATGTGGGAAACCACCAACCCGAGCATGAGGCTTCACAGAAACTAACATAGCTACCTCCTCCAGGGTCTTGGGCTCTCTCCCTCACCCAGATGGCAGACACTCATATTTTCTTATTCACATATGCACATATTTAACTAGCCTCTCTCTATCTCTAGGGTTTGGTCCTCCCAAGGACATCTAGGGTTCAACAAGACTATAGGAATCAGGCATAAAGCAACCCAACTCAATCACTCAGGAGTAGTCTAGTTTAGGACATATCATATCACATATCTCAGAATTCTCATGTCTTGGAGTTTAGGTTCTTCTAACCTTCTCCACTTGGGTCTCACTCTCTCTGGAGTTAACCCTAAAACTGGTCCTAACACTAGAGGTCCTCCTTCGTAAAAGAGATTGAGGCTCGTGTTGATTCACATCCTTGTCTCAGCTTAGCTTATCTTATCTCATAAAAGAACTCATACTTGCATCATCAAAACTTATCTCAAATCCTCAAAACTGAACTTAAATCCTCAAAGCCAAACATATATCATCATAAACCATCTTATATCATATATATAAGACTTACATCAAAGCTTATTTCATCTATTCCATCTATCACATATTCCAACAAGGCTCTAGACATCTAATCTAGAACTGCTCTCTCTTCTAGACTGATGTCATTCACTTTCACTTAGGTTGCATGACCACCGCCTACTCGTACATGTGTGGGGACACATTTTTGTAATACATATATATAATAAAATATTATATAGTTTTTCTCCGATAAAACATGCGTCAGAGAAAACTATCAAGGTTCGATCCATTTGGAATCAAAAACCAAATCCTGAAAACGAGTGTCCCACACCTAGTAGAGAGTACAATGTCATGAAAACTAGTAAAAGGGGTGAGAACAAGGGGTAGACCAGTGTAGCTACTCTAGACAACGTGCACAATATGTCTAGGGTTTCTCTTCCCTTGATGTACGTCATTTCCAAATAATGCAACGTCCCATACCGCTACACTACAAGGAAAGAACGACATCTAAGGACTTGCTATTCAACAAGCACTAGTCTAGACCTAGTTCTCAGACATCTAGGTGCTAACCTAGAGGCTAGGTCAGATCTAGTCTCTAAAAGATGACTAATCTAACCCTAAAAGATTATTACGTGCAAGGTTCTTTAGATTTGAGTTGCATAATGAGCAAATATCAGGTTTTGCTATTTGTCATGCTCTGATACCACCTGTGACGTCCCCGGATTTTCTAAAACTTAATCTAATGTGTGACGTCCAAATTGAAACCCTCACCTCAGTGAGAATCCCAATTTAAACATCCCACACTAGGCTAAGAAGAAGAAAATCAAGGGAGTCAGAAGGAAACAATCAGTAGCACATGCACATGAACAATAAACAAACCACAACAAATGTTCACCATTCAATATATAATTACAACATGAATTGTTACAACATTTGAGATTACATATTGAACATCAAACTTATACATATACATGTACTACCGCTAAATTACATGATCTTAAGACAACAGGTCCACCTATACATCAGCTCGCCACACGACTCACAACTATCATGCTCTTCAAGCTCACATGTCCACAACCTAAACAAAAGATTACACGCGGTACACGTCAACACAATATTTCATGAATATTGTACTGAGTACGCCTACATGTCTTTTTATATACATCTCATCATATCTTGGCAATAAAATAAAACTAATACTTGGCAGTAAAAGAAGAATATAAGAAAAGCGTATACTTGCACACATATATTCATTAGCAAAAGAGAACACATATTTTTAATCCCATTTCCATCATATATCTCGTACATCTGCCCCCAAGGGCTTTGATGTTTTTAGGCCTTATGATCTACTACCAAAGAATTTGAGATCATTTTACGTGTGATCTACTACTAAAGAGTTTGAGATCTAACACATGTGATCTACTACCAAAGAGTTTGAGATCACTTCCATGCACTGTACTACCAAAGAGTTTAGTGCTATCATATGATGGATCAGATATCTTATGTTTCATGTGTTCATAGCCATAAGTATGGAAAATCAAGCAAGATATCATACAAGAACAATCATTTCATCCAATACCATATGCCAAGTATTTTACTACATATAACACAAGCATAATCTATAATAAGCCAAGTAAGAGGTAATGGCGTACCTTGATCAAGAACAAACCTAATCATCATATCCTCATATTCTTGATGTCATCTATATCTTGGTCAAACCCCTGGTTAAGACAAGACCACATACTATCATCAGGTTCTCATCTTCTATTATATCTCATCTTAACCCTAATCGTGCTCATATTAGGGTTTCAATTAGTTCATTGGGATATTCTCATGATTACTTGTATTCTTGTCTTATGATTATCTTACTGATGTCATTTTCCATATTATTTACTCATTAACTGATAATCATATTTTCCATCATTATGTGAACCTATTAGCCTTAGGTTACATGCATTAACCTAAATCAGGGTTTCATACCATGTATTAAGGGTCAACTGTAGCGATGTGCACACCTAGCATTGTGTTTATGGGGCAAACTGTAGCGACAAAGAAGAAGTCTTCTCAATCGTGAGATACATCCAAGGGTAGGGAATACTTGATGCGCGGACTTGATCTGTGGGTTTCTCTTTTGCAAAGACCGCGTCATACTAAAGATATCAACTGTTAGTCTAGCATACTGAACTTAGGCCATTGGTCACCAATGAATACTAATCATATTCAAACATGTATACTATCTTCTTGAAACATACACTTATTATACAACATTGGGAATAACTTTGTCACCACTCAAGTACACCCCCATACAGTTTTAGTGTCAATATTCAACTATTTGATCATCCAATTAAATTCCTCAAGAAGGCATTAAAAGAGATGTCTTAATCAATATATCAACATCAAACAACACTCGACTTTACTAAAACATTTGAGATTCTCAAAACAACTCAACATGTATGACTTCACTTGTGTCATTGGACATTTTAAGATTCCAAAAGTCCACTCCATCACAGTCCCTTTGAATCTCCATGCCACGAATCTTCTTAGGTTCACCTCAGTCTTTCATATCATATTCTCCACCTAGAAGAGATTTCACCTTAGCAATTTTAGATGTGTGTCTAGAACATCAACATATAGAAGTAGGTAAATAAAGAAATTGTCATATAGCCCTTTGTAGTAGACACAAGCATCATAGCTACTCCTGGAATATCCATTGTGCATCATGAAAGAGTCAAATCTCCTATAACATTGTCTAGGAGATTGCTTCAGCCCATAGGAGTGACCTCTTGAGCAAATACGCATGATTCTCTTTGTCTTCAAAACCCTCTTGATGTTGCATGTAGATCTTTTTTTCTAGTTCACTGTGTAGAAAAGTTATCTTTACATCTAGTTGTTGCAACTCTAGCTCTTCAATGGCTACCAAAGAAAGAAGCACCCATATGGAGATATGCTTGACTACATGTGCGAAGACTTCATTATAATAAATGCCTTCAATTTGACTGTAGCCTTTTACAATAAGGTGTGCCTTGTATCTATCACCTTCTTTCTTCTTATATACCCACGTGCAGTCCACTACTTTTTTGCCTTTGGGAGGTACCATCAAATCCCAAGTTTGATTCTTGTGAAGAGATTCCATCTCTTCCTTCATTGCAGTAATGTGCTATGGAGCATCATGACTTGCGATTGCATCACATAAATTAGTTAGCTCATCACCAATATATGCATCAACGACGTTGGAAAGGAAATAGGCTACCATGGAGTCACCAAAGCCATATTGTTGGAGTGGTTTGACATTTCATTTGCTGTTGTCTTTGGATACACTATAAGAACTCTCTGGAATCTCCTCATTATCTTCAGTAGGCACTAAATCTTCTGGTGTAGAAGAGGGATCTTGTTCATCAACCTGTCAGTCGACATCTTCTCTGGTTTCCACCTATTGTGAGATGCCCTGTAGAGAACATGTAGAAGAGCTATTTGTCTCTTGCATAGTAGACACCATGACACATGTGTTAAAAGTAACATTGTGCTCTACTAAGAAACATGGTGAAGAAGGATCCTTGCACCAAAGATGATATTCTTGCACCCCAGAAGTATGACCAAGGAATATGCATTTGATATCTCTAGATTCTAATTTTCCAATATCAAAATGTGCATAACCAAGGAAACTGAATATTCATAGATTTGAATAATCAGTAGGTTTACTAGACCAAAATTCTTTAGGAGTCCTAAAATTAATAGAAGATGATGGAGAATGGTTCACCAAATAACAAGGGGTTCAAATAGCTTTAACCTAGAAAGATCTATCCAAACACAAATTTGAAAAGCATGCATCGGGCCTTTTCCAACAACGTTCTGTTCATTCTTTTTGCTACACCATTCCTTTGGGGAGTGTGACGCATGATACGATGTCTTTTTATCCCATGATCGATGTAGAAATTATTAAACTCCTTAGAAGAGAACTACAAGCCATTACCAGTCCAAAAAGTCTTTATGCTCTTATTGATTTGATTCTCAATAAGAGCACTTGATTGCTTGAAAGTTGAGAATGCCTCATCCTTGCTCTTGAGAAAATAAACCCAAATCTTCATTATGCAATCATCAATGAAGGTCATCATATATTTAGCACCACCTTTAGAAGGAACGCGAGAAGGGCCCCATAGATCAGAGTGAACATAATCTAGAGCATCCTTGAAAGAATTAATTGTTGTGTCAAAGCTATTGCGTTTGCCCTTCCCCATTACACGATGCTCATAAAAATCTATCTTTCCAATGCTTTTGCCACACAACAACCCTCTCTTGCTCAGAAGCATCATCCCTTTCTCGGACATGTATTCCAAACGCATACGCCAGAGCCTTGTGGTGTCTTTAGATGAAGTTGTAACCGCTATGGAGCTTGAGATAGTAGAACCTTCCAAGATGTACAATTTGTGTGAATTTCTCACTACCTTCATGAGGACCTGATCAAATTTAAGAACATCAATAACTCCATTTTCACCGAGAACTTTTAGCCCTTGTCTTCAAGTGTTCCCAAAGAGATGAGACTCTTCTTCAACCTGACAACATGTAAACGTCTTTCAATGTTCTGACTTAGCCATCAAAGATCTTGATCTTCACCTTTACAACACTAATCGTCTTGCAAGGATGATCGTAAACCATAAGGATATCTCCACCATGAAGTGAACCATAGGTATGGAAATAAACATTACGCTCGGTCATGTGGTACACTCATGTTGAATCAAGAACCCAATCCTTCTTGTAGTCGTAGGACAGAGATGAATCAAGAACGTAGTCGTTGTCTTCAAAACTTCGATGAGCCACCTTTGCATGAACTGCGACATCATTTGATTTCTCATGCTTTTACTTGTTTTACATCTTTAAGCATTCATCTCGGGTATGACATGTATTTTTGTAATAATTGCACCTCTTTGATTGACGTGACTTTGACTTGTTCTTCTTTTTCTTTGATCTTTTAGGGTCTTTGTCGTGTGGACGCTCTCTTCCTCTAGGGCCAAAGCTTCACCCGTTGCTTTTGATGAAGTAAGATCCTTCTCTAATTTTTCTTGAGACGTGAAGGTTGTTTTGACTTCATTGATTGAGATAGTCTTTGACTCACATAATATCATAATATCAAAGAGATTCTTGTAGGACGGTGGAAGGGTACAAATAAAAAAAAATTGTCCTCTATCTTCACAACAATCTGTCTAAGGTCGTGGATGATTTCATTGAACTCATCAAGAAGAGTTGTCAAGGAACCACCTTTTTCCATGCGAAGCATGAAAAGACACTTCTTTAGTGAAAGCTCGTTGGTGATGGACTTCTTCATGTAGAGTACTTCAAGTTCATCCCAACCATCTTTCGCAGTCTTTATATGGATGCCCTCTCTGAGGACTTCATCCTCCAAATAGAGAAAGATGCATGTACATGCCTTCTGATCAATCTCCTACCACCGGTCATCCCTCATGGATTTTAGTTTCTTCTCCTTTTTGAGAAGAGCTTTGTAGACTCCTTCTTGTGCGAGCCAAGATTCACACTTGACTTTCCAGAGAGAGAATCTCTTCAAGAGATCGAACTTCTCGATGTTGTACTTCGATGTCATGGTAGAGATCTGATGGTAGAACTTTGCTTTGATAGCACTTGTTGGGATATGGCGGTGATGAGAGACCCAAACAACAAGACTCAATGAGTTTGTTGCGAAGATGTGAAAGTGAGAGATCAAGCAATCCAAACTGAATATGTACGACGAAGATCAACAACGAACAAGCAAGAAATCATAAAGACAAGATTAATAGTGGTTCGGTAAATTCCCAATGTGGGAGCCTAGATCCATTGGCGGAGATGATATTATTGATACATAGATTAGAAAGATGGTGATTACATAAGGCGTAAGAAGAACCTAATATCCTTTTACACTCAAAAGCCAATCGTGGAAGAAGATGGTTTCTTAGAGAGGAGCTTTTGGAGGTGTGAAATCCTAAAGAAAGCCCTAGGTCCGTCTGTGGCTGTAGTTCTTTGAAAAATAATGTGTCTTAATGTCTCTTAGGAACTCTTCATGTTTGGGATGAGTTGGGGGGTCTATTTGTAAGAATATGACTCATATCCAAAGTCTAGAACTAATTAGGTTGTTTTCTGGTCACATTTGCGGTTTGACGGAACTGTATACGGTACGTAACACAGACTGTATTTCCATTTTAGCAACATTTACAGTCCAGTGCTAGACTGTATATAGTCTGACTGGACTATTAATACAAATACAGCCAGGTAGACCATATATGGTCTTAAGTAATGACTGTAAATACACATGTAGGTACCCAAAACGCATCCCAAAAATATTGAGTGTATTCTAACCTAACTCTCTCTCTCTCTCTCTCTATATATATATATATATATATATAGACCGATGATTGCATGGTTATAGAAAAGGAATCCTTTCACTTGCATGTTTTGAATAGATGGTGTTTGATTTTGAAAACATATTCACCTTGCATGTTGGTCTTAATCTTTTCTTTCATGTGTAACATATTGTATTCCTTCTTAAAGCCTCGTGAATGTAATTGTGATGGAGTGGATGTTTCCCTCACTTGATTTATGTGTTTTTCATCTCAAGCTTGCTCCATTTCTTACTCTTGCCTTCAATTCCATACTTTTATGTGTTTTGATGCTTAGTAAATTTCATCTTATCATTATATAGAAGGATGCAACATTTAATTAAATATATGGCATAAGTTTCACCTACTTTAAATATTACCCTCTTTCATCACTTTTTGACCCCACATTTGATCATCCCTTGCTTGTCAACTCATGTTGATAATTTAGAGGATTCTTATATGCATCCAAAGGTATAAATACAACCAAAATACATGCATGGATGAGGGATACTTGGTCATTATAAATCATTGACTGAAAGACCATAATTTTTACTCTTTTAGTCCATCTTATCTTTAGTCAATCACTTTGGGCCCAAAATCGGGAAAGTGGTCGGAGGAGGCCCCTTCCCCCCTTTTTCCCTTTATTTACCCCTCAATCCACTTGAGCTCGTTATGATCCCTGGGAACTGTATGTCATGGACGCAAGCAAGATCCAACAACTGTGGGATCATCTCCCACCTTATGCTAATAGTTGTTGTTGTAGTAGCTTTGCTAATCCGTCGCCCCCTTCCTCAGTAGGTTGCCCATTCCCCTCAGCCCATCCTTTCTAGCCATTGTCCCGCATCAGACTCCTATGAGGTGCTAGGTGTTCCTTGGTAGGTAGTGGAGGGAGTTTCTCCCTCTTTTTTCATGCCATGTCCATCGACCCTCTTACTTCCAACCCTAACACCCTTCCTAAACCCCTCACCCCCTTCAAATACCACAACTAGCTCTGCCAAACTATGCTCTTTCCCCTTACATGATCTCCCAAGCACTAGAGCCACCCCACTGTCGCCTATCCACAATGAAACCTCCTTCACTCTTGGGTTTTATACCCTAGTCGGAGGTTGAAGGCGGCGCGTGAAGTGTAGAATTAGGTATTGAAGGCCCATATCAGCCTCTCCATCTCTTATGTCCTCTCTCTACCATTTCCTCTATCTCTTCCTCTCTCTCCCAGTTTCTCTCTCTCCCCTCCATGTGGGTGGCGTGCATCAAAACCTAGGTTGCTATGTATCTCAGGCACTGACCCCACAACACAACATGACCTTGCACAGTTTGTGGCCTAGTTTGATTGTAAATGCATGATTGGAAAATCAATGAGCCATGGAAGATATCAGAGCGCGATATTGAATCTAAAGCATAGTATAAATGAAAAACATAATTGATGCATACACTTACTTTCTCATAATTCAAGATATAATATTAAAACAACATGTGTTATTAGAAGTGATAATTACATATTGAATACAATATTTTAAAATTCCATACATGTAAGCTAATTAGGACCTCACATAATGAGTACAACTTGTACAATTTCTCACTTTCTGTCTTTTCTCCCATGCTAGCTTTGAACCTAAAATTATTAAAATAGTGGGAACAAGCAACACAAATATGTTGAGTAGATAGAGCCCATAAGGACATAAATACTAGGTATGGAAGCATAACTTTACAATATTACAAAAATATTGATTGGCATGATTTATAATGAAATAATAACAACACTTTATCAAAGGGTTAGTCTATTTCACAATATCTTATTGTGATTTTTCCCATTATGCTGATATCAACAACTTATATGGATCCATTGCCCCAAAAAATATGGGGGAGGTAACCTATCTCCATCTCTCCATTCTAAGGAGGAGGTCACAATATTTTACAAGCTAGCTCTCTCTGACTTGCGAAGGTCACTTGTACCCAATATCAACATCATCATTCATGCATTCATAATGAGCATATCATTTATGTTCTAGGTTATTTGTAAGACATATACATTTAGAAAGATTATTCAGTTGAAAAAATATGTAGCTAAAATGAGTACATAAACCAAGAAGGTTATAAAAGAATCTAAGACATGTCAAGAGGTGAACAAGATTATATCAACTATAATATAGGCTTCCAGTCCAAATGGACTATATAGTCACCAAGGAGGATGGTCCAACCTAACCGATTTATGAATTCCTAATAATATTCATGATCATATAGATATCTGGTAGTCACCCGATTAATAGAAATAGAACAACACTAATAAAAGGTTCACTATTATTATGGTATTTAGGTCTAGATTAGGCTTCAACCAAACCCATATTTGAAATTAGATTAAACATGTTACTGATATTTTCATACTACTAAATATGTCAAAATTAGGCTGTGGTTCAATTTTCATATTTTTCTTATGTTTTATATATTTTCTAGAATTAATATGGGGCTAAAAGCATCTAATTAGTCTTTAATAGAAAAAGACCTAGTATCGGGAATATTGTTCCATTTAGAGTACAAATATGGGTTTCAATCATCATTAAGGATCTACTAGAATGTTATAAGAATTAATATCAACTAGATACAATTTATTTTGATTATGATCCCTATTAACATCTAAATTACATTCCATTGATAAGAACGTCTCAACAGTCTAACTGGGGATCTTATAATACCTAAGATATCTTTTTGAGTCTGTGGATATTTTTTTAGAATTATTTGGGTACCTATTCTATTTTATAAGCATTTTCTAAGTTGATGTCATTTTGTAGAAATCAAAAATATATTTACCTTGTGTGGTGGGTCCCACAACCTGAGGTAGCGGCATATAATTTGGCTGGTTGGTCCTGATTAGACAAGTTAGTTGTGTATTATACATACCAGTTCATTTAGACTAGAAGCTAGACTAATTCTGTCAACACCTGCATCCCAAGATTACAATTAATCTTGATATTAGGGCATAAGTTTGA
The DNA here is from genome assembly GCA_963693085.1 of Alisma plantago-aquatica. NCBI lineage: Eukaryota > Viridiplantae > Streptophyta > Magnoliopsida > Alismatales > Alismataceae > Alisma > Alisma plantago-aquatica. Next base: position 433,264,805 of record OY856413.1, read on the forward strand.
GGATTATACTTAATACAAAGTTCACTTCCTTACTTTTTTTCTTTTCTTTATTTCAAACTCTTTGTTTTCTCGCATGCAATCACATAAACAAACTTTACAAGAGAATTAAACTTTTATTACTCTAATATGATCTCAACATTAATGATACACATCCATACATTCATTATGTTTCTCACACTTCCATGTACACACGACATGACAATCAGATACATTCTCTCTTATTAAGGTAACAAAGATACAAAACATCATTTACAACTCTCTCACATCTATACAAGGGCCTAGAGTGATAGGGACCGACCGAACTTAACTAATCCCGTACTTTACTCATGTGGTAGATCTACTTTGATGCTTTGACCTTCTTCAAGTCCATGTGGTTTCCCTAAAAATTGTGAGCAGTGGGGTGAGCCTACTCGCTCAGTGAATGAGTACTTCAAAGAAATAGTCTAAAGCACTGATATAATTACAAATATACTTTTGAGAAACTGATATCAATTATATAAGTAGTAATCTTTAAAGAGACTAATTTTTCACAAACATAAATATGGAACAATACTCTAGACAACTACAAGAGTGAATCAATATATGAACATGCTTGATTGATTATAAAGAGAACTAATAACTCAGAAACATACAAAGAATAATTGAATAACTGTGCACACTTGTTTAACCTCTCATTCATCTTATTATGCCCTGAACCCACATGAGGTGTACCACAACATGTGAAAGAATCACAGCAAGCTATGATCTTACTGTACAATGCTTAGAAGCATGCCCGGGTTCCTAAGCCTATCTCTTGAGTAAGACCTCCTCTGCAGCGGGCCTCGACATGTCTGCCTCTCGGCGGCTAATGGGAGCGGCTGGAAATCTCAGACTCCACCTCTCAACCTGGGTACTCAGGCGGTGAGTCAAAGCCCTCAGGCTTATTGTACATCAATGGACCTACTGACCACTGATCACTCAACATGTAACACAGGTACCACTGGCATCCCCGGTTGGTGTTGGGTACCACACAATTGTAAAGAGTCTACCCTACTGGTCAAGACCCCCCACCCTACTAGTGCACTCCGGCTTACCTCGATCTGGACTACCTCCAGTCAGGAAACTATTTCCTCCTCACATCACATGCCTCATCCTGCGAGGATTCTATAGTGTTTAGGACATCTACATGTCTAATTCACTCTTTAAATTCACAATTCAAACATCACATCAACATATCTTGTTCAGCTTTGTAAACCGTTCATTTCATAAACCATCTGATAACATTTACCACAACTGAACTATAAGCATCACCACATCTCAAACTGAGAAACATTGATATCACAATACTTGTTTCACTGAACACCCTATCATTAGAGTTTTATTTACATCATTCACTTATCGCATAACTCGCATAAGGATTTTATACATCATACATCAAGAATAACATTGAATCAAGATGTCTAATTGCAAACCTCCAACTTTCAATTCATTTAGGGTTTCACCCTCCTTACTGATACATCAAGCAAACATTGATATCATCGAATGAAATCCAAGATGTTATCTGACACCATGACACATGTGTTAAAAGTAACACCGCGCTCTACTAAGAAACATGGTGAAGAAGGATCCTTGCACCAAAGACGATATTCTTCCTGTAACGTCCCAGGATTTGAGGCCTCGGATAACATGATCTTAAAAGGAATGATTGGACTACCCATATCACCAAGGTGCACCTCCTTTTCCGGGAGTCCATCACTAAAGAACTCCATAGTTAAGCGTACTCAGCTTGGAGTAGTACTAGGATGGGTGACCAGTCGGGAAGTTGATCCTGGCTTGCGTGTCAGTGTGGACAAAGTGCGCAGTTAAGGCTAGTGGTGGTTTGTGGGGCCAGTCGTCATTCCTGAAACTCTACTAGAGCCTTGGGCAGTGGGCCCGGGTATTACAAATGGTATCAGAGCCATAACCCCTCCAGTAGGTGGGGCCCACATGGGCATGTGGCATGCCAGTCTTGAGCCGTGCGGTCCAAGCAAGTTGGAAATGGCTATCCGTAGAGACGAGATGGAGCCACCCTTGCGCTGGTAGCCGTGGACGGGAGCTGGGTGTCTATGGGCCATTGTGGGTCTGCACTGAAATGGGGTCAGATTATGAGGCCATATAGTTGAGCCTTGACGAGGACGTCAAGAGTCTAAGTGGGGGAGATTGTAACGTCCCAGGATTTGACTCCTCAGATAGCATGATATTATAAGGAATGATTGGACTACTCATATCATCAAGGTGCACCTCCTTTTCCGGGATCCCATCTCTAAAGAACTTCATAGTTAAGCGTGCTCAGCTTGGAGTAGTACTAGGATGGGTGACCAGTCGGGAAGTTGATCCTGGCTTGCGCGTCAGTGTGGACAAAGTGCGCAGTTAAGGCTAGTGGTGGTCTGTGGGGCCAGTCGTCATTCCTGAAACTCTACTAGAGCCTTGGGCAGTGGGCCCAGGCGTTACACTTCCACCCCAGAAGTATGGCCAAGGAATATGCATTTGATATCTCTAGGTTCTAATTTGCCAATATCAGAATGTGCATAACCAAGGAAATTAAATATTCGTAGATTCGAAAAATCAACAGGTTTACTAGAACAAGATTCTTTAGGAGTCCTAAAATTAATAGAAGATGATGGAGAATGGTTCACCAAATAACAAGGGGTTCAAATAGCTTTAACCAAGAAAGATCTATCCAAACATAAATTTGAAAACATGCATTGGGCCTTTTCCAATGACATTCTGTTCATTCTTTTTGCTACACCATTCTTTTGGGGAGTGTGACGTACGATATGATGTCTTTTGATCCCATGATCACTATAGAAATTATTGAACTCCTTAGAACAGAACTACAAGCCATTACCAGTCCAAAAAGTCTTTATGCTCGTGTTGATTTGATTCTCAACAAGAGCACTTGATTGCTTAAAAGTTGAGAATGCCTCGTCCTTGCTCTTGAGAAAATAAACCCAAATCTTTGTTATGCAATCATCAATAAAGGCCATCATATATTTAGCACCACCTTTGGAAGGAACGTGAGAAGGGCCCCATAGATCAGAGTGAACATAATCTAGAGCATCCTTGGAAGAATTAATTGTTGTGTCAAAGCTATTGCGTTTTCCCTTCCCTATAACATGATGCTCATAGAAATATAACTTTCCAATGCTTTCTCCACACAACAACCCTATCTTACTCAGAAGCATCATGCCTTTCTCAGACATGTATTCCAAACGCATATGCCATAGCCTTATGGTGTCTTTAGATGAAGTTGTGAGCGCTACAGAGCTTGAGATAGTAGAACCTTCCAAGATGTACAGTTTGTGTGAATTTCTCACTGCCTTCATGAGGACCCAATCAAATTTAAGAATGTTAATAACTCCACTTTCACTGAGAACGTGTATCCCTTGTCTTCAAGTGTTTCCAAAGAGATGAGATTCTTCTTCAACCTGACAACATGTAAGCGTCTGTCAATGTTCTGACTTAACCATCAAAGATCTTGATCTTCACCTTTACAACACTAATCGTCTTGCAAGGATGATCGTAAACCATAAGGATATCTCCACCTTGAAGTGAATCATAGGTATGGAAATAAACATTACGCTCGGTCATGTGGTACACTCATGTTGAATCAAGAACCCAATCCTTCTTGTAGTCGTAGGACAGAGATGAATCAAGAACGTAGTCGTTGTCTTCAAAACTTCGATGAGCCACCTTTGCATGAACTGCGACATCATTTGATTTCTCATGCTTTTACTTGTTTTACATCTTTAAGCATTCATCTCGGGTATGACATGTATTTTTGTAATAATTGCACCTCTTTGATTGACGTGACTTTGACTTGTTCTTCTTTTTCTTTGATCTTTTAGGGTCTTTGTCGTGTGGACGCTCTCTTCCTCTAGGGCCAAAGCTTCACCCGTTGCTTTTGATGAAGTAAGATCCTTCTCTAATTTTTCTTGAGACGTGAAGGTTGTTTTGACTTCATTGATTGAGATAGTCTTTGACTCACATAATATCATAGCTACTCCTGGAATATCCATTGTGCATCATGAAAGAGTCAAATCTCCTATAACATTGTCTAGGAGATTGCTTCAGCCCATAGGAGTGACCTCTTGAGCAAATACGCATGATTCTCTTTGTCTTCAAAACCCTCTTGATGTTGCATGTAGATCTTTTTTTCTAGTTCACTGTGTAGAAAAGTTATCTTTACATCTAGTTGTTGCAACTCTAGCTCTTCAATGGCTACCAAAGAAAGAAGCACCCATATGGAGATATGCTTGACTACATGTGCGAAGACTTCATTATAATAAATGCCTTCAATTTGACTGTAGCCTTTTACAATAAGGTGTGCCTTGTATCTATCACCTTCTTTCTTCTTATATACCCACGTGCAGTCCACTACTTTTTTGCCTTTGGGAGGTACCATCAAATCCCAAGTTTGATTCTTGTGAAGAGATTCCATCTCTTCCTTCATTGCAGTAATGTGCTATGGAGCATCATGACTTGCGATTGCATCACATAAATTAGTTAGCTCATCACCAATATATGCATCAACGACGTTGGAAAGGAAATAGGCTACCATGGAGTCACCAAAGCCATATTGTTGGAGTGGTTTGACATTTCATTTGCTGTTGTCTTTGGATACACTATAAGAACTCTCTGGAATCTCCTCATTATCTTCAGTAGGCACTAAATCTTCTGGTGTAGAAGAGGGATCTTGTTCATCAACCTGTCAGTCGACATCTTCTCTGGTTTCCACCTATTGTGAGATGCCCTGTAGAGAACATGTAGAAGAGCTATTTGTCTCTTGCATAGTAGACACCATGACACATGTGTTAAAAGTAACATTGTGCTCTACTAAGAAACATGGTGAAGAAGGATCCTTGCACCAAAGATGATATTCTTGCACCCCAGAAGTATGACCAAGGAATATGCATTTGATATCTCTAGATTCTAATTTTCCAATATCAAAATGTGCATAACCAAGGAAACTGAATATTCATAGATTTGAATAATCAGTAGGTTTACTAGACCAAAATTCTTTAGGAGTCCTAAAATTTAATAGAAGATGATGGAGAATGGTTCACCAAATAACAAGGGGTTCAAATAGCTTTAACCTAGAAAGATCTATCCAAACACAAATTTGAAAAGCATGCATCGGGCCTTTTCCAACAACGTTCTGTTCATTCTTTTTGCTACACCATTCCTTTGGGGAGTGTGACGCATGATACGATGTCTTTTTATCCCATGATCGATGTAGAAATTATTAAACTCCTTAGAAGAGAACTACAAGCCATTACCAGTCCAAAAAGTCTTTATGCTCTTATTGATTTGATTCTCAATAAGAGCACTTGATTGCTTGAAAGTTGAGAATGCCTCATCCTTGCTCTTGAGAAAATAAACCCAAATCTTCATTATGCAATCATCAATGAAGGTCATCATATATTTAGCACCACCTTTAGAAGGAACGCGAGAAGGGCCCCATAGATCAGAGTGAACATAATCTAGAGCATCCTTGAAAGAATTAATTGTTGTGTCAAAGCTATTGCGTTTGCCCTTCCCCATAACACGATGCTCATAAAAATCTATCTTTCCAATGCTTTTGCCACACAACAACCCTCTCTTGCTCAGAAGCATCATCCCTTTCTCGGACATGTATTCCAAACGCATACGCCAGAGCCTTGTGGTGTCTTTAGATGAAGTTGTAACCGCTATGGAGCTTGAGATAGTAGAACCTTCCAAGATGTACAATTTGTGTGAATTTCTCACTACCTTCATGAGGACCTGATCAAATTTAAGAACATCAATAACTCCATTTTCACCGAGAACTTTTAGCCCTTGTCTTCAAGTGTTCCCAAAGAGATGAGACTCTTCTTCAACCTGACAACATGTAAACGTCTTTCAATGTTCTGACTTAGCCATCAAAGATCTTGATCTTCACCTTTACAACACTAATCGTCTTGCAAGGATGATCGTAAACCATAAGGATATCTCCACCATGAAGTGAACCATAGGTATGGAAATAAACATTACGCTCGGTCATGTGGTACACTCATGTTGAATCAAGAACCCAATCCTTCTTGTAGTCGTAGGACAGAGATGAATCAAGAACGTAGTCGTTGTCTTCAAAACTTCGATGAGCCACCTTTGCATGAACTGCGACATCATTTGATTTCTCATGCTTTTACTTGTTTTACATCTTTAAGCATTCATCTCGGGTATGACATGTATTTTTGTAATAATTGCACCTCTTTGATTGACGTGACTTTGACTTGTTCTTCTTTTTCTTTGATCTTTTAGGGTCTTTGTCGTGTGGACGCTCTCTTCCTCTAGGGCCAAAGCTTCACCCGTTGCTTTTGATGAAGTAAGATCCTTCTCTAATTTTTCTTGAGACGTGAAGGTTGTTTTGACTTCATTGATTGAGATAGTCTTTGACTCACATAATATCATAATATCAAAGAGATTCTTGTAGGACGGTGGAAGGGTACAAATAAAAAAAAATTGTCCTCTATCTTCACAACAATCTGTCTAAGGTCGTGGATGATTCCATTGAACTCATCAAGAAGAGTTGTCAAGGAACCACCTTTTTCCATGCGAAGCATGAAAAGACACTTCTTTAGTGAAAGCTCGTTGGTGATGGACTTCTTCATGTAGAGTACTTCAAGTTCATCCCAACCATCTTTCGCAGTCTTTAGATGGATGCCCTCTCTGAGGACTTCATCCTCCAAATAGAGAAAGATGCATGTACATGCCTTCTGATCAATCTCCTACCACCGGTCATCCCTCATGGATTTTAGTTTCTTCTCCTTTTTGAGAAGAGCTTTGTAGACTCCTTCTTGTGCGAGCCAAGATTCACACTTGACTTTCCAGAGAGAGAATCTCTTCAAGCGATCGAACTTCGTGATGTTGTACTTCGACGTCATGGTAGAGATCTGATGGTAGAACTTTGCTTTGATACCACTTGTTGGGATATGGCAGTGATGGGAGACCTAAGCAACAAGACTCAACGAGTTTGTTGCAGAGATGTGAAAGTGTGAGTTCAAGCAATCCAAACTGAATATGTACAACGAAGATCAACAACAAACAAGCAAGAAATCATAAAGACGGGATTAATAGTGGTTCGGTAAATTCCCAATGTGGGAGCCTACATCCACTGGCAGAGATGATATTATTGATACAGAGATTACAAAGATGGTGATTACATAAGACATAAGAAGAGCCCAATATCCTTTTACACTCAAAAGCCAATCGTGGAAGAAGATGGTTTCTCTTTTGGAGGTGTGAAATCCTAAAGAAAGACCTAGGTCCGTCTGTGGCTTTAGTTCTTTGAAAAACAATGTGTCTTAATGTCTCTTCATTGCTCTTCATATTTGGGATGAGTTGGGGAGTCTATTTGTAAGAATATGACCCATATCCAAAGTCTAGAACTAATTAGATTGTTTTTTGGTCACATTTGCGGTCCGACGGGACTGTATATGGTACGTAACACAGACTGTATTTCTATTTTAGCAACATTTACAGTCCAGTTCTAGACTGTATATAGTCCGACTGGACTGTTAATACAAATACAGCCAGGTAGACCATATATGTTCTTAAGTAATGACTGTAAATACACCTGTAGGTACCCAAAATGCATCCCAAAAATATCGAGGCTTGGTTAGATGTCCAGTTCATCAAGGAAGCTTTTCTAGAGATTTTATGACACTCCTCAACAGTCCTATATTCTATAATATCACAGAAATAGATGATTCATTAAGCACTTTCATTTTTCTGTAGGTGCTTGAGTCACCTTGACCGTAGGCGTGTAGATGTCTGCCTTTCCTACTTGGTTGTAACATCAAAATCTTGACATAATCGACTATAAAAATTTGACTTGGATGACTTCGATTTTAATAATTGTGTACAAATACAACCTACAGATGAATTGACCATGCCCAGTAGAATTTGGTTGTAGAAATACTGACAACAAAAAAAACACATTGAGTCGATTTAGGAGAAGTTATCATGATCTTAAATACCATAAGTCAGATTTCCATACTGAGTTGAACCAATATCTTCATTTTGACAATAAGTAAATGATTCATACTATTGTCTTTGCATGGAGCATCAAAAGTCATAGAGAATGGCGACAAGTTTCATGGAGCTAAGTGAAAAATATTCAAATACTCACAAGTCATCTCACCTCAAACATATCACCCCCTCTATATAAAGCTGCTTAGTAATTGTCCCTTGAAAAAAAAAGGCTTGGAAGAAATCCCCGCGTTGTACATGATGTATTTGTTATAGAAAATTCAAGCAGCTTGAGTTGTTTGTTGGAGTCAGTCTGCTTTTTCCAAGTGGCCAAAATAAGGTTTTTCTTTTTCTTTTTTTTGATTTGGCCATTCATTCATCCTGTGGTCGGGGATTTTTGAAGCTGTGATCTCTCAACCATACATCAGTGCTTTTACCAACTTGGTGGCACATGATTGGCCAACATAGTAGATACTTTTTTCTATGCAAATACATCTCTTTTCTTAAGTAGACTTCCCTCTTTCACTGACAAGGTCATTTGAGGCAAATAGAAAATAATACTTTTTGTGAACATGTTGAAGTCGTACACAACCAGACTATAGATTGCAAATCTATTGAATAGATAAAGGAAGTTACTAAAGGGATGAATCATAGAAATTGACAACCCTAAATTGTGCACTAGTGCCCTCTTCAAATAGTCTTCACAGAAATTGACAACCCTAAAATGTACTTTTGTATGATGACAGCCTGTTGCAGCCTCATAGATCGTCTTTTGATAGTCGTTGCTCTGTAACCAGCGGTGCTTGACGAGAGGATTAAAAGGAAACACGATATTTGCCTCATATTGTACACCCCTTTCCAATATTGACTCCAAACTATCGATTTTTTTGAAGAGTCTCTCGCCATATCATATACTTCTTGTCACACCATGGACAGTTTGTTAAACTCCGCTGTTCTCGAGGACCGTCCAGTTCATATAATTGCGGCATTTTTTTTGAGTTAGAAGAATCTTGAAAAATTATAGATATAGTCACTTCTATATCCATCCTTCTGCCCAATTTTTGAGAACTGCAGTGGAAATTTTGTTCCGTACAACCACTAGCAATCAAACCAATAAAAGATGAGAGAAGTTGAAGAGACAGAAAATATTCTTTTTCATAACTTTTAATTTTGAGTGTATTTCTTGATGAAATAAAAAGTATCAGATTCCTTGTAAAAATATTTTCTAATGAGACTGGTGTTGACATAGTTTGATAAAATGATAATTTGATAGAAATATAGTATCTATATTTTAAGGTACTATATACATGTTTTGGGTACAATACTCGTGTTTAGAGTACAATACAACAACTAGTAAATATTTGTATTGTACTTCAAAATGTGAGCAATGTATCCTAAATTATGCATACTTTGCCTCTTTTATTTATCTACCTGAGTATATCACTAATATTTTTGGGTTATAATACATACATTTTGGGATACATTACTCTTATTTTTTGAGGTACATGACTAATGTTTATACTTGTTTTATGTATTGTACCGCAAAACATGAGTGTTATACCCGGTATAGTACCAGTGTTTACTATACCCAGTTTAATTTTAATATTTTACATGATGGTCAATTCAAGTACAATATTTGCGTGTATTGTACCATTTTATACTCCTCTCCTTTCTTGTTATACTTCTGATATTATTTTTTCTAAAATATGTCAATAATATTAATCTTGTTGGAAAGTATTTTTTATGATGAATCTAATATTTTTTATTTCGACAAAAAGTTTCCTTACAGTTTAAAAGTTATGTGCAAAATATTTTTCTCTCTCTATTTTTTTATCTTTTTAATAGTGTGTTTACTTTTTCTGCCACATCAACACTGCTGACGCCTCCCAACCATGCATCCGACCGTGGGTGATCCAAGAATTCATAAATACAATGCGCAATAGGGAATTCAAACCCGAATTCTCCAAAGAAGACAAGTAAAATTGTACCACCTGTGCTATATTGACCGGATATTATTATCGTTGCATATTGGATGAGACCACGGATACTTGGTTTTCTCACGAGATTGTAAAGTGTAGTATGCTCCTCATTTAACAAGTATCAGGTTATGATAGGAGGGGAACCACTCAGATTGGGTGAGGCCGAGGCCTCACACTGCCTAACTATGGTCTCGATCAATAATTGATCATGATGCATGCGTGTGTCGTGACCCTTACCTGCCGGAGGCCCCAAGAGCTTCCCCGCTGCCTCGATCTCCATTTAGTCCACACACTGCAAAGCCCTGACATCCTCTCAATATTGGTGTGATGTCGAGCCTCTAGATACATTATTGGTGTCTATCACGGGTTTTTGTTTCGTGTGAACTACCAACACTTCAAAAGTGACCCAGATACACGTACCATCGATCCCTCACGTTTCCTTCAACCTCAATAGCGCTAAGTAGTTAGATTTAGGTCTTTAATTAGCATTGCAACCATATAATTCAAACCCGTGTGCTTCTTTTCAGAGTCCCATTTTCGCACTTAAATTTCAAAAATGGCCAACATTCCTTTTTTGTATAACATCCCCTAGTGGATTGACTATCTACAAGAGAGCTTCCTTTTGCATTTTCATTACATTAATGGTGATTTAGGTAGAAAAGGAATGAAGAAGAATATTTTGTATCAAAATTTTTGACGTGTACGTATTTCGGAGTTTGGCCCCAAGAGTTCAAAATACTAAAATTTATAAAACTAACGAGTCAAGTCAAAAGTGAAATGGTGTTTGGCATTTGGTCTAGTACTTAAAGATTTCGTGAGTTTATAAATCACATCATCTACATATGTGTTGTTCTTCTTGTCCTATTTATTTGGATTCATATCTTCAACTAGCATCACAACCTTATAGTTCACACGTGTGCGCTTCTTTCCACATATCATTTTCCCAATTTTCAAAAATGTCTAGCACACCTTTGCGGCAAAAGTAGCCAGGCTACCTAGTTAGATGAGAGAAACTGCCTGCCAAAATGTGGGGGCTAGTCACTGGTAGGCTGGACATCGGGATATAAGTACAAAGTAAGCGGTAGACTATCAACATCTAGGAGAATGAGTCATACTGGTAGTTTAAATGGTAAAACAATGATTTACGAGTGTCCATACCATACATAAAAAGGTATCATTGTTAGTTGTATGTCGTGAAAGTCAATCATATCATGATTGTGATGGTATACATTGTACTCAATTTGAATAATAATAATGACATTTACTTGTTACATATGAGATAATGCGTGAACAAAGTAATATCCTTAGAATGTAATGGCATGTGATTTCAGGTTGAGGAGCTGACATTGGATCTTATGTATGTTAAAAGCACTCATTCTTGTCTGTCTCTATTCAGGTATAATTGTAGAAACTAGGACAATAATAATAATACATACGACTAGTATGTGTATTGAGTAGACTACGTCTCATTGGTCATAATATTTGATATCAAGTTGAATAGATAGGTACTTGTTAATGAACTAGCATATCATACAGATTCACTTTGGATATGATACATAGAAATCAGAAATGATTGTATAATCATATCTCAGTGTGACCCTAGTGATTGTGGACCTTAGACATGAAGTCGTCACAATGATAACATGTTGTTCATTGTACTTTAACACTACTCAACTTGACCTTGAATAAATGATTATCATAAAAATTCACCTTGAATAAATGGATTATACAATCACTACAACACAAGTCAGAATATAAGGTTGAAGTTGTTCTTCAACTTATCTATCCAATTACTTCGGTGGCAATGTTATGTTGCTAGATGATACTTGTTACATGTAAAGTTATAATATGATTGTAGACATCACTACAAACATAATGTGAATCCCATAGGGTCGTACACCTAGGATGCAAAGGGAAGAGTGGTATAAATGTGGATACACATATTGAATTGGTTACTAGAAAGTTAAGAAAGTTTAGATACTCGATTATAACAATTGGAAGCCCAGACGATTAGTTGGAAAGTCTAGTCAATTGACTAGACAATATTATCTAGAAGATGGAAGGGAAAGTCCACTCGATTGATTGGAAAAGATCATTTTGGATGACCCATTGAAAGTCCAATAAATTGACTAGAAAGTTCATTAAATCGATTGATTAGTTTCATAATGTTCTACTACTTTCCATTCGATTGATTAGAGCGTACAGTCAATTGACTAGTTGTCCATGAATGGGCTACTTAAACACAATCACTAGTTTTGTATTTCTCAATTTCTTCTAGAAACCTTATTCTCTGCCACCCCCTATATAAAGTACATGACATCTAGGGTTTTTGTTTACATGATTTGGCACATGAACCCTACCCATAATTTCTCATAAGGAAAAGTTTGATAAGGAGAAAGAGTGTGATACATAAAATTTGCCTAGTGGAAGGTTGTGTCTTCCCTATCTGCTCAAGCGGTGTAACATGAAGTTGTAGTATTTACGAGATCTGATTTGTGGAAACATGGAAATATTTTTGTTCGTGTTGCACTTATCGCAACGATTGTGGTAGCAAAGCCACGCCAATGTACAATGTATTAGGATATAAAATGATGTGATAGGATTTGATTTCATATCATTTTTTGTTATTATATGTGAATAAGATTTCTTAGAGCGCTAGAGTGAATTTATATAGTCCTTTTCATGGGAACTTGTTCTAAGACCCAGTGAGGGGCAACATCCGCTCAACCCCACCCATATTGAGTAGTGGGATCCCTACACAAGGACATTGTCCCATTGTACGCCCACTTTATTTTAATGAATATCAGAAACATTTAATCATGTGAGATGTCTCATATGTAAAAATGCAATCTTTATATATATATATATATATATATATATATATATATATATATATATATATATATATATATATATATATATATATATATATATATATATATATATATATATATATATATATATATATATATATATATAGTCAGGCAAGAATACACTAGAGTGTATCCAGAGCGTAATACACTCAAGTAGTTTTTGATGATGCAATATTTTTTTTGAAAATCTAATCTGTTGATCTTCTTAAACATCTCGTGAACAACTCATAAGCAAAATTTGAGCACATTTGGATATGTATATCTCATGTTATGAACACCACAAAAATTATGCATTTCAAATTAGTTTCGCGCGTCGATTTTGTTGCCCTTGGATGAGTGACTTACACTCATCCAAACGGGCTCACAATTTGAATGTAGCCTAGTTATAGTATGACTGTGAAAATCAACGGTTTACATTTTGCAAAAAACAGTCTTGATATGCAAACACACTTGATTGTATTTGTGTGATCCGTACACTCGAGTGTATTCTAGACTGACTCTCTCTCTATCTCTCTCTCTCTCTCTCTCTCTATATATATATATATAGAGAGAGAGAGAGAGAGAGGGAGAGGGAGAGGGAGAGAGAGAGACAGACAGAGAGATAGAGAGTCAGGCTAGAATACACTCGAGTGTATAGATCACATGAATACACTCAAGTGTGTTTGCATATCAAGACTATTTTTTGCAAAATTTAAACCATTGATCTTATCCATCATACTATAACTAGGCTACATACAAATTTTGAGCCCATTTGGATGAGTGTAAGTCACTCATCCAAGGGCAACAAAATCGACGCATGAAACTAATTTGAAATGCATAATTTTTGAGGTGTTTATAACATGACCTATAAATGTCCAAATGTGCTCAAATTTTGGTGTGAGCTATTAACAAGACGTTTAAGAAGATCCACAGATTAGATTTTTGAAAAAAATATTACATCATGAAAAACTATTTGAGTGTATTATGCTCTGAATACACTCGAGTGTATTCTAGCCTAACTCTCTCTCTCTCTCTCTCTATATATATATATATATATATATATATATATATATATATATATAGACCGATGATTGCATGGTTATAGAAAAGGAATCCTTTCGCTTGCATGTTTTGAATGGATGGTGTTTGATTTTGAAAACATATTCACCTTGCAAGTTGGTCTTAATCTTTTCTTTCATGTGTAACAGATTGTATTCCTTCTTAAAGCCTCATGAATGTAATTGTGATGGAGTGGATGTTTCCCTCACTTGATTTATGTGTTTTTCATCTCAAGCTTGCTCCATTTCTTACTCTTGCCTTCAATTCCATACTTTGATGTGTTTTGATGCTTAGTAAATTTCATTTTATCATTATATAGAAGGATGTGACATTTAATTCAATATATGACATAAGTTTCACATACTTTAAATACTACCCTCTTTCATCACTTTTTGACCCCACATTTGATCATCCCTTGCTTGTCAACTCATGTTGATCATTTAGAGGATTCTTATATGCATCCAATGGTATAAATAAAACCAAAATACATGCATGGATGAGTGATACTTGGTCATTATAAATCATTGACTGAAAGACCACAATTTTCACTCTTTTAGTCCATCTTATCTTCCGTCAATCACTTTGGGACCAAAATCAAGAAGCGACCGGCGGATGCCCCTTCCCCCTTTTTCCCTTTATTGACCCCTCAATCCACTTGAGCTCGTTATGATCACTGGGAACTGTATGTCATGGATGCAAGCAAGATCCAACGACTGTGGGATCATCTCCCACCTTATGCTAATAGTTGTTGTTGTAGTAGCTTTGCTAATCCGTCACCCCCTTCCTCAGTAGGTTGCCCATTCTCCTCAGCCCATCCTTGCTAGCCATTGTCCCGCATTAGCTCCTATGAGGTGCTAGGAGTTCCTTGGTAGGCAGTGGAGGGAGTTTCTCCCTCATTTTTCATGCCATGTCCATCAACCCTCTTACTTCCAACCCTAACACCCTACCTCATCCCCTCACCCCCTTCAAATACCACCATTTGCTCTGCCAAACTTCTCTTTCCCCTCACATGATCTCCCAAGTGCTAGAGCCACCCCATTGTCGCCTAGCCACAATGAAACCTCCTTCATTCTTGGGTTTTATACCCTAGTCGGAGGTTGAAGGCGACGCGTGAAGTGTAGAATTAGGTGTTGAAGGCCCATATCAGCCTCACTTTCTCTTGTGTACTCTCTCTGCCATTCCCTCTATCACTTCCTGTCTCTCTCAGTCTCTCTCTTCCCTCCATGTGGGTGGCGTGCATCAAAACCTAGCTTGCTATGTATCTCGGGCACTGACCCCACAACACAACACGACCTTGCACAGTTTGTGGCCTAATTTGATTACAAATGCATGATTGGAAAATCAATGAGCCATGGAAGATATCAGAGCGCAATGTGGAATCTAAATCATAGTATAAATGAAAAACAAAATTGATGCATACACTTACTTTCTCATAATTCAAGATATAATATTAAAACAACATGTGTTATTAGAAGTGATAATTACATATTGAATACAATATTTTAAAATTCCATACATGTAAGCTAATTAGGACCTCACATAATGAGTACAACTTGTACAATTGCTCACTTTCTGTCTTTTCTCCCATGCTAGCTTTGAACCTAAAAGTATTAAAATAGTGGGAACACACAACACAAATATGTTGAGTAGATAGAGCCCATAAGGACATAAATACTAGGTATGGAAGCATAACTTTACAATATTACAAAAATATTGATTGGCATGATTTATAATGAAATATTAACAACACTTTATCAAAGTCTTAGTCTATTTCACAATATTTTATTGTGATTTTCCCATTATGCTGATATCAACAACTTATATGGATCCATTGCCCCAAAAAATATGGGGGAGGTAACCTATCTCCATCTCTCCATTCCAAAGAGGAGGTCACAATATTTTACAAGCTAGCTCTCTCTGACTTGAAAGGTCACTTGTACCCAATATCAACATAATCATTCATGCATTCATAATGAGCATATCATTTATGTTCTAGGTTATTTGTAAGAAATATACATTTAGAAAGATTATTCAGTTGAAAAATATGTAGCTAAAATGAGTACATAAACTGAGAAGGTTATAAAAGAATCTAAGACATGTCAAGAGGTGAACAAGATTATGTCAACTATAACATAGGCTTCCAGTCCAAATGGACTATATAGTCACCAAGGAGGATGGTCCTACCTAACCGATTTATAAATTCCTAATAATATTCATGATCACATAGATATCTGGTAGTCAACCGATTAATAGAAATAGAACGTCACTAATAAAAGGTTCACTATTATTATGGTATTTAGGTCTAGATTAGGGTTCAACCAAACCCATATTTGAACTTAGATTAAACATGTTACTGATATTTTCATACTGGTAAATATGTCAAAATTAGGCTGTGGTTCAATTTTCATATTTTTCTTTTGCTTTATATATTTTCTAGAATTAATATGGGGCTAAAAGCATCTAATTAGTCTTTAATAGAAAAAAACCTAGTATTGGTAATATTGTTCCATTTAGAGTACACATATGGGTTTCAATCATCATTAAGGATCTACTAGAATGTTATAAGAATTAATATCAACTAGATACGATTTATTTTGATTATGATCCCTATTAACATCTAAATTAAATTCCATTGATAAGAACGTCTCAACTGTCTAACTGGGGATCTTATAATGCCTAAGATATTTTTTTGAGTATGTGGATTTTTTTGAGAATTATTTGGGTACCTATTCTATTTTATAAGCATTTTCTAAGTTGATGTCATTTTCTAGAAATAAAAAATATATTTACCTTGTGTGGTGCGTCCCACAACCTGAGGTGGCAGCATATAATTTGGTTGGTCGGTCCTGATTAGACTAGTCAATTGTGTATTAGACATACGAGTTCATTTAGACTAGAAGCTAGACTAGTTCGATCAACACTCGTGTCCCAAGATTACCACTAATTTTGATATTAGGGCATAAGTTTGAGGATTATACTTAATACAAAGTTCACTCCCTTACTTTTTTTCTTTTCTTTATTTCAAACTCTTTGTTTTCTCGCATCCAATCACATAAACAAACTTTACAAGAGAATTAAACTTTTATTACTCTAATATGATCTCAACATTAATGATACACATCCATACATTCAGTCTGTTTCTCACACTTCCATGTACACACGACATGACAATCGGATACATTCTCTCTTATTAAGGTAACAACGATACAAAACATCATTTACAACTCTCTCACATATATACAAGGGCCTAGAGTGATAGGGACTGACAGAACTTAACTAATCTTGTACTTAACTCATGTGGTAGATCTACTTTGATGCTTTGACCTTCTTCAAGTCCATGTGGTTTCCCTAAAAATTGTGTGCAGAGGGGTGTGCCTACTCGCTCAGTGAATGAGTACTTCAAAGAAATAGTCTAAAGCACTGATATAATTACAAATATACTTTTGAGAAGCTGATATCAATTATAACAACGGTAATCTTTAAAGAGACTAATTTTTCACAAACATAAATATGGCACAATACTCTAGACAACTACAAGAGTGAATCAATATATGAACATGCTTGATTGATTATAAAGAGAACTAATAACTCAGAAACATACAAAGAATAATTGAATAACTGTGCACACTTATTTAACCTCTCATTCATCTTATTATGCCCTGAACCCACATGAGGTGTACCAAAACATGTGAAAGAATCGCAACAAGCTACAATTTTACTGTACAACGCTTAGAAGCATGCCCGGGTTCCAAGCCTATCTCTTGAGTAAGACCTCGTCTGCAGCAGGCCTCGGCATGTCTGCCTCTTGGCAGCTAATGGGAGCGGCTGGATATCTCAGACTCCACCTCTCGACCTCAGTACTCAGGCGGTGAGTCAAAGCCCTTCGGCTTATTGTGCATCAATGGACCTACTGACCACTGATCACTCAACATGCAACACAGGTACCACCGACATCCCCAGTTGGTGTTGGGTACCACACACTTGTAAGGAGTCTACCCTACTGTTCAAGACCCCCGCACCCTACTGGTGTGCTCCATCTTACCTCGATCTAGACTACCTCCAATCGGGGAACTGTTTCCTCCTCACATCGCAGACCTCATCCTACAAGCATTCTATAGTTTTCAAGACATCTACATGTCTAATTCACTCTTTAAATTCACAATTCAAACATCACATCAACATATCTTGTTCAGCTTTGTAAACCGTTCATTTCATAAGCCATCTGATAACATTTACCACAACTAAACTATTAAGCATCACCACATCTCAAACTGAGAAACATTGATATCACAATACTTATTTCACTGAACACCCTATCATTAGGGTTTCATTTACCTCATTCACTTATCACATAACTTGCATAAGGATTTTATACATCATACATCCAGAATAACATTGAATCAAGATGTCTAATTGCAAACCTCCAACTTTCAATTCGTTTAGGGTTTCACCCTCCTTACTGATATATCAAGCAAACATCGATATCATCGAATGAAATCCAAGATGTTATCTGACACCATGACACATGTGTTAAAAGTAACATTGCGCTCTACTAAGAAACACGGTGAAGAAGGATCCTTGCACCAAAGACGATATTCTTGCACCCCAGAAGTATGGCCAAGGAATATGTATTTGATATCTCTAGGTTCTAATTTGCCAATATCAGAATGTGCATAACCAGGGAAACTAAATATTCATAGATTCAAATAATCAGCAGGTTTACTAGACCAAGCTTCTTTAGGAGTCCTAAAATTAATAGAATATGATGGAGAATGATTCACCAAATAACAAGGGGTTCAAATAGCATTAACGCAGAAAGATCTATCCAAACACAAAATTGAAAAGCATGCATTGGGCCTTTTCCAACAACGTTCTGTTCATTCTTTTTGCTACACCATTCTTTGGGGGAGTGTGACGCACGGTACGATGTCTTTTGATCCCATGATCACTGTAGAAATTATTGAACTCCTTAGAACAGAACTACAAGCCATTACCAGTCCAAAAAGTCTTTATGCTCATGTTGATTTGATTCTCAACAAGAGCACTTGATTGCTTGAAAGTCAAGAACGCCTCATCCTTGCTCTTGAGAAAATAAACCCAAATCTTTGTTATGCAATCATCAATGAAGGTCATCATATATTTAGCACCACCTTTAGAAGGAACGCGAGAAGGGCCCCATAGATCAGAGTGAACATAATCTAGAGCATCCTTGGAAGAATTAATTGTTGTGTCAAAGATATTGCATTTTCCCTTCCCCGTAACACGATGCTCATAGAAATCTAACTTTATAATGCTTTCTCCACACAACAACCCTATCTTGCTCAGAAGCATCATCCCTTTCTCAGATATGTATTCCAAATGTATATGCCAGAGCCTTATGGTGTCTTTAGATGAAGTTGTGACCGCTATAGAGCTTGAGATAGTAGAACCTTCCAAGATGCACAGTTTGTGTGAATTTCTCACTGCCTTCATGAGGACCCGATCAACTTTAAGAACATCAATAACTCCATTTTCACCGAGAACTTGTATCCCTTGTCTTCAAGTGTTCCCAAAGAGATGAGATTCTTCTTCAACCTGACAACATGTAAACATCTGTCAATGTTCTGATTTAGCCATCAAAGATCTTGATCTCCACCTTTACAACACTAATCGTCTTGCAAGGATGATCGCAAACCATAAGGATATTTCCACCTTGATGTGAATCATATGTATGGAAATAAACATTACGCTCGGTCATGTGGTACACGCATGCTGAATCAAGAACCAAATCCTTCTTGTAGTCATAGGACGAAGATGAAGTAAGAGCGTAGTCGTTGTCTTCAAAACTTTGATGAGCCACCTTTGCATGAACTATGACATCATTTGATTTCTCATGCTTTTACTTGTTTTACATCTTTAAGCATTCATCTCGGGTATGACGTGTATTGTTGTAATAATTGCACCTCTTTGATTGATGTGACTTTGACTTGTTCTTCTTTTTCTTTGATCTTTTAGGGTCTTTGTCACGTGGACGCTCGCTTCCTCTACGACCAAAGATTCACTTGTTTCTTTTGATGAAGTAAGATCCTTCTCTAATTTTTCTTGAGACGTGAATGTCGTTTTGACTTCATTGATTGAGATAGTCTTTGACTCACAAAATATCATCATATCACAAAGTTTTTTGTAGGACGGTAGAAGGGTAGAAATAAAAAAAATTGTCCTCTATCTTCACAACAATCTGTCTATGGTCATGGATGATTTCATTGAACTCATCGAGAAGAGCTGTCAAGGAACCACCTTTTTCCATGTGAAGCACAAAAAGGCACTTCTTTAGTGCAAGATCGTTGGTGATGGACTTCTTCATGTAGAGTGCTTCAAGTTCATCCCAATTGTCTTTGGCAGTCTTTAGATGGATGACCTCTTTGAGGACATCATCCTCCAAATAGAGAAAGATGCATGTACGTGCCTTCTGATCAAACTCCTCCATCCGGTCATCCGTCATGGATTTTAGTTTCTTCTCCTTTTCGAGAAGAGCTTTGTGGACTCCTTCTTATGCGAGGCAAGATTCACACTTGACTTGTCAGAGAGAGAATATCTTCAAGTGATCGAACTTCTCGATGTTGTACTTCGACGTCATTGTAGAGATCTGATGGTAGAACTTTACTTTGATACCACTTGTTGGGATATGGCGGTGATGAGAGACCCAAACAACAAGACCCAATGAGTTTTTTGTGGATATGTGAAAGTGTGAGATCAAACTATCCAAATTGAATATGTCACTACTACAAAAATATAATTCAGTGTCGCTTTTCTGGGCGTCGGTTATTAAGGAACACGGACGCCTTATATTAAAGGCGTCGGTTATTTAGAAGAACCGACGTCTATATTCAAAGACCAGCCAAACACGGGTACCGCTTTGTATACAGCGTCGGTTGTTTATAACAAACCGACGCCTAATGTCATCCAATTTTCGAGCGAAAAAAATAATGTCACTTTCGGCGTCGAGTCTGTAGTTAAAACACCGACGCTTATGTGCGATGGAAATTTGCGCGAAAAGTGTCCTTTTCCGCGTCGGTCGTCCTTTAATCACCGACGCTGAAGGTGGTTCCCGCCAAACATTTTCACGAAAATATCGTCCAAATGGACGTCGGATGTTGCGAACGACCGACGGTAAAGATGTTTAGGCGTCGGTTTTTGTAAACAACCGACACTATTTGGGAACTTCATAACCTCCGATCGCCCGACTCTTCCCCTTTCTTATGTTTCATTGCTACCCTATTTCCCTATTGCGGCGATTTCTCCGGTGATTTCTCTGCTGCTGCTACTAGTTTTTCTCCGGCGCTTCTCTCCGGCGCTTCTCTCCGGTGCCCCATCTCCGGCGTCCCCTCTCCGGCGCCCCTCTCCGACGCGTTTCTTCTCTGGCACCCCTACTGCCCGCCCTGCTGCTCCAACCGCCTGCGCCGCCGCCACGCATGACAACCGGCGCCGCCGCAACGCCTGGTGCCCACCTGCCTGCCACGCCTGAGAACCGGCGCCGTCGTACCCCCTTCTCCTTCTCCTCCGCCTGGCCGCTGCCTGCCTGCCGCCGCCTGGCCGCCTGCTTGCCTACTGCGGCTGACGCTCCTGCTCGTCGGAGTCACTGCCGCTGGTTCTGGAGCTCGTCGGCCGCCACCCACGTACTCAACCAGCTCGACCTCACCCTACTCTTCTTGCCCAGGTACCTGCAGACCTACCCAGGCGCGAAATTGGTTCTTTATGTGCTGACCTAATCTGCTTGCCTAATCTGCTTGCACGAAATTGGCTCCCTACTCTGCTTGCTTAATGTGCCTAATCTGCTTTAAGTGGTCCTAATATCATAACATGATAGTTTTATTATATGATTTGTGGCACTTTAGGGTGTATATACATGCAAATTATATAAGTGATAGATGTTGGATGTTTGTCAAGGTTTCTTGAAGATTGAATAAGTGATAGATGCTGGATGTTTATTTATTTCATCTATCCATGTTGCCTATAGTTTATAACATTGCATTGTGAATTATTGCATGTTTGAAACTATGAAATTCTTGATTTATTAGATGATATTCAAGAAAACCCTAGTTTGATGAGCATGTTGTTAATCATGTTAATTATGATTCTTCTATATATTCTGATGTCATTATATAATTATGTGATCCCAACATATTAAATTGAATTAGAATGATTTCATGAATTATAGGGTTTATATAAGAATGACAACACATGTATTTGTTGGCCTAGAAACCCGTCCAAGATTTACTCAGTAGGAGTAAATCTTGGATAGTCCCCAGTTTGGGACTGTTCTTGAATACCTAATCTCACTTAGGATGTAAGTGTATAATGTGTATTGGGTTTTCGAGAAAATTTCGGTAGCATTTCCCCGTTTGTTCTCCAAGTACATATGTACTTAGAGAACAACGGGGAAATGCTGCCGAAATTTTCTTGAAAACCAAATACACATTATACACTTACTAGTGAGATTAGGTGTTCAAGGATGGGATAGGTGGTACACATTTATTATATATAAGATTGACATCAAATGTGTTTGTTGGCCTAGAAACCCGTCCAAGATTGACTAATATATACTTGTTTCCTAATATATACTTGTTTAAAAGGTTAACTGATGTTATACAACTTTTTCTGAAAATATATAACATCGTTATATGTACTTACACTTTGTTAATACTAATATTGTGCAGTCTCTGTCTTCCCATAACAATGACTATGAATTGGGCCTCTATGTCAATGTTAACGTTCCCCATTGAAGAACAATTGGACATCATCCTAGATGATCGTTCCTTAAACCAATTGGTCATACCCAAACATTGGCGTTTTCTAAAAGGAAGACACTACATGCCTGGTAAAGTGACCCTAACTTTTGGAAATTATTCACATGTAATCGAGGTTGAGTATGATTTGGCGGGAAATCTTGTATCAAAATCCGGTTGGCGTGATTGGATTGGAGAGCTGTATCTGGTCCGTTGGAATAGGCTTTTTCTCCGTCCAGTTGGCGATAATTCCATCAAAGTTTGGATAACCAACAACAACTGCGAGACCCCCGATCATCTTCTGCGGTATGAGCGCACGACGTCGGATATCATCTATGAGGAATCTGAATCTGAGGCGTGATTGGATTGGAGAGCTTCGTGACACAGCTTCATCATCAAAAAGAAGTTATTGATGCATGCAAGACCATGTTGGTGTAGTATTTAGTTGTCTATCTATCTAGACTTGTCTGTATTAATAGTTTTTTTAATTATGCGCATGTTTAGGGGTACACCAACCCCTTTGTTTAGTTATTGTTATAACTAAAGTGTGTGTTCCCATGAATGGAACTGTAAGTTGCTATATGAATGCTTATAACTGAAGTGTGTGTTCCCATGAATGTTCCCATTTACATGATTACACTACTATTTTCTCATATTGTCTTGCCTCAAAAAAAAATTCTTTTATTGTTTAGTCTATTTTAATACGACATACTTGCTTATATCTTTCTTAATGATGAACTGTAATACGACATACTTGCTTATATACTTGTTTCCTAATATATACTTGCTTTCCTAATATATACTTGCTTTCTCTGATCATAGAATGGATAGATCATGGATGTCCATTCGTAATCGTTGCACCCCAGAGTTTATATCTGGTCTTGATCAGTTTATTAGATTTGCCGAGGAACATAGGAAAAAACCTACAGATAGGTTCTACTGTCCATGTAGGCATTGCGGTAACAACTTGAAAGTCAACACTGGTGAGGAAATCAAAAGTCATGTCATGTGCAACGGGATTGTACAAGGCTATACAGAATGGCACTGGCATGGAGAGATTTCAAAATCGAATCCAGTAGATGTCAATAGCAGTGCTTGGGTGGAAGAAGAAATTGCCTCCGATGACGTAAATGTGAACGAACCAGTTCCAGCAGACATTGTTGATGCGATGCTGGATAGTTGTAGGGTAGAGCACACCGATCCACCTCCTATCTTTACAAACATTGTGCATGATGCTGAGATACCGTTATACACAGGCTGTGCTAAGTTTACGAAGCTTAGCGCTGTGCTGAGATTGTATAAGTTGAAAGCTAACAATAGATGGAGCGACAAAAGCTTCACTGAATTGTTGACTTTGTTGAAAGAAATTCTTCCTGAAGGAAACGAGCTGCCAATCTCAACATACCAGGTAAAGAAAATGTTGTGCCCAATGGGAATGGAGGCCAAAAAGATACACGCATGCCCGAATGATTGTGTATTATTTCAAAAGGACTATGTAGATTTGAAAGATTGTCCAAAATGTGGTGCGTCACGATATAAATTGACGACTTCGGGGGAGTCCAAAACTGGTTCTCCTGCCAAGGTGTTGTGGTATCTACCTATAACATCACGGTTTCAACGCTTGTTTGTAAATCCGAAAGATGCGAAGAATTTGAGGTGGCATGCAGATGTTAAGAAAAATAATGATGGGATCCTACGACATGCGTCTGATTCCCCACAGTGGAAGAAGATTGATGTATTGTTCCCTAAATTTGGTGAAGAAGTCAGGAATCTAAGACTTGGGCTTTGTACAGACGGGATGAATCCGTATGGGACATTGAGCAGCCAACATAGCACTTGGCCAGTCATGCTTGTTATATACAATCTTCCTCCCTGGCTGTGTATGAAAAATAAGTACGTTATGTTGTCATTGTTGATATCGGGCCCTAAACAACCCAGAAATGATATCGATGTTTATCTTGAACCTTTGATTGATGACTTAAAAAAACTTTGGGTTGAAGGTGTGATGACCTATGATGCTTCAACAAGAGAGACATTTCGTTTGCATGCTATGTTGTTTTGCACTATTAATGACTTTCCGACATATGAGAATTTGTCTGGATATAGTGTCAAAGGAGCTAAAGCGTGTCCTATATGTGAAGAAAACACTGATTCAATAAGACTAAAATATGGCGGCAAGACTGTATATCTTGGTCATCGAAGGTTTCTTTCAAAATTCCATCCGTATCGTAGGAAGCGCAAAGTATTCAATGGATGGAATGATGAACGGAGTGCACCTAAACCTATACCAGGGGATGTTGTTTATGAAAGAGTAAAAGACATTGTCAATGAATTTGGTAAAAAATCACAATGTAGTATGGCCACACGGAGTGACAATTCTTCATTCAAAAAGAAGTCAATATTTTGGGATCTTCCTTATTGGAGTTCTTTGTCAGTCAGGCATTGTATCGATGTAATGCACGTTGAGAAAAATGTCTGTGATAGCATCATTGGTACTCTATTAAATATACCAGGTGAGACTAAAGATGGGATAAAATCCAGACTGGACCTACGTGAAATGGGAATAAGGTCAGAATTAACAGAATTACGTGAAATGGGAATAAGGTCAGAATTACGTGAAATGGGAATAAGGTCAGAATTAACAGAATTACGTGAAATGGGTAATAAAAGAACATACTTACCTCCCGCTTGTTACACGTTGTCTAGAAAGGAGAAGAAAACTTTTTGTGAATGCTTGGTAAATGTTAAGGTGCCACATGGTTACTCATCCAACATCCGTAGATTGGTATCAATGAAAGATCTGAAGTTGATAGGTCTTAAATCTCATGATTGTCACACTCTAATGCAACAAATATTGCCCGTGGCAATTCGATCTATAATGCCGAAGCATGTAAGGTTTGCAATTACCAGACTTTGTTTCTTTTTCAACAGTCTATGCAGCAAAGTTATTGACCCTGATACTCTCGATAATTTACAAAGAGAAGTGGTTGTTACCCTATGTCAGCTTGAGATGTATTTCCCTCCTTCGTTCTTTGATATCATGGTACATCTTGTTGTCCACTTGACTAGGGAAGTGAAAATCTTGGGACCGGTTTTCTTGCATTGGATGTATCCCTTTGAACGATACATGAGCGTTTTTAAAGGTGATGTTCGAAACCGTTATCGTCCTGAAGGGAGTATTATTGAAGGTTATGTGGCGAGAGAGGTTATGGATTTCTGCAATGACTTTCTCAGTGGTAATGACACTCCTGATAATGACAAGAATATTGAGGAGGGCAAAAGAATTTTGGGATCACGGGTGAAAGTAATCAGCCGTGAGCAGTTGGAACAAGCTCACTTGTATATTTTACATAATATGGACGAAGTGAGTGTTTATATCGAGGAACATACCAATTTCATAAAGAGACAACATCCTCGAGCAAGTTCAATGTGGCTTGCTAGAGAGCATAATAAGACTTTTACTAAGTGGTTTGAAGATAAAGTCTTACATCAACTATCTCAAACACCAAATGATATTACAGAAACTATCAAATGTCTCGCCTTTAAACCAAAACCGAATGTTATGTCTTATGAAGGGTTTGACATTAATGGATTCACATATTACACAAAGCGCCAAGATGATAAGAGTGTCGTCCAAAATAGTGGGGTCACTCTTCATGCGTCAACTATGTACTTTGCAAGTGCAAAGGATAAGAGTCCACGTGAAGCTAAAATGTCATATTACGGTGTCATTGAAGACATTTGGGAGTTTTACTACATAGATTTCAATATTCCGCTCTTTAAAGTAATTGGGTTGATAACACCAAAGGAGTTATAGTGGATGAATTGGGTTTCACTTTGGTGAACTTTGAAATGATTGGCGAGAAGGCTGAACCATTCATATTGGCATCACATGCAAAACAAATATTCTATATCGATGATCCTGCAAATGATAAATGGTCGGTTGTTCTTCATGGTAAAAGACAGTTCATTGAAGATCCTATAGATGAAGAAGAGTACTATGATAAGTATGATGACTCCAGTCCATTCTCAGTTGGGTTGCCAACTCCACAAAATATTGAAGCTAATGATGACTTATATGTGCGCGGAGATCACAATGAAGGATTGTTAATTGATAAAAGATCACAATTTTAGAGACATGTATATTTATACAAATGGTAAATGTTTTCCTTTTTCTAATTTATACAAATGCTAAATGTTTTCCTTTTTCTAGTTGATACAAATGCTAAATGTTTGCCTTTTTAATGACATTTTCAGATGGCTGACCATGATGAGAATGATGTTCATGATGAGCATGAAGTCCATGATGAGCATGTTGTCCATGACGAGCATGGCGAGGATACCAATGTAAGTTCTAAAAACATATCCTGTATTTCTATAAAATTCATTATCTTCTAGTTATGTCATATATCCTATATTTCTATATTGGCCTAATTCAGTGTGTTTATTTTTGTCAAATTTTAGGTTGATGATGCACAGGTACCCACTGAAGCAATTGAGCAACTTGATGCGCGGAGGCGGCTGCAAAAATGGTAAAATACAACTCTTAGAGCAATCGTTTGAATATTGATTATTTGTGGTGTTAACTTACCAATTTCTGTTTATGGTGATTAGCGGGAGCTGCACGAGCAGAGGAAACAAGGTACGTTCATCCCTCAGGGCACAAGGGATGAATTTTTGTGGCATTGCGGTAACAACTTGAAGCTAAATGTTTGCTTTTTTAATACAAATGCTAATTTAGTGTGTTTATTTTTGTCAAATTTTAGGTTGATGATGCACATGTACCCACTGAAGCACTGGAGCAACTTGATGCGCGGAGAGGACATTCCAACTCGAGATATCGTCTACCGTTTCCTCCTCCTCCGCAGTAATATCCTCATCTCTAAACGTTTCTCGTAGGATTCTGAACCCCTCCCTTCCCTCTACTACATCGAAGCCATGCCGCAGTTGAACCCTTTCGCCGAGCCCTACCCGGCCAAGCAGGCGTCGCCTGAAGCACCACCGTCGTCGTCGTCTCCACCTCCATCGCAACTTGCTGTGCTAGTCCTGACAGTTTATCACCCCACATGCCTTCCTCCTCAGTTCCTGCCGCTAGACGACCACGCAATGGATCCAAGAGGATTGCAGGCGTTCGCCAAAGACTATAGGCTGAGTTAACTCAATAGTTAACTCAGCCTATAGTCTTTGGCAAACGCCTGCATA
Organism: Alisma plantago-aquatica; assembly: GCA_963693085.1. Lineage (NCBI taxonomy): Eukaryota > Viridiplantae > Streptophyta > Magnoliopsida > Alismatales > Alismataceae > Alisma > Alisma plantago-aquatica. The sequence continues at coordinate 433,292,669 of OY856413.1, forward strand.
TCCTCTTGGATCCATTGTGTGGTTGTCTAGCGGCAGGAACTGGGGAGGAAGGCATGTGGGGTCATAAACTGTAAGATATAATTAGGATGTTGATAGTGATGATGAATGATACTTTGTAAATGAATGTTTCTGAATGTTAAAACATGTATTTGAATGATTCTATATGTGTGAACGTGACAATTGAATTGATGTCTGAATGTATCTACTTGTGTGAATCTTTTTATGTTAATTTTGCAGGTTTGTGGCCTGTTTATAGGCTGATATCAATGGATGTCGTAAACCTGCAGTTCAGAAAACTGAACTGCAGGTTCTCATCCTGCTGACCAACCACAGCAGGCCTGCAAACAGATTTATAAAAAAAAATAGATATAGGCGTCGGTTAGGCGTCGGTTATTTACCGATAACCGTCAGCACAGACTTACAGCGTCGGTTTTTTGTTGAACACCGACGCCAAAAGTGTTCACGCTACAGGAAATGGGAGTCATCTAGGACACTTTTCTGCGTCGGTTTTTTAGTATATAACCGACGCAGAAAGCGTCCTAGATGACGCCGTTTTCTGTGGCGCGAACCCTTTTGGAGTCGGTGTTTTATAATAAACCGACGCCTTGATGTTAAATAGGCGTCGGTTTTTTAACCGACGCTGAAGTGTCCAACCTTTTAGCGGCGCCCACATAGGCGTCGTTCAGAAACCGACGCCAAAGGGGGTTAAACAACCGACACTAAAAGGCACTTCTGTAGTAGTGTGTACAACAAAGATCAACAACGAACAAGCAAGAAATCATAAAGATGAGATTTATAGTGGTTCAGTAAATACCCAATGTGGGAGCCTACATCCACTGGTGGAGATGATATTATTGATACAGGGATTACATAGATGTTGATTACATAAGACGTAAGAAGAACCCAATCTCCTTTTACACTCAAAAGCCAATCGTGAAAGAAGATGGTTGCTTGGAGAGAAGCTTTTGGAGGTGTGAAATACTAAAGAAAGCCCTAGGCCCGTCTGTGGCTTTAGTTCTTTGAAAAACAATGTGTCTTAATGTCTCTTTGTTGCTCTTCATGTTTGGGATGAGTTTGGGGGGTATATTTGTAAGAATATGACCCATATCCAAAGTCTAGAACTAATTAGGTTGTTTTCCAGTTGCATTTGCGGTCCGACAGGACTATATACGGTACGTAACACAGAATGTATTTCCATTCTAGAAACTTTACAGTCCAGTGCTAGACTGTATACAGTCTGACTGGACCGTTAATACAAATACAACCAGGTAGACCATATATGGTCTTATGTAATGACCGTAAATACACCTGTAGGTACCCAAAACACATCCCAAAAATATCGAGGCTTGGTTAGATGTCCGGTTCATCAAGGAAGTTTTTTTAGAGAGTTTAAGACACTCCTCAATAGTCCTATATTCTAAAATATCACAGAAATAGATGATTCATTAAGCACTTTAATTTTTTTGTAGGTGCTTGAGTCACCTTGACCGTAGGTGTGTAGATGTTTGCCTTTCCTACTTGGTTGTAACATCAAAATTTTGACATAATCGAATATAAAAAATTGACTTGGATGACTTCGATTTTAATAATTGTGTACAAAGACAACCTACAAATGAATTGACCATGCCCAGCAAAATCTGGTTGTAGAAATACTGACAACAAAAAAAACATATTGAGTCTATTTAGGAGAAGTTATCATGATCTTAAATACCATAAGTCAGATTTCCATACTGAGTTGAACCAATATCTTCATTTTGACAATAAGTAAATGATTCATATTGTTGTCTTTGCATGGATCATCAAAAGTCATAGAGAATGGCGACAAGTTTCATGGGTCTAAGTGAAAAATATTCGCATACGCAGAAGTCATCTCACCTCAAACATATCACCCCTCTATATAAAGTTGCTTATTAATATTCCCTTGAAAAAAAAATAGAAGGCTTGGAAGAAATCCTAGCGTTGTACATGATGTATTTGTTATAGAAAATTCAAGCAGCTTGAGTTGTTTGCTGGAGTCAGTCTTCTTTTTCCAAGTGGCCAAATGACAAATAAGGTTTTTATTTTTCTTTTTTTTAGATTTGGCCATTCATTCATCCTGTGGTTGGGGATTTTTAAACCTGCGATCTCTCAACCATACATGAATTCTTTTACCAACATGGTGGCACATGATTGGCCAACATAGTAGATACTTTTTTCTATGCAAATACATCTCTTTTCTTAAGTAGACTTCCCTCTTTCACTGACAAGGTCATTTGAGGCAAATAGAAAATAATACATTTTGTGAACATGTTGAAGTGGTACACAACCAGATAATAGATTGCAAATCTATTGAATAGATAAAGGAAGTTGCTAAAGGGATGAATCATAGAAATTGACAACCCTAAATTGTGCACTAGTGTCCTCTTCAAATAGTCTTCACAGAAGTTGAAAACCCTAAAATGTTCTTTTGTATGACGTCAGCCTGTTGCAGCCTCGTAGATCGCCTGCTGATGGCCGTTGCTCCGTAAGCAGCGGCGCTTGACGAGAGAATTAAAAGGAAACACGATATTTACCTCATATTGTACACCCCTTTCCAATATTGACATCAATCTTTCGATTTTTTTGAAGTGTCTCTCGCCATATCATATACTTCTTTTCACGCCATGGATAGTTTGTTAAACTCCGATGTTATCGAGGACCGTCCAGTTCATATTATTGTGGTATTTTTTTTTGAGTTAGAAGAATCTTGAAAAATTATAGATATAGTCACTTATATATCCGTCCTTCCGCCCAATTTTTGAGAATGGCAGCGGGAACTTTGTTTCGTACGACCACTAGCAATCAAACAAATAAAAGATGAGAGAAGTTGAAGAGAGTGAAAATATTCTTTTTCATAACTTTTAGTTTTGAGTGTATTTGTTGATGAAATAAAAAGTATTGGATTCTTTGTGAAAAATATTTTCTAATGAGACTGGTGTTGACATAGTTTGATAAAATGATAATTTGATAGAAATATAGTATCTGTGTTTTAAGGTACTATATACATGTTCTGGGTACAATACTCGTGTTTAGAGTGTAGTACATCAACTAGTAAATATTTGTATTGTACCTCAAAATGTGAGCAATGTATCCTAAATTACGCGTACTTTTCCTCTTTTATTTATCTACCTGAGTATATCACTAATATTTTTGGGTTATAGTACATACATTTCGGGATACATTACTCTTATTTTTTGAGGTACATGACTAATGTTTATACTTGTTTTATGTATTGTACCGCAAAATACGAGTGTTATACCCGGTATAGTACCAGTGTTTACTATACCCAGTTTAATTTTAATATTTTACATGATGGTCAATTCGAGTACAATATTTGTGTGTATTGTACCATTTTAAACTCCTCTCCTTTCTTGTTATACTTCTGATATTATTTTTTCTAAAATATGTCAATATTAGTCTTGTTTTCTGGTCCCAAAGATTATCAACTCCCCACCGAGATACCTGGGTGGTTGGGGTAATCACCTCGAGGAAGGCAAAGTTTGGACATAACATACAAACCTCCCTATACGTATTAGAGGATTGATACACTTGGAGAAGAGAGGAGTCCCCTACATCCTCACCGGCTGGACAGATACGAGTTGAGGATGAGAGGATCGTATGCATGATAGAGTAGATCCTTTTCTTCTTTTAGTAGTCAGTATGTGTTTGGAGCTATCTTGATGGATGATTTTGCCCATAGCGGATCATGGGATGAATGAGACGAAATCCGATTTGATTTAAAAAAAAATATTAGTCTTGTTGGAAAGTATTTTTTATGATGAATCTAATATTTTTTATTTCGACAAAAAGTTTCCTTACCGTTTAAAAGTTTTGTGCAAAACATTTTTCTCTCTCTATTTTTTCTCTTTTTAATAGTGCGTTTATTTTTTCTACCACATCAACACTGCTAACACCTCCCAACCATGCATCAAAGCGTGAGTGACTCAAGAATTTGTAAATACAATGCGCAACAGGGGATTCAAATCCGAATTCTCCAAAGAAGACAAGTAAAACCAAACCACCTACGCTATATTGACCGGAAATTATTATCGTTGCATATTGGATGAGACCACGGATACTTTGTTTTCTCACGAGATTGCCTTTTAGGCTTGGTTGTGATGAGGACGGATTTTCTAGTCCTTATATTAGAAGGTGTAGGCTACTCCTTCCATCATCTACATACACGTGTAGCAGCAGATCAAATGCTATAGTGTGGATTAATTACTCTTGACAGGCGTCATCATCATCTGCTGTAAAGTGTAATCTGCTCCTCATTTAACAAGGATCAGGTTATGATAGGAGGAGAACCACTAAGATTGGGTGAGGCCGAGGCCTCACACTGCCTAACTGTGGTCTCGATCAATAATTGATCGTGATGCATGCGTGTGTCGTGGCCCTTACCTGCCGGAGGCCCCAAGAGCTTCCACGTTGTCTCGATCCCCGACATCCTCTCAATATTGGTGTGATGTCGAGCCTCTAGATACATTATTGGTGTCTATCACGGGTTTTTGTTTCGTGTGAACTACCAGCACTTCAAAAGCGACCCAGATACGCGTACCATCGATCTCTCATGTTTCCATCAACCTCAATAGCACTAAGTAGTTTGATTTAGGTCTTTAATTAGCATTGCAACCATCTAATTCAAACCCGTATGCTTCTTTTCAGAGTCCCATTTTCGCACTTAAATTTCAAAATTGGCCAACATTCCTTTTTTGTATAACATCCCCTAGTGTATTGACTATCTACAAGAGAGCTTCCTTTTGCATTTTCAATATCTTAATGGTGATTTAGGTAGAAAAGGAATGAAGAAGAATATTTTGTATCAAAATTTCTGACGTGTACGTATTTCGGAGTTTGGCCCCAAGAGTTCAAAATACTAAAATTTATAAAACTAACGAGTCAAGTCAACAGTGAAATAGTGTTTGGCATTTGGTCTAGTACTTACAGATTTCACGAGTTTATAAATCACATCATCTACATATGTGTTGTTCTTCTTGTCCTATTTATTTGGATTCATATCTTCAACTAGCATCACAACCTTTTAGTTCACACGTGTGCGCTTCTTTCCACATACCATTTTTCCCAATTTTCAAAAATGTCTAACACACATTTGCGGCAAAAGTAGCCAGACTACCTAGTTAGATGAGAGAAACTGCCTGCCAAAACGTGGGGGCTAGTCACTGGCGGGCTAGACATCGGGATATAAGTACAAAGTAAACGGTAGACTATCAACATCCAAGAAAATGAGCCATACTGGTAGTTTAAATGGTAAAACAATGATTTACGAGTGTCCATACCATACGTAAAAAGGTATCATTGTTAGTTGTATGTCGTGAAAGTCAATCATATCATGATTGTGATGGTACACATTGTACTCGATTTGAATAATAATAATGACATTTACTTGTTACATATGATATAATGCGTGAACAAAGTAATATCCTAAGAATGTAATGGCATGTGATTTCCGGTTGAGGAGTTGACATTGGATCTTATGTATGTTAAAAGCACTCATTCTTGTCTGTCTCTATTCAAGTATAATTGTAGAAACTAGGACAATAATAATAATACATAAGACTAGTATGTGTATTGAGTAGACTACATCTCATTGGTCATAATATTTGATATCAAGTTGAACAAATAGGTACTTGTTAATGAACTAGTATATCATAATGATTCACTTTGGATATGAAACATAGAAATCAAGAATTACAATATAATCATATCTTAGTGTGACCCTGTTGATTGTGGACCTTAGACATGAAGTCATCACAATGATAACATGTTGTTCATTGTACTTTAACACTACCCAACTTGACCTTGAATAAACGATTATCATACAACTTCACCTTGAATAATTGGATTATACAATCACTACAACACAAGTCAGAATATAACGTTGAAGTTGTTCTTCAACTTATCTATCCAATTACTTTGGTGGCAATGTTATGTTGCTAGATGATACTTGTTACTTGTAAAGTTATAATATGATTGTAGACATCACTACCAACATAATGTGAAGCCTATAGGGTCACACACCTAGGATGCAAAGGGAAGAGTGGTATAAATGTGGATACAAATTTTGAATTTGTTAGTAGAAAGTTAAGAAAGTTTAGATACTCGATTATAACAATTGGAAGCCCAGACGATCAGCTGGAAAGTCTTGTCAATTGACTAGACAATATTATCCAGAAGATAAAAGGGAAAGTCCACTTGATTGATTGGAAAAGATCATTTTGGATGACCCATTGAAAGTCCAATAAATTGAATAGAAAGTTCATTAAATGGATTGATTAGTTCCATAATGTTCTACTACTTTCCATTCGATTGATTAGAGTGTACAGTCAATTGACTAGTTGTCCACGAATGGGCTACTTAAACACAATCACTAGTTTTGTATTTATCAAATTCTTCTAGAAACCCTATTCTCTGCCACCCCCTATATAAAGTGCATGACGACCAGGGTTTTAGATTACAGGATTTGGCACATGAACCCTACCCATAATTTCTCATAAGGAGAAAGAGTGTGATACATAAAATTTTCCTAGTGGAAGGTTGTGTCTTCCCTATCGGTTGAAGCGGTGTAACATGAAGTTGTAGTATTTACGAGATCAGATTTGTGGAAACATGGAAATCTTTTTGTTTGTGTTGCACATATCGCCATGATTGTGGTAGAAAAGCCACGTCAATGTACAATGTATTAGGATATAAAATGATGTGATAGGATTTAATTTCATATCATTTTTGTTATTACATGTGAATAAGATTTCTTAGTGCGCTAGAGTCAATTTATATAGTCCTTTTCATGGGAACTTGTTCTAAGACCGAGTGAGGGGCAACATCCACTCATCCCCCACCCAGATTGAGCAGTGGGATCCCTACACAAGGACATTGCCAAATTGTACCCCCACTTTATTTGCATGAATATCAGAAACATTTAATCATGTGAGATGTCTCATATGGAATAATGCAATCTTTATATATATACATATTTATACATACATATATATATATATATATATATATATATAGAGAGAGAGAGAGAGAGAGTCAGGCTAGAATACACTCGAGTGTACAGATCGTACGAATACACTCAAGTGTGTTTGTATATCAAGACTATTTTTTGCAAAATGTAAACTATTGATCTTATCTGTCATACTATAACTAGGCTACATACAAATTTTGAGCCAATTTGGATGAGTGTAAGTCACTCATCCAAGGGCAACAAAATCGATGCACGAAACTAATTTGAAATGCATAATTTTTGCGGTCTTTATAACATGACCTATAAATGTCCAAATGTGCTCAAATTTTGCGTATGAGCTAGTCACAAGATGCCTAAGAAGATCCATGGATTAGATTTTTGAAAAAAATATTATATCATGAAAAACTACTTGAGTGTATTTCATCCTATATATATATATATATATATATATATATATATATATATATATATATATATATATATATATATATATATATATATATATATATATATATGTACAGACAGTTGTCAAAAGAGTCTTCATAAACTGAAAAATCATCCATAAACACCTCCATAATGGTTTCGGTTAATCCCGCAAAGATAGCAGTCATGCACCTTTGGAAGGTTGCAGGTGTGTTGCATAGCCCGAAGGGCATCCTTCTAAAAGCATATGTTCCAAAGGGACAAGTAAATGTCATTTTTTCTTGGTCTTCGGGGTGAATTGGGATTTGGTAAATCCCAGAGTATCCGTCAAGGTAGCAGAATTTTTTTTGGTGGGCTAGCCGCTCAAGGACTTCGTCAAGGAAGGGTAAGGGAAAATGGTCTTTCCTTGTTGATTTGTTAAGTTTTATGTAATCTATGCACATTCTCCAACCAGTAACGGTTCTTGTAGGTACTGGTTCATTCTTATCGTTTAGGACAACAGTGGTTCCCCCATTTTTAGGGACCACTTGAACAGGACTAACCCACTGAGAGTCAGAAATTGGATAGATAATACCTACTTTTAAGAGTATAAGAACTTCGAGGCGAACTACCTCTTTCAAATTTGGGTTCAGTTTTCTCTGGTGCTCCCTCGAGGGTTTGAATTCTTCTATCATGGGTAGTTTATGCATACATAGAGTGGGGTTTATGCCTGTTAAGTCAGTCATTTTGTACCCAATTGCTTTCTTGTGCTTCTTGAGTTCAGTGAGAAGCCTTTCCTCTTGGTCGTCAATCAGAGAGGAGCTAATGATAACTGGACATAATTTTTCTTCATCTAGGAAGACATGTTTGAGTCCGACTGGTAGAGTTTTCATCTCCGGGGCTTTGGGTACTTCTGTTGTCTCTAGTATAGAGACAGATTTCAATTCTTCAAAGGTGGCTTCAGGGGCTTTTTCAGCATGGTCCAAGTATTGCAGGCATTGCTGAACTAACTCGTTGGTTGAAAATTCAGCTTCCGGATTTATTAGAGCGTCCTCTAGGGCATCTGCTGGTTCTGGATTTGCTTGCTTGAGTTGAGACATTTTATCAATAGCTTCAAGCAGAAAAACCTCTTCATGGATACTAGGGCTCTTTAGGCTGTTGAAGACCCTAGATTGAATAATTTCTTTACCCAGTCTCAAGGTAATTGTACCAGCCTCGACATCAATTAATGCTCTAGCTGTGGTGAGGAAGGGTCTACCGAAAATTATCGGGTACCTTAGGTCTTCTTTTATATCCATGATTATGAAATCACAAGGGACATAAGAGTCCCTCCCCACTCTTACTGGAATATCTTCAATGATTCCCAGGGGTGCAGTAATGGTGGAATCGGCGAGCTGGATGGTCATTGATGTAGGAAACAAGTCTGTAAACCCTAATCTTTTGCACATGGAAAATGGCATAATGGATATGCTGGCTCCTAAGTCGGCTAAACCCTTTTTACAAGATGTGTTCCCAATAGAGCATTGTATGCCAAAAGAGTCGGGGTCCTTCTATTTTTTTGGCATTTTATTCAGAATGATATCAGAAGTGGTTTGGGCTAGCTTGACAGTTTCATGCTCCTCTGTCATATATTTCTTTGACAGCAGGGTCTTTAGATATTTGGACCAAGCTCGGATTTTAGATAAGGCATCGAGAAAAGGAATATCAACATAGAGTTTCTTCGTTGCCTCTTTGAATTTCTGGAATCTAGAGTCTAGTCTGGTTTCCTTTAGCCTGCCAGGATAGGGTATCCTTGGCTTATATTGTGGAACCTCTGGTTCTTTGGGAACTTGTTCCTTTTCTCTCCTTTAATCAGCATTTTGACCTGAGTCTTCTGCTAGGATGATTTTAGTTACATCCCCATCTTCTTGATTAACCTAGATGGTTTCAGTGAGAGCGCGACCAGATCTTGTTGTAACAACATTCAATTGTTCTGGTCTATGTTGGCCGTGTCTTGGATTTGCTTCTGGTTGGCCAGCAAAAGTGCCTACTGGAGGTTTTAGCTAAGCTACTATCTATGCTAACTGAGTTTCCACAGCTTTTTGCTGGGCTTGCTGGTTAGCCCACATGGTCTGCTGTGATTGAAGCATTTGCCTTATCAAGGATAGTTCATCAGTCTGCTGTGGTGGGGCATTCTTCTGTTGAAATTGAGTGAGTTTCTGTTGCCCTTGAAGTGGTTGTTGAGGTGCCGACAACTGAGGTGGCTGAGGTTGTTGCAGCTGAGTTTGCTGTAATTGCGGGTGTAGAGGAGGGTGAGTATATTGGTAGTATGCAGAGGAATTTCTTTGGTAGTTGGATCTCTGCAGATTGTTTCTAAGATTTCCTTGGTTTTGGTTGTAGTTGCTTTGAAATCCAGGTGGTAGTATGTTGGAGGATCCACCTTGTGTTTGATGTTGCGGGTTAGCAATCCCCGCAGGATTTCCATATTGAAAGCCATGATGATTTCTCAGTTGATTTGGATTGTAGTAAGCTTGTCCTGGTATGGAATTTACTTGTTCTGGCATTTGATCCTCAGGGTGTTCAACGATCGGCTCATATTGCGGTTGGGGTGGTTGCAAATCCATCATTACATTGTACAGAAGACCACATGACAATGTGGGATGATCTGATGCATGACAGGCCTCACAAGTTCCTGTGGCTGCTTTAGCTTGTTGGGGGTTCTTCTTTCTGTCATACTCCCCAAATGATACTTCGAGGGCTTGTTGTTTGTTGGCTATGGTTTTCAAAGCTTCAGCTATGGCTTTCATTTCCATAGATTCTTTAGCTTTACAAACCTTTAGAACTCCTCATGTGGTCACCCTCCCCCAGTTGGATTGATTTTCCGCTCTGAGAGTGACGATTCTCCAGGTGTCCTCATAGTTCTGTTTCATAAAGTTTCCTCCAGATGAGGAATCTAACAACTTTTTAATTTCATCGCTTACTCCCCTATAAAAAGTTTCTATGAGTTCATTTTGCGAAATTCCATGGTGAGGGCATTTCTGCAAGAGTTCTTTGAACCTTTCCCATGAGTCAGCCAGTGACTCTCCTGGTAGTTGAAGGAATTAGTTGATTTGCCCTCTGATTTGGTAGGTTAGTGAAGGAGGGAAGAATTTATCCAAGAACTTCTCTTCTAAGGGAGCCTAGGTGGTGATTGGCTCCCCATCCAAAGAATTGTACCAGCTTAGTGCTCTTCCAGACAAGGTGAAATTGAAGAGTTTGAGCATGACTGTGTCCATGGTTGTCCTAGCTTGTGGCACCAACCTACAAAGAGCTTTAAACCTCTTCAAATGGTCCATGCAGTCATCTCCGGCACTTCTAGAGAATGAGATGCCCTGCATTATTTGGATCCATTGCATCCTAATCTCAAAATTAGGAGTGTCGATGAGTGGTGGTTGGACTGGATGGTTGTCTTCGTAGTTCTTGGGAACAACGTAGTCCCGTAGTTGCTTGCTTCTTACCAACAGTTGAGCAGCAGCCCTTGCTGCTTCATTCTCTGCACGGATACGAGCTTGCTCTTCTGCCCGTACTTCATCCTGAACTTGAGCGCGCGTGTCGGCGACGAGTTGCGCTCGCTGGGCTGCTATGACAGCGTTGACCCTTTCCATCACTAGTGTAGCTTGACGTTGATCTTCGGCCATTTGTCTGGCTCTTTGACGATTAAGTCTAATGCGGCGGTGGAAACTTCTCTCTACCTCAGAGTCGTACTCTGGATCAGGGGAGAATCCGAGATTATGTGTTGGTTGCATACACGTCTTCTACCTGAGTAGAGGAAGAAACACACTTTTCAGATGATACGGGAGATATGATGAAATCAAGAGAATATGGAGTAATATTGAACAAAAAGTGTAAAACCCTAACCAACTAGCAAGATGATAAATGAAATTAGAACGTTCCGTTGTCCCTGACAACGGTGCCAATTTTTGATGGAGCTTCCACTTACGTGGAGTTGCGTGCACCACTAAAAATCCTAAAGATAGTAAGTCTTTAGGTTTAGCCTTTCTTATACTAGATCAAAAACCCCACCCACGTATGCTATGATACGTGGAAGTCTTATCATAGTATAGTTAAGGGTCGAATCCACATGACAACGGTCTTGTTGAGATCAACAAGATAGAAAATGTTAGAATTTCACCTAACTCCTTAACAGTTGGTATTTAGATCAAAGAGTTGATTTGGTTGTTTTAAACTAAGTGCAACTAAAGTAAAAGCAATAAAGTAAAATTTAGGTTGTAAATAGTGTTAAGAGACCACTAGGATGTTATCGGCTTTCGCCACCACTACACATGGATCAAAAAATGCAACATAGTAACATAACCTGCAATAAGAGTCTAAACAGTTAGTATCTTTGTAGATTTAGTTTCCTTTCAGAGAACTAACTACGAGAAGTGTGGGGATGTTGCAACGCCAGCCATCCCCAAACGAATGGTCACTTACTTTACATCATTCCCTTCACAAAGTGTGTTTCTCGACTTATCAAGGTTATAGTTTCATACGTCAACTGATTCTATTTCATAGTATAAAAGTACAACGATGGAAGTGAGTTTACTCCACTTCTTGAAAAAACACTCCTAGATACCGAAATAGATGCATGGTGGCTACATGCATCAGGAACCAACATTCAATCGAGATTCAAATCTAGTAGTACAAACATAGACAATTCATACTAAAAGATAATAAGCAACACTAGTTGGTGATCAAGCAACAAGCATTCATTAAACGATTGATGTTGAACTGAAAAGAAAGTATATCTCTATTGCAAACTTATGAATTACATTGCATGAAATGAAAACATGGGTAGTGGGGCTACTCCCCGCACCCTAGTGTATAAGACTACTCGCTCATGGCAAGAATAAAGAAGGGGGAGAGAAGAGAGAGAGAGCATCATCTCCATGAAGGAGGGAGGAAGGTCGACCCCTTAGAGAGAGAGAGCAACAATCTTCACACTTTGTAGCTTGCTTGATGACGAATCCTCCTCTTCCCACCTTTTTTGTCGATGAGAGAGAAAGTAACTTGGAGATGGAGTATGGATCTCAGACCGGCAACCTCGGGGTAGTGGATGAAGGATGGAATGGCTCTGGAGCAATAGAGGCAGCCTATGGACGTCTGAAACTTGATGCCTTGTGAGGACCCCTCGGATCTTATTTATAGGATTTGAGTGAAGTCCAAACGGTTTGGGCGGTTTTGGGCCCAAACGGTCGTGAAAACCCTTTGGGTTCTGAGACCGTTTGGACTCTCTCGGTTTCAAAACTGTTTACTCTCCCGGTTTGTAAACCGTTTGAGTCCTTGCGGTCTTGAAACCATTTGCCTTTATTTGGTCTTGGGACCGTGTAACTTTATGCGGTCTTGGGACCGGTTGATCTCCATTCGGTCTTGGGACCGTTTGGTCTCCATTCGGTCTTGGGACTGTTTGGTCTCCATTCGGTCTTGGGACCGTTCGGCGTTCATTCGGTCTTGGGACCGTTTGGCGTCCATTCGGTCTTGGGACCGTTTGGTCTCCATTCGGTCTTGGGACCGTTCGGCGTCCATTCGGTCTTGGGACCATTTGGTGTCCATTCGGTCTTGGGACTGTTTGGCATCCATTTGGTCTTGGGACCATTTGGCGCTTTTGTAATTTTTTTTGTATTTTTCTGTGAGAAATGAAAGGGGAAAAGTTAGGCTAATGATATATTTACAAAAGAGTGGAAAATTAAAGATTGTGTCTAATTTATTTAAGAATGAGTATGGAAAAATGAGAAAAAATAGTAAGATAACAGCGGAAAATGGGAGGTTATCACATGACAAACAAATACATTCTCTTTAATCAAGGAAACAAAGATACAAAACATCATTTACAAATCTCTCACATCTAAACAAGGACCTAGAGTGACATGGACCGACTAAACTTAACTAATCTCATACTTAACTCATGTGGTAGATCTACTCTTATGCTTTGACCTTCTTCAAGTCTATGTGGTTTCCCTAAAAATTGTGAGTAGAGGGGTAATCCTACTCACTCAGTGAATGAGTACTTCAAAGAAACAGTCTAAAGCACTGATATAATTATAGATATACTTTTGAGCAACTGATATCAATTATAATAGTAGTAAGCTTTAAAGAGTCTAATCATTGACAATCATAAATATGGCAGGATAATCTAGATATCAACAAGAGTAAATCAATATATGAATATGCTTGATTAATCTCAAAGAGAACTAATCACTCAAACACATACAAAGGATAATTGAATAACTGTGCTCCATGGTTAGGTTTCATAACATTCATAAAATACCATGTCTTCTACTCATATATTTTCTACACATATATGTCTTCTCCCCTTTACCTTCTCCCCCTTACATGGACATACTTCTCCACTTCATGTAAGACATGCATTCTCCCTATTTTGTCAAAAGATGACATACCTTTCTCCCCCTTTGTCATTTCAAAAAGTGGGAGTATGAAGAAATAAGAAACACCACTTGTTAAAAGAAAGGCGGTAACAAAAAGTTATATAAGGAGAGTAGAAGAGCACAACAAGGGGCTTGTCCAAGCATAAAATAAAAGCAAGTTAAAGCATGCACTTGAACAGCCCAAAAAGCAAGATAAAGTGCTGCAGAAAAACAATAAATCACAATTTTGACCCTCAAGATGTCAAAATTTGCCCAAAAAGTGTCAAGGATCATGGTGAAGCGATGAGTCTTGCTCAGAAGGCCATTTCTGCTCTGCATAGAAAACACTAGTCTTGCACCAAAAACTGAAACTGGAGCAAATTCTGCATGAAAACTAAAAATGCTCCAATTTCTAGATACAATGTAGATCTATGTATCCTGCATCACAATGTTATGCAAGAAACTCGAGATGGTAGATATTCCATTCAAGGAACAAGCTTGCACATGTTTGGAACAAGATACAAGCATAGTATATAGTTGAATACCACTTGATGAACAAGGCTAGAACTACATGTATATGAACTACTAGATATGATATCACAAATTAGGACTACTAGTAGGATCTACATCATGGCAAGAGATACCAAGAGATACACAAGATAAATCAAGCTATGAGTAGATGTTTAGATATATCAAAACAAAGAGATATGCAATTTTAGAAGCATGAAAGGATATAACTTTATAAAAAGTATGCATCATTACCAAAAGATGATTACCACTAAGAACCACAAGGTTGTATCCAAACAAGATATACAACTAGATATATGTAGGAAGTTAGAGCACAATAGAAGAAATTTAAGACACAATGAAAAGATCCAAAGAGATCATCATCAAAACCTGCAAAACAACTCAAAGCAAGTAATTGTAAGATATAAATATGCCAATTTAGAGCAATTAGAGAGATAGAGTTGTAAGCAAGATAGGAAATTTAAAGCATGGAAATATGTATATATAAAGGTACCAAGGGAGTGCCAAAAAATAAGGCTATTGGTTAAGAAAATCTAGTTGAGAGGGAAATTCTCATTCAATAAGCCAAGTGTATATTCTGTACACAATGTTGTTGGTTGAGTTCTGTGTATTGACAACTCGACTGATGACAGTTGTTGGCAACACCCATTGGTGCCTATCAGTCGAGTTTCAAATAGGACAAACTTGACCGACAAAGCTGCTGTCAAAAGGCACATATATTTTGTTACAACTCGTTCCTAGCTTTGCTGGTAATCATAGAGTTTTAAGATAATCTTAATACTTGGCATACTTTGGTTAGTAATAATCTATGTTGTGCTTTATCTTAACTTTGCTAACCTTAGATACTTGTTTGGACAATTCATAATCATGACTTAAGCATACTATAAAGATCCGAGTTGGGGTTAATATAGAATTAACCCATACATGTGTGCAAGAAGAGAGTTAATGACATTGAAGGAAATAATTAATAAATGATTTTTTATTTGAGAATATTATCAAAATAATATTTTAGGATTGTACAGAATTAAATTATAAATTAAAAAAAAGAATGAACCAAATCGGAGTTAAAATGAAAGAGTTATTCCCTTTTTAGTAAATATATACAGAGCACCGCAACCGACACTACGTCGACACCGCGACCCGTGACGCTGCATCGACACTGCGGCCGACACTGCGTCGACACCGTGACCGCAGTCTACACCACGACCCACAACTCTATGTTGACACCGTGACCTACGCTGCATCAATACCATGACCGTGATCTACTCCTCGACCCGTGACGCTGCATCGACACTGCGACCGCGACCGCCGCCTCCCAGGATAGTAAATCACAAAACGATCTTATCGCAAGCTATACTTATCTGTTTTCAATGAAACAAAGTATGTTGGAACTATGATTTGATCCTCTATCTTCCTAGGCAAGTTGCTCTATGAGAGGGTGTGACGAAGTGAAATTTAGCATTATATGAACTAATTCTAATTTCACTCTCCTTATGCTCACTCATGGTGCCAAATCATTTTTCTTGGCTTCATAATCAATATTGATACTCAAAATCAAAATATGGTGATCAATGTGGACTTTATACACATGATAACATCACAAGTTTGATTAATTAATTACCTTGTCCAAATAAGAAAATTTATCCATCAAACTTCATCATATTGTTCTCAAACTTTTTCTAGCTATTCTCCACATATTTGTGAAGCTATGGTCCAAATTTCATGTCATTTGGACATTTCTACTAATTACTATGATTTATGGAAGTTTATGTGTTGAAAATCCATTTATTTGCCTCTTATTTGGGCCTTTTCTATGTCAGCGGTCCATGGCTCACTTTGGGGGTGATCCCCAACCCTTGGATCAGCCTCCACGCAGATCAGGGCCTGATCCTACGAACACTGACCCGTCTTCAAACTCCCACTGATTGTGAGGAGGAGTAAATGAGCGAGATATGAGATCTCCCGCTCACGACCTCAGTTTGAAAATCTGAGCGGATATAATCGATGCTCTCAAGATTTTGAACTCATCAAACCCTACTTTGAACATCCTTATTGCTCTCTCTATCCACCAAGACGAGCTTGTTGCTCTCCCCTCTCGCTCCGGCGGCCATGGCCATTTTCATATCTCTTTGTCCCTAAAACCCTAGCCCCAACACTATATAAAGGGACCCCGATGCTTGCAATGACCTCACCAAGATTCGACCCTCTTTTGCATGACCTTCCCCACCTCTGGTCACCCCCATTTCCCCTTCCTCTCTGTGCGGCGCCGCCACCTTCTACCTTTTAGGCATCTCGCCTGCTCCTCCTCTCGCCTGCCATTAGCTCCCATCTAGTCTGCGGGGCCAAGCCGAACTCAGGAGGCGTTCTTGCTACCACCATCGGTCCCTCCTACTCCCAACCTCCCTAAGCGCCGACAAGCTCCTCCACTGCACTTCCTAGATCTCACAGAAGCCTACGCGAGGGAGGGTACTACTAACTGCCGGTTCAGAAGGGAAACCAACAATCCCAACGAACCATTGATCAAACTGAGAAATCAAGTAGTGGACCGACAAATTGAAGTTTTGAATAGGACCTTGAACCAAGAAAGCCACCTCGCCTATGTGGCTCAATCCTGGCCATCCATCATGCATCATGCGACCACTCTTTTTTGCAATTAAGGTATTTATATCCCCTCTCTGCTCAAAAATTCACTTAAATGTCAAGATCTTGTTTTAATTGTAGAAAACACACCCAAGCTCCAAATATTAGAACAAGTACTCAATCTTGATCGGAAAAATCCAATTGATGCAATAAAAATACTTGAATAGTCTAATTTCTTGTGAACCTCATCGTTATCCCTAGTTTTGATCTCTTGCTCATAATGTTTTAATTAATTACTCTAATTTTAGTTCAATCTTTGGGAAACCCTAGTTCCTGATTCTAATGATCATATTGAGACATCAAATCAAATTTGACAAAATAAGAGTTAGATATAATCTTCTTAACTCATTACCCTAGAATATGAATCATTTACATTGAAGTAAGGATTACTCTTGATATGATGATGATTGACCTTCATTTTGCAAACTCCTTAATCATATGTTTGACCCATGAATCTCCCTGATCTAATTTTGAGTCCAATGATACTATTTTATTTTGAAAATGATCTAGAGATTTGAATGATGATGATAATAATTAGGGTTGACATGTGTTCCTAAACATACCTAGGTAGGTCATCCATTCTTGAAACATGCCTGATACTTGAATAAATGTTAGACATTTGGAAATATTGTTGATGACCTAACCCTAAGGTTGTAACACCTAGGCCCACTTCCCAAGGCTATAGTAGAGTTTTTGGAATGATGACTAGCCCCACAGACCACCACTAGCCTTAATTGCGTGCTTTTTCCACACTCATGCACAAGCTGGGGTCAACTTCCCGACTGGTCACCCATCCTAGTACTACTCCAAGATGAGAACACTTAACTATGGAGTTCTTTAGTGATGGGCTCCCGAAAAAGGAGGTGCACCTTGGTGATATGGACAGTCCAATCATTCCTTTTAAGATCATTTTATTCGAGGCCTCATATCCTGGGATGTTAAAATCTCCCCCACTTAGAATCTTGACGTCCTCATCAAGGCTCAACTATTGGCCTCATAATCTGACCCCATTTCAGTGCAGACCCACAATGTCCCATGGACACCCAACTCCCGATCACAGAATACCAGCACAAGGGTGGCTATGTCAACCATGGACAACCCTTTCCTACATGCCTGGACCGCACGACTCAAGACTAGCATGCCACATGCCCATGCTGGCCCACCTACTAGAGGGGAATTAGCTCTGATACCATTTGTAACACCTGGGCCCACTACCCAAGGCTCTAGTAGAGTTTCAGGAATGACGACTGGCCCCACAGACCACCACTAGCCTTAACTGTGCACTTTTTCCTCACTCACGCACAAGTCGGGGTCAACTTTCCGATTGGTCTCCCATCCTAGTACTACTCCAAGATGAGCACACTTAACTATGGAGTTCTTTAGTGATGGGATCCTAGAAAAGGAGATGCACATTGGTGATATGGGTAGTCCAATAATTCCTTTTAAGATCATGTTATCCGAGGCCTCAAATCCTGGGATGTTACAAAGGTAGAGATAGGAAAATGTAACCCTAATCTCAAATAGTGAAACATGATTCTTTTAAACTATGATCATGACCCTTGATCCAATATTTTGATCTAGGATCTGACTCAAGGGGTTGATCTACTCTTTCTTGGAATCTATACTCCAAATACTCATTTTGAAAGGTACACTATTATATAACTCCTTCTTGATTGTATTTAAGATACTTTTATGTATCTATTGATTGTATACTTGGCTACTTACTTGGATGAGCTACTATTCCCTATGATTAGTCTTCCGTTTTTCTATACTATATTTTGAAAAACATGAAAACATAAATTGCATGCCCATTATGACTTCCCGTATATTGATAATGATGAAGATGTTGATAATGTTGATATTGGGTGCAAGTGACCCCCCTCATTGAGAGGTGGGACTTGTACATTGGCCTCCTACCACATATGGAGAGAAGGAGCCCCATAACTTCCCCCATCGCGTTGGGGTGATAAAGTCATACACAAATATAAAAGCATGCTTCTCGAATTACAACATAATGGGAACTCATAATAAAAATTGAATCATTTGAAAACTTGTCAAATAACTTTTGGTTCTTGCAAATTGCTTGTTATACTTTCAGAATATAAGTCCTTCCAAGTACACATATTTTCTTATAAATTGTTTTACTTGATTTTGATAGCGTACTGTGCAATTGCATGATTGTGTCTCAATTTTCTTGATTTTAGGCAATACAAATGGAATACTGAATAAGATCACTTCCGCACAAGGATATATTGGAAAGATATCCATATTGGGTTAGTTGTTCTTTAAATATCCAGTTTTTGAGTTATTATTTCTTATTGTATATGCCAGTGTGATATATCCTATCGGGCCACTCAGGGATGGGTGCTTCAATCCTCTTACTACTGTCTAGGCACTAGGACTGGGATTGGGGTAAGAATGGTTCCGTGACAGTTGGTATCAGAGCTTACACACTCCCATATACTTTAAGTAAATAATTTCTCAAGTCTCTTACACCCAAAAAACCCTAAAGTCCATAATGGTGAAAATTGAGGTGTCTAGGCTCAGGGTCCCGGTATAATTTCTCCTATCCGTCTTCACAGTGGCTGAGATTTCCCGCTCTACCTGTCCTTAATTGATCCAAAACTAGACCTAAAGGTTCTCATGTAAAACCCTAGAGAGTCTTCTGGAATCTCATCTCTTCTTTAAGGACTATCCTAAGACACCCATGTAAATGAAGATTAGGTAGTCTTCTCATCTACTCATGTGGTCATTTCTCGTTACCTTAACCACATGATGTCTTGATTATGGGTAGCATATGCATGGGAAAAATGAATATCACTAAATTTTGAAAGTTGATACCATGATCTGACCTTGATTTGAAAACTCAATTTTGATAGATGAATCTTGGATTAAAATACTCATGTATGACACCTAATATCAGAACACTCAAATTTGACTATATGCTTCCTATGTTTGAGGTGAAATAAGGATGACTTATACCTTATACCTTATTGTTGATGAGGTCCTTATTTGATTAAACCCATGTTGCCCTATTATTGATTAAACCTCAAACATAGTTAAGCAAATCTTTTCCTATTTGATACACATCATGACTAAGCCTGTGACTCACAAAATCATGATGTAAGACTATGATGCAAAAAGTAGTTTTCCTATTGACTATTGATGCCTTTTTGCAATCTCAATTTTGATATGATTATTATGGGCCTACATTTTACACAATTATGCTCTAATTCCTCGAATGCCAAATTGAAATCCTCAATTTCCAAATTATACCACTACCTTGATCATGAAAGGAAAGGAATGTGAATATTAAATTGGCTTTTTAAAATCTTGACATTATTTCCCTATTATCATCTTGAATTTTAATGTTATGACCTTGTAAAACATGCTTTGATTATTGGTACTCTCCCCATTTGAATAAGCTCAATGGATAATGACTAATGTCGGTAATGTGCTAGATTAGGGTAGTAGTTGACTCATGATTCCCCTAACCTAGGTCACATCCCTATTATGACTACCTCTAAATTTTCACCTTTTTGATTATTTACTGTTTGGAAAGGAATTCTCTTTCACCCTATTTGGACTGGTTGACCTAAGCCTAATCGGTTAAAACCATGGTTGATACTCGATCTTAAATGTTGATTTAATAATGACGATCTTGAAATATGAAAATGTTGACTAAAGCTTGTGGTTGATTTCCTAGATAGACCTAGGTCTGAATGATTCATCAACCTTGGAAACCATGATAATGAAATCTTGACATGTTGCTCAAATATTGCTTGAATAATGTTGCTTGAAATTGAATATAGATGAAGTGATCTGCCCTAGGGTCTAAAGAGGAATCCAAACCCTAGCTTCAAAATTCTAGACCTATGACTTTTAATCTCGACTCTTGATAATGATATATAATATTATGACTCACTATTATCAAATCTCAATAATGATACAAATCATATGTTCACATTATTTGGATCTACAGATCATACTAGATATATGACTAATGACTTCAAAATCCCAAATCTTGAAATTTTTGAAATGATGACTATTTTGACCCTCTTGATTTATGAATTAGGGTTTAGCTCTCATTAGGACTAGGGTGGGACCTCCCACTAGTTTTGAGCTCAAAATCATGATAATGAAAGTATGATGTTGTCTCGAAATGTTTAAATATGAAATCTCAAATCATGGATGTATAACCCCACCTATGCCAATGTAGAAGCTAGGACCCTAAGACATTGGGATTGAAAGTCACCTTGTACACTTGATTCAAGAACTCTATTTGTTTGACCTAAAATATGATCTCTCCGAATTTGTGACCAATAGGATGCTTTTCATATTTGTGACTCATATGATGATTTTGAACAATATATGCATTAACCTTGATACTCAATTGCTCGATGATGAAATGATGTTAGTACCAAGTTGATTATTAAATGGAAAATGGAATCCCAATTACAATTATTGGACTAGTTGAATTTTGAGGACATAATTTTGATTATATCATTGAGAATGTTCTATTAATTGAGGATATGATCTGGATTTAGATAATCCCAATATTTGAGGATAAGACGTAGATTTAGATAGTCCCAATTTTGAGGAAGTTTATGAATTTTGGGGACAAAATTCCTTTTTAAGGAGGGAAGGATGTGACAAAGTGAAACTTAGCATTATATGAACTAATTCCAATTTCACTCTCCTTATGCTCATTCATGGTGCCAAATCATTTTTCTTGGCTTTATAATCAATGTTGATACTCAAAATCGAAATATGGTGATCAATGTGGACTTTATACACATGATAACATCACAACTTTGATTAATTAATTACCTTGTCCAAATAAGAAAATTTTGATTCATCAAACTTCATCATATTGTTCTCAAACCTTTTCTAGATATTCTCCACATATTTGTGAAGCTATGATCCAAATTTCATATCATTTGGACATTTCTACTAAAGACTATGATTTATGGAAGTTTATGTGTTGAAAATCCATTTATTTGCCTCTTATTTGGGCCTTTTCCAAGTCAGCGATCCATGGCTCACTTTGGGGGTGAACCCCAGCCCTTGGATCATCCTCCACATGGATCAGGGCCCGATCCTACGACCACTGACCCTTCTTTAACCTCTCGTTGATTGCATGGAGGAGTAAATGAGCGAGATATGAGATCTCCCGCTCACGACCTCGATTTGAAAATCTGAGCAGATAAAATCGATGCTCTCATGATTTTGAACTTGTCAAACCCTATTTTGAACATCCTTATTACTCTCTCTAGCCACCAAAATGAGCTCGTTGCTCTCCCCTCTCACACTGATGGCCATGGTCATTTTCAAATCTCGATTTGTCCCTAAAACCCTAGCCTCAATTCTATATAAAGGGACCCCAATGCTTGCAATGACCTCGCCAAGCTTCGAACCTATTTTGCGTGACCTTCCCCACCTCTGGTCACCCCCATTTCCCCTTCCTCTTTGTGCGGCACCTCCACCTTCTGCTTTTTGGGCAACTCGCCCGCTCCTTCTCCTCTCCTCCTCTCCCCTGCCTTTGGCTCCCATCTAGTCCGCGGGGCCAAGCCGAACTCAGGCGGCGTTCTTGCTGCCACCATCGACCCCTCCTACTCCCAACCTCTATAAGTGCCGGAAGGCTCCTCGACCACACTTTCTGGACCTTACAGAAGCCTGCGCGAGGGAGGGTCCTACTAACTTCCGGTTCGGAAGGGAAACCAACCAGCCCAACGAACTGTTGAACAAACTGAGAAATCAAGCAGTGGACCGACAAATTGAAGTTTTGAACCGGACCCTAAACCTAACAAGCCACCTCACCTATGTGGATCAAACATGGCCATCCAACATGCATCGTACGACCACCCTTTTTCACAATTAAGGTATTTATATCCCCTCTCCGCTCAGAAATGCACTTAAATGTCAAGATTTTGTTTTAATTGTAGAAAACACACCCTAGCTCCAAATATTATGAACAAGTAGTCAATCTTGATCAGAAAAATCCAATGGATGCAATAAAAATACTTGCATAGTCTAATTCCTTGTGAACCTCATAGTTATCCCTAGTTTTGATCTCTTGCTCATAATGTTTTAATTAATGACTCTAATTTTAGTTCAATCTTTGGGAAACCCTAGTTCCTGATTCTAATGATCATATTGAGACACCAAATCGAATTTGACAAAATAAGAGTTAGATATAATCTTCTTAACTCATTACCCTAGAATATGAATCATTTACATTGAAGTAAGGATTACTCTTGATATGATGATGATTGACCTTCATTTTGCAAACCCCTTAATCATATGTCTGACCCATGAATCTCCCTGATCTAATTTTGAGTCCAATGATACTATATCATATTGAAAATGATCTAGAGATTTGAATGATGATGATAATAATTAGGGTTGACATGTGTTCCTAAATACACCTAGGTAGGTCATCAATTCTTGAAACATGCTCGATACTTGAATAAATGTTAGACATTTGGAAATATTGTTGATGACCTAACCCTAAGGTGGAGATAGGAAAAAGTAACCCTATTCTCAAATAATGAAACATGATTCTTTTAAACTATGATCCTGACCCTTGATAAATTATTTTGATCTAGGATCTGACTCAAGGGGTTGATCTACTCTTTCTTGGAATCTATACTCCAAATATTCATTTTGAAAGGTACGCTATTATATAACTCCATCTTTATTGTATTGAAGATACTTTTATGTATCTCTTGAGTGCATAATTGGCTACTTACTTGGATGAGCTACTGTTCCCTATGATTAGTCTTCTATTTTTCTATACTATATTTTGAAAAACATGAAAACATAAATTGCATGCCCATTATGACTGCCCATATATTGATAATGATGAAGATGTTGATAATGTTGATATTGGGTGCAAGCGACCCCCCTCATTGAAAGGTGGGACTTGTACATTGGCCTCCTACCTCATATGGAGAGAAGGAGCCCTGTGACTTCCCCCATCGTATTGGGGCGATAAAGTCACACACAAATATATAAGCATGCTTCTCGAATTACAGCATAATGGGAACTCGCAATAAAAATTGAATCATTTGAAAAATTTGTCAAATAACTTTTGGTTCTTGCAAATTGCTTGTTATACTTTCGGAATATAAGTCCTACCAAGTACACTTATTTTCTTATAAATTGTTTTACTTAATTTTGATTGTGTACCATGCAATTGCGTGATTGTGTCTCGATTTTCTTGATTATATGCAATACAAATGGAGTACTGAATAAGATCGCTTTTGCACTCTACATACTCTGATGACAAGGATATATTGGAAAGATATCCATATTGGGTTAGTTGTTCTTTAAATATCCAATTTTTGAGTTATTATTTCTTATTGTATATGCCAGTGTGATAGATCCTATTGGGCCACTCAGGGACAGGCGATTCAATCCTCTTACTACTATCTAGGCAGTAGGATTGGGATTGGGGTATGAACGGTTCCGTGACAGAGGGAGATCTGGAAGGTGATTTCTAGGGTGATTTTTGGGGAAGAACAATAAGAACAACATAAATAAAAAAGGGTTGTTATAGATTCGACTTGGTAAGTAGGTTTAACCCTTGATTCTTCCTTCTTTCCATTTCCCCTTGCTTGGAATACTTGATCCAACAAATTTGAGGTTTGGTTTAACCTCTAGTCTTCTTCTTCTACCTACAATAGATCCCATTTAGTGTTAAAAGGAAGAAGAAACCGTGGATTTTGCTAGGATTTGAATATGGATTCGAGATCTTCAGAGATGGGCTATGTTTTGAAGGTGTTTCACACCTTAGGGTGAGTGGGTACTTCCTTTAAATAGTAGATTGCATGAAAATGAGTTAAATTATCAATAATCTTTAATTGTTAGTATGTGAGTACAAACCCTAAGTTGCCTTTTGATCTAGCTTTTGCAAGATGATATGATATGGGTTATACCTCTGTTGTGATGAATTTCAGATTATGAAATCACATTAGAAATGATCGCAATCCATCTAAATGAGAATTCTTTAATGAATTGTAGAGGTTTCATGATTATACTAAAATCTAAGATTTTCGGCTATGACTAAAATTGTTGTATAATTGAATAAAGAAGTTTTCCTAGTTGAATCTCCTTTGTTACGAATGATTGTTTTATTTATATGCATATTACATATATGTCAGATAACATCTTGGATTTCATTCAATGATATCAATATATGCTTGATATATATCAGTAAGGAGGGTGAAACCCTAAATGAATGGAAAGTTGCAGGTTTGCAATTAGACATCTTGATTCAATGTTATTCTTGATGTATGATATATACAATTATTATTTGAGTAATTTGATAAGTGAATGAGGTAAATGAAACCCTAATGATAGGGTGTTCAGTGAAATGAGTATTGTGATATCAATGTTTCCCAGTTTGTGATGTGGTGATGCTTAACAGTTAGTTGTGGTAAATGTTATCAGAGGGTTTATGAAATGAATGGTTTACAAAGCTGAACAAAGATATGTTGATGTGATGATTAAATTGTGAATTTAAAGAGTGAATTAGACATGTAGACACCCTGAACACTGTAGAATACTCGCAGGATGAGGCCTGCGCTATGAGGAGGAAATGGTTTCCCAACTGGAGGTAGTCCAGATCGAGGTAAGCCAGAGCGCACCCGTACGGTGCGGGGGTCTTGACCAGTAGGGAAGACTCTTTACAATTGTGTGTTACCCAACACCAACTAGAGAGGCTGGTGGTACCTGTGTTACATGTTGAGTGATTAGTGGTCAGTAGGTCCACTGATGCACAATAAGCCTGAGGGCTTTGACTCACCGCCTGAGTACACAGGTTGAGAGGTGGAGTCTGAGATATCCGACCGCTCCTGTTAGCCTCCAAGAGGCAGATGTGCCGAAGCCCACTGTAGACGGGGTCTTACTCAAGAGATAGGCTTAGGAACCTGGGCATGCTTCTAAGACTTGTACAATGAGATCGTAGCTTGCTGTGATTCTTTCACATGTTGTGGTACACCTCATGTGGGTTCATGGCATAATAAGATGAATGAGAGGTTATATAAGTGTGCACAGTTATTCAATTATCCTTTGTATGTGTTTGAGTTATTAGTTCTCTTTGAGATTAATCAAGAATGTTCATAAATTGATTTACTCGTGTTGATATCTAGATTATCATGCCATATTTATGATTGTCAATGATTAGACTCTTTAAATCTTATAAATGTTATAATTGATATCAGTTGCTCAAAAGTATATATGTAATTATATTAGTGCTTTAGACTATTTCGTTGAAGTACTCATTCACTGAGCGAGTAAGCTCACCCCTCTACTCACAATTTTTAGGGAAACTACATGGACCTGAAGAAGGTCAAAGCATCAGAGTAGATCTACCATATGAGTTAAGTATGAGATTAGTTAAGTTCAGTCAGTCCCTGTCACTCTAGGTCCTTGTATAGATGTGAGAGCTTTGTAAATGATGTTTTGTATCTTTGTTTCCTTGATAAGAGAGAACGTATTTGTTTGTCATGTCGTATGTACATGGAAGTGTGAGAAACATAATGAATGTACATATGTGTATCATTAATGTTGAGATCATATTAGAGAAATAAAAGTTTAATTCTCTTCTAAAATTTGTTTATGTGATTGGATGCGAGAAAAACAAAGAGTTTGAAATGAAATAAAGAAAAAAAAGTAAGGGAGTGAACTTTGTATTAAGTATAATCCTCAAAATTATGCCCACATCTCATGATTAGTGGTAATCTTGGTCTGAGGGTGTGACATCTTTTTTGTATCAGAGCTTAGGCTGAGTCGTCGGGGACCATTAGGATAGAAAGTTAGAGTTATAAGTGTGGTAGATAGGAGGTGATGTGTCTATAGCTCTGGGAGGTCTGAGTATTTAGATACCCTGGCCCAGTATCTGAATACTTAGGTTGACCAGTATCAAGCTACTCTGTCTATTCTTCTCTGGAAGCCCTGGCCAGGTATGCAGAGGAAGGATGGGCTAGAGAGAAATCCTAGAAATATTAGGGTTAGAAGACAAGAAAGAAATGAATGGATTGAGCATAAGAATAGAATGTGATACAACTCTTGATTTATATTGCTTCTTTGATTGGAGATCAATAGAAATGTTCTTATATGTATGAATTCATATTATTAGTTTGTAGAATATGTATGGTTCTTTTAGATTGTTGTATATCATGAAGTTGATTCAGTTATTTGTTGTATCAAGTAGACGAAAGGTTATGTTTAAATGAGTTTACTCTAAGTGGATATTCTTTCCACATGTTTGATATTAATAGGAGTTAGTTAATCTTGAGTAGCTATTGGCTTCAGGACTATAGGTTCGGCCTAGTCCGGCTGGCAGGATGCGTTATTTGGATCTAATGACTCCTATTGAAAATATAATAAGAGTAGACTCTAGATAAATTAGACCCACATCATAGTGAGAATGTACATACACTAAGATGTTGGAACATATGGAAAAGATTAGAATATCTAAGAATTAGTTGGAACTGATATCTGAGATTCAACTTTGGAGTCTCATATGAGAAACCCTTAATTGGAAATAAAGGAATATGGCATATGGTTCATATTAAGTTTGATGATTACTATTATATGAACTTTAAATATGAAATATGAAATATGAAATAGATATGAGAAAAGTATGGAAGGGCCAAGATAGTAAGAATCAATAATGAGGAATGGATCATATAATCAAGTAAAATGCTTTTATGTACTCCAAAGCAAAGGAAAAATAGAAGAAAATAGTTAAGTATACAATAAGTACATAGAAGTGAAGAGTCTTCAGAAGAGTTTAAGTAAAGAGAATTAGATGAACATGTAAATCATAAGACTAGGATAACAAACTTAGATGAAACAAAGAGAATTGTTAGAAATGATGAGCTTGATTAAGGAATGAGGGCTATGATATAATTGAGAGCATGGAATGTATACCTTTGTTATGAAGTTTAATACATTCATACTTGCTACCTTTGGGGTTCTAAGTCTCTATAGAATAACAAACTAGTTTCTAAAATAAGAACAAAAGTGTATCTTAGAAAATGAATGAGTCATACAAAGGTAGACTATATTCAAGAAGGAAGAACTTGATTCAAATAGAAACTAAGTTGACCCATCCATGAGCCATTTGATTTAAAATGAAGGGTATGTAATGTATTAAACATGAGGTGAAACTATTAGAGAGGTTATTGATTTAGAATTTTAACTCCACATTAGTAAAAGGATAAAAAGAAATATGTGCAACATGGTATACATGAATAGAATTAGATGTTAAAAATGACAGGTAGAAGAGTAGTATATGGTAAGAGGATTATGGAAAGTAAGGAAGGGTTTGAAACATGATGGAGTGATATAGATTATAAAAGAAAGAGGTTAGGAGATTTAAGCTAGTGCTAATTGGTCAAGTATCCTTGTTGATAACTAATTAAACCTTCATACGAGAAATGTATTAAGGGATTGTTTGAAAATAAGAATTCTAAGTCTCAGAATCATCTTCTCTTTCATATATGATGCATAACCACCATGGTGGAGACATCTAGTGAATGTAATAATGACACACAATATGATGATGAAACCCTAGCAGGGTAAATTGAGAATGTAATCTATCTAAATGGCAAAGTAAGAGAAAATAAATTCAATTGATAAGATAAGGAAGACTTTAGTAAAACTTGTGAGATCCAAAGCTTGAATTTCAAATTAAGGGAGCAAAGTCACATCACAATAACATCATGCTACTGATAAGGACCATACCCTAGAATGTTTAGAGATTTAGTAGTTTAAGGGATGTCACTAGTGATTTGACCGTGAATACTAGCATCTCTATAAAACAAGATCATGAGATTAGCACTATGAGAAGTAAACTAGCACTGATAGTAATCCAAGGTTTAAAGGTATCTAATCTGAAAGGTAGATAAACAATATGGAAATGATTCAGAGCAAAGGATAAGAAATAGATTGGAAATTTAAGAGGTTTGATTTGAATAAAAGGAGAAGTGCAATATGAGAAAAGTGTAATCTAAAATAAATTCTTACATTGATAGAAAGAATGATGAATAATCTATTCTTACCTTCTATGTTTCAATTTTAGGGATGTTTATTCTATATGATCAAAATGAGAAGGATAAGCAATAAGAAGTAAGTAGTAATGAATGAGGAGATAAGAGAAAACAATGGCTTTCAGTAATACGTGAATTCATTTTTTAGAGGTGTAATTGTTGAAGGTATAATGAGGGATGTAATTTGGTTCTACGTGTGATTTTAGTGTACATGTGCAAGCAATATGTTAATTAAAGGTGTATGATAGTTGTAGTCATTCATACCAGTAATTCATCTTAGTATTGTAAAATTGTGGTATGGTGATATGGGTCAAATGATGATAAAACAAATGGAAGGTTACCCTGAATAAGGTAGTCTTACCTATTCACTCATATGAATAGACGGGATCATAACCATATTGTATTGATATGTAACCCTAATGAGGTATAGCTTGTTATACCTAGCTTTAATATAACTAAGTGATGGTAATTGGGTATGAATAGTCTTTGAATGACTAATACAATCATGGAGTACTCTGTTACTATTGTTGAAACCATAGTATGCTATAACATGATGGTTACACCTTGATTTATTTGTGGGTTCATACTTGAGAATAGTATGGAATGTGATGGCGATGCTTCACCTTATGCATCCATGATCCAATGGGGATGTCGTGAGTAATGTTTTGGGTATAAGTGTTGATTAGTAACATTAATATAATTTATCTTATTGGACCTAACTCTAATACAAGTAGATAAAGATGAATATTCATGTTTAACATTCTTATATGATGGAATGATGGTAAAATAACTCCTTAATATGATCATAACCTTAATATGTTAATTGGTTGTTATCATAGCCACATGGTTGATACTTTCTTATACTAAACCTGTGCATTATGTATACGATGAGGGTTAATTATATCTAAATTCCTTGTACATTGATGTGATAAGGAAAGGTTCTTAATGTTAATATAAACCTACTATGATTATTTATGAATATCTCCTAGCTCATAAATGCAATATTGTGTTGATCTGGTATATTATATGTAAGTGGTGTTGTTGAGCCTTGTTATAAGGCATGCGAAGTTAAAGCTGATCTTGTAGGGAATAGTATGATGGTCTTAATGACCTTTGGGCATGGTTGAGCCCTAGATGAGGTGTAATCCTCTTATGTAGATAAGGGTTGATACCCTGTAATATTGTGAAAAGGATTTATATCTTGTAATAGTATGATGACTAGTGTGACCTCATGAATGGAAAGTGAATAGTACCATGTTATGACGAGATGAGAAATTATGTTTCACACATTTTATATCTTTTAAAAATTGTGATTTGAAGAGGAACAAATGACTCAATGTTGAAAATAAAATTCTAGACTGTAGTATTCGAAAGCTTAAAAGGAGAGAGATGCCCCTAGTAAAGGTTTTTCAAAGGAATCATGTATAGAAGAAGTTACTTAGAAAATAGAATCAGAGATGTTTAACAAGTATCTTTTCCTCTTTTAGAAATTTCAATATGAAATTTTTATTAGAGGGGGAGAATTGTTACAACCCTTTCTTAGCTTTGCTGGTAATCGTAGAGCTTTAAGATAATCTTAATGCTTGGCATACGTTTGTTAGTAATATTCTATGTTGTGCTTTATCTTAACTGTGGTAACCTTAAATACATGTTTAGGAAATTCATAATGATGACTTAAGCATACTATATATAGCATTAACCCATACATGTGTGCAAGAAGAGAGTTAATGATATTGAAGGAAATAATAAATAAATGATTTTTTTTAGAATATTATCAAAATAATATTGTAGAATTATATATAATTCAATTATGAATCCAACAAAAAAAGAATGAACCAAATTGGAGTTAAAATGAGAGAGTTATGCCATTTTTAGTAAACATATACAGAGTACCGCAACCGCGGTCGACACCGCGACCGACGCTGCGTCGACACCACGACCGTAGTCTACATCGCGACGCTACGTCGACACCGCGGCCGATTCTGCGTCGACACTGTGACCGTGGTCTACACCGCGACCCACGACGCTACATTGATACCATGACCGATGCTGCGTCGACACCACGACCGACACTGCGTCGACACTGCGACCGCAGTCTACACCTCGACCCGAGATGCTGCGTCGACACCGCGACCGCGGCCAACGCGCCCAGGATAGCAAATTGTAAAACAATCTTATCTTGAGCTATACTTATCCATTTTCAATGAAATGAAGTGTGTTAGAACCACGATTCGATCCTCTATCTTCCCAGACAAGTCTCTCTATTAGGGGGCAATGTAGAAGGTGATTTCTAGGGAAATTTGTGGGGAAGAATGTTAAGAACAACAAAAATAAAAAAGGGTTGTTATAGATTTGACTTGGTAAGTAGGTTTAACCCATGATTCTTCCTACTTTCCATTTCCCCTTGCTTGGAATCCCTAATCCAACGAATTTGAGGTTTGGTTTAACCTTTGGTCTTCTTCTTCTACCTACAACATATCCCATTTAGGGTTTAAAGGAAGAAGAAACTGCCGATTTTGCTAGGATTTGGTTATGCATTCGAGATCTTCAGAGATAGTCTATGTTTTTAAGGTGTTTTCACACCTTAGGGTGAGTGGGTACTTCCTTTAAATAGTAAATGACATGAAAATGAGTTAAATTATCAATAATCTTTAATTGTTAGTATACGAGTACAAACCCTAAGTTGCTTTTTGATCTAATTTTTGCAAGATACTATGATATGGTTTATTCCTCTATTGTGATGAATTTCATATTATGAAATCACATTTGAAATGATCACAATCCATCTAAATGAGAATTCTTAAATTAATTGTAGAGGTTACATGATTATACATAAATCTAAGATATTTAGCTATGACTGAAATTGTTGTATAATTGAATAATGAAGTTTGCGTAGTTGAATCTCCTTTCTTATGAATGATTGTTTTATTTGTATGTGTATTACATATATGTTAGATAACATCTTGTATTTCATTCGAAGATATCAGTATTTGCTTGATATATATCAGTAAGGAGTGTGAAACCCTAAATGAATGGAAAGTTGCAGGTTTGCAATTAGACATCTTGATTCAGTGTTATTCTTGATGTATGATATATACAATTATTATGTGAGTAATGTGATAAGTGAATGAGGTAAATGAAACCCTAATGATAAGGTGTTCAGTGAAATGAGTATTGTGATATCAATGTTTCCCAGTTTGAGATGTGGTGATGCTTAATAGTTTAGTTGTGGTAAATGTTATCAAATGGTTTATGAAATGAATTGTTTACAAAGCTGAACAAAGATATATTCATGTGATGGTTAAATTGTGAATTATACATGTAGATGCCCTGAACACTGTATAATCCTTGCAGGATGAGGCCTACACTGTGAGGAGGAAACAATTTCCCGACTGGAGGTAGTCCAGATCGAGGTAAGACAGAGCACACCAATAGGGTGTAGGGGTCTTGACCAATAGGGCAGACTCCTTACAGTTGTGTGGTACCCAAAGGTATGCTACATTCTCGAGAAGTGGAAGGTTGGGAAGAAAGGAAGATCAAGTTCATACTCAACAATGCCACTTACCACCTCACACTAGCATAATTTGAAGCAATCTACAGATGACCAGTGGGTGGAGTATGCTTCACCTGCAATAACTTTGACTATGCTGTGTCTTGGAGGAAGATGAAAGACTAGCTAGAGGCATTCATTGTCAACTGGCACCATGCCTCAATGTTGGACATAGAGCATCCCTTTGTCCAAATTCTACATGCTGCCTAAGGAATACGACATTTCCAGGTCCACTCAAGGACAAAGGAAGCCACATAAGGTAGATATGCATGTTCTATGGGTGTTTCTCACACCTGGGAGAGATAAGATCGGCCTTGGGTCACTCTTCTTGTAGAACATGCTATCCGTGAAGAGGCAAGATCAGAGGAAGCCTCCAATTCACTTTGGGTGATTACTCACGCCTTGGGCTCCCCACCTTCACCTAGACCTCTCTAAGGCCGCCATCATCAAGATGTCCTTGACGCTCAACTTATAGCATTTTAAGTGGGCTAGCCTCATCTCTAAGTAAAAAGGGAAGGTGTATGCATGTTGCACCATCAATAGAGAGATGAAGGAAAGGTCTCTCTTGAAACCCATCTTCCTCCTTTGAGGAGTGTGGTTCCTTAGATGGCTAGCAAATGATGCATGACCGGTCACAGCGGGAGAGGATGAAGAGGAGGAGTCTGAGTCAGAAGAAGAAGAAAAAGAAGAAGAAGAAGAGAGTGAGGATGAAGATGAGGAGGATACCATAAATTTCACACAAAGGTAGTATCTACATAGGGTTCCATGTAGATACGCAATATCTAACTGCACATCTCCACCTCCTCCACTACTTGGAGATTCTTTCTTTACGGAGGGTATGTATGGGATGTTGTAGTCTACATATAAGGGACAATAGCAACAATCAGTCACCCTGACACATATACACAAGGTCCAAGAGTGGCTTTTATACCAGTAACATGTGATATACACCAACCATTGCTTTTCCTGGCCAACTAGGAGAACATGCACGCATACAACACATTGAGCACTACTAACAACCACTCCATGAACATTATTAGATCTAGGGCCATTTTGCTAGATACCCCCAACCACCTCCTATTCCAACAAACCCACCACATTCATTGGAACCTTCCCCTCCCCCACCCCTTGATTCTGAAATATAGGCGGGAAAGTTTCAACCACCATCCCCAACCTTCTGAGCACTTGGTACCCCCGTTCCACCTCATTGTTTGAATTTTGACTATGAGGACATTGTCAAGTTCAAGCTTAGGGGGTTTTATAATGACTTTATCTTTTTATCTTTTATTTTCTTTAAGTTCTTTTGTTTTTTCAAGTATATGATCCACATCTATCTAGTGCAATCATGGAGATTAATTGTCATGATTTCACCTATCATCAAAGATCAATGTCTTTTGTACCATTGCAATGAAACTTAAAACTTTTAAATGATCATATCTTGTTAAGCTGAATTTTCAAAGTTTAAGGAAACACCAACTAGATTAAGTGTATGGGTAAGTCATCTTGAGGACACTTAATATGAATGCAAATATTAATTTATCCAAGATCTATAGATGAGATGGTGTTTGAGCCCAAACTGACCAAACAACTAATAAGTCCTCAAAAGGGATTTTTAAAAAGAAACTCTAAGGTTACCATGTACATAGGTTAATAGTAGAGGGATATATCATAGTTTAAGATATGTATTGTCTCTTAATAATGTGATTCCGTCCACTTTTCTTGACATTTCATTCACCACCTTAAGATGATCAAGTATCCCAAATTATTTCCTCTTGATTGCATTGCATAACATGATAGGTAGCATGATATATAGTTTTTTTGGAGTGCATTAGTTATATATATATATATATATATATATATATATATATATATATATATATATATATATATATAGTTTCATATCAATTAGTTGCATAAAAAAATTCATGTAGATGGCGTTCTCTTTTTGCATCCTTCTTTCATTATGTATTTATGTAGCTTTCTCCTCAAATATGAAGTAAAAGGATCACATCCACATCCTTCCCAAATAAAAAAAAGACAGGTTGGATAAATGCCTTTGTATAACTCATCAATTGTGCTAAAATAAGAATACATAAAAATAGAAAGAAAATCAAATAACGAGAGAAAAAAGATGCCTTGAACTCAATCTGAAAATCATTCAAGGAGAAGTGAAAATAGTTACATATATTCATTGTTCTATTTTATGCATACTCATCAATCAGATGAGACTTTTAGTGCATGCATCATTCCACCACAATAGTAGGCATTAGGATTCAAGAATGTTATAGACTCATCATATTTTGTTTTTGTATAAATGATTCAGATGTTACTTGTGATTCTTTTTCATAGCAACATACTTCATTCCACTCATTTCTCTTTAGGGTAGGTCAAAATTGTTATTGATCCTCTCATTCACTTTTATATGGGGAGCTACTTCTGATACCATTGGTAGGTAGATAAGAACAATGTAGATAGAGAATCACACAATGCATCAAGCAGATGTCCTATTAACTATGATATTAACTGATCTATTGATATTATTTCATTGATCTTAGGGTGGATGTCTTTAATGAACATAATTCGATCACCGCAAAGTAGTTATTTGTTCAGTGGTTGGTAGGGGGCCAGTTTGGGACCGTTAGGTGGGGGTATTTGAGAAATGTAGTTAATATTGTTTATCCTCTTGCTAACTTATTTTAAACAAACAAAAAGGGAGTGTTGCTCAAGGGTGATCAATATTTAAGCTATGGGGTGTTTGATGCACTGAGTTTTATTCACTTTTCACTGGATATTTTCTCATGTATTTCATGCATTAGTGCTCATTTTGACATTAATTGTGCGTTATTAACCATTATTTGCATGTGAAACATTATTTCATTAAATAATAAGTATTTTGACTGTATTATGCCAATTTATCACATTTGATTTGGTTTTATGTTGATTTTTCCTCATTTCAGGTAATTTGAGCACTCACAAGGCAGCTCAGTGCTACTAACTTGAGGCAGAAATCGAACAAGGAACTTAAAGAAATCTTTGTGCTACTGAGATACCACTCGGTGCTACCAAGACATGGGTTGATGTCACTGAAATACTAAGTAAGTGCAATAGACTTATGGTCCATCAATAGCTCAGGTTTATCAATTTGCTGCCACCCATACTCAAGTCAGTAGTATCAACATTCATAAATAGATGAAGCCAAAACTTGCAAACTAGAAACTTGTGGCTACCAACCCACCTACCAGTAGTATTGGCACTCAACAAGAGGTTCGAGTCACCCAAAGACTCTATGCCATCGACATCCAGTTGGTGATACCGACTTTGCACGATCAGTGGAGATTGAAGATCAATCCTGATTCGACGATTGGGACTTAATGATGGCTCACTTACCACTTATGACCTAAGGGGAGTTTGATCAAACCTACGAATCCTATTCTATTCTACTACAACCGAGAACAGAGCTTAAAGAGGAGATGAAGGAGACAACCACATTTGGGATAATTCAAGAACCTCGAAAGAGCAAATTGGCAGCTCGAGTGTCGTTGATTGAGGCGTTCGCCAGAGGGGATCCTCCATACCAGTTTCTCCAAGGATGTACATTAGTTTCTATCTTTATAATGTTTTTTTTTCTCCTCCAAGTATGAGACAGTAGAAATCATGAAAGACTAATCCCCTAGTTCCTTAGGACTCCAGAGTAGTCCAGTATGCATTGTAATTGACTTCTATGATTCAATATAGTTATTTCTTTTAATTTTGAATTTAAATCTATGATTTATTAATGAAATGCCTATTCTTGATCACTATAGTCAATTACTCAGACCATTAATTGCTTCGGGAGAGGGATTAAGGGTTGGAAAGGTCGTAGATTGCATAGCTTATATCGTGCCTCAGGAGAGGGATTAAAGCTGTGAAGGGTACAACCCATAGGTATCACTAATGCACCTAGCTAATTCCTAAATTGCTATGGGAGTGGGATTTGTCTCAAATAGGTAGTATAATATGCTGGGGGAGTGGCTAATAATGGCTACATGTACTATTTCATGGTTAAGGGTAAATGCTTATTAATGAAATGGGATTAAATGCAATGTATACTATGCTAAAACTATAATCATGAAGAATCCACCAATCTATGATCACAATCCAATCAAGTTAATTTTCAATTCTTACAATTTGTTATAATCAAACAATGAAGCACATTTTCCATAGGCCTAGATGATTAGGCTATAGTAGTAGTAGTAGTCTCTGGAGTACATTTTCTTAAGTTTGACATTGGGGCCACATAGGCCTATACTACTCTACGTGCACACTTGCATTTTACACACATAGTTTAGCGATATCAGTTCATCATCATTCTTGATATTTAGGTCCAATTTACGATTAAGCCAATCCTACATTTAACCTAACCTTAATATTGGCTCTTATATTTTTATATTGATCTATATGTCTGCATTGGGCTCTGATTCAATTTTCACAATTTTCTAGTTTTTGTAAAATTTTCTAAAATTAGTATGAGGCTAAAAGCACTTATTCATGATTTAATGATGAAAACCTTGTATTTAGGTATATACTCACATTAGAGTTCAAAAATAGGTTTCAATCATGATTAGGATTCTATGATAATTTTCTGAAAATAAATTATACTTGGATAGTATTTATTTCATTGAACCCTAAAACCAACCATTATATCATGTACAACCAGTTATAAAATGATTAATATAAGTGTTTAATACAAAACTATAAATTTTCTAAATCCATGCATATTTTGGGGTATATCGAACATGGAAGCTATTTCCTATAGATTTTCTAAGAAAGAGCTATTTTTTGGAAATATATCATGATTTACCTATGTGGGATTTGTTTGGGTCATTGGATCCTCTTCCAGGAAGTACATATGATTGCCACATCAAAATTAGAGAGGGAAGCGGCTCAGTGCCTCTAAACTCGACCGGTTCGTGATCTAGTGAGACCAGTTGATCTAGCGCCTGGACCACTCTCACCTTCTCCTTCCCTCGATAATGTTCTTTCACCCTATATTGTACATATCAGTGACAGAACTCCCTATGGCTCTGCTCAACGGATGGGGGCACCCTGATCAGACTCCATCACTTCTACATTAGGGACTGCTTCATGGGTAGATCCTTACTTGGCATGCAATGGGACTCCAATGACTAGAGGCTAGTCTATCTTATCTACTGCCAATTAGCTCTAACAATGAGTCCTTGATGCACACACAAATTATCATTCTTTTACTATCTAATTTGGTGATTTTCGTTGTCAGTTGATATTAATTGAATATATTTTCATATATATTTACCAAATTAGTATAAAATCAGTCATGCATCAATTCTTCCAATTTTGAATGCATTTGGCATTTAATTTGTATATTTTAATTATTGCTATAATTATCGTCCCTAACATTGCTTATATTATTGCTAATAATTATTATTTACTGGAGCAAAGTCGTCGACTTGCAACTCTGTGGTACCGACATGGCATTGAATTATGAAGATTTTAATGTTTCATATCAAGAAGGAAACAATTTTTTTTTGTAAAAAGTGGGTGGTACCAACTTCCAGCAACATATCAAGAAGGAAACAATTTTTTTTTTGTAAAAAGTGGGTGGTACCAACTTCCAAGTTGCTGGAACTAACACAGGTGCTGACAACCAAGATCAAATATATTAAATCCAATTGTTATTGTTATGTTTCAATACATTTAGGTCCTATCTAAACCTAAACATATATAATGGGTGGAAAGGGCACCACTAGAAGGGGATCTTCAAGATCTATCACATGGGGACGACATGAATAGAGAAAGGAGGGAGAAATGTGAAGGAACCATACCCGAAGGACCTCAGAGATGTTTGGAAAAGAAAATGATGACAAATCTTCTCGTTCTTCTCCTGATCCGTTCTGTAACCCTATCTCCTATTTACTATATCTCAAAATTCATGTTTTACATCTTCTCGATTTACTGTGATACCATACCATCTATTTTTAGCCAAAACCTTTTCCCCAAGACCCAAGATTAGCCCGACATATTATTGTGACTAGATTCATAATTTATAACGTGATTTTATCATTTTGAACTTGAAGTTGTGATCTTAATATTGATTTGTTAATGCTTGATCAGCATAATCAAAGTGTTATATTTCTAATTACTTCGAGAGAGGGGTTAGAAGTGAGAAAAATCATAATTTCACATAGATAATAACGTGCTTCGAGAGAGGGATAGCAACTATGAGGGTATAATCCAGAGAGAGTTATTAATCACTAATATTATGTTCCTAAACTACTATGAGAGTGGGGTTTAGCATAATTTAGGTAGTTCATTATGCTGCGAGAGCGGGTAATGTTAGCTACAGATCTCTAGTTCAGGTTTAATGACAATTTATTATAAATAAAGAAAATCTGATTGCAAAGTGTGTCGTGGTGAAACTGTAAGTTCTAGGGAATTCTTAAATCTTGTTTACAATCACTCTTAATTGAGTTTTCTCAATTCTCGTATTTAGTTCAATCATCCAAATAAACACTTTTGTTCAGGTTAGCTGATTAGTTCTTAGTTAGTAGTAGTCTATGGTGTATGATTCCTTGAGTTCGACAACTCAGACCTCATAGGCCTATATTAAATGACACATGCACTTGCATTTTACACACACATTCCATGTGTGTTAATCCTCCAGGCACTCTCTTTTGAAATATCACCGGAGATGAATTCATATGCTCTAGGAGTGGACTTGCAAGGAGAAACAAAGGAATGTGGGTTTTTGTCTCTATTGAGTCGAGGGTACACCAATGGCTGCTCTCACTGGCTAAGGGTAACTGAGTTCTCCAGACGTTAAGGGTCCTAGTGATGGCGAGCGAGCTTGAAGAAGGGTGGGAAAGGCAAGTTTGGTTCCCTTTCTCAAAGTGTTTTTCCTCTCCACTAGAGATAGTGGTTAAGTCTACAAGGAAAAGAGATTTCTTAAAGCACTCTTACATGATAGAAGAAACTAAGGTCTCTCCCCCCAACTTGACATCCATCTACAACAAGGTCGAGGAAGATGATGGCAAATACCTCTACAAAAACTGATGGAAAGGTGAGTGTGTGGGGTTGCATTTCCCCTTCCTTGAGTTATTTTCTATGATCAGGGAGTCACTACTCCAACGATGGCAAATCATAGGTGTTAGTCATTCATCTCATACTTGCATGATTAGTACATCAGTAGATGAGGGGGAATACTTAGTCTTCTGCCCTGAGTAACTGGAGATAGAAGATGGTCGTTAGGTCATTAGATAAATAATAGACTGTGTGACACATTAATGTCATAGCGTGCATTGTCTCCCAGTAACTATCATCTTCAATGCACACATGGATCATTTTTTTTAAATTTTAGAACCTAAATAACTTGGATTCTGGAAGAATCATTTCTCCATTAAAATGTAACCACAGTTAGATCATCATTTAAGATACTTTTTATTAAGGTCAGTTACCAAAATTCCAATATTTGTTCAACTAACTTAATGCCTCAAGTAACCTCATAAACAATTGTATAAACCTTGAATACAAGTCTTTTAATCATCAACTCTTGGTCAAACAAATCCAACTTACATCAATTCACCACAACATGACTCAAGGTCTAAAAAAAATTGTTTAAATCAATGTGCAATTTAATTGGGCTCTTCACTTTATAAGTACCCAACATTGACTAGTTACTCGTGCTAACATATCCATGTACATAACTGGTCGTGGATAGAAATTATTAACCCCTTAATGTCTTGTGATCATATTTTGTGGGTCAGGATAATCCGTGGTTATATAAAAGTCACCCTGATTTTCAATTAACAAACTAAAAACAACCATGACCTTCAAATACTATATCAGGTAGGGAAACCCTAAAATATAGGTCATCATAGTGTTCCTACCTGCAAGATTAAGAAAATTTATCTTCACTGAGTTAAAACGATTGTTGAGTCTGGAAAACGATAGGTTATGTTGTTTTAGGCAAATTGTATGGTGAAATAGGGAAGATAGGTGAAAGAGAAAGTCACAATCTTTAATTTTATGAGTGATTGATATTGTTATAAGTCCCTGGTACTAAAACGTGTAGCAATAGTAACAATTTTTTGGAGATTGATTTTGAGACCCCAAGTATATGAGAACACATATGGAAT
Organism: Alisma plantago-aquatica; assembly: GCA_963693085.1. Taxonomy (NCBI): domain Eukaryota; kingdom Viridiplantae; phylum Streptophyta; class Magnoliopsida; order Alismatales; family Alismataceae; genus Alisma; species Alisma plantago-aquatica. Next base: position 433,333,387 of record OY856413.1, read on the forward strand.
ACAAATAGTATTGATAAGATTTGTATCTTCAGGAGCAATGCAAATGATTATATCATCGATACATTGGAAATTGTTCTGTTTACAGTTATTTGGAATCAAAGGTGTTCCTTATGGACCCATAATTTTATCATCCTAGTGAGGATAGATGTGACCAAAATGAACAGATCTGGTGATAAGGGATCACCTTGACGTAACCTATTTTTATGATTGAAGTATCCAAAAGGAGCACCATTCATAATGGTCTGAAGTGGCAGGTGTTGATGCAAGATGTGATCCAGTGTATCCATCTAGTTGGAAAGACGAACCCATCATGTAGTTGATGAGAGAGCTTGATTTTATGGAATGTAAAGTGAATATGGATTCTTAACCATAATGTATGCATCTTGGATATTTCAGTTATGTAAGAAGGCTCATTGTTGTTGTCTAAGGATATCTTATAAGTGGTGTTTCATCCTGATGCTAAGGGTTTTCACAATGATTTTGTAGAATGCATGGATGAGGATGATAGGTCTCAATTCATGAAAATTGTTGGGGAGATAGACTTTCTTGATGAGTGATATATTAGTTTGGATTAGGACTTTAATTTGGGGAGAGATATCACCATGTTAGTGAAATGTATTTGAAGAGGTTGTAAAAATTAGTACGTAAATGTTTGCACATATACTGATAGAAGTCTAGATAGAGGCCATTCGGAGTAGGGGATTTGTCTTCTCCCAAGTGGTCAAAAACTAGTTTAAAATTTGGAATCCAAGAAAATATTATTAAGTTTGTCCGGATTAGAGATGTGGTGTCATGGAACAATTTTCGTAGCAATCCCTATCCCACTGTACTTACAATTGTCAAGGGGATTGAAGCTCCTATCCCTGATTGGCCTGATTAATCTCACATAATCATATGCATAAAATAAAGTAACATCTCTAGTCATTCAACACAATAGTTTTTACATGGCATGTAGGAAACAAGATGAAACTTAAAAGGAGAGAAAAGCTAACTACAATAAAAGTTGCTACAACCCAATTACATATTAAGCTCCCATATTTGTAGATTTATTTGTAACATCCCTGGATTCTACCTTTCGTAAACCCCGTGGGGACAATAAGGCCAAATCCGAAAACGTTAACCAATCATATCAGAGAGTGATGTGGAATCATACTTACACACAAATGAACATTCAATTAAAAGCATACACCATAAACAATATCAATATTCAACATGTATATGTAACAAAATGAATTAATACAACACAAATTACAATTACATATTGAAAGGAGATTTTACTTAAGTATGAACATATATGCTAGGATCTACAATAGGTACAACCAATACAACTTTATCACATCCCGTCCTTTCACCCACACTAACTTTGAACCTAGAAAATACGTGAAACACCGAATCACCACAATGTTTTGTGTACATAGGTGAAAGATACATATATATTGTGCTTGCATATTTGAAAATTTGTGATAATTAGGTGAACACATATTTTTATATGTCTTTTGATGTGTTTGTACTACTAAGTGACATCACACTTCATTTTTCTCGCCCCTCGAGCTATGGGGATCCCCGCCCCTTGGGTTATGGGGATATGCCAACCTTCTATTTAGAAGGAGAGAGAGAGAAGGAGAGAGAGAATGTAAACACTTAGTATATACATACCATCCATATTCTTTGTTGTTCTTAGTGGCACAGGAATATACTATAATCATAGTACATCCAAGTAATATTCTCGGTGAGGAAAATAGTGGTGCAGAGCCCATACTCCTCATGAACTGGTACTCCAAGAGCCTTGATGTCACCCGTACCTCTCATGCGACTACTCTGGTAATCGACGACATATCTAGGATTTCACCACCTCCAGTCTGCTGTCAGTTCCTCTGCGACGGCGGTAAAAGGGCACACAACATCCTATCAAAATACTTCTAAAGCCTCGCTCACCTCCAACTCCAGATCAGTGGGCGAGGTCTCCAGTTGACAATCACCTTCATGGGGTGGCAGGCTAGATTGCTCGGTCTTCCTCTCTAATAGCGTTTTCTGAAGTGTGATCCCTTCAGCAGGTTTCCTGCTGCACGAAACTTGTTCTCCGTGAATTCTGAAGAGGAACATGGAGGAAGGATATGAAATCCTTTCCCTCGACTTACCTGCATATGCGGAAAGGTGCAGGAGGACAACTGCGAAACCAGTGTTCCCAATCATCTTCGATGGCCTGAAAAAGACTCACCCCAATACAAGAAGCTTCGTAATATACTTGAAGTCATCTCCGAATCTCTTCCATGCCTTCCTTCTCTTCACTCACTCTCCCGTTCTCGTTGAAGGAGACATAATGTAAGTAGGTTCCCTGCTGCCGTCGAATGGCCACGATGGTAGCATACTCCTCTTAGAACCCCTCTATCTCCAGAGGTCACTTGCTGTTAGACCCTCAGGATCTGCTAGTCCAGTTTTCATAGGGAGTATGCTACACCTAACATATGATGCTGCCACGTATCTCACGAAATTGATCCTAATGTATCAACTATATCTGTGAGTACACGTGTTTAAAGATGCAACCAGGAGTAGCCTATTCCTCTGAAAACCGGGACCAGCAGATCTTTTCTCGCTGTTAGAAGCAACATAGAAAGGATGAAGAGGTCGAAACTATTAACACCCAGTTAACCTCCATTCTCGCAAGACACGAGTCAATTAAATGCCCCTTAACTTTTGGATCTGAGGAGTGCTATACTGCTATATATGGAACAACTTGCAGCCTTAAATATCTAGCAATCGAGCTGCCTTCTCCACAGAAATAGGTGGGAGACGAAGTCTCCCTTCTGAGATCAGTATAGGGGACAATCCAAGATTGGGCCATGTTGTTAGGCTTTGGGTTGCGCTCAAGCAAAAGGAAAATAAGCCAACATGACACCCCACAATCTAAATACTAAATGGTTAAAGACTAAAGTCTGACAATATTTATATCATGGATGTCTTCCACTTCAAACAATTATATTCCTCTATAGCCAGTGGTGGATTCAGGGGGGTCAAGCAGCGGCACGTGCCCTCCTCTATTTTTGAATTTTAAAAAAATATATATAATATATATTTTACATGGTATCATAATTAATATTTATTTTCATATGTTATCTATAATACACATTTATATATGATGTCATAATTTATAGACTTTTAACAACAATTAATGTCATTACAAATGTGATATAAATAACAAAACACAAAAATAAACACATGAATATAAGACAAGTTTCATATAAATAGTGATGTTTTCTTACTTTTGTAAATAAAGTTTGATATTTATGAAATTATATTAATTCAAATAAATATATTGAAAATATATAACGAATACATACATTTATGTCAATTAACTAGGTATAAATATACCCATGTATATTGACTAAATAAACAACCTAACATGGATAGTTAGTGGTATACTTTATTAGAATGTCAAAATTCTTATATCATGTATAAATAATTAAGTATATACCAAGTATAGTTAGTACTTAGTTATATTTGTGTATAGTTTGCTTGTGCTGATGATTTAGGATGATTTTTCTCTAGTTTGGGTATAATAAATGCTAAAATAGACAAAAAATTACTCAATATTTATAACTTATTTTAGTTTATGGTTTTACAATATATTTTAATAATGTTTTGAAAACACATGCTTTTATATTTTTAAAACATCAAATGTATTTGGTAAAATAATGACACATCATGTATTATTATATGATAAATGTGTAAAATAATAAAACATTAAATAATACAAAAATAGTGATAAATTATTTCATATTATTTATTCTTTATGATATGACAATTAGTGAAATGTTGGTTTTTTTATTGTATTAGATAACCTAGAATCTACAACATGTCTTAAACATTAATGTCTCACTTAGTCAAACATTTTGTCTTTTCTAATAGATTGGCTATCCAATCATACTTTTATATGGAATTTTATACAAATGTTGTTTCTCTAAATTACACATATTATTTTATTATAATGTAAAATAATTAATTTGGTGTTTCATTTATTTTCAACATTAGATATATTTATTATTCAATAATGAATAAAGTTTTCATGACATGTATTCAATTTTTAGGTAAAAACAATGAATACGTTAATGGCATGATGTCTAAATTGTTTAGATTAAACTTATTATATTATTTATCTCTCAACTGATATAATATAATTATTACAAGGTATCAATTTTACAATTCATTTTTTTTTAATTCTATGTTAATGTTAATTTTGAATTATTAGACTTGTCAAAATCATCACATTCAAAATTGTTTGCACAATCTTAGAAAATAAATAATATTCTACAAATAATGTTGAACATAAAATACACATGGTTTTGTTAAAATGACCTACATTCGTGAGGAAATAATTTAAAAAAGTGGTGGTCTCATACAAGAATAGTTATATATTTTTTCTATTAGTGGTTGTGATTTAAATTGTATTTTTAATGTGAATAAGATATTATAAGATACATAATCTTTGTTAATAATATATATAGATATATGATTATTCTAATCGTACATGAAAATTAGGTAGTCCACAAAGTAGGGAGCTATATCCTCAGTTTTTTTGTCGATGTAAGATCCATCAATTTTTCTATCCAAATCAAGATAAATGAGTAATAATAAGTCTTTGGGATAAGTCGATGCTCTCTTTGTATCATTGCAATAATTGAGAAATTGTTTAATTATGATGTAAATAAAGAAATATAAATTTAATATGAATTTTTGATGCTACTTCATATGTGCCCCCCTTCATAATGGGGCTGGTTTCGCCACTATCTATAGTAATGTCTATACATCATGATACTTCAGATATAGGATGAAAAATAATAAGGTAGCTTCTATTAAATTTTAGAACTCAAAATCCAACACTTGGTCATGCAATCAAATTATTCAAATGACCTTCTAAATATATGTGTAAACCTTAGATTAATTTCAACTAATTATCAAATCTTGATCCAAAAAGTCCATACACATTTGTAACAACCATAACATACCTCAAGGCTCATCATTTGGCTTCTCGAATTCATTATGAATACTAAATGGACCTCTTGGTCTCTTAAGTACCCAAGTCATTTAATAATAAAAAATATAGATTCATCATATAAATGAACTCAATTTGATATCATAACCATCATAGACATCTTTTATTACACTTTTCAAGGCTAACATTATTAGAATCCAAATGATACTTTTTTTTCAATTTGGTATGAACTATCTACATACATTTTACGGTCCTCATATGTAATATTGCGTATCAGAATCTTAAGATCAAGGTTATCAGATTATTAGTGTAGCTTTAAACCTTCTAGCACAGTTCGATGGATAAAGGGACAAGAGTAGAGTCTTCATTATTTTCCTAAATAAAAAATCATGACCCAATGTCAATGCGAAGACAATAAGTATGATTATGAAAAACATGAAACAATATATGTATATTTGAAAGGAAATAACCACTTGGCATATTTTTAAGAAACAAATATTACCAAATAGATAACATTCACGTTCTCAACAAGTAAAGATTCCAAAATAGTTCATAATATAAACCAAATAAGAGTCAATCACCTCACATTTATGAGAGTGGGTGGAAAGACTAACAAAGTGCCACTTAACCTTAAGGGAATGGCCATTGTGCCACCTAACCCTAAGGCAAAGGCAAGGATTTCCACTTGACCCCTGACAACGGTAAGGGGAAAGATTTAAAAGTTTGATAGAAAGGAAACAAGGGGAGTATATCGCAAATCCAGTTATCAAATAAAAGAATAACCAATCTAAATATTGAATTTTGAAATAGTAGTTTCTAAGAAAAGTGGTAGCTAATGCAAGAAATATGGGCAAGCATTCTAGTCATACATATTTACATATACATTACATCACATCAATCATGGTCAAGAGAATTTAGTACACATACATTTCAAGAAAATATTAATGCACATACACCAAGATGAAAGAGATCAGGAAGAAAGGTCAAGACCTGTTCAAAGGATCATGGTCATGATTTGATGTTCAAGAATTTTTGTCAACTAGAAAGATTTCATAACTTGTCAACAAGATTAGATATCCACCGTAGTCATGTGCATAGATGACCACGGTCATTGGAGCATCAAGAGTCCCATAATATTAAGTCTCAAATCTGTACTATATAGTTTGAGATTAAGATTCAAACAAAAAATCCAATACTAATTCCACAAGATTTCCTGCCAATATAGTCAAGATTAGATAAAGTTATAATCTTTGATTTGAAAGTCACCACTAAAGTTTGTTAGTGAATAACTTTAGGAAAGGATCAATAATTGAATGTTGAGTGTATTTCCAGTGCGTTTGGCTCGCTCTTGCGGTCAAAATGGATTATAGGTTTGACCATTTTTGATATTGTATGAAGAAGCTAAGATCATGGCAAGAACTTTTAGAGAGAGAGTATACTTGATGAGAGAGATAGCAAGGTGGTGAGCTACGTGAATGGTAGCAATGGGGCTGTCCCTAATTGGAAAAAATAGCAACAAGGCAAGAGAGTAAGAACTAGGGTAGGGTTGTGTTTGTGGGGGGAAAATGGACTCGGTGTGGATCTTATATACGCATGAGGGTCTAGGGTTAAGGCATCTATTGCCCCAAAAGCTCCATGGTAGTGCCCATATTTTGGAGCTTTGAATATTTATAAATACTCAAGTATAGGAAAAGAATATACACTAATATGGTGCACTTCTGGAGACGATTACAACACACCCTTAAAGATGCAAAATAGATCAAAGATGAGAGAGAATCGGGATCCTGAAGATATAGCCCCCCCATCCACGTCTATTGTAGAAACCACCCAAGGTAGGGGATGAGCCACCCTATATGGATGGGGGTGCGGCCCAATAAGCCAAACATGTGCTATTAAGCAAGAAAAGGCAATTTAAGAAGCCATTTTCAAGATTTTTTTATAGGGATCTACGAAGCTCCATTTGGGCTTAAATTTGAACACACGGCTTATTAGTTTAGAATATTCACAATAATTTTGGTATTAAATGGATAAAGTTATATATGAAAATGATTGGAAGGAGTATCAAGTGAAAATCTATGTGTATTTTCATATACACAAGGTATAAATATGCATCAAATGTTCAAAAAAGAGTCACAAACTTACCAATTGATCCAAAGATGATAAAGTGTAGTCTATTGTCAAAAATAAAGGCAATTAAATATAAATTATTTGAAATATTCAGACTCACTTTATCACAACTCTCCCTCCTTCAAGGTAATTTTGTCCCCAAACTTTCATAATTATAATCATGTTGTAATCAAAAGTCACTTATAAACTTTTATTGATTGACTAGGGGTCATAGTTCATGGTAGAGTTCAAATTCAAGTAATTTATATACCGAGTAAAGATCCAGATCAAGAGTTAAGGTTAGATGTCATGGATCAAATGGGGTCATGATCACATGAAATTGCAAATTGAGGGTCAAGATTGGAATATAACATATTTTTTTCCAACCATTAGAAGTAGGGTAACATTTTCTATTTAAACACTAGTTGTGATCGTTAATCCAAACAATAATCTAGCACAATTTTGAGACTCGACTTCTAGAAATCAAGGATTTTCAATGTTGATGAATGACTGGACCTAGGTCATTTTAAGAAATTAACCCTATAATCTAAAATATCATCCTCAAATTTATCATCGTGTCAACGTCTCAGGATCTAACTTTTTGGGTCAAATGTCAAAAATTTGGGTAATAAAATTTTAGATCAAATGAATAGAGCTCTTGTTCAAGAGTAATATATGACTATCAATTCCATCATTTAAGGGTCCTAGCTTCTGCATGGCCTGGATGGGGTTATATATCCATGATAGATATTTCACATTTTGAAAATTCGAGATAAACATCATATTTCAATATTGTGATTTCATGCTCAAAATCAATGGAGGGTCCCACCCTAGTCCACATGCGAGTTACACCCTAAATCATAAATTGAGTGAATTCACAATCATTTTTTCAACATCTTGACTTCTGAAAATATGAATGTCACTAGCTTTATATTAAGGGTGATCTCAAGATCCACACATGGTGAATATAGGAGTCACAAAATATCAAGATCCATAACCAGGAGTCAAGATTTTGTACATCAATATCGAGACTCAAAGTTTGGACATCAAGTTCATAGTTCCAAACATTTCGAAGCTAGGGTTTAGGTTCCCATTTGGACCTTAGGGTAGATCATTCATCCATTTTCATCAATAGAAGAAAAATCAGGAAACATTTTGTGATATCAATAACCAATTTTCATTACCATGGTATCGAGATTTGATGATCTAACACTACGTCTGTGTAGGAATTTAGCCACAAAATATAGTCTACATTGTATTTAAATTGAGATTCTAGACCAAGTATCATTATTGTCATAGACCTAACTTATTAGAGTCTTAGGTCAAGGAATCGAATTGGGTGAAAGAGGCTACCTTTACAAACTCTAAATAATCAACAAGATGACAATTTTGATGCAGTCATGAACATGAATGTGATCAATGTTAGGGGAGTTATAAATCAACAACTACCCTAATCTACAACATTTGTACTCATATAAAACGTTGATCATAGCAAAAGGGGGGTATAAATTATCAAATTATACTTCATAGGGTCATGAGACAAAAGATCGACATCATAATAGGGCAAACATATTTCAAGATTTTGCAAATTTCAGATCACAATATATCTCCCTTCTTTTTATAGATCAAGGAAAGGGATGTCTACTGGAAATAGAGAAGTCAAAATGAGAACTAAAGAATTTAAGCATAACCGACTTCATATGATTCTTATTTTTAAAAAATTGAGTCTTATAAAGAAGCATAATAGTCAATAGTAAAGTCACCTCTTGTAACAAGTCTTCACATCAATCTAGGGGTCTAAAGGCATAGTCATATCAAGGTATAGGGCATGATGAATATCAATAGAGAAAGATTTGTATAATCTTTTTTGAGGTTTGATTAAAAATGGGGGCAACATAGGTTCAACCAATAGAGACCTAATCAACCATGAGGTGTAAAACATGAATTCCACCTTAGTTTACCATATTATAATTTCATTTCAATTACAAAAAAAACATTTATATTTGATTTGGTGATATTGAATTTGGAAAAAAAACACACACAAGTACATCACATTCAAGAGTACTTTCATATATCAACTAGGGATTTTAGTTTATGATCAAATCATGGCACACTATCAAAATTATTTTTCTTCTCATATTTTAGTTGTTACCCATGCTACCCAAAATTGGGAGAGTAAAAGTTGAACAATACACTCTATCAGATATGAGAAGTCATCCTACTACTTTCTAATATGTGTCTAGTGGTAATCCTTAAAGGAAATTAGATGTGGAGCGAGATGACTCTCTAGGGTTCAAGAAAATCCTTTCTAGATTGAATTTGGCCAGGTAGATTGGAGAACCTCAACCACCATTATGAGACAAATAGATGGTGACTATTAGCCAAAACCTCGATCCTAGCCATATCTCCATTAAGGATTTTTAATATTTCCTTGGTTCAAGAGATATGGAGAAGTCATTTTATGAATGCATATGGAAGTGTGTACACTCTGATAGCAAATGTCACAAAATAGTTTTTACTCTAGTCCCAATCTCACTGCCAAGGTAGTGCTAAAGGGGATTGAAGCACACATACCTGATTGACCCAATTAATCTCACATAATCTTATGTATAAAATCAAATAACATCTCTTACTATTGAAAATGAACCACAATAGTTTTTACATGGCTTTAGGATACAAGATAAAAACATAAAATGAGAGAAAAAACTAACTACGACAAAAATTGGTACTATAGATTACATATTAAGCTCCCATGTTTGAAAATTTATTAGTGTAGCTTTAAATATTCTAGCATAGTTCAATGGATAAATGGACATGAGTTCGGTCTTCATTATTTACCTAATAAAAAATGATGACTCAATGTCAATGCAAAAACATGGAGTATGGTTATGAAAACCATGAAATAGTATATGTATATTCGAAAGGCAATAACCACTTGGTATATTTATAAGAAACAAATATTAACAAAGAGAGAACTTTCAAGTGCTCTAAAAAGTAAAGATTCCAAAAATTGGTAATATACTCTAAAGAAGAGTCAATCAGCTCATGCATACGAGAGTGGGTGGAAAGGCTAACAAGGTACGACTTAACCCTATGGGAAAGGCAAGGATTGCCACTGACTCCTACCAAAGGTAAGAGGAAAGGTTTATATGATTGATAGAAAGGAAACAAAGGGAGTATATTGAAAATCCAATTATCAAATAAAAGAACACACAATCTACATATAGAAATACAAAACACTAGTATGTAGGGAAGGTGATAGCTCATGCAAGTAATATATCCAAGTATTCTAGTCATGCATATGTACACATACATTATATCACATCAATAATGGCCAAGGGGATGTAGTACACATACCTTTCAAGAATATCTTCATACACAAATCCCAATTAGGGAGTAAGGTCAAGACTTGGTTGAAGGATCATGGTCAAGATTTGATGTTTGAGAATTTTAGTATCTAAACCAATAAGATCTAGGGTACTTGTTCCACATGACCGAAACAACTACCAAGATTTCACAACTTCCAAGAAGATGAGATATCCAACATACTCATGTGACTAGATGATTAAATAGGTGTTTAGAACATCAAAAAACCCATAATCCATATCAAGTTTCAAATTTGTATATAATGTTTGAGGTTACAACTCTAACAACAAATATGATACTAATTCCACAAGATTTCCTAATAATATGGTCAAGATTAGATAAAATTATAATCTTTGATTTGATGGTCACCATTAAAGTCCATTAGTAAGAAAAATTTAGAAAAGGATTAGGAATTAGATGATGAAATTATTTCCATTATCTTTGTCTTGCTCTTATAGTCAAAATGGTGTATAGGTTCGACCCTTTACAATATAGTATGAAGAATATATGACCATGGAAATAATATTTAGATTGAAAGAGAGAGTGTATGTGAGGGGAGAGAGAGAGAGTGCAAGGGCTGTGAGCTGCTCTAATGGCAGCAATGGCATCAGCCCTAATTGGGCGAAACTGAAACTAGGCAAGAGAGCAAGAACCAAGGGTAGGGTTGTGATTTGTGGGGAAAAAGAGGACTAGTCGAGGGTTCTATATAAACGTGAGGGCATAGGGTTAGGGAATATTCTGGAGCCAAAAGCTCCATGGTGGCACCCATGTTTTTGCAAATACTCAAGTATAGGCAAGAAAATATACACAAATATGGTGAGAATTCTCAAGATGATTCCATCACACCCTTAAACATGCAAAACAAATCAAAGATGAGAGAGAAGAATGTACCTAAAAATATGTGGCTCCCCTAGCCACGAATATCATAATAGTCACTGATGTTAGGGGATGACCCACCCAAACTGGCTTGGGGCACTTCCCAATAAGCCAAATCCATCCCGTTAAGTAAAAAAAGGTGATTTAAGAAGCTAGTTTAAGAATTTTTTATAGGCAGATAAGAAATTCTATTTGGGTTGAAATTTGGATTCAAGGCTTACAATATAGTCTAGAATATTCAAAAAAAGTTTGATATAAAAAATGTGAAGTTAGTTACGGAAATGATGCAAAGGAGTATGAAGTCAAAATATGTGTATTTTCATACACAAAATGTATAAATATGTATCAAATGTCCAAAAAAGAGTCAAAACTTGCCAATTGATCCAAAGATGATAAAGTGAAGTCTATAGTCAAGAATACATGGATTTGAATATAAATGATTTGAGATATGAAGATTCACTTTATCACATGTCGATAGGGAAAAGGGTGTCCCATTAGACATTGAAGTGTGTAGATATGTTGTGTTTATTATTCAAGAGATTCTCAAAATGTTCGATGATACATGATGTGATAATGTGTTTGTTGGTGGTGTCATGACCAAGGATGTTGATGATATAGATGGAGTTTTTCTTTTATTGTTGTTACAACATGTGTGGAAGAATTTGGTGTTTTTGTCTCCTTTTTTTACCCACTTGGTTTTGAATATTTGATTCCATATGATCTCATTCCCGAGAAGTAAATGTTCTATCCCTATTTTTACCATGAGGAAATGAGCCTAGTCTATCTTTGGATCATCATATCGTTGAATGTGTTCAATTTCTTTATGTGTAAGATCTTAGTTAATGTTACCAAAAGTAATATTTTTCTAGTTTTTGAGAGAATCTTTGACATTTTCATTTTTTTTGAATTTCCATTTTGGTTCAAGGTTTCTTGTGGTAAGGGCCAATCTCATAGAATGAGATTTTTGAAAGAAATATCCTAGATCCAAAATCTCAAAATTGAAATGTTTATGTCACCAAGGCTTGTATCGAGTGTCTAGGAGGATTCTAGTGGTCAAAGATGGACTTGATTAGGTTGAAGATAAAGCAATGGGTATAATTCCTCCCATTCTTGGGAGCAAAGAAATTGATCAAGATTTCCCCCCAAAACATCATAAGTTCCAAGTGTAAGTGGTATCGGAGGAAGATAGATAAGGAAATGAAAATTGTTGATAAAGTGATTGAAGGAATAGTCATGTCTCAGTGATTGTATCCATGTACTATGTAAGTATTAATGTTTTTGTGGTAGTTCTAGTGAGGTTGAAATCACCTTTAATTAAACATGGTGGAGTAGACAGAGTGCATGCTATTTTGTGAATTTTATCTAGAAAGTGTTGTTTTGCACGATTAAGGTCACCAAAGACGTCTGTTAATAACCAGGTGTGGTGGTAATTAATATTTTTGAAAGTGTACCTAATATTTTGATCTTGTAAACCATGGTGAAGGAGCTAAAAGTCTTCATTGTTAAAACCAATAATTATACCACCTTTGAAGAAATCGAGTGGTATATGTATCCATTCATTTATGTGCTTATTTAGTTGGAAAGGAGAAAGTGTGATTTTTGTCCCCTAAAGGGTGATTTTGTGGACTTTATGGGTTTATATGAATCTTATAGTTTCTCTACTTCTGTTGGCACTGGAGGCCCCATGGATACAATGATCATCTAAAGTGGATAGAAGATACTTTTATGGAAGGTTTATATTATGAGTTAGCTCTTCTAACAATTAAATGACTATATTGATAGGTTTTCTATTGTTCCACACCATATCGAGTTCAAGTTCAAATAATGCAATATTTGTGTTTAACATGGAATCGAATTGAATGCTAACTGGATCTCATGCCATGATGCAAAATCTCTTATACTATTCATAAAATGTTCTTGTACTTTTGGAGAATGTTGATCAATAATGTTTGATGTATGACCAGACAAAGCATGAAAAGTGTTCTAGTGGAAGAAGATGGGTGAAGGAACTATACTTGTGTCATTCAAAACTGAAAAGTTCTTGTACTTGTATGCCTCTGGGTGGTGATGAGTGATCAAAATTATTGGACCACATTAGGAACATTTGTGGTGAATCTCTTATGGATAGGATTGTGTGAAGATTTCAATTCTTCAATGACTTAATATTTTTTCCTGTCCTTTTTTTAGACTTGGTGAAGAATGGTAAGTGGTTGTTTTATTGTTAGGAAATGGGTTTAATACTTTGGCCATATTTAGATGTGTGGATTTGTAGTTGGGAGAAGGACGACGAGGTCGTTTGATGGTTTTTGGGCCATTTGGTAGAGATGGTAGATGGTTGTTGGATTGGTGGTCTTTGCTTCCCAAACTATCTTCCTATCATGGTAACACTTTAGGATGCCAGATGTAGATTATTTTTTTATGTTAGTAGTGCAAAATTAAGAGGCGGGATGAACTAATAGGTTAGAAAAGGTAGTGGGAATGTTTGAGGGGCTATCATCTATCATTTTAACAATGTATACAATTTCATAGAATCTGATCCCAAGGGTGATTGGAAGATCCATCTCTTGATTCCTAGAGAAAATGCAAACAACTTTAAAGTAGTTCAGATGTTGAAGGGTTACTGGTCTAACAACTTGTAGAGTGGATACAATGGAATGTGCTATTTCTCTAAAGATATCAATCTCCCATAAATGTAGAGGCAAATTTGAGATGGTAACCCATCCTAATCCACCCGAGGCCGTATGTGAAGCAATGTGGACATTTTGACCATTTATTGAGCAATGATTGGACATAGCTTTCACCATGTGGGATAATCATGTTTTTCCCAAAGATATGATCAAGTTTGACCCCTTTAGTGACATAATAAATGATATGAGAGGGTGAAAGGTCTTATGTTTAAGGTCAGTATGTCCCTAAATGAGATGTGCGATAGCATGAGTAACATTAATAATGTTGACAATGTTGTTATCAATGTTATTATCTAAGGTAACAAGGACACTATGTCTAGTAAAGTCCTTAAAAAGTTGCATATAGTTAGTAGGGATATTAATGGTGAAGTTCGTCACATATTTTAGGGTGGAGCTGGTCATGTTGGTGCAGGGGTATGTCACAAATGGTAAGGGGGAATCAACGGAAGGCAATGGAAGGGAGATAGAAGATATACAAAAAATAGTGGAAGTAGGTTGGTATAAATGATATGGTGGTATGGTGGAGATTGAAGTGATGGCTTAGTGATTACACAGAGGGGGGAAGATTACCACAATAGAGGATAGGGGAGACAAAATGGTTTGACACTCGATTGGTCTAGTAGTGGAAAGCATGGAATGGGTTTTTGGAAAGCCAGGAATCTTGAACGTCACCGCATGGGTGGGAAGACAGTTTACTAGAACATGGTTCAAATAAGTAATGATGTGACAAATGTTGGTTAGGTACGTACTTCTTGAGACAATTTAAATAATGCATCAAGATGGATTTTCTATGGACACAAATATGTTGATTGTCTTGGGACAAGAGTAGGACTAATGGCCATATCCCTTGCATGAAAAGCACAAAGCAGGAAAGGTGCAATGGTGTTTTACATGTCTAAACCTATATAACTTCTTGAATTTGATAGGCATATGAGTTGGTTTGTGACTTATATTGACCAAGACCCATTCAGTGGTGGTGTCAGTGGCAGAGGTGAATCAATTTGCAAGTGCGAGAAACGTGCAATGTACTTGAGAGGTGTACAAAAGAGGGAATGTTGTGGAATGAGTATGCTTAGTAAGATTTAGAAGATTAGTAGTAGTGGGTGTTAGTATGTAGTAGGTCAGGTATAGGATAGACCCTTGTTCCCTAAAGCGGATAATGTTTAGAGTGTAATAAAAAAGCACGATTAATGGTGATTGGATCTGATGTTACACACTTGAATAGAGACTGCTGAACCTCTTTAGTGTTGATGTTGATTTTATGACCTTGGTGTGATGAAGTTGTATCTTATGGATAAAAAAAAGTTGTAACTTGCAATGATTATTTGGATTCTTTAGTGGTTGATGCATCTACATAGAGATGATTAGCCTCCATGCCCGGGGGATCTTGGTGAGTGTCTCTCATGAATAGATGGCCTTATGATGAGTCCATGTTGAAGAGGTATGATTCACCCAAATCATGATAATATGGTATCAAATGTGTCAACATTTCCAGATGGTTATCCAATATTCGAATCTTGATGGTGTTGAGATCAAATGGTATCAAGGGAATGATTTATCCCTAGTTCAATCTCATTTGCTCAATCAAATCCACCCATTGTTTGAAGGATTTTCATTTGCATTCTCATCCTCCACGAATTGAATGCAAAATGTTCTATTACATGCCTTCATATCAATCCTAATGGGATCTATGTGAAAGTGGAGATACCTTCATGATCGAAGAAGAATGATTTAGGTGATGGTGTATTATCTAGGGTGATGTCGAGGAAGGTTGTTACTAAAATCATCTTTATGGATCTAGCTGATGGATTTTTTTTGACTGAGATAGTATGTTCTTTAATGTATTTGTACTACTAGCTACTTCTTCCAAATCTATGTGACGACTCCAACATGTTGTAGGGTGTTAGGTAGGAAAGTGACTGTTGAGAGGTATTGTGATATGAGTCCATTTGTTCATGTGTTGACTATCAAAAGGGCACATATAGATGTATTTTTATGTAAATATGATGTTCTTATATTTTCAACGCCTAGACCACACGCATGACTTCTAAATTTAAACTCTCACCTAAGTGTAGGTCCCAATTTTAGGAGGGGCTCTATGTGATGACCCTGATTTAAGGAGTGTGATATATGATATAGTACTTGAAGAAGTACCTTGAGTTCTATGAACTAATAATGAAACTTGAGGTATCATGTGGTAAACTAATGTACTCGAATGTGTGTTAGGATCATAAAAGGTATTCTTGGACTTGTTGGATCAAGGTCGAATGTTTTATAGACTTTGATCTTGAGTTACACACTTATTTATAAGGTTATTTGAGGAATGTATAACGTAATCATGTAATAGAACTTTTGTCTCAAACATTTCTAGATGAGATATTATATGAGAAGGGATCTATGTTTAAAAATAGATAGTGATTTGGGCTCCCTGTTGGAAGTTATTATGATTGGAAGATTGTATTGATTTTAATGAGTTAAAACTAAGTTCAATTTCCATATAATGTCATGAAGCCAACCCAATCAACAGAGGGGCATGGCTCTGTTAGTCATGACCTGACTGGATGGTGTGTCACACTAATGGCTATTGGATACATATGATGATTCAGAGATCGTCACCTACATTTTAAAAGGAGAAGTTTGTGAGGAGAACCTAACAAGTGGTTCGAAGTGTTTGGAGAGAGGTATTTGGATCCGTTGTGACGCCAGGAGAAACCCAATGACCCAAGCATCATAGTGTGTAGTTGTCCAAAGGGAGATATCCATCCCTCTCACTCTCAGCTCTCTCCACCCACAATGCAACAACAATGTTTAGTAACAACACCAAGTCATAGGAAGAGATTTTGGTGAGTATTGAGCGGGATAGATAACCAATAGAGGTGACCATTCCTCATTGATATATGTCTGATTCCATGATGCCTTTGAGCATCCTAACAAAACCCACTACTAGCGCATCTACGTTCACATTGTGGGGAGCTTGATTCTCATACCCACAATTTGTGAATAACACAACCAGGTTCAGTTGAAGGATACAGATCTTCTTGAGTTCTCAGATACACAAGATAAGTGTGGAGGGAAAAACCCAAGCCCACTCGACGTCTTAGGGTAGATCATTGGAGCCATTGATATGGGATGGCCCTATCTATCCTTTAAGCATTGCCGAAGGTGTAGTAATGTCTTTGCATATCCATGAGGATCCATCTCGGGTGGCAAGTACTTCTTTTACTGCCAGGATTCCTAGACATGACTCTACTTTTCGCCACTGAGAACCCAGGATGAAGACATGAAGTCTAAAGAAGAAGAAAAGAGGTGTCTAAGGGGAGTGTTATGGGACCTTATGCACTCTTTACCTCACCACAATGAGGTTAAGCACACATGGTAGTGTTATCTTTGGGAGAGGACATCCCAACCACTATGCATTCGTCACTGCTTCCTCCCTGTGTGCCAAAACTTCTATCACAAAAAGAGGATGAACTCTAATAACACAAAGAAGAGAAGGAAGTGAGTGAACTTGTTACAACCTATTCCTAGCTTTGTTGGTAATCCTAGAGTTTTAAGACAATCTTAATGCTTGGCATACTTTTGTTAGTAATATTCTATGTTGTGCTTTATCTTAACTTTGGTAACTTTAAATACTTGTTTGGGAAACTCATAATCATGACTTAAGAATACTATAAAGATTTGAGTTGGAGTTAATATAGCATTAACCCATACATGTGTGTAAGAAGAGAGTTAATGAAGTTGAAGGAAATAATTAATAAATGATTTTTATTTAAGAATATTATCAAAATGATATTGTAAGATTGTAGAGAATTTAATTATGAATCCAACAAAAAAAAGAATGAACCAAATCAGAGTTAAAATGAGATAGTTATGCCCTTTTTAGTAAACATGTACTGAGTACCACGACCAACGCTGCGTCGGCACCCTGACCGCGACCGCGACCGATGTTGTGTCGACACCGCGACCGCGACCGACGCCGCCCATGACAACGAATTGTAAAACGATCATATCTCGAGCAATACTTATCCATTTTTAAAGAAACGAAGTGCATTAGAACTACAATTCGATCCTCTATCATCTCATACACCTTTCTCTATGAGAGGGCGACCTGGAAGGCAATTTTTGGGGTGATTTTTGGAGGAAGAATATGAACAACGGAGGAAATCCAAAAGGGTTTCTATAGATTCGACTTGGTAAGTAGTTTTAACCATCGATTCTTCCTCCTCATTTCCCCTTTCTTGGAACCCTTGATCCAGTGATTTTGAGGTTGGATTAACCTCTGACCTTCATCTTCTACCTACATCATACCTCGTTTAGGGTTGAAAGGAAGAAGAAACCACAGATTTTGCTAGAGTTTTGACATGGATTTGAGAGTTTCAGAGATGGGTTACGTTTTTAAGGTGTTTTCACACCTTAGTGTGAGTGGGTACTTCCTTTAAATAGTAGATTGCACAAAAATGAGTTAAATCATCAATAATATTAAATTACTTAATATGCGAGTACAAGCACTAAGTTGGCTTTTTGATCTAGCTTTTGCAAGATGTTATGAAATGGATTATTTATCTATTGTGATGAATTTCAGATTATGAAATCACATTAGAAATGATTGCAATCCATATAAATGAGAATTCTTAAAGTAATTGACAAGGTTACTTGAATATAGTGAAATCTAAGATTTTCGTCTATGACTGAAATTGTTGTATAATTGAATAAAGAAGTTTGCCTAGTTGAGTCTCCTTGGTTACGAATGATTGTTTTATTTGTATGTGTATTACATATATGTTGGATAACATCTTGTATTTCATTTTATGATATCGATGTTTGGTTGATATATCAGTAAGGAGGTTGAAACCCTAAATGAATGGAAAGTTGGAGGTTTGCAATTAGACATCTTGATTCAATGTTATTCTTGATGTATGATGTATAAAATCCTTATGCGAGTTATGTGATAAGAAAATGAGGTAAATCAAACCCTAATGATAGGGTGTTCAGAGAAACGAGTATTGTGATATCAATGTTTCTCAGTTTGAGATGTGGTGATGCTTAATAGTTCAGTTGTGGTAAATGGTATCAGATGGTTTATGAAATGAACAGTTTACAAAGTTGAACAAGATATGTTGATGTGATGTTTAAATTGTGAATTTAAAAAGTGAATTAGACATATAGATGCCCTGAACACTATAGAATCCTCACAGGAGGAGGCTTGTGTTGTGAGGAGGAAACAGTTTCCTGAATGGAGGTAGTCCGGATTGAGGTAAGCTGGAGCGCACCAGTAGGGTGCGGGGGTCTTGACCAGTAGGGCAAACTCCTTACAATTGTGTGGTACCCAACACCAACAGGGGATTCCAGTGGTACCTGTGTTACATCTTGAGTGATTAGTGGTCAGTAGGTCTACTGATGCATAATAAGGTTGAGGGCTTTGACTCACCGCTTGAGTACCCAAGTTGAGAGGCAGAGTCTGAGATATCCGGTCGCTCCCATTAGCCACCGAGCAGACATGTCGAGGCCTGCTATAGACGGGGTCTTACTCAAGAGATAGGCTTAGGAACCCGGGTATGCTTCTAAGCCTTGTATAGTGAGATCGTAGCTTGCTGTGATTTTTTCACATATTGTGGTACACCTCATGTGGGTTCAGGGCATAATAAGATGAATGAGAGGTTAAACAAGTGTGCACAGTTATTCAATTATTCTTTGTATGTTTTTGAGTTATTAGTTCTCTTTATAATCAATCAAGCATGTTCATATATTGATTAACTCTTGTAGATGTCTAGAGTATTGTGCCATATTTATATTTGTGAAAAATTAGTCTCTTTAAAGATTACTACTGTTATAATTGATAATAATTTCTCAAAAGTATATTTGTAATTATATCAGTGCTTTAGACTGTTTCTTTAAAGTACTCATTCACTGAGTGAGTAGGCTCACCCCTCTACTCACAATTTTTAGGGAAACCACGTGGGCTGGAAGAAGATAAAAGCATTAGAGTAGATCTATCACATGAGTTAAGTATGAGATTAGTTAAGTTCAATCAGTCCCTGTCACTCTAGGTCCTTGTATAGATGTGAGAGAGTTGTAAATGATGTTTTGTATCTTTGTTTCCTTAATAAGAGAGAATGTATTTGATTATCGTGTCGTATGTACATGGAAGTGTGAGAAACATAATGAATGTATGGTTGCATATCATTAATGTTGAGATCATATTAGAGTAATAAAAGTTTAATTCTCTTGTAAAGTTTGTTTATGTGATTGGATGCGACAAAACAAAGAGTTTGAAATAAAGAAAAAGAAAAGTAAGGGAGTGAATTTTGTATTAAATATAATCCTCAAACTTATGCCCTAATCTCATGATTAGTGGTAATCTTGGGACGCGGGTGTTGACAGAACTGGTCTAGCTTCTACTCTAAATGAACTGGTATGTCCAATACACAACTAACTTGTCCAATCAGGACCAACCAGCCAAATTATATGCCGCCACCTCAGGTTGTGGGACCCAACACACAAGGTAAATATATTTTTGATTTCTAGAAAATGACATCAACTTAGAAAATGCTTATAAAATAGAATAGGTACCCAAATAATTCTCAAAAAATATCCATAGACTCAAAAAAATATATTAGGTATTATAAGATCCCCAGTTAGACTGTTGAGACGTTCTTATCAATGGAATTTAATTTCGATGTTAATAGGGATCATAATCAAAATAAATTGTATCTAGTTGATATTAATTCTTATAACATTCTAGTAGATCCTTAATGATGATTGAAACCCATATTTGTACTCTAAATGGAACAATATTCCCAATACTAGGTATTTTTCTATTAAAGACTAATTAGATGCTTTTAGCCCCATATTAATTCTAGAAAATATATAAAGCTTAAGAAAAATATGAAAATTGAACCACATCCTAATTTTGACATATTTACTAGTATGAAAATATCAGAAACATGTTTAATCTAAGTTCAAATATGGATTTGGTTGAACCCTAATCTAGACCTAAATACCATAATAATAACGAACCTTTTATTAGTGATGTTCTATTTCTATTAATCGGGTGACTACCAGATATCTATATGATCTTGAATATTATTAGGAATTTATAAATCGGTTACGTAGGACCATCCTCCTTGGTGACTATATAGTCCATTTGGACTAGAAGCCTATATTATGGTTGATATAATCTTGTTCACCTCTTGACATGTCTTAGATTCTTTTATAACCTTCTCAGTTTATGTACTCATTTTAGCTACATGTTTTTCAACTGAATAATCTTTCTAAATGTTTATGTCTTACAAATAACCTAGAACATAAATGATATGCTCATTATGAATGCATGAATGATGATGTTGATATTCGATACAATAGACCTCATCAAGTCAGAGAGAGGTAGCTTGTAAAATATTGTGACCTCCTCCTTAGAATGGAGAGATGGAGATAGGTTACCTCCCCCATATTTTTTGGGGCAATGGATCCATATAAGTTGTTGATATCAGCATAATGGGAAAACTCACAATAAAATATTGTGAAATAGACTAAGCCTTTTATTAAGTGTTATTATTATTTCATTATAAATCATGCCAATCAATATTTTTGTAATATTGTAAAGTTATACTTCCATACCTAGAATTTATGTCCTTATGGGCTCTATCTACTCAACATATTTATGTTGTCTGTTCCCACTATTTTAATAATTTTAGGTTCAAAGCTAGCATGGGAGAAAAGATAGAAAGTGAGAAATTGTACAAGTTGTACTCATTATGTGAGGTCCTAATTAGCTTACATGTATGGAATTGTAAAATATTGTATTCAATATGTAATTATCACTTCGAATAACACATGTTGTTTTATTATTATATCTTGAATTATGAGAAAGTAAGGGTATGCATCAATTTTGTTTTCCATTTATACTATGCTTTAGATTCCACATCGCACTCTGATATCTTCCATGGCTCATGGATTTTCCAATCATGCATTTGCAATCAAACTAGGCCACAAACTGTGCAAGGTCGTGTTGTGTTGTGGGGTCAGTGCCCAAGATGCATAGCAAGATAGGTTTTGATGCACGCCACCCACATGGAGGGGAGAGAGAGACAGAGAGAGAGGAAGAGATAGAGGGAATGGTAGAGAGAGGACACAAGAGAAAGAGAGGTTGATATGGGCCTTCAACACCCAATTCTACACTTCATGCGTCGCCTTCAACCTCTGACTAGGGTACAAAACCCAAGAGTGAAGGAGGTGTCATTGTGGATAGGTGACAGTGGGGTGGCTCTAGTGCTTGGGAGATCATGTGAGGGGAAAGAGCATGGTTTGGCAGTGCTAGTGGTGGTATTTGAAGGGGGTGAGGGGCTGAGGAAGGGTGTTAGGCTTGGAGGTAAGAGGGTCGATGGACATGGCATGAAAAAAGAGGGAGAAACTCCCTCCACTGCCTACCAA
Source organism: Alisma plantago-aquatica (assembly GCA_963693085.1). NCBI lineage: Eukaryota > Viridiplantae > Streptophyta > Magnoliopsida > Alismatales > Alismataceae > Alisma > Alisma plantago-aquatica. The sequence continues at coordinate 433,355,842 of OY856413.1, forward strand.
GGAACACCTAGCACCTCATAGGAGTCTGGTGTGGGACAATGGCTAGCAAGGATGGGTTGAGGAGAATGGGCAATCTACTGAGGAAGGGAGCGATGTATTAGCAAAGCTAATGTAGCAACAACTATTAGCATAAGGTGGGAAATGATCCCACAGTCGTTGGATCTTCCTTGCATCCATGACACACAGTTCCCAGGGATCATAACGAGCCCAAGAGGATTAAGGGGTAAACAAAGGGAAAAAGGGGGGAAGGGGCATCCGCGGGCCGCTTTCCCGATTTTTGGCCCAAAGTGATCGAATGAAGATAAGATGGACTAAAAGAGTAAAAATTATGTTCTTTCAGTCAATGATTTATAATGACCAAGTATCCCTCATCCATGCCTGCATTTTGGTTGAATTTATACCATTGGATGCATATAAGAATCCTCTAAATGATCAACATGAGTTGACAGGCAAGGGATGATCAAATGTGGGGTCAAAAAGTGATGAAAGACAGTAGTATTTAAAGTAGGTGAAACTTATGCCATATATTGAATTAAATGTCGCAGCCTTCTATATAATGATAAGATGAAATTTATTAAGCATCAAAACACATCAAAGTGGAATTGAAGGCAAGAGTAAGAAATGGAGCAAGCTTGAGATGAAAACACATAAATCAAGTGAGGGAAATATCCACTCCATCACAATTACATTCATGAGGCTTTAAGAAGGAATACAATCTGTTATACATGAAAGAAAAGATTAAGACCAACATGCAAGGTAAATTCGTTTTCAAAATCAAACACCATCCATTCAAAATATGCACACAAAAGGATTCCTTTTCCATAACCATGCAATCATCGGTCTCTCTCTCTCTCTCTCTCTCTCTCTCTATATATATATATATATAGTAAAGTCCTACAGAGATGTGAGGAAACAAACCTTATCCTAAACTGGGAAAAATGTCACTTTATGGTGACTGAAGGTGTTGTCCTCGGACATCGAGTAAGCGAAAGAGAAATCGAAGTAGACAAGGCAAAAATTGACGTCATCTCAAAGTTGTCACCACCCAAAGACATAAGGGGCGTACAAGCCTTCTTGGGTCATGCTGGTTCTACTGAATATTTATCAAAGATTTCTCGAAAATAGCAAAACACATGACATACCTATTGACCAAGGATGTTGATTTCAACTTTAACCAGGAATGCCTGCATAGCTTTACAACTTTGCAGAATGCTCTAATCTCAACACCCATTCTAAGAGCGCCTGACTGGTCACAACTTTTTGAAATAATGTGTAACACTAGTGACTATGCCATAGGGGATGTGCTGGGGAAGAGAATAGATAAAAAGCCATATGTCATATACTATGCATCCAAGATGTTAGATGAGGCGCAAAAGAATTATACCACCACCGAAAAGGAATTCTTAGCCGTCATCTACGCTTCTGAAAAATTTCATTCTTACTTAATTGGATCAAAGGTCGTAGTATATACAGACCACTCCCCCATCAAATATCTAATTCAGAAATAGGATACCAAACCCAGACTCATCCGCTGGGTACTAATGCTGCAAGAATTTGATCTTGAGATTAAAGAAAAGAGCGGAGTGGAAAATGTCATCGCTGACCACCTAAGTCGCATTGAGTCACAGGAGGATGATAATATACCTATCCGAGACTCCCTCCCCGACGACCAGCTTATGAAAATTACCACCAGATTCCCCTGGTATGCCTACATAGTGAACTATCTGGCCACATGAATCATTCACCCCTCCGCCTCTCACCACGATAAAAAGAAATTTCTCCATGGTGCTAAACAATACTACTGGGACGAACCCTATCTTTTTCATCTATGTGCAGACAGACTTTTCTATCGCTGCATACCAGAAGAGGAAATTACTCCCATCTTAGAGCATTGTCATTCTCGCCCCACCGGGGGACACATGAGTTCAAAAAAGACCGCTCTAAAAGTTCTACAATCGGGATTCTTTTGGCCAATAATAGCAAGAGATTCCTATGATTTTGTAAGATCGTGCAACAAATGTCAGCTTACTGGAGGTATAACTAAAAGGAATGAAATTCCCCTCACTTTGTGGTAAGAAATCAAACTTTTTGATGTTTGGGGAATAGACTACATGGGTCCCTTCCCCTCATCCTATGGATTTTCTTACATACTGGTCACTATGGATTATGTCTCAAAATGGGTAGAAGCTATACCCACTGTTTCCAGTGATTCAAAGCCAATCATCAAGATGTTTAAAGATATCATTTTCCCCAGATTTGGAGTCCCCCGAACTGTCATATCTGACGGAGGGACCCATTTTCTGGAAAGAAGCTTCGAAGCCCTCCTAAAAAAAACATAAGGTCACCACACATTACCATCCACAAACTAGTGGCCAAGTCGAAGTCTCGAACAGACAACTGAAAGCAATTTTAGAGAAAACAATCAATAGACATCATACCGATTGGTCCACCAAGCTTCCCGATGCCCTTTGGGCTTACCGCACAACGTATAAAACTCCGATTGGAACAACCTCGTTCCGATTAGTATATGGGAAATCATGCCATCTCCCAGTTGAACTGGAACATAAGGCCTGGTGGGCCATTAAACAACTGAATTTTGATTTTAAAAGCACTGGTGAATACAAACAACTCCAGTTACAAGAACTTGAGGAGCTTCGAATGATAGCCTACCATAGTGCCATAATCTATAAAGAAAAAACCAAGATGTGGCACGATGGCCACCTCAAGAGGAAAGACATTTCTATCGGAGATAAGGTCCTCCTCTTCAATTCCAGACTTAAAATGTTTCCTGGAAAGCTCCGCACGAAGTGGTCTGGCCCATTCACAATGAAACACATCTACCCCACCGGAGCAGTCATCATCCTTGACAATAATGGGGAGAGCGGACCGTAAATGGCCACAGATTGAAGAGATACTACACACCCACAGACAAAATACCAAGACAGACTATCGAGATCCACGACCCCTCAACATCAACATAACCAACCCAGATTTCCATCGGACCAGCGACGTAAAACCCAGGCGCTACTTGGGAGGCAACCCAAGATCTGAGTATCATCTTTTCATTTATTTTCTGCCTAGTTTTGTTAATTATCCTGGTCTTTTAATTGTGTACCGTAGTTTTATCATCTTTAATCTGACAATATAAAAATTCACATAAATAACCAAAACAAACATAAAAATATAAAAATAAAAAACCTAAACCGTTTGGGCCTTTCGGTCTTGAAACCGTTTGGAGCCTAAATGGTCGCAAAACCGTTTGACCCCAAACGGTCTCGAAACCGTTTGACCCCAAACGTTCTTGAAACCGTTTCGAGACGAAATCGTTTGGAGCCAAACGGTCTCGAAACTGTTTGGAGCTAAACGGTCTCGAAACCGTTTGACCTTGGGAATTTGTATCGACACCCCCAAAATCCTATAAATATAACCCCACCCCTTCCTTTTTCTTCTTCTAGAATCTCTAGTTTTCCAAACCCGAGCGCGAGCACTGTTCCATCCCTGCAGCTTCTCTGCTCCCACACACCTTCTCTCGTACAACCCCAGTTCGCTCCGCCATCTTCACCACCGTCGTTCCCTCGATACTTGTTTCCTTACGACTTCTTCACCGTCGCCACGCGTCGTTATCACCTTTCCTTGACGCTTTACCATCATAGTCTGCTCCGTCATCGTCTGCAGCACCTTCGCACAACAAGGTAGTTCATGTCAGTCACCAGCATCTCCGACATGACAAAGCGTTTCGCATCCGCCTCATTTTCACTGTCACCAACGCCACTATCACTATCGCCGCCGCTAACGCATTTCCATCACCGACCACTGAGCCCCCATCATTCCACCTTCCTCACGGTTTCGACCGTCTGGAGCCAAACGGTCTTGAAACCTTTTGGAGCCAAACGGTCTTGAAACCGTTTGTCCTTACAAACCACTTGGATTCCACTCAAACCTAAAAACATTAACACATACATAATGTAAACTTTTCTTTTAATAAACTTGTTATCTGTGCAACATCCAAAACCTTTTTAACACACGAATTTCTGCAAACTTTTCAATTATGGCATCACATGCAAAAGAAGCCACCAGAACTACTGACACTCCATTCTGGACAACATAGCAATTGATGGAGGACCACGTCAAGCTCTAGAAAATTGTAGACATCTATGACACGACTGGAACGATCCCACCTAAAGTCAACCTGCTCGTGGTCATGAATGAAATTGACCGCCTCAACAGGTGTTTATCTGAGGATCCGGAGCAAGAAGTAGAAGAAATTTCTTCCAGTGACGAAGGCTCAGAATACGAGCCAACCCCCGAGGAAGAATCCCCAACTACAAAGTCCAAGGGGAAAAGGAAGGCCCAACAAGCTGCCAAAGAACAACCTACAAAGAAATGAGCAAGGAAGCAGGTCCACCCCACCACTGCTAGGGAACAAACACTGGCAGGATACATCCCATCAACTGCTACCACCACCCCCACTACCATCCCCGGTACCACCAATACTCCTGTCTTCCCCGCCATAACCACTACCGCACCACCACCATAAAACCTATTCATCCACACTCTCCCTTCCATAGACAAAACTTTAAAGCCAACAAAGTACGTATATTCCAACATACTAAAAAAGATGGGGATATACGATAGAATCCTTACCTTGCTCGATAATGCAAATATCTCAAGACTGTGTTTTGTCCCCGAGATCTCATACGTCGAGCCCACAACAAAATTCTTTACACATCTCAACAAAGAATCTGTGGACATTATGCATAGAGCAAGGGACGTAGGTGACCGCAGGCTGGTCACCAAACGTTTTGGTAACAAAGTTGTCATAATAGAAAATTTATTGAATGAAATATTCATAGACAACCAGGAGCAGCTAAAAAAGGCCAAAGCTATTAGCATGGAGAGCTCCCAATTCAATAGACACAACTTCTGGAAATCCCTAATAGGGACCCCAATTTATGAGGCAAAGACCTGCAAGGCCTCCAATATTCATTCTGGGTTAGTGTGCACGCTTCACAAAATTCTCACCAGTGCGCTCTTCCCCAGAACAGAGGGCGGGAATGTTATCACCTATGATCTTTTTATTCTCTGGTCCATCGTACATGGGATGTCGGTCAACATTGGACGGCACATGATACAAATGTTTTCAGCATACGCCCTAGGGAAAGAAATCTGCATGGGCAGACACATAACTTCCATTCTTAAATATCTCAAGATGGAAAGACTACTCCCCAGGTGCACGTAGATCAAGGGCGACATCCTTACCAACGAGAAAACCTTGAAGAACTCTTACATTATCAAAGAAAAGGATGCAAAATTGCACTACATTTTCTGCCTACAGTAAAATCTTCCAGAATTCTGCTACCACTTCTGGAGCTTGCAGATTATGACAAGAAAAAGCTACTCTTTACTGACGAAGAGCTTACCAAAATCCTAGCTTCAGTCAAAGTACAAGAGAAGAAAACCAAAGCGGGCCAGACAGAACTTAGTATCACTACCCCGGCAGCTAGGGTAACAAAAATACCGATAAAATGACCATCTAAGGCACGTTTACAATCACAACAGCTGTCAGGGACGCCGACATCAAAGCTAAATCCTGAGACAGAATGCCCTCATCCTGAGAAACATATCAGTACCTCATCATTAGACTCATTCATCATGAGCCTAAATGTTGAGCTCGCCACCACCACCACCCCCACCACACTACCATACACTACTATCCCACCATCTACCACTCTCCCACCTTTCTCCACAACAATCCCAACAACAGTTCTTTTCCCCACATCCACACCTCCACCCACATCTTCCACCTCAACCTTTTTCTCTTCGGGCATCTCATTCTCCACTCCAACACCCGACTTCACCTCCTCCACTCCCATCTCCACCCTTTTCCCCTCAACATTCTCGATCCCACCATTCTCACCGGGAATGTCACCTTTTTTTCATCTTCTACCACCCCGACACCGCTGGTGACTCCATCTACTATCACCACACAGTTTGCGGGACCATCAACAGTATCTCTTTCGCAAGGCACTACCACCCTTCCACCCCGACCCCAGCCACCCCACCCTTCCACATATGGGGTCCCTTTTACAAATGTCAGTGAGGAATTCAGACGTCAATTCGACGCTATCCGAAACCTCCTCACCGACCCTTATAATATATTACAATCTATTTTTTCTTGTGTGTAGGGTCTAACTACACAGGTCGCCAAGATTGACGAGCAGAACCGTGCCTTGCCAAGCATCCACCAACAGCAGGAAGCAGCAGCCATGAAAATCAAACGCATCGACGACTGCCTGCAACAACTGCCACAGTTGGTGCTTGGGGTGAAAAGCCAACAAGGCGATCTAGCCAAGCAAGTCGACAAGATTTCTGCGCAAAATCAACCATTGCCAGAAACCCTGCGTGAGCTTAAGCAACAACAAACTGCTTTAAGAACGCCCTTGGATGACATCAACACCACCCTCACACAACTCAATAACCACCAAGAGGAGTCATCCAACAATGAAATCAACCAATTAAGAGCTTAAGTGACAGACCTCTCTGTACGACTCCTCTCCGCCGAGGCTCATTACTCAGATCTCAAAGAAACCCACGACGCACTGCTTGAAACACATGAGCATGTGCAAGTGGCTTTCGATGAACTACAAGCACTCCACCGACAGTGCAAGAAGCCTCCACCAAAGAAGACCACAAATAAGGTGGCAGACGAAGACGATGATGAAGAAGAAGATGAAGATGAGGAATTTGACTCCTCGGCTGACTCCAATAATAGCACCTCCTCAAACGATAAATCTGATGACCCAGACAATGCTGGGGAGGGCCCCAGCCGCGGAGCTGCACCAGAACAACTGAAAAATCACCAATAAGGTGATAAAGATCCCAAATCCCCTACTCACAATGACAACGTTAATATGTCATATGGGGATCAATTTCTTGACTATTCTGCAATGGGATCTCTGGGGGAAACTGCCAAAGAAGCAACTTTTGTTGAGTTCCAAAAATGTTTATTTGGAACTAGCACGAGTCAACAACAATCATACCTTCCACAACATTCCACCCCAGAGAAATCTTCACCCCTTCCCCCAGAACAGGAAGAATTAGAAAGAGTCAGGTTAGATACAGATGAAGATCTCAAATTTGCTTCTGATTCAGATATAGACAAAGATCTGCAACACTACATAGACGATTTGGAGCATACTTCTTCCCACCCTCCTCAAGAGCTTCCCCCACCGCCACATCTACCTCACAAGATGCACGATTTAGACATGATGACCATCTCTACCCTAGATGATCAAGATATCTTCATCCTAAACACTATCATAGATGATGCCAAAGAAGGGGGAGACGTTATCTACCATAATACAAAGACTCAGTGCAAGTTCATACATGAAGATTTCCGCACCATCCTTCGACCACAGTCAGCGATGAAGATGGCAATCTTCCGTGTCCTCCTTGCCAATTTTATCGAAATCTACAGAAGCTCTAAACGGCAGCAACTAGTACTTTACGCTTCACCTGCTCTGGCCATGAGTCTGTTATATAAAGATTTACAAAACAAATCTATCGAGCGGTTGCAGAGGGGGATTTCTAGAAAGACACGCTATATTACCGTGCCCTTTCAAGTTTCTGGCCACTGGCTGCTAATGATCGTGGACACTGCGGCTTGAGATGCCAAGGTGTACAATTTTTGCGCCAGTGAACTCAAGGCCAGAATAATTAATTTCGCTGGTCTAGGAGCCGGGGAGGCAAGATGCATCCCTTTCAGGCTTCTGAAACTAATCTGGGTTGCATGTCCACCCCTCCGAAATGGTTGGAACCAACCCTGGTTCCAAATCATAAACCCACAAGCCCAAACACAAGAAGGATCTGGAGATTGCGCTTTCTACACTATACATCACATCCAAGCGCTCAATCAACAAATCCCATTCACTGAGCTGGCCACAGAGGATTTTCATTCTCTACGAGGCTGTTACGCCATGGAGCTAATATGTGACAGAAGGTTTTTCAAGGACCCAACTATGGCGCCTGATGACGTTCCTCGCTACCACTACTTGGCCATCCAACGTCCTAAAAAACAGCCATTCTGGCAAACAATAAAGGAGTTGGAGAAACAACAACCCACCAAGGTCCCCGAGAAGAAACAATGGGACCCCTACTCTTTTGATTTGGCAGATGACAAAGGGGACACCGAGTTGCTAACCGGTGCTACCATCAATAGACCACCTTCACAAAAGGTGCCCCTGTCTTCCATTAAATCGACGTTCCCTAAATTTGACCTTGCAGCTTGCAAGAATCTTTATGACAATGAACTTCGGCTCATCATGTCTAGGCTATATGCTAAGAAAGATGACCTTGTTTTTCTAGCCGGAGATATTCTTGTTATGGCAGATACCCTCTGTGAAACTGTGCAATTCAAAGGGTCTCTATCTGTGAATCTGATGTCTGCCTATCAATATCTACTTGGACGGAATCACCCTACGGTTTATATGGCATCAGCATATATGAAGGATGATCTCATAAACCTCAATGACTTCGGAACCATGGAGGCACTCATCTCCTACCTCCAACATATGACTCTGAAGTTCATTATTCTTCCTTTCCTTCACTCAGAGCACTAGATGCTACTGGCAACAAACCTCAACGATGGAACAACCATCATCTACAACAGTTCTGATAGCCAGTTTGATGCAAACCAGAGGTAGTATCGTGTGACAGCTAACACGCCAACGGAGGAGGTGGCAAAAGAGTGTACTGACAAACAACACTATCTCTTAAGTAAGCACACAAGGGCATACGATAAAGAACACTTTCATCGCCCAGCCATCTGCCACAAATGTCCCCAGCAGCTCCGAGAGTCAAACGACTGTGGTTTCCACGTCCTCTACTGGATATACACCATCATGGTCCTTGGAAGACTAGTAGAGGACATGACAGACGTGGATTAACACGCTCTACGTGGAAAGTTCACAGCTAATCTTCTCCGAACGCATGGAGCTAACAAAGGACTAATAGAAGCCTAATGCCCTTGTCCTTGTACTTCTCAACCTATCACTTTGACACTCTGAGGACAGAGTGAGTGATAAGTTAGGGGGGAGTACACTGGACAAGGGCGAGGTATCATTTTTAACCCTTCCCTCTCTACCTTCTCTTTTAATTCTATACAAAATCTTTAGCTTTCTTTGCACATCTAGATTTTGTTTTACGTAATTCCTCTGTTAAAATAAATCATGCACATAAGAATAACATCCCTCTTGGAAAAGGTCATCCCCAACTAAAGTTAGAATCCAGTTAGTCCTCAAAAGAAATAACAAGAATAGCATATAGGCATGTAATGGCGAATTAATAAATTACCTTCACACTAGATTTTCATGCCTTTGCTTCAATTCCACATCTGACTCTCTACATGTCAACATCACGGCCGAAACAAGCCAAACACTCTCAAGGACGGGAGGGATATCAGGTGACATCCAAATCAAGAAACCTCGCAAGTGGACTACCAAGTAGAAACCAAATAAGTGCATGTTGAGAAACTCTAAGAACAACTTTCTTCTCTTCAATAAAAGAGGCTTGGCCGCCCAATCAAAACCCCTAAAATCCCAAATCCTAAGCCTCTGAGTTTATGAATAAAAGCCACAGTGTTGAATAAAAATATGAGAGTTGAGCCACGCATAAGGATCTATATGAAGAGCCAATAAACGTCTCTCCCGACCGGTACATTCAACTTCCCTCACGAAGGCAGATGTGTCGTGCCCGATAGTGAGACCCTAAGGTATCCAAATATATGAAAAGGCTGATAACGGACTTGACCGGATGGTACATTTAGCTACCCTCACAAAGGCAGATGTATCGTGCCCGGTAGTGAGATCCTAAACGCATAGACAAACCCTCCCCCACTTGAAGGGGGAATTACACAACAAGCCTTTAGCCAACCTTCATACCCACTCTAGCTACCAGCATGATTTTTAGAGAAGTATACAACTGATTAGAGTCGACGACATACACAGAATAAAATCAAAAGGTGGTCCCAATGCGAGCTACGTGATATGGAAGAAACCTGAGATCCAAGAAACTCTCAACACCAGAAAGAGTTAGGGCAAACAAAAGCTCCGATACGACCTTAGGAGATCTCTGGTTTAGAATTTAAGCAAGAGTATGGAAATCTTAACTAAATAAAATCACCTCGCCACTACATGCTTTAGCTCTATCTAGCTTGAGGACAAGCTAGACTCTAAGTTAGGGGGGTGATAACCTCCCATTTTGTGATGTTATCTTACTATTTTTTCTCAGTTTTCCATACTCATTCTTAAATAAATTAGACACAATCTTTAATTTTCCACTCTTTTGTAAATATATCATTAGCCTAACTTTTCCCCATTCATTTCTCACAGAAAAATACAAAAAAAATTACAAAAGCGCCAAACAGTCTCAAGACCGAATGGACTCCAAACAGTCCCAAGACCGAATGGACGCCAAACGGTCCCAAGACCGAATGGACGCCAAATGGTCCCAAGACCGAATGAACGTCGAACGGTCCCAAGACCGAATGGAGTCCAAATGGTCCCAAGACCGAATGGACGCCAAACGGTCCCAAGACCGAATGGACGCCAAATGGTCCCAAGACCGAATGGATGCCAAACGGTCCCAAGACCGAATGGAGACCAAACGGTCCCAAGACCGAATGGACGCCAAATGGTCCAAAGACCGAATGAATGCCGAATGGTCCCAAGACCAAATAGAGACCAAATGGTCCCAAGACCGAATGGAGACCAAATGGTCCCAAGACCAAATGGAGACCAAACGGTCCCAAGACCGAATGGAGATCAACCGGTTCCAAGACCGCATAAAGTTACACGGTCCCAAGACCAAATAAAGGAAAACGGTTTCAAGACCGCAAGGACTCAAACGGTTTCCAAACCGGGAGAGTCCAAACGGTTTCGAAACCGAGATAGTCCAAACGGTCTCAGAATCCAAACAGTTTTCATGACCGTTTGGGCCCAAAACCACCCAAACCGGTTTGACTTCACTCAAAGCCTATAAATAAGACCCGAGGGGTCCTCACAAGGCATCAAGTTTTAGACATCCAAAGGCTGCCTCTATTGCTCCAGAGCCATTCCATCCTTTATCCACTGCCCTGAGGCTGCCGGTTTGAGATCCATACTCCATCTCCAAGCTACTTTCTCTCTCATCGACAAAGAAGGTGGGAAGAGGAGGATTCATCATCAAGCAAGCTACAAAGTGTGAAGATCGATGCTCTCTCTCTCTCCAAGGGGTCGACCTTCCTCCCTCCTTTGTGGAGATGATGCTCTCTCTCTTCTCGCCCCCTTCTTTGTTCTTGCCATGAGTGAGTAGTCTTATACACTAGGGTGCGGGGATTATCCCTGATACCCATGTTTTCATTTCATGCAATGTAATTCATAAGTTTGCAATAGAGATATACTTTCTTTTTAGTTCAACATCAATCGTTTAATGAATGCTTGTTGCTTGATCACCAACTTGTGTTGCTTATTGATGCGAGGATTTTGAGTCGCTTATATAGACTTGTTTTACATGCATTTTATGTGTTTATTAGTCACTTTTGTGGTTTGTATCACATGATTCATTTGCTTTAGTCTATAATCTCATTTTGTATCAAATCTCTCATATTTTATCTTTTTGATTATAAATGATCATATTGATATGTTTTAGCATAGATGATTTGGCTTTATCTTGAAATTTTAGGAAGAACGCATATACACAGCTGTCGATACCATCGACATCAGTCGATAGTATTGACACTGTCATAGTGAGACAGCCGCAAGGAGCCAAGATGAGTCGATACCATCGACTGGGAAGTCGATGGTAGCGAGATACCTACAGTGAGCCAATAGTCAACTCGTCGATACTATCGACCTTGCCCAGCTTCAGCGTCAGATTGGTGATAAAACTAACGCCTAAAAGTGTTGATACCATCGACACTAAAGTCGATGGTATCGAGTCTGCATCAGTGGGAACGTCAGAGAAAAAGACAACTTGCCAATATTATGACAAGTCAATACCATCGACCCGCGTCGATGGTATTGACGCCGTCATGATAGGTTTTGTTTCAGATCGATTATAATCGGATGGTGGTGATCTTTTGGCGACCTAAAGTGGTCCATATACCTAATTTCGGCGGCCCTAAGGAGGGTATCACGTCATTAGTCATTGTACAAGTTTCAAGGAGAGGTGGAGAGAAGAACGGAGCCCAGAATCATGCCCCGATCGTTCTGATAGCCGTAGAAGATGTTTTCCACCTCCAGAAGGCTGTAGATCGTGCACTCTACGTCAAGGAACGCCCGAATCTTCTCCATTTAGGGGTTTACATCACTTTCATTCATGTTTTCTCCATGTTTTCCCTTTCTCTCATCATGTCTTTCATTGAGATGAACATGCGGGGCTAATCCCCTTTGTCTTTAGGACCAGGAGTAGCCCGGGTAATCGTTGTATGACATTTTTACCATAGTAATTCATATTTTGTCTCTTAAATCCGTGGTATGATTTCATTTTCTCCAATATATCATTATGATTGATCACCCTAGTGATAATCTAATGCCTTTAATTGCTTTGAAAGAAGAATTAACGATTGAAAAGAGACGAAATTCACATTAACTAATAAATCCTTTGAACAAGGTGATGTACGGTTAATGGTGGAAACCCAGAGTTTGGTCTTCCTACACCTAGTTTAGGGTATAGGTTACTACTACTGTGGAACTGACCTAGATTTAGGTAGTGAATTGTATCACGACAGTGAACAATTCTGAATACAAGCCACTACCTAGAATGAGAGACGTATTTGATTAATTATGTAAGAATGAATACAACAAGAACCTACGGTGAAATCGCAATCCTAAAGATTCTCATCTAAATTGATTAAACTAAACATTTAATTGATTGCTTTGTTTTCTTTTATTTTTATTTTCTTTTTCAATCAACTCTCAAAACCTTTTAATTGGTCTAGCTGATCGCGAGTAGTTAGTAAGTAGTCTACTGACATTTCAGTGTCCCTGTGTTCGACTCAGGCCTCACAAAGGCCTATATTACTCTGACGCGTGCACTTGCGTTATACGCACGGTAAAATTGTGTCAAGTTTCTGGCGTCGTTGTCGGGGACACGACAACTGTCGGCACTACGAGTGCTGCAAGCGGCCACTCTAGGCCACATTTCATTTTATTATTATTCCTATAATTCATCGTTTATTTTTCATATTTAGTAATCGCCTAGCACTGTACTTAATCAAATTTATTACTTTGCAGGTACCAATGCATGGTGAAGACGTGTAGCACAAACTACGTACTGTCATCACCAGAGGTTCCACTGTTGGGATCAGACGACGAGGAGAACAACATTCAAGATCAACCTGAGGATATAGGTTCGGACTCTGAACCAGAAGACATGGCTGAGGAACAGACAATATAGGAGAAGATAAAAGCTTCTTCCTCATCAGCATCAAAGGGGTCGATCAAAAGGCAAGCAGTTAACATTCCAACATATAAGATTGATTCGAAACTGATAAACTTGGTCAAGTCACAAGCATTTCACGGGCTAAAGAATGAAGACCATGTTGCCCAAATCAGCACCTTTGTGGAAAATTGCGATATGATCAAGATAGATAGGTTTCCGCAGGAGACACTGTATTTGAAGATGTTCCCCAGCTCTGTTGTAGGTAATGCACGTGAATGGTTGCATAACCTTGATGATGGGACAGTCGAGACTTGGAATCAAATGATCGAGGTTTTCTTCGAGAGATTCTTTCCACCAGAGAAAACCAATGACCTAGTACGGAAGATCCACAATTTCTGTCAAAGGACTGGGGAGACATATTCTGAGACATGGGAGCACTTTTAGATAATGCTGCGGAAGTTTCCACATCATGGGCTAGATAAAGAAAAACAAGTGAAGATCTTCTACTTTGCTTTAAATGAGCACGACAGGAGCAATCTAGACTTAGTAGGTTTCAGTTTCTTCTTGAACAACACTGGCACTAGGTGTTGGGAAATCTTAAAAAATATGGCCAGAAAGAAATCATGGGGTAATAGAGACACACCAAAACAGGTTTGAGTTGCAGGTGAGTCAAAGGCCATCAAGGAATTGAAAGACAAAATGGATCTCATAGCCAAGAAACTTGTAGAGAAAGAGGAAGAGTCCGATGAGGAGGCCCAAGTTAAATTCATTCAACAACAAGGTTACATGAGCAATGATTACTCTTGGGGAAAGGATAGAAAATTTTCATGGAAGGATCCAAATAACTTCCTACAAGACCCGGATGCAAAACCACAACCCACTGCGGAGGACAAAAGTACTGAATTGCTCAGCCAAGTAGTGAAACAGAATTAAGAGTTGATGAATATGTTCGGTAAGCAGTTACAGTCTCAGGGCGAGATGTTGAATAAATTTGGGCAGACGTTGCAAAGTCATGGAGCGCAGATGAGGGCACTAGAGATGACTGTGGCTCAACTGGCTAATGAAGTGGCAACCATGAAACATCAAAATCAACAAGGACTGACTGGGAATGCAAAGGCTGCTCAAGTACATCATCAAGTGAAATATATATTTGTGATTAAGGAGACAGAGCCACCAGTGGGGGAGGTCCATCACAAGAAAAAAATGCATTTTGAAACGGAGGATAGGCCCAGTGTACCATATCCCCGCAACTTATATGGACCATCAAGTGGATATTTCCCATTCAGGAAATCCCACCAAGAACCCATCACAGCCGTGCCCACATCTAGGCAAGAGGAGCAAGTGAAAGTGATATTACTTAGTGAAGCTAATGCCGCCGAGAAGGATGAGCAACCACGAGTCACACCAACCATGAATGATGTGCCAAAGCCTATGTCAGAGGGTGACAGCGAAGCAAGCTTAGGGGAGGAGACCCCAAATAGCCCATATGTGCCACCACACAAGCACATAAAAGAGCCTAGCGTGCCATTTCAGGATATTCGAAAGTCGAAGAAGGAACATAGGCACTACAAGAAGTTTTTGGAGATGTTTAGGAAGCTCCATATTAATATTTCATTAGTGGAAATGATAGAAAAGATTCCTGCATATGGAAAATTCATCAAGGACATCATCACTAAGAAAAGGCAGATAAAAGACACAGACGTTTGCTTGGTGAATGAGACGGTGAGCTCACTTATCCATGGGAGTTTACCAAATAAGAGGACAGATCCCGAGAGATTCTACATACCGTGCTCAATTGGAGGCCATCACTTTCCACACACACAGTGTGATTTCGGCGCTAGCATAAATCTTATGTCGTTATCCACGTTCCAAAAGCTTGGATTGAAGATACTAAAGAAATTCGCCATGACTATTGAGTTGGCGGATGGGTCTATTGTTAAGCCATATGGGGTGTGTGAGGATGTACTTGTCAAAGTTGACAGATTCTTCTTTCCTGTGGATTTCATTGTTATGGACATGCCGCAGCTAAAGGGCTGTGAGATGCTACTGGGTAGGCTGTTTCAAGTGACGGCTGATGTTATCACTGCTATCGGGAGAGGTACCTTGACATTAGGGATCGACAAGGAAAGAGTTGAGTTCAAATTGCCGAGTGATTCCTCAGGAACACTTCCCGATGCCCCAGGTTGATGAGTTTAATTGTGTCTAGCCTAAGACGTTAAAGTAGGGTGCTTGTTGGGAGGCAACCCAACCATCGGTAGTTTTAATTTGTAGTTCTTTCATTTTCTTTCGCATTTACAAGTTAGTTTTGTGTAATTTCATTTTTGTGTGTAAAAATGATACCTTAATCGTTTTGTTCAGTGTGCAGAACTGAGTCAGAGTCGATACCATCGACTATAGTGTCGATGGTAGCGACCAGGGTACAGGGAAGCGGCTGCAGAAAATTTTCTATGTCGATACTATCGAAGGCCTCATCGATGGTATCGACCTACCATCAGCGACGTTGAAGAAAACAATAGCTCCAGGTCGATGGTATCAACCAGGAAGTCGATACTCGCGAGATCCCTAAAGATTTATAGAAGAATTTGTCTCAGTGAAGTTGATACCATCGACAGACTTATCGATGGTATCGACACAGAAATAGTAAGGAAGCGACATCCGGGCCTCACGAGGGTACTCGAACCACACAGATTCGATACCATCGACACCCAGTTGATAGTATCGATGCGAAACGTCACCGATCTGCGAGAAGAAATCAATTGAGCCTGCCAATTTTGGAAGTCGATTCATGGGATGGGTCGATACCATCGACTCTTGTCGATAGTATTGACGCGTCATCGATTCGGGCCCCCACATAAAGCAATCGACAACTG
Organism: Alisma plantago-aquatica; assembly: GCA_963693085.1. Classification (NCBI taxonomy): domain Eukaryota; kingdom Viridiplantae; phylum Streptophyta; class Magnoliopsida; order Alismatales; family Alismataceae; genus Alisma; species Alisma plantago-aquatica. The sequence continues at coordinate 433,372,131 of OY856413.1, forward strand.
TCGATAGTCACGAAGAGCGGATTGTGCTCCAGTATCGACACCCCGTCGATGGTATCGACGGAGCAGCAGTAGCGACATGATCAATTATAAAAGGAAGGGTTGTTTCTCAATTCTATTCACACCTTCAGAGTGAATCCCCTCAACTTGTGCATTGAGCATTGCTGAGCGACCGGAGGCCTTAATCGAGCGTCAAGGGATTAAGATATCTTCTTCGAGCTCTTCACCGAGCGGAGATCTTCTTCTCCGACCTTCATCAAGCTCTATTTCTTCTTCTCCATTCCTTCATGTTCACAATGGTGAGGATGGCATGAGCTTCTTCTTCATGGGCAACCCTGATGGAGATTGAGACGTTCGTTCCTCCACCACTCGGCTCCATTCCTCGTCCGAGGACCGTTCATCCCTCGACGGACGTAAAGAAGATCTATGAGGAGCTACTCAAGTGAAAAATTGAACCAACCCGATATGTTGATCGAGCCATGATCCGTGACCTCGGGTTCAAGGCCAACCTCGCTTATGTCCTTCAGGGGCAAGTGAAGCATACAGGCAGGCGATCTGACGAGGTCCAGTACCACGCTGAAGGCCACCCCTTTTTCGGCGAGTGGCCGAAGTAAAAAGAACTGATGGCTGAGTTTATGGCATCACTTGACATATGCATTGTGCCTAACGACCTTATCGCCACCGATAGGGAGTGGATAAAGGGATGAGTTTCTTTCCGGCTCTACAACAACAACTACACCCTCACCCTCCAACAATTCAATTCAATCTACAACTGGTATCATTCTCCGAATCAGCACAGGAGGCCGGACAACCAGACATATTATGATGAAATCTTTGCCCAGCTGGTGACCGCACCTCCAGGCAAGTCTGTCAGCTATCATAACGCAGCCGTTGCTGATTTCGAGCATCCATTTGTGCGGATTCTGCATCGCATGCTGTGCACTACTCTATTTGCTCAAGGTGATCATTCGCTAAGTAAGTTTCAAGAGACGGACTTGTTCTTTCTTTATAAGCTGTTGAAAAGAGAAGAGCTCAACTGGGGCACGCTTTTCTTAACGCGTGTGCGGGACGTGCGGAGGAGTACTAGACGAGCTCCTATCCACTTTGGGGGGCTTATCACACCGCTCACTCTCTATCTTGGGCTGGATTTTTCCCAACTCACTCCGCTGGCCAACAAGAATAAAGTCAATCTTCATCATCTACATCGCTCCAATCTTCTTACGCTCCGTGATGGCATGGTCTATGCACATTGCCATGTCAACCAAGCGTACCAGGAGAGCGCACTTCTAGATCCTGTCTTCCACATCCAAGGAGCTCAGCACTTTCGATGGCCCATCATCACCATCGACGACTCTGACGAAGAAGAAGACGGTGACAACGACAACAACAACAATGACAACGGCGACGAGCATGAGGAGGCTTTCACTCCTCTTTGTGCAGGAGTGGCACCGCGGAAGCATCCACGTTTCTAGCCGGGTGCATCATCATCTTCGCAGCCTCTGCCACCTCAACCCTCTCCACAAGGAGAGGATGTCTATTCCATGTAGGGTATGTACTCCATGCTGCAGGATATCCAACAGACCCAGCAGCAGCACATTGCCTCCTTCATCGGTATTCAGGAAACTACGAACCGACTATTCTTAAATCAACATGCCATTTATGAGAACGAGCGCCTCCTCTTTGCTAACCAAGAAAATATTCATGACAGGTTGCATAGGATGGAGATGCAACAACCATTCTATGATAATTACTGGCGCCAAAACTACTTCGGGGGATATTCGCAACCTCCGGCCATGCCCCCATATGATCCAAATTTCCAGGGGAAATATCCATCATGGGATCCTACCGCCCCGCAGTACCCACCACCTGAACAATAAATGGTATCACTGTTCCACCAGTTAAGATTGTTTTTGACTATGAGGCCATAGTCAAATTCAAGCTTGGGGGGGAGATGGAACAGTTTCTATCTTCTTTTATCTTTTATTTTTAGTTTTTATCATTTATTGCCTTTTCTTTTATTCTAGAAATTTTTTTAGTTTTTAGGATCCACATGCTATTCAGTGTATCTGTGGATGTCTAATTTAATGTGTCATCTCTTTATCTATCGCATGGGAGTCATGGGTCAATTTGAAATTTTTTAATGAAATTGCAAGCTTGCTTTGTTTGAACTTGAGCATATGACTTATGAAAATAATTGGGTTTGTCAACTTTAAAACATAAGACCACAACTGTACATGCCTATGATTCAAGAAAAGTGGATGGAATTAGATGTTGAGCCTAAACTGACCAAATGGTAATGAGACTTTAATCTGAAATAAGAGAGAGAAACCTCTTGATTTTACACATGTCAATAAGGAGGGACATATAATATCTTCCAATGATTCTATCAATTAATCTTGTGATCTATCCACTTCATCTTATCTACACTCCACCATAAGAATTGAGAGCACTATACAATTTGTCATCTCTTGATTGCATATCATGTAGTTAGGATTGCATTGTAGTTAGTGTTTACATTTGTTGCATTGAAAAAAATGGTCCATTATAGTCATGCATGCACAAATTTTAGAATGCATGTCAATGTCATTTTAGTTGCATTTTGCATAATCTTAACCATTTTGTTACATGATGTGCCTTGCTTCTTTGGAAAATAAGGAACTTGTTTCATACTTTCTGAAGATATATATATATATATAGTAGTTATGAAAATAAGCCCAAGACAAAGATGTGTGAATTTCATCTTAGTTCATGAAGAAAAGTGAGGGCTAAAAAAATGAGAAAGAAGAAAAAAATAATAAGTAAGTGAAAATCAGGAATAGGAAGGAACTTTTTCACATGCATAATAAGAAGAACAAGCACATGTGTAGTTTTGTAGATATTTTGTCTCTCGTTGGGATGGAATGACAAAGCATGCATCATTCCACCTAAAATGTAGCAGTAGGACATTTTCACGTGCATTTTGCATCATGATAGGTCATTAATTTTTGTGTGCATTATTGACTGTTATGTGCTTCCATTTCTTCCACAACCACCTATTCCAGAATGATAGGCCACCCGTGATTATCTCCTCATTCATTAATATCAGGAGATTTGCTTCCATTTAGATGGTAGTTAGGAAACGAGCAACGTAGATAGGAGATCACAAAGATGCACCAAGCCTGAACTGGAAGATTCTATTATATTAACTACCTTATTTGATAGTGCTCACCAATCTTGGGGTGGATATCTCTTATGGATGATCATTGTTGCCTAGAAGGTAATTATCATTATGTGGTTAGTGAGGGCCGATATGTGAATGCCTGGTGGGGTTCATATGGCAATGTCTGTTATGATAATTTATTCTTTAGTTGACCCTCGCAATTTTATTCTATAGCTTTTCTACTCGAGGACGAGCAATGTTTAAGCTGAGGGGAGTTTGATGCGAGGATTTTGAGTCGCTTATATAGACTTGTTTTACATGCATTTTATGTGTTTATTAGTCACTTTTGTGGTTAGTATCACATGATTCATTCACTTTAGTCTATAATCTCATTTTGTATCAAATCTCTTATATTTTATCTTTTTGATTATAAATGATCATATTGATATGTTTTAGCATGTTGATTTGGCTTTTTCTTGAAATTTCAGGAAGAACACATATACACAGTTGTCGATACCATCGACATCCATTGATAGTATCAACACAGTCACAGTGAGATAGCCGCAAGGAGCCAAGATGAGTCGATACCATCGATTGGGAAGTCGATAGTAGCGAGATACCTACAGCGAGCCAACAGTCAACTCGTCGATACTATCGACGCAGATGTCGATACTATCGACCTTGCCCAGCTTCAGCGTCAGATTGGTGATAAAACTGATGCCTAAAAGTGTCGATACCATCGACACTAAAGTCGATGGTATCGAGTTTGCATCAGTGGGAACGTCAGAGAAAAAGACAACTTGCCGATATTATGACGGGTCGATACCATCGACCCGCGTCGATGGTATCGACGCCGTCAGGATAGGTTTTGTTTTAGATCGATTCTAATCGGATGGTGGTGATATTTTGGCGACCTAAAGTGGTCCATATACCTAATTTCGGAGGCCCTAAGGAGGGTATCATGTCATTAGTCATTGCACAAGTTTCAAGGAGAGGTGGAGAGAAGAATGGAGCCCAGAATCACGCCCTGATAGTTTTGATAGTCGCAGAAGATATTTTCCACTACCGGAAGGCTGTAGATCATGCACTCTACAACAAGGAACGCCCAGATCTTCTCAGTTCAGGGGTTTACATCACTTTCATTCACGTTTTCTCCATGTTTTCCCTTTCTCTCATCATGTCTTTCATTGAGATGAACATGCAGGGCTAATCCCCTTTGTCTTTAGGACCGGGAGTAGCCCGGGTAATTGTTGTATGACATTTTTACCATTGTAATTCATATTTTGTCTCTTAAATCCATGGTATGATTTCATTTTCTCCAATATATCATTATGATTGATCACCCTAATGATAATATAATGCCTTTAATTGCTTTGAAAGAAGAATTAACAGTTGAAAAGAGACGAAATTCACATTAACTAATAAATCCTTTGAACAAGGTGATGTACGGTTGATAACACAAAATTTTGTGATGTTTTTGACCCTTATTTTGTTATGAAAACTACCCTTTTAAACTGATTTCCTCTCTTTTTATATGTAATTTTGCAATAACAGGCCAAAATACGCTCTTAACTCAATATTTCCATCTTTTGCAGAGTTTTCCTTCATTTTGGACCCATTTGTCATCAATAAGGCCGTTCCGGCCCACAAACATGATTCCACCTGCATCGGCCTTCCAGCCGACCGATGTGCACATTACCTGACAGGGTAGCTCAATACACGGACGCGCGAAATAAGGATGCCGCGCAAGAAGGGACTATCAGACGATATGCCTATCTACCCAATAGGGAGCCGGGCTCGCCACGACAACTGAAGCTTGTCACACGCCACATGCCACCTACCGGCAGGCGCCACCCGTCACGTCCACCGATAGCCGACGTCCTTGTATCGAGCGATACCGATATCAGCCGTCCACCAACTCCGCGATGATGAGGAGGACACGTGGTGCCTTGAGCACCATAACTTCCCCAACCGTTGCCTATAAATAGCAGCTACAGGAAGCTGAAAAGACAGGTCGGAACAGATCAGAACTCTGCGCAAGTCACCTCAGGAAAGCTGCGAAGAGAGAGTGTATCGTGCCTCAGTGGTCATGACGGGCGATTCGAGGTGAGCACTTCCCCATCCTGAGAGGGAGGGAATGGTTCACTTCGTGTCATCCCGAGCACCACTGCAGGTCGATATCGACCGACATAGATACCCGACATAAGAGACTGACACTAGAAGCATACTCTATTCCAGTACGGTACCGAACCCCGATACACATCGCCCGTCACGGTGTGTCGCCCGAGAGGGTGCCACCCAACGTGAGCGTATCGGGCCAGGGTTCTCGCACGATACAGTCCGCCCATCATGGTGTTCCGCCTGAGAGGGTGTGCCGCCCGACACGGCTGTATCGGGCTAGGGTCCTGCCCGGTATTGGGCTGGAGGGTCCACTGTAGTCTGTCGCCCTTCTATATCAAGAAGGCAACATCTACCTTTATTTTAGTCATTTATTTCTTTTACTTCCTCTATGTAATCAGAACCTTATTTGTTAATGGAAATAGAAGAGTTTAACTATCTAATGCTTCATGTTTGGTACCCTTGTTGGATGATTGCTATGTTTAACATCTGAACTCTAGCTTGTATGTTTGGATCGCGTTTCGATTAGCTACCGAACCGTGTTTTCCCGTTGCAACAGCCTCGAGAGAGGTGTTGTAGCTCTAGTGTTTGGTCCGATTCTGGAGTACGAGAGTGCCCGAAATTAGAGTTGTTGTAGTAACCTTTCCACTCTAACTCAAGTCCAGCAACCTCGAGAGGGGTGTTGATTCTTGGTTAGAGGTACCCGCTCTGAGAGGAGGGGTACAGGATGTTTCTGCTGCCGCTTGTTTTACCGAAGTTTTCTCCTTGGTACCTTGCTTTAGCTTTAGTTTTATCTCTCCGTTTCTGTTGCATGAAAACCCCTAAAAACTGATAAATGCCTAAAACCTAAGTTTTCCTTGTAACTCCAATTGGAGATAGGGTTTTCTTTTGTTTTATCGTTCTTGTTCTGATGTTCCCTTTTGGGAACTTTATCATCCCTTATCTTTGCCAAAGTGTAGCGTGTCGATTCATCGTTCTCAACACTACCAACCTTGTCCTTGTGTTCGACCCCGTCTATCTACTTCGACCCCGTAATCAAAGTTGCAGGGCCCTAGAAGGTTTCGGGTTATAAATGTAAAAGCTCGACTACCTCAAATCCGCCTCCAATTTTAGGACACACGATTTAGGTCGGTCAACTTTTTGGCACCGTTTCAGGGGACAAGGCAAAACGGCACTGTTGACAAATCTGAATCCACTAACTACACTCCCGTGACTCAAGCTTAGAAATGATCTTGACAACACTCTTTTCTTACTTTGGTTATTATTAATTATTCTTTGCCTAAAATAAATAATTTGATTTCCTAAACTTGATTTTTCGTGCCATTTCAGGTACTATGAAGAACGTTCATCTGTTCCACTGAGCACCAACTCCAACCATTATGCCGCCTCGCATGGAGCCACCCCATTCTGGAGGTGAACGCCAGGGGGGAGGCCTGATTTGCCTCCACCTGAAGGCGACGACCGGTACGATGGTAATGATCAACATGAAGATCCGGAATTGGGAGAGTGCGAGGAGGACCATCATCAACACAGATGCCATCACCGTCAGAGGCAAAGAAGAAATCGCAATAACCAAGAACAACGCCGGGAAGAAAGAGACAGTGAAGATTCATACGAAGAGGAGAAAACCATGAGGGAGTTAGCGTCCACGAAAGCTAAAAATTCCCGGTGTCCCGTCATTATTCCGTGTTTCAACGCCGCAAATTTTGAGCTCAAGCCATCTGTGATCTCCATGATCCAAAATAAAAGCTTCAGGGGGAGTTCCAAGAATGAAAACCCTTACCACCACCTAGATTCCTTCAAAAATATCTACGACACCATAAAAATGCGGGGGGTTCCCTAGGAGGTCATCTACTGTAAGGGCTTCATCTTCTCCCTGTAAGACAAAGCTCTATCATGGTATCTGGGGTTGCCCCACCAAGCCCTAAATGGATGGGGAGCTCTGGTAGATGCTTTCATAAACAAGTTCTATCCAACTGAGAGGACTGTAAGGAATAGACAGAGGATAACCTCCTTTATGCAGAAGCCCAATGAAAACCTCCATGATGCCTGGGAAAGATATCAAGAATACCAGAGGGACTGCCCTCACCATAACTACAAGAAGGGTTTCCTAGTCACAACCTTCTATAATGGTCTGACTCCCGATGAAAGGGTGTCACTAAATGCGGCAGCAGGAAGTGACTTCCTAGGGAATAAGCCGAGCAAGTCTGAGAGGATCATCAAAAACATGGCCGAGCTACAAGCTGGTGCTGAGTATGATAGATCTGACAGAGGATAGGCTAAGAAGGTCAGTGAAGGACCCTCTCTTGAAACCAAAGCTCTGGAGTCTATAACTTATCTGATACAGAGGATAGCGACTGATGTCAAGCAACTAAAGGAATCTGGTGGTAACGGGAAGAAGCCAGTTAAAAAAGTAATGAAGTGCGTGACCTGCGGAGAAGGAGGGCATGGGGTAGATAGTTGCATCTACACCCGACCGGATGCGTCAAGTGATTTTGACTCTGAGGCTGAGGGGACTGAAAATGTCTCTTTTGTGAACTTTAAAAGGCCAGACCACCCCGGTTTCAGCTACGGCAACAAGGATGTGGCTGAGAACTCACATCAGCTCCACGACTCCTCTAAGCCACCCAACCCTTCAAGAAGAGAGGAGGACTGAGCCAGTACACCAAGAACACCTCATTCCAAAAAAACAAAGGGAATTTCCAGGGTCAGGCTAAGTACCAAGGATCTACCAAGGAACAGGATAAAGCTTCCAGCCAATCGGACGTGGTTGGCCAATTATTTGACTTCGTGAAGAGGCAGGATACTATCAACAACCAGTTAGCGCAGAGCGTGCTGTCGAATTCAGGTGTTTTGAACTCGTTGCAGGTACAAATGGCAGATATGCAGACGCATCAGCGTCATATTGATCAGCAACTTGCTCAAATGGCCGAGTTAATAAAGAATCTGTCAGGAAAAATTATGTCGAACACTGAAACGGCAAAGAAGGCAGGACAGTGATCAAGAGGAATGAGGATCGAGATGCAGGGAGATGGGTGATGTTGAAGACCAAGAAGTGAAGGAGATGAGGGTGTCAAGCTGGAGACGGGAACTACAATGCTTCTCGGGAGGCAACCCAAGTTTTCTTTTCTTTCTTAGAATAGGATGCATCTGAGGTAATAAGGCACGGGTCAGTGCATGCGCCACATGCGCTGGCTCTATTTTATGGGCCACCACAATGTTTTATAGACTGGGATGGGTAATACCATCTGAGGCCGGGATCTTAGCTTTGGGCCAATGATGTTTTACTCATCGACCGCTTTTGTTTCCCCTCTTTGTTTTTAAGTTTCTCGTCTGGATTCCGTTCCGAAGTCCTTGTATCGAGAAACAGTCCTGCTGGCACGCTGAACGCGCTCATATTGGAGGATGGTATTTCTGGCATCACAAAGGCTGTAACGGATGACATTCCTAGGCGGCATGCACCTGTGTCGTGCAAGAGGAGTAATTACCCTTGTGCCGACGGATGGACTGCCCGTCTCAGGAATGACCTATCCCAACAGCCGGCATGTGTCCCAGATTTACCCGTTTTACTCCCGGTCGGGACGGCTATATAAGGGACCAAGATATTACTGTGTCGGGCTACTGCCTTTACTGTTTTACCTACCCATGCCGTGCTGCGACTTTCTGAGTTATCTCCCGTGTCGTGCAAACGTTCACCAGCTCTCGTGTCATGCGGAAGTTTAAGAAAATAGCAAAGGTATAGACCGACAGATCGTATCATCCTCCTTGCCTGACACGACCTACCTTTCGCGAATAACTTATCGGGCTTGCAATTTCTTAGCTGAGAAACCTCGAATCGTCCGACACGTATATCGCACAACGAACCTTTTATTCATGATTTCTTGATACACCACGTCGGGCGATAACCGTGTCGCCCATCTTTGCACCGCCTCACCTGTTTTGTTGTCGGACGGCACGCTACGTTCCTTTCAGAGAGCCCTATCGGGTGTCTTATCTTTCGCGACCGTATCACCTAACACATACATGTCAGGCGACTTACCTGACACGTATTTATTGCCGTATCGTCTTGTTCTTTATCGCATGTATGATCTTCTGACGTGACGGGCGATACCCATATCTCATATCGGGCACGAGACCTAATCTCTGAGAACCTCGTATCGCCCGATACAATGGTGTGGGATCATTTTTTGTATCGGGCCATATCCTATCCTACATTCAGTTTCCTTTTAAACATCGGCACACTTAATTGACCAAGGAATTTGTTTAATGATTAACAGAAATGGCCCGCATCAGTAGACTGTCATCCAGGTTCACGAGCACGGTAGGAGGATCTACACTGAGCCTGCAGGTGAAGCACCCACTGTCAGGCAGAAGCGCCCGAATCCAGAAGCATCTGGGCCGTCAACTGTGGAAAAGAGGACGAGGGCAGGAGAAGTGGCGGCTCCCACACCAACAACAACGGCAAAACCCCTGGAATACACGCCAGGAAGGTTCGTGCCGAGGGACGATGAGCACGCACGCCGTTATGCTGAGCTGGCAACCAAGCACTACAGGCCGAGCAGGTTCTGCCACCAATCTTCTTTCATGGAGCTGGGCATCTTTGAAAGACTGCAGAGCGTCCTCACCACGGCTGGACTGAGGAAGATCTGCCTTAGCCGATCTTCCTCCTACACCGAGCTCATAAGGGAGTTCATGTCATCTCTCCGCCGAGTAAAGAATTCTGCTACTGAAAAGGAAGAATACAGCGGAGCAGATAGACTCCAAGCCCAGTTATACAACTCGAAGCACGCAATCTTCGAGAAGCTACTGAACAAGATATTCTCTTCCAGTGAGGAGGAGAAGGATCTGATGAATAACGGTGAGAGAATCGCCGAAGGAGATGGGTTCAACCCCGTGGAGCTCTGGAATAGGCTGACCGACGAATCATCATTTAAGCCGGGAAGCAAGGTGGCAGCGGTGCACTCGTGTTTCTGGAGAATCATACACAAATTGGTGGCGTGCCTGATGTTCAGCAAGAACGAGTCCAGAAACATTTACACAGAAGAACTCCACGTCATGTGGCACATGATGGAGGGAAGAGTGATCAACCTCGGACGGTTCCTGCTGAACAGGCTGCACCCAATAAGAGATGCCACCAAAGAATACTGCATGTGTGGCATCGTCAACCTGATTGCGGCTGGGCCTGGGTACCCTAAGGAGCCGCGAAGTCTGTCGAGGATACATGGCGCTGAGTTGATCGACCTCAAATACCTAATGAGGGCCAGCATTATAAAGAAGGAGGGAAGGTTCTATTTCTACAAATTCATGAGCACAAACACCCTCCTCCCGCTCCCTAGCTGCGCCACCTACGACGCAGAAAAGTTGGTCTTCACCACCAATGAAATAGGAGTTGTGGCGGTAGACACAGCTTACACTGCCACCACCAGACTTCAGAAAAGGGCAGACGCAAGAGGCGAACAAATCCCTCTCGACCCAAGACGGGGAACAACTTCAATGACCCGCGCCGAGCCTACCACAATTCCAGAGCAACCGACGACAGCAGTTTATAGAGCTGTCGTCGCTCCTAATGTACCAGCCACAATGACAAAAACGGCTATAGTGGCTGAAGAAGAACCGGTGATCATTGAGGTCACCGAGACAACAACTACGGGAGCTGTCGCGGAAGAGACAGCCGCAACCCCCGACATCCCCGTAAGGCCTATAGAGGAAGAAAAAGCACCTCAACCGAACGCTAGTAATGGGGTGTTCGATGAGATCCTAAGAATGGAGCTCGAAGGTGGGCAGTTGACGCCGACACCGCCGCCAGTGTCTCCTATAACAGCTGCTGAAAAGATCGCCGAGAGCGTAGAGGTGGAGCAGCATCTGCCCACACCATGACCATCTTCACCGCGCCGTGAAGGCGAGGCAGAGGCAGCCACAAGAGTTCCGACACCTCGCCCGGAGACATCTACTTCGCGAACAATTGAGATAGACTCTACCTCATCTGGTAGGCCATCACATGAGCAAGGTGTCGCGAGGACAGAAGGGAGACCCGCAGGAACCCCTCTGTCGCTCGGGAAGATGCTAGGGCACGAGCTCGACTACTTGCGGGAGGTAATGGATAACAACTCAACCACCTGTATTTCCTTAACCCACAAGTTTGCATCTTTCCAAGACAGGCTGAATAGCCAAGAACGAGGGCTGCTGACTCTAGCTAGCCTTCCCGGCGGACTAGAGACTTTGGCTAACCACTTCAGCAAGTTCTCCAACGCCTCAACAAGATCGAGGAGAGGCTGGAAAGGAGGGACGACCATCCGCGCCGAAGGCAGCCGAAAAGGTCGCTGTCGCCCCCTAGCCGTGGCTCTCCATCTTCTTTGTCAACGTCCGCCTCGACATCGACATCCTCCTCCGCCTCCAGTGAGAAATCCACAACGCCCGAGGAGGGGACGCAACCAAGGTCGACCGACGGAGCTCCAGCAGGACAGGAGAGCTCCCTAGGTCTGGAGGAATAAAATCCCTCAGTCCCCCTGTATGAAATTGAAGATGATAACAGAGATATCAGCATCAGGGCGGACTCTTCTGATGAATCAGAGGGAGAAAAGGGGGACGTTTATGCAGCCAATGAAAGACACCTCCCCCGAGGAAGATGCTCGATGGTAGATAAGTTCACTGAGCCATTGGAGATACCTTCCTTTGAGATGGCCGACTTCGACAGAAGGGTCATCGGCTGCCTGACGATCAGAGACCAGAAACTGCTAAACAAGGTCCTAAGATCGCAGGCAGATGAAGAAGATGTCGTCTGGAGCGACGACTACTTCTCCGTACGATGGGGAGCGCTCCACAACATGTTTCGCTCGCCTGTCATCATCGGCAAAAGACTGTTTAGGGTCTTTGAAAACGCGATAATAGAAAATATCGACAGCAAGATAGGTCGGAAGACAATATACAACACCACCCCGACCTTGGCAAGAAGACTGATGTGGGGAGAACTAGATTCCGCTGCGATGGCCAACATGCTGCAGCTCATCGACGAGCACAACCCAAACCTCATGTTGGCACCGTACAAGAACCGCAACATATGGTTCCTCTACGTGGAAGACCTAAGGAACCACGACGTGAGGCTGCTGAGCTGCAGCAGTAACGAGGTGCCACGCTCCGGGAGTGTTTTCAGCCGCCCAGAGGACAAAAATCTGAGGCTTCTACCACTGTGTCTTCTACGAGCTATCAAGTAAGGAGCCAAACGTCACGGTGGAGTTTGGAACTTATATTCTATCTGTGACTTCCCCGTCCAGGCTGAAGAGGGAAGCGGAAACAAAGCCTTCGCCGTCTTATGTGCCATAAAGGTGCTCAATACAATTGGAAACTTGGGGGCCCTGAGGGGCACATGCTTCTATCGCCGTAGGAGCACATACGCCATGCTGCTGATTAAAGACATATGCTATTTCCGAGATGCAGGAGTACCTGATAGGCTGCTGGACAACGACTAAGAAGATGAATCTTCACAATCCAACAACTCTCCAGAGAGAGAAGCGGAAATAGAAACTGACACCTACGGGGAAGGCAAGCAGTTGGAGACCCTGTGGAAAGTGCACGGGATGGAAGACACTGCTTCGCCTGAAACTATAGAAGGGCTGATCAAAAATTTCGACCGCTTCTCGTGCGCTACGCTCACACAGGAGCAGATAAATGAAATCCTTCAGAAGTTAAAAGATTCTACCCCAGCAGATGTCATTTACAAGGCAGGCGATGTCGTAGTCCCAGTTGATGATTTAAGGGACATGGTAAAAGAAGGAGGATGCTTGGCTGTATCTGTGGCGGCTGCTTACATCCAAATATTACAGCCAAGGTTCGAACATGCATACATAGCTCATCCTATGCTGTTCAACGACGTTTGCCTCACCGATGAAATAGGAGCAAAGAAGCATTTCTTGGCAGAGTTGGAGAGCGGGGTCCCTAGCCAAATTTTTCTTCCCATCTTGCATTATAACCATTGGACGCTCCTGACAATGTACACTCGACAATGAGCAGGAATCTTTTACAACAACTCAGACAGCAAAAAAAACCATCCAATGCCGTGTACATCGGAATCGTTGTCATCCGTCGAACGCTTATCTCAAAAATACTACAACGAGGTGTCAAAGATGATCCAACCGTTCATGGACACACAAGAAAGCAAATGGCACGAGCTCCAGTTCTTCCACCGTAGTCCACAACAGATTCCTCTATCCAACGACTGTAGCATCTTCATGCTGGAATGGATATCGAATGAAGCAACGCCAGACCAGCTCCACCACATTGACTATCATAGAAAACGTGGAGAATACATGTGGGAGCTTCTATCTGGAGCAGGCGCGCTCACCAACTAACCCTCACTGGGTTTACATTACCCTACCTTATCTTATTCATGACTCTGGGATAGAGCGTGGAATAAGTTTGGGGGGGTACCATGTACCTATGAGGGAGGTACAAAAATTTTGAATTTTTTAGCTCCATCCCTTTTGTCCTTTTCTTCAATATATGTACATACAAAAATTTTGCTTATTTCGTTCCCTTACATATGTACAATGCCGCTATATTAGTAAAAACCTGATGCGACTTCTTGCCAGTTTGTTTTCTATGTGCCTAACGAGATTGCAAGTTTTGTTATATCTTTCTGATAATGCTGCCTCAAACAACAAAAGACTATGAATTTCCACGCCAAAAATTTTGAAAAAAAAGAATAATCTCGCAATGGCTAAGAGACGAGTATGGAGAAGGAAAAAGCTTCCCAAACAGCAAAAATCCCTCTTGCTTCCCCTTACCCAACAAAAATCCCAAAAAGAGAAAGTAGCCTTATGAGGGTGAATAAAAGCATGAGAGTTGTGCCCAATAAAAGAAAAAGAAAAAAATATATATACACACTTGTTTTCCAAAAGTACCCATCTTTAGGCATGGTAGATCCGGGGCAGTGGTACGTAGGATGTGAAATCACTGCTCTAAAGCCAACTGGCTTGGACTGTAGGGACCACTTGCCCGCTAACGGACCCTTACCTAGATGGACTGATGGGAAATAATAAAAACCCAAAGAGCCTTAGCCTACCCTATACACAACTTTCTACCCCTAAAGTTATTTGGTGTGAAAGCTAACTTCGGAATCATACACCAAAGTCTCGTTGAAGTTGTAGAGAAAAGTTTACTAAAATAATAAGGCAGGAAACGCAAGGTCTTTTGTTTGTAGTGGGGCAGCATTATCTCTAAAGGCATCGCGATTCTTGTTTTACCTCTTGAACTAAAAACTACACCGAGCAAGAAGAAGCATCACAAAATAAAATTCAAATATTGATTGAGGACAATCAAAATGCTAAGTTTGGGGGAGTTGATAACACCAAATTTTGTGATGTTTTTGACCCTTATTTTGTTATCAAAACTGCCCTTTTAAACTGATTTTCTCTCTTTTTATATGTACTTTTGCAATAACAGGCCAAAATACGCTCTTAACTCAATATTTCCATCTTTTGCAGAGTTTTCCTTCATTTTGGACCCATTTGTCATCAATAAGGCCGTTCCGGCCCACAAACATGATTCCACCTGCATCGGCCTTCCAGCCGGCCGATATGCACACTGCCCGGCAGGGTAGCACAATACACGGGCGCGCGACATAAGGATGCCACGCAAGAAGGGACTATCAGACGATATGCCTATCTACCCGACAGGGAGCTGGGCTCGCCACGACAACCGAAGCTTGTCGCGCGACACATGCCACCCACCGGCAGGCGCCGCCCATCACGTCCACCGACAACCGACGTCCTTGTGCCAGGCGATACCGATATCGGCCGTCCACCAACTCCGCGATGATAAAGAGGACACGTGGCGCCCTGAGCACCATAACTTCCCCAATCGCTGCCTATAAATAGCAGCTACAGGAAGCTGAAAAGACAGGTCAGAACAGATCAGAACTCTGTGCAAGTCACCTCAGGAAAGCTACAAAGAGCGAGTGTATCATGCCTCAGTGGTCGTGACGGGCGATTTGAGGTGAGCACTTCCCCATCCCGAGAGGGAGGGAATGGTTCACTTCGTGTCGTCCCGAGCACCACTGCAGGTCGATATCGGCCGACATAGATACCCAACATAAGAGACCGACACTAGAAGCATACTCTATTTCGACACGATACCGAACCCCGATACGCATCGCCCGTCACGGTGTGTCACCCGAGAGGGTGCCGCCCGACGTGAGTGTATCGGGCTAGGGTTCTCGCACGATACAGTCCGCCTGTCATGGTGTGCCGCCTGAGAGGGTGTGCTGCCTGAGAGGGTGTGCCGCCCGACACGGCTGTATTGGGCTAGGGTCCTGCCCGGTATCGGGCTGGAGGGTCCACTGTAGTCTGTCGCCGTTCTATATCAAGAAGGTGACATCTACCTTTATTTCAGTCATTTATTTCTTTTACTTCCGCTATGTAATCAGAACATTATTTGTTAATGGAAATATAAGAGTTTAACTATCTAATGCTTCATGTTTGGTACCCTTGTTGGATGATTGCTATGTTTAACATCTAAACTCTAGCTTGTATGTTTGGACCGTGTTTCGATTAGCTATCAAATCATGTTTTCCCGTTGCAACAGCCTTGAGAGAGGTGTTGTAGCTCTAGTGTTTGGTCCGATTCTGGAGTACGAGAGTGCCCGAAATCCGAGTTGTTGTAGTAACCTTTCCACTCTAACTCATGTCCCGCAACCTTGAGAGGGGTGTTGATGCTTGGTTAGAGGTACCCGCTCTGAGAGGAGGGGTACAGGATGTTTCTACTGCCGCTTGTTTTAATGAAGTTTTCTCCTTGGTACCTTACTTTAGCTTTAGTTTTATCTCTCCGTTTCTGTTGCATGAAAACCCCTAAAAACTGATAAATGCCTAAAACCTAAGTTTTCCTTGTAACTCCAGTTGGAGATAGGGTTTTCTTTTGTTTTATCGTTCTTGTTCTGTTGTTCCCTTTTGGGAACTTTATCATCCCTTATCCTTGCCGGAGTGTAGCGTGTCGATTCAGCGTTCTCAACACTACCACCCTTGTCCCTGTGTTCGACCCCGTCTATCTACTTCGACCCCGTAATCAAAGTTGCAGGGGCCTAGAAGGTTTCAGGTTATAAATGTAAAAGCTCGACTACCTCAAATCTGCCTCCAATTTTAGGACGCGTGATTTAGGCCGGTCAACGGTTAATGGTGGAAACCTAGAGTTTGGTCTTCATGCACCTAGTTTAGGGTATAGGTTACTACTACCGTGGAACCGACCTAGATTTAGGTAGTGAATTGTATCACGACAATGATCAATTCTGAATACAGGCCACTACCCAGAATGAGTGACGGATTTGATTAATTATGTAAGAATGAATACAATGAGAACCTTCAGTGAAACCGCAATCCTAAAGATTCCCATCTAAATTGATTAAACTAAACATTTAATCGATTGCTTTGTTTTTTTTTTCAATCAACTCTCAAAACCTTTTAATTGGTCTAGCTGATCGTGAGTAGTTAGTAAGTAGTCTACCGACATTTCAGTGTCCCTGTGTTTGACTCGGGCCTCACAAAGGCCTATATTACTCTAACACGTGCACTTGCATTATACGCATGGTAAAATCATGTCACTCATTATCTTTTAGTATGAATTGTCTATGTTTGTCCTACTATATTTGAATCTCGATTGAATGTTGGTTCTTGATGCATGTAGCCACCATGCATCTGTTTCGGTATCTAGGAGTGTTTTTTCAAGAAGTGGAGTAAACTCACTTCCATCGTTGTACTTTCATACTATGAAATGGAATTAGTTGACGTATGGAAGTACAACCTTGATAAGTCGAGAAACACACTTTGCGAAGGGAATGATGTAAAGTGAGTGACCATTCATTTGGGGTTAGTAGACATTGCCAAATTCCCACACTTCTCGTAGTTAGTTATCTGAAAGGAAACTAAATCTACAAAGATACTAACTGTTTAGACTCTTATTGCAGGTTATGTTACTATGTTGCATGTTTTGATCCATGTGTAGTGGTGACGAAAGTCGATAACATCCTCGTGGTCTCTTAACACTGTTTACAACCTTAATTTTACTTTCTTGCTTTTACTTTACTTGCACTTAGTTTAAAACAACAAATCAACTCTTTGATCTAAATACCAACTGTTAAGGAGTTAGGTGAAATTCTAATATTTTCTATCTTGCTGATCTCAACAAGATCGTTGTCCTGTGGATTCGACCCTTAACTATACTACGATAAGACTTCCACGTATCATAGCATACATGGGTGGAGTTTTTAATCTAGTATAAGCAAGGCTAAACCTAAACACTTACTATTTTTAGGATTTTTAGTGGTACATGCAACTCCACGCAAGTGGAAGTGCCATCATCATGTTGTATGAACATGGAAGTGTGAGAAATAGAATGAATGTATGGATGTGTATCATTAATGTTGAGATCATATTAGAGAAATAAAAGTTTAATTCTCTTGTAAAGTTTGTTTATGTGATTGGATGCGAGAAAAACAAAGAGTTTAAAATGAAATAAAGGAAAAAAAGTAAGGGAGTGAACTTTGTATTAAGTATAATCCTCAAATTTATGCCCACATCTTATGATTAGTGGTAATCATGGGATGCGGGTGTGAGATCTTTTTGTAATCAGAGCTTAGGTTGAGTCGTCAGGGACCATTAGGATAGAAAGTTAGAGTTATAAGTGTGGCAGATAGGAGGTGATGTGTCTACAGCTCTGGGAGGCCTGAGTATTTAGATACCCTAGCCTGGTATCTAAATACTGAGGTTGACCAGTATCAAGCTAATCTATCTATTCTTCTCTAGATGCTCTAGCCAGGTATGCAGAGGAAGGATGGGCTAGAGAGAAACCCTAGAAATATTAGGGTTAGAAGACAAGAAAGAAATGAATGGATTGAGCATAAGAATAGAATGTGATACAACTCTTGCTTTATATTGCTTCTTTGATTGGAGATCAATAGAAATGCTCTTATATGTATGAATTCATATTATCAGTTTGTAGAATATGTATGGTTGTTTAAGAGTGTTTTATATCATGAAGTTGATTCAGTTATTCTTTGTATCAAGTAGACCAAAGGTTATGTTTAAATGAGTTTACCCTAAGTGGATATTTTTTCCACATGTTTGAGATTAATAGGAGTTAGTTAATCTTGAGTATCTCTTGGCTTCAGGACTGTAAGTTCGGCCTGGTCCGGCTGCCAGGATGCGTTATTGGGATCTAATGACTCCTATTGAAAATATAATAAGAGTAGACTGGATAAATTAGACACACATCATAGTGAGAATGTACATACACTAAGATGTTGGAACATATGGGAATGATTAGAATAGCTAATAATTAGTCAGAATTGATATATGAGATTCAACTTTGGGGCCTCATATGAGAAACCCTTAATTGGAAATAAAGGAACACGACATAAGGTTCAGATTAAGTTTAATGATTACTATTATATGAACTCTAAATATGAAATATGAAAAAGATATGAGAAAAGTATGGAAGGGCCAAGATAGTAAGAATCAATAATGAGTTATGGATCATATAATTGAGTAAAATGCTTTTATCTACTCCAAAGCAAAGGAAAAATAGAAGAAAATAGTTAAGTATACGATAAGTACATAGAAGTGAAGACTCTTCAAAAGAGTTAAAGTAAAGAGAATTATATGAACATGTGAATCATTAGACTAGGATAACAAACTTAGTTGAAACAAAGAGAATTGTTAGAAATGATGAGATTAAGGAATGAGAGTTATGATATAATTGCGAGCATGGAGTGCATACCTTTATTATGAATTTAATTCATTCATCCTTACTACCTTTGGGGTTCTAAGTTTCTATAGAAAAACAAACTACTTTCTAAAATAAAAACAAAAGTGTAGATTAGAAAATGAATGAGTCATACAAAGGCAGACTATATTCAAGAAGGAAGAACTTGATTCAAAGAGAAACTAAGTTTGACCCATGCATGAGTCGTTTGATTTAAAATGAAGGGTATGTAATGTATTAAACATGATGTGAAACTAGAAGAGAGATTATTGATTTAAAATTTTAACTTCACATTAGTGAATGATAAAAAGAAATATGTGCAACATGGTATACATGATAAGAATTAGAGGTTAAAAATGACAGGTTGAAGACTAGTATATGGTAAGTAGGGGCGGGTTTTTCAGACCCACACCCAAACCCACCACAACCCATTACTTTAGGACTCATACCTATTTTGACCCAAATAAATCTAGTTTAAAAAAGCCCTGCCCATACCCAACCCATTTAGGACTGGGTCCCCATTATTACCCACCACACTATACAAAACGTTGGAAATACCCCAAAAATCTACTCATTGGCTAGTTTTTCAAATGGATCAAATTAAGGCTACGAATAACATGTCAGTGTTGGCTCATATAAGAATATAAAATCATATAACTACTTTACAACTACAACTAGAATTGAAAATCACAATTTTCATATAACATTAAATTACAAAATTTATAGAAATTTTGCCAAATCCTTTCTCATCTATAGAATTTCTGTAGAGGCTGCCCTGACTTCAGAGCAATATACTCTAGAATTTCGTCAAATGACTACATTACATCAATAATAAACAAACTGAAAAGACCATTGACATCATTTTGAATCACGTCGGCATGAATTAGGAACAAGGATGGGGGAGGGAACACGTAAACAAATTTGAGAAGAAAGCTCATCATCTGAAACGTGCTCGCATCATAGATCATATGTTTGTTCGCCTAGAAGCATCCTAGAAGCTGACTGGATTTGAATCTAATCTAATCTAGTCAGGTTATTCCGCAGAAGTCAGGCTTGTGTAGTGATCATAGCAACAGATTGGCATCGACACACCTTCAACAAGCAATAACCTTGGCCTCATGTTAATCCTGACTGATGGGACACTGATGCACCTCCTGCTACAAGTAGTAACTTTGACCGAACTTGAAGACAACCGCGTCTATAGATCTACACGGTCTAATCCTACTTGGTGTCGACGGGCCACAACAACACCTCCTTCACGTGGCTACTCTTGCACGCTGGTATATCTGGTCGGTTCAAGCTTGCTAGGTTGCTGACCAAATTTGTCTTCGCCACCATATCCTCCTTTGTAGCAAGTCCTTCACATCTATTCACTCACGATCCTTTCTTTGTGAAAGCTTGGAAGTCAGGATAGAGGAGAGGTCAGAGGAGATCGGTCAGTGGGAGCATCCAAAGCCAAGGGAGCATCGTTCGGTGGGAGATCAGTCCAGGAAAGTGAAGGACCACGTCAAGGAAGACGATGAGTCCTCCAATCGGGGTGTTGGGTTTTAAAATGTGGGTAGTGGGTACCAATGGGGACCCCACGTAATCATGCCTTGCACACCACATACCCCACTAAAGACCCATTAAATATATCACACCCATATGACCCACTAATAATGGGGTTTGGCCTTTGTGGGTTGGGTGGGTATTGGGTATATGGGGAAATTTGCCATCCCTAATGGTAAGAGGATTACGGAAAGTAAGGAAGGGTTTGAAACATGATGGCGTGATATAGATTATAAAAGAAAGAGGTTGGGAGATTCAAGCAAGTGTTAATTGGTCAAGTATCCTTGTTGATAACTAATTAAACATTCATACGAGAAATGTATTAAGGTAATGTTTGAAGATAAGAATTCTAAGTCTCATAATCATCTTCTCTTTCATATATTACTTAATGAGAGCAATGTGGGAATGAAGTAATAAGAAAATGAATCATATATGATGCATAACCACCATGGTGGAGACATCTAGTGAATGTAATAATGACACACAATATGATGATGAAACCCTAATAGGGTAAATTGAGAATGTAATCTATCTGAATGGCCAAGTAAGAGAAAGGAAATTCAACTGATAAGATAAGGAAGACTTTAGTAAAACTTGTGAGATCCAAAGCTTGAATTTCAAATTAAGGGAGCAAAGTCACATCACAATAACGTCATGCTACTGATAAGGACCAAAC
The DNA here is from genome assembly GCA_963693085.1 of Alisma plantago-aquatica. NCBI lineage: Eukaryota > Viridiplantae > Streptophyta > Magnoliopsida > Alismatales > Alismataceae > Alisma > Alisma plantago-aquatica. The sequence goes on from OY856413.1 coordinate 433,393,354, forward strand.
CCTAGAATGTTTAGAGATGTAGTAGTTCAAGGGATGTCACTAGTGATTTGACCTTGAATACTAGCATCTCTATAAAACAAGATCATGAGATTAGCACTATGATAAGTAAACTAGCACTGATAGTAATCTAGGGTTTAAACGTAGCTAATCGGAAAGGTAGATAAACAATATGGAAATGATTCAAAGCAAAGGATAAGAAATAGATTTGAAATTTAAGAGGTGTGATTTGAACAAAAAGAGAAGTGCAATATGAGCAAAGTGTAATCTAAAATAAATTCTTACAGTGATAGAAAGAATGATGAATAATTTGTTCTTACCATGTATGTTTCAATTTTAGGGATGTTTATTCTATATGATCAAAATGAGAAGGATAAGCAATAAGAAGTAAGTGGTAATGAATGAGGAGATAAGAGAAAACAATGGCTTTTAGTAATACGTGAATTCATTTTGTAGAGGTGTAGTTGTTGAAGGTATAATGAGCGATGTAAATTGGTTCTACATATGATTTTAGTGTACATGTGCAAGCAATATATTAATTAAAGGTGTCTGATAGTTGTAGTCATTCATACCAGTAATCCATCTTAGTATTGTACAATTGTGGTATGGTGGTGTGGGTCAAATGATGATAAAACAAATGGAGGGTTGCCCTGAATAAGGTAGTCTCACCTATTCACTCATATGAATAGAAGGGATGATAACCATATTGTATTGATATGTAACCCTAATGAGGTATACCTTGTTATACCTAGCTTTAATATAATTAAGTGATCGTAATTGGGTATGAATAGTCTTTGAATGACTAATACAATCATGGAGTACTCTGTTACTGTTGTTGAAACCCTAGTATGCTATATGTAAGGAGTGGGACCCAATAGTGGGCCCACTCAATGGTACAAAAATGAGCCATGAAATATTTATGCAGCGGAAAACAAAACTATTACAAATTTATAAAATTTTCCCATATACATAACTTTCTCACCTCAAAGGTGATACATAAAAAGGGAAATACTATAACAATGTTTCATAAGAGTCCCAGATACAGAGGGCAACCCGACTATTCCAAGCTATCCTTAAGCCAACCTTAGGTGTATGACCTGCATGTGTCCACGTCCTTCAAAGCACCTATACCTGGGTAGTTTTGGGAACACCCAGAAAAATAGAAAAACAATGTATGAATCAGCAAAAGCTGAGTATGTACATAAGAGAATTAACTAGGGCATTTAAAAAGTAAAGTAAGATGTTCCCATAAAAAAGGGGGCCATTAAAGTTAGGTAAGTTTCAATGAGAAGTAACAAGAGAAAGAATTTCCAAAAGAATGAGGCATATAAATAAACAAGTGAAATAACACATCCTACCATTATCAACCATCCAATCATATAAATATTTGCATGCTGATATATTTGACTAAAGTAACTATAGCAGGGCCATGACACCACTGAGTCATTGGCCTAAGTAAAATGGGTGGAAAAGCACACCCTAGGCGGAAAAGCATGCCTCTGTATATATAAGGGTAGAAAAGCATACCCCAGGTAGAAAAGCATACCCTAATGGTTACGCATAAGCGTCTACAATAGTTAAACTAGTCGAACTATCTAACATGCATAAATAGAGTGGCAAGATATACCTTTCACAAATATGTGGCATGATTTAAGAACCATAGTAGATGGGGTCATTAAACCAATTCAACATGATCGTAATTTCAAAAGAACAGTAATAAGCCCAACTGAAAGTATATGAATTGTCCAACAAAAGGAACAAGAGCAAGTATTGTAAGAATGCCTCATTATGGGAAAATTTAGTCATATGAATGCCCAGTTATAAATAGGAAGGAGTACATACCTCCGGTTGTGCAAGTCAATTAAAGTCACCTAAGTCTGAACCATGATTAATATCACCTCCTAAACATAAAATGGTATTTAATATTAACAATATATCACACGAGGTAATTATTCCTCCTAAAAACATCCTTCTAGAAATATCATAATTGGGTCTGAAATTGGTGTTAATAAAACTGGAAAACCCTTTTAATTCTTTTTGCACAGATCAAATGACTCACTGTTGGTCAAACATTTCATTCAATAACTATAGTTCTAAACTGAAGGGCAATTGCCAACAGTGGCCTTTTCCATGAAATCAGTACTCTCAAATACGATTCAATAAGGTGATTAAAAAAATATGAAAGCAAAAGGCCATCACCCTTCCGTCACTCTCTCCATCGCAGATTGCAACTCTGCAGATTGGGCCCAAGGTAATACATTACCTGCGTGACTACCCTCACAGACGAACAACTGCTTTCATCTGTTCCTTGGGTGCTGCTCTCTGTCAAAAATTCCCGGCATCCAACGATTTGCGATGTTGCTCAAATCAAAACACAGACGATCCTCCTCGCATTCACTACCGACGCATTGCTAGTTTCACTCCAGGGATGATTTCCTAGTTAGCAGAGTACTCAAGAAGGTGGGAGGTCCCTCTGTGGGTTCCATTTTCACAGCCGTAACCCCCTATTCTGGTTCAGGAAATGAGCAGACCACTGACTAAAAGACGGCTGGTCAGTTTCAAGGCAAAAGACGGAGTTACCCACTTCAAATTCAGGAATGGAGGGGCTTGCCCAGTTGGTCACCTCAGCCTCGCCAGAACACAACGCTCTCCAGGTCACACCACCACCGGCGGTAGTGCCGGAACAGGTAGAACAAGGTACTATTGGAAACGAGATCGTGGACGGAAGGGGAAACCAAGACGAGTAGCGAGTCTTTCAAAAGCATTTGCATGATTGAGCGGAATAAAAGCACAAGGCGGAACTACCAGCCGCATAGGCATTGATTTCCGGCACATAAACCGCCGGTCATCCCACAGAGGAGCACGACAGGAATCAGGTAGAAGGCAATCAAGTAGCCGTTAAACCACACTAGAACCAGGCACCCCGGTCTATCTCCATGACCCTGCAAATGATTGGCATCATCACCAGTCTAAATGCCAATACCAAATCTAATGTCGACTGGCCGTGAATCGGCACTGGTAGATCAAGGTACTACTGGAATGAGAAGAAGGAAATCATTGATGGAACGATATGTACTGCAAGCAAAAGACTTGAGTTCAAACCCATTTCAAAACATAGCGTTGAGCTAAAAGCTAGTAATCAAGGGTCCCTGCCCCCTTCAAACACCTGCCGACATGGTTCATAAGAACAAAAATAGGGTCTTTTGTCGATCCATGGGTCATGACCCATCCAGAGCATTTTGAGAATAGGAAGCAAACATATATGGACCGAGGATGGTGCCATTACCTTCAATTTGAGCCTGGGATGAGCGCGGAGGTGTCCTTTGGGTTTCCTTGTCGGAAACGACAGCCACGCCGGAATGAGAAGGCAGTGACGTCCAAGGAAATTGGGCATAGGGAACTCACGAGGACCTACAGGTACCTCTTCGTGGATGTTCCTACGAGGAATGGAGCAAAGAAGCCAATGTGGTGCGGTGACTTGGAGAGGGGGTTGTACAGCCAATTGATCGGCCTTTGGGCGTTTTGCGGCTAGGGCATTACAGCCCCATTTTAGGCATCGTTCGGACCGTTTCATTCTACAAAAGCGTTTCCGGTGATAAAGCGAGCAAAGAAAGCCTGGAGTGGATGTGATCGGTGGGAGAGGGACTGTAATGCCTGTTCCCAGTTCCTGCGGAAGGATGACGGAGCCTTGCACCCGCTCTCAGTGTACTCTCTTAAAACAAAATATTAATTAGCGATTGAACCTTGGTCAATTAAACTGACGAATGAAATCAAAGTATTACTGGCCACCTTATATATTCTCCTTCAAAGCAATAAAAGGGTACAATTAATCCTCCTTTAGACTCCTAATTTTGTAGGCTGACTCTTAAACCGTCAAGGTACATATTCTGACCCTATAAATCCATATCAAAAATGTTAGGCATTAATACTAATAAAGGGGTGTTAATTAGCCTAATAAAAGGACAATTTATTTTCTATATTGTTAAAATAGTTTCTGGGTATTTTCTACTCATTAAATCTCTCTCTCTAGGGTAAAAGAGGGTATTTCATCTGATATGGCCTCGCTCTCCACGATATGAGAATTAAATTTCCAAAAGTCCTCAATGTCACTACCATGCATGATTATGTAAATGGGTGATGATACAAAGTCAAAACTACCACAAGGTTATTATCAAGGTCGAAAATACTATTCAAAATAGTTTTAAGAAAAAGTTAAGATTTAACATTTTAGGAAAAAGAGTTTTGAGGTGATACCTAGATTTGAGTTCATTACACTATATCACGATGGTTACACCTTGATTTATCTATGGGTTCATACTTGAGAATAGTATGGAATGTGATGGCGATGCTTCACCTTATGCATCCATGATCCAATGGGGATTCCGTGAGTAAAGGTTTGGGTATAAGTGCTGATTAGTAACATTAATACAATTAAACTTTTTGAACCTAACTCTAACACAAATAGATAAAGATGAGTATTAATGTTGAACATTCTTATATGATGGAATGATGGTAGAGTAACCTCCTTAATATGATCATAACCTTAATATGTTAATTGGTGGTTATCATATCCACATGGTTGATACTTTCTTATACTAAACATGTGCATTATATATATGATGAGGGTTAATTATATATAAATTCCTTGCATGTCGATGTGATAAAGAAAGGTTCTTAATGTTAATGTAACCCTGCTATGATTATTTATGAATATCACCTAGCTCATTAATGCAATATTGTGTTGATCCGGTATATTATATGTAAGTGGTGTTGTTGAGCCTTGTTATAAGGTATGCAAAGATAAAGATGATCTTACAGAGAATAGTATGATGGTTTTAATGACATTTGGGCATGGTTGAACCCTAGATGAGGTGTAATCTTCTTGTGTAGATAAGGGTTGATACCCTGTAATATTGTGAAATGGATTTATATCTTGTAATAGTATGATGACTCGTGTGGTCTAATGAATGGCAAGTGAATAGTACCATGTGATGAAGAGATGAGAAATTATGTTTCACACAATTTATATCTACTAAAAGTTGTAATTTGAAGAGGAAAAAATGAATCAATGTAGAAAATAAAATTCTAGACTATAGTATTCGAAAGCTTAAAAGGAGAGAGATACCCCTAGTAAAGGTTTTTTAGAGGAATCATGTATAGAAGAAGTTACTTGGAAAGTAGAATCATAGATGTTTAACAAGTATCTTTTCCTCTTTTAGAAATTTCGAGATGAAATTTTTATTAGAGGGGGAGAATTATTACAACCTGTTCCTAGCTTTGCTGGTAATCCTAGAGTTTTAAGATAATCTTAATGCTTGGCATACTTTTGTTAGTAATATTCTATGTTGAGCTTTATCTTAACTTTGGTAACCTTAAATACTTATTTGGACAATTCATAAGCATGAATTAAGCATACTATAAAGATCCGAGTTGGGGTTAATATACCATTAATCCATACATGTGTGCAAGAAGAGAGTTAATGACATTGAAGGAAATAATTAATAAATGATTTTTTTATTGATAATATTATCAAAATAATATTGTAGTATTGTATATAATTCAATTATAAATCCAACAAAAAAAGAATGAACCAAATCAGAGTTACAATAAGAGAGTTATGCCCTTTTTAGTAAACATATGCAGGGCACCGCGACCGCGGTCGACACCGCGACTGACGTTGCGTTGACACCGCGACCGTGGTCTACATCGCGACCCGCGACGCAGCGTCAACACCACGGCTGATGCTGCATCAACATCGTGACCGCAGTCTACACCGCGACCCGCAATGCTGCATCGACACCATGACCGATGTTGTGTCAACACCACAACCGACGCTGCGTCGACACCGCAACTGCGGTCTATACCTTGACCCGCGATGCTGCATCGACGTCGCGACTGCGGCCGCGCCGCCCAGGATAGCAAATCGTAAAACGATCTTATCTCAAGCTATACTTATCCGTTTTCAATGAAACAAAGTGCGTTGGAACCAAGATTTGATCCTCTATCTTCCCAAGCAAGTCGCCCTATCAGAAGGTAATTTGGAAAGCAATTGCTAGGGCAATTTGTGGGGAAGAACGTTAAGAACAGCAGAAATAAAAAAGGGTTGTTATAGATTTGACTTGGTAAGTAGGTTTAACCCTTGATTCTTCCTGCTTTCCATTTCTCATTGCTTGGAATCCTTGATCCAATGAATTTGAGGTTTGGTTTAACCTCTGGTCTTCTTCTTCTACTTACAACAAATCCCATTTAGGGTTAAAAAGAAGAAGAAACTATAGATTTTGTTAGGATTTGGATATGGATTCGAGATCTTTAGAGATGGGCTACATTTTTAAGGTGTTTTCGCACCTTAGGGTGAGTAGGTACTTCCTTTAAACAGTAGATTGCACGAAAATGAGTTAAATTATCAATAATCTTCAATTGTTAGTATACGAGTACAAACCCTAAGTTGCCTTTTGATCTAGTTTTTGCAAGATGATATGATATGGGTTATTCCTCTATTCTGCTGAATTTCAGATTATGAAATCACCTTATAAATGATCACAATCCATATAAATGATAATTCTTAAATTAATTGTATAGGTTACATGATTATATTGAAATCTAAGATTTTTGACTATGACTGAAATTGTTGTATAATTGAATAAAGAAGTTTTCCTAGTTGAATCTCCTTTGTTATGAATGATTGTTTTATTTGTATGTGTATTACATATATGTCAAATAACATCTTGGATTTGATTCGATGATATCAATATTTTCTTGATATATATCAGTAAGGAGGGTGAAACCCTAATTGAATGGAAAGTAGCAGTTTTGCAATTAGACATCTTGATTCAATGTTATTCTTGATGTGTGATAGATACAATTCTTATGTGAGTTATGTGATAAGTGAATGAGGTAAATGAAACCCTAATGATAGGGTGTTAAGTGAAATGAGTATTGTGATATCAATGTTTCTCAGTTTGAGATGTGGTGATGCTTAACAATTTAGTTTTGGTAAATGTTATCAGATGGTTTATGAAATGAATGGTTTACAAATCTTAACAAAGATATGTTGATGTGATGATTAAATTGTGAATATAAAGAGTGAATTAAACATGTAGATGCCCTAAACACTATAGAATCCTCACAGGATGAGGCCTACGCTGTGAGGAGGAAATGGTTTCTCGACTGGAGGTAGTCCTGATCGAGGTAAGCCGGAGCGCACCAGTAGGGTGCGGGGGTCTTGACAAGTAGGACATACTCCTTAAAGTTGTGTGGTACCCAACACTAACTGGGGATGTCAGTGGTACCTATGTTACATGTTGAGTGATCAGTGGTCAGTAGGTCCATGGATGAACAATAAGCCTGAGGGCTTTGACTCACCACCTGAGTACCCAGGTTGAGAGGTGGAGTCTGAGATATCCAGCCGCTCTTGTTAGCCACCGAGAAAGAGACGTGTCAAGGCCCATTGCAGACAAGGTCTTACTCAAAAGATAGGCTTAGGAACTCGGGCATGCTTCTAAGCCTTGTACAGTGAGATCATAGCTTGTTGCGATTCTTTCACATGTTGTGGTACACCTCATGTGGGTTCAGGGAATAATAAGATGAATGAGTGGTTAAACAAGTGTGCACATTTATTCAATTATCTTGTGTATGTGTTTGAGTTATTAGTTCTCTTTGAGATTAATCAATAATATTCATATATTGATTTACTCTTATTGATATCTAGATTATCCTGCCATATTTATGATTGTCAATGATTAGACTCTTTAAAGCTTACTGCTGCTATAATTGATATCAATTGCTCAAAAGTATATCTATAATTATATCAGTGCTCTAGACTATTTCTTTGAAATACTCATTCACTGAGTGAGTAGGATCACCCCTCTACTCACAATTTTTAGGGAAACCACATGGACTTGAAGAAGGTCAAAGCATCAGAGTAGATCTACCACATGAGTTAAGTATGAGATTTGTTAAGTTAAGTTGGTCCCTGTCACTCTAGGTCCTTGTATAGATGTGAGAGAGTTGTAAATGATGTTTTGTATCTTTGTTTCCTTAATAAGAGAGAATGTATTTGTTTGTCATGTCGTATGTACATGGAAGTGTGAGAAGCAGAATGAATGTATGGATGTGTATCATTAATGTTGAGATCATATTAGAGAAATAAAAGTTTAATTCTCTTGTAAAGCTTGTTTATGTGATTGGATGTGAGAAAAACAAAGAGTTTGAAATGAAATAAAGAAAAAAAAGTAAGGGAGTAAACTTTGTATTAAGTATAATCCTTAAAGTTATGCCCACATCTCATGATTAGTGGTAATTATGGGATGCGGGTGTGACATATTTCATATAAACATATTTTGAGGCATGCTAAAGATATAAACCATATCCAAACATTTGTAAGCAAGTTAGTAATGCACTATGAAACCATTAGAAATAGTTTTTGAGCAAGAGTGTGAAGAGAATCCCAAAAAATACCACTTTTGACTCAAAAACCACATGCATAGTGCGCACTAACTTGAAAAAAAAAAGTTAGAAATGGTTATAAGCAAGAAAACTTTTACCTTTGTTCTTACCATTCCTTTTTCCACTTGTTTTGACCCTCTACACATCTCAGCTTTCTTCTTTCATGTTGATTGAGAAGTCAATTTTTAATTCAATAGCTCAAGTCAATCCATTTGTAATTACCTACAAGAAGAAAGATGAAATGGTCCCCAATCATGTTTTTGGGCCCGGAGGGGTTAGCTTAGCAACCCAAATCCTACTGCTCTTGGGTTCTTTCCTAAAAGGACAACAAGTAGAATAATGGCCAATATCATTGCAATAGTTGCATGTGCCCACAGTCTTGGAACTAGAAGATTCACGATGAAATATTGGAGGTCCTTAACCTTTGTTGTTCCTTTGACTACCATCATACCCTAAACCATGTCTACCAATTTGTTTAGTTGTATGGTGTAGGATATCATTAAGATTCTTTTTACCAACTAAGAATCTTTGCAAAGAAGATCTCAAACTTTGATAACCATGCATAAGAGAAGTGATAATAGATGACAAATGATTTATTTTATTTCTAGCATGCAAAAGATCATTTTCTAGGCAAAGAGCTTTGGTTAAATGAGAATCTCTATCAATATGAAGAGCAACAACATTATAATCTCTACTAGTAGAACTAGAACAAGATTCAAGAACATTGATTTTAGCAAGCAAGGAAGCATTCTTTGTTTCAAGTAAAGCAACATTAGAAAGATAATCAACATTTTTAGATTCTAATCCTTGCAAAACAAAGCCATTGTCCTTTTTTTCAGATTTAAGAACATCAATATCATGTATGAGAGAATCAACAATTAAAGTATGCTCTTCATTAGAACTAGGCATAAGAGGTTGAGTTTCTAGAAATTTAATCTTATCAAACAAACTAGCATTTTCAAGTTTAAGAGAGTCTACTTGGCTAATACAAGCATTTTTTTCATCAAGCATGCAAGAATTAGCATTTTCAAGATCATCTAATTCTATATGCATATTATCAACAATTCTAGCAAGTTTTTGCCTTTTCTTTTTAGAAGACTTAAGAGAGGCACGAGTAGCATTAATGATAGCAATTAAAGGTTCTTTATCTAAAGAGTTTATATTTACCTCATTTGAGTCTTTTCTTATAGAAGCCATAAGAGCAAAATGACATTTTCCTTCAACACTAGAGATTAAGCTTGATCCTCCACTTGAATCTTCACTTGATCTTGAGTTGTAGGAGTCACTTGAGCTTGAGTGCCATTTCTCCTTCTTCATGTACTTCTCTTCTCTTTCTTTGTGATGATGGGTCTTCTTGGCTTGTAGGGAATCTATCTTAAAGTGACCCTTCTTTCCACACTTAAGGCACCAGATTGAGGAGGAATTCTTGCCTTTGTAGAATCTACAGTTGGAGTACATGGCACCTTATTCAACATGAGAGGATGGAGAGACCCGTCCCATAATAGCTTCAATTTGAGCCTTCATTTCAGCCTTTTTCATTCTTTTATCTCTTTCTCCTCTTGTCTTTCAACTTCTTCTCTTTAGTCAGGTGTGACATCATGGGCTTGTAGATTTCCAATGAGCTCTTTAATGGGGATATCATCAAGAGACCTTGCTTCTTCAATGGAAGTCACCTTGAGTTCCTATCTCTTGGGGAGAGTTCTAAGGATCTTTGAGTTGATCTCTCCTCTACTCATAGGATGTCCTAGAACAGCAAGACCATTCACAATGGTGTTGAGCATTGAGTACATGTTGGCTATCTTCTCCTCCTTTCCCATCTTGAAGTTCTCAAGCAGCCCTTTGAGCAAGTACACATTGCTTTCCTTCACTTGTGGAGTCCCCTCATAATTGATGCATAGCTTTCTTCATACCTCATAGGTCGTCTCACGAGAAGAAATTCGGTTGAACTCAGTGGAAGTCATGCTGGCATAGGGGATGTTGATTTCTCTTGCATTCAAGGTGGCTTTCTTCATAGTAGCTTCATCCCATTCTTCTATCTTTGTCACCGGTAGCTTGTATTGATGGTCCACCATTTTCCATAGCTCAAGACTTGATCCTTAGATGTAGAATTGTAGCCTTATTTCCTAATAGATGAAGTTACTCCCGTCAAAGATTAGAAGGTTGATGAAGTATCCCCCACCTTAGTAGTCACCCATGTTCTCCTACTTGTTGAAGTATGCTCGGATAAACCCATTCTGATACCAATTGTTGGATCCCAGATGGGTGATTGGATGCTCTAGAGGGGGGTTGAATAGAGCTAAATGCACTTAAACAAACTTTATTAGACCTTCAAGATATATTAAAAGATAAGGTTGCTAAATAGGAAGTTTGAGTGTAACTAAAACATGAATAGCAAGGGAGAGAGATTGAACATACACCAAGTGACAAGCTATGTAGAGTGGTTCCATACTTCAAACTAGAAGTTAGTCAGTCCACTACATAGAGAGGTCAACCTCTAGGATTTTTAAACCATTGCACACTTATATTCATTCATAAGACTTACAATACATGACCAACCAAAGAGTTTACCTATCCAATACAAAGAGTATCCACCTTACCAAGGACTTACCCACTTTGTAAGAGGCTTATACTTTCACCAAGGTCTTACCCACTCAAGCACAAGTCTTCTGCTGTCAAGTACTTTGCAACTCTTCTTGGATCTTCAGCCTTTGACTTTACCTTTACTCAGAGAAGCTTCCACCAAGGACTTACCCACTTGAGCAAGGAGTCTTCCACCTTCACCTCGGGCTTACCCACTCTTACTCCTAGTCTTCTGCCTTGATCATCACCAAGGGACACTTTCCCTTGTTCTTCTTCACCTCTCTTAGACAAGAGAGAGAACCTTCATCTTCATGGGAAGTGGTGGAAGTGAGAGTCTCACAAGATATATATGTGGGACGAGCTCTGTTACAAATCTCCTACTCACTCTAATGGATGTAGCAAGTGATTAAGCTTAGAGAGAGAAAGGAAGCTGTAGGATTACTCAACTATAGAATAGGGACTTTCATAGTGCTTGGCTAACCATGGGATGAAACCCAAGGGGTTCTATTTATAGTTGAGGTTGCCTAGAAGCCTTGGGAACACTTAAGAATGAAAACTAGCCATTTTGTGGCTTGGAATGCTTATATTTTTTATTGTTGCAACTCCACAATGGCTAGAAACACTTTTATGCACTTTTCCATTCAGTGAAATCAATCGAGTTTCTATAAAGCTAACTCGACCGATCCCACTAAGAGACAAGACCAATTTCATCCATCGGTCGAGTTTGTCCTAGGGTAACTTGACTGATTCACTTAAATCAGTTTTGGTCAACAGAGGGATCGGTCGAGTTCTGTGAAGTGCAAACTCGATTGATCAAAATTCATTTTAAAGATCCAATCAAGATCGGTAGAGTTTGCACTCGACTGATGAACAAGCTAATGTGAATTTTAGAAAATGGCTTTTGAGTGCTTAAATATTCAATCTAAGTGCTCCTGATTTTTTCTAAGCTTAATTAAAAGTAATACAATGATTACGAGTGATTTACAACATGATTCTAATGGATTTAAATCATATTCCAAAAACATGCACTTGTGTTGACTTTGACTTGTCTTTTCTCCAATTTGATATGTGCAAGTTAGGGAATTTGGAATGTGTCTATGCATAATCTGAAATCACTCAAGTAGAGACATTAGACACAATTAATTGGAATGGTTTAGTCATCATCAAAACAAGGGTTTAGTCAATTTAGACCTTGAGTCAACATTCTCCCCCTTTTTGAAGATGACAAACCATTCCATAAATGTATTGAAAGCATTTAAGTAAAGTCATACCTTTAGAGAAACCTAGGGGTTTCAATAGAATTGAGTTCATATGCTCCCCCTCAATTAATGCTAATGGAGTTCTCATACTCCCCCTCAATTGATGTTATTTCTCCTGCATGGTTAGCTTTCCTAACATTTATCGAATACCATGTCTTCTACTCATATATGTTCTACACATATATGTCTTCTCCCTTTACCTTCTTCCCCTTACATGGACATACTTCTCCTCTTAATGTAAGACATGCCTTCTCCATGTTTTGTCAAAAAATGGCATACCTTTCTCCCCCTTTGTCATTTCAAAAAGTGGGGGTATGAAGAAATAAGAAACACCACTTATTAAAAGATATGAGATAACAAAAAGTTATATAAGGAGAGTAGAAGAGCACATCTAGGGACTTGTCCAAGGATAGAATAAAAGCAAGTTAAAGCATGTACTTGAACAACCCAAAAAGCAAGATAAAGTGTTGTAGAAAAACAATAAATCACAATTTTGACCCTCAAGATGACAAATTTTGCCCAAAAAGTGTCAGGGCTTATGGTGAAGCGATGAGCCTTGCTCAGAAGGTCATTTATGCTCTGCATAAAAAACACTAGTCTTGCACCAAAAACTGAAACTGGAGTAAAATCTACATGAAAACTAAAAATGCTCCAATTTCTACATAAAATGTAGATCTATGTATCATGCATCATAATGTTATACCAGGAACTCAAGATAGTAGATATGCAATTCAAGGAACAAGCTTGAGCAAGTTTGAAACAAGATACAAGCATAGCATATAGTTGAATACCAGTTGATGAACAAGGCTAGAACTACATCTATATGAACTACTAGTAGATGATATCACAAATTAGGACTACTAGTAGGATCTAGATCATAGCAAGAGATACCAAGAGATACATAAGATAAATCAAGCTATGAGTAGATGTGGAGATTTATCCAAACAAAGAGATATGCAATTTTAGAAGCATGAAAGGATATAACTCACTAACAAGTATGCATCATTACTAAAAGATGATTACCACTAAGAACCTCTAGGTTGTATCCAAACAAGATATACAACTAGATATATGTTGCAAGTTGGAGCACAACTGAAGAAATTTAAGACACAACCAAAAGATCCAAAAATGATCATCATCAAAACCTGCAAAACAACTCAAAGAAAGTAATTGTAAGATATAGATATGCCAATTTAGAGAAATTACTGAGACAGAGTTGTAAGAAAGATAGGAAATTTAAAGCATGGAAATATGGATATATAAAGGTACAAAGGGAGTGCCTTTGACTTTACCTTTACTCAGAGAAGCTTCCATCAAGGACTTACCCACTGGAGAGGGAAATTCTCATTCATTAAGCCAAATGTATATTCTATGCACCGTGTTGTCAGTCGATTTCTGTGTATTGACAACTCGATTGATGACAGCTTTTGGCAACACACATTGGTGCCTATTAGTCAAGTTTCAAATTGGACAAACTCGACCGACAAAGTTGCTGTCAATAGGCTCAGATATTTCATAAAAACATATTTAGAGGCATGCTAAAGATATAAGCCATATCCAAAAATGTGTAAGCAAGTTAGTAATGCACTATGAAAGCATTGGAAATAGTTTTTGAGAAAGAGTGTGAAGAGAATCCCAAAAAATACCACTTTTGACTCAAAAACCACATGCATAGTGCACACTAACTTGACAAAAACAAGTTAGAAATGGTTATAAGCAAGAAAACCTTTACCTTTGTTCTTACCATTCCTTTTTCCACTTGTTGTCACCCTCTACACATCTCACCTTTCTTCTTTCATGTGGATTGAGACGTCAATTTGCAATTCAATAGCTCAAATCAATCAATTTTGCAAGTACCTATAAGAAGAAAGATGAAATGGTCCCCAATCATGTTCTAGGGTCTGGAGGGGTTAGCTTAGCAACCCAAGTCTTATTCTCTTGGGTGCTTTCCTAAAAGGACAACAAGTAGAATAATGGCCAATATCATTGCAATAGTTGCATGTGCCCATAGTCTTCGAGCAAGAGGATTCTCGACGAAATATTGGAGGTCCTTTACATTTGTTGTTCCTTTGACTACCATCATACCCTATACCATGTCAACCAATTTGTTTAGTAGTATGGTTTAGGATATCATTAAGATTCTTTTTACCAACTAAGAATCTTTGCAAAGAAGATCTCAAACTATGATCATCATGCATAAGAGAAGTGATAGTAGAAGACAAATAATTTATTTTATCTCTAGCATTCAAAAGAACATTTTCTAGGCAAAGAGGTTTGGTTAAATGAGAATCACTATCAATATGAAGAGCAGCAACATTATTCTCTCTACTAGTACAACTAGAACAAGATTCAAAAACATTGATTTTAGCAAGCAAGGAAGCATTCTTTGTTTCAAGAAAAGCAACCTTAGAAAGATAAACACCATTTTTAGATTCTAATCCTTGAAAAACAAAGTATTTGTCCTTGTTTTCAGATTTAAGAACATCAATATCATGTATGAGAGAATCAACAATTAAAGTATGCTCTTCACTAGAACTATGCATAAGAGGTTGAGCTTCTATAAATTTAATCTTATCAAGAAAACAAGAATTTCCAAATTTAAGGGAGTCTACTTGGCTAATACATGCATTTTTGTCATCATGCAAGCAAGAATTAGCATTTTCAAGATCATCTAATTCTATATGCATATTATCAACAATTCTAATAAGTTTTTTCCTTTTCTTTTTAGAAGATTTAAGAGAGGCATGAGTAGCATTAATGATAGAAATTAAAGATTATTTGTCTAAAGAGTTTAGATTTACCTCATTTGAGTCATTTCTTGTAGAAGCTATAAGAGCAAAATGGCATTTTCCTTCAACACTAGAGCTTCAGCTTGATCCTCCACTTGAATCTTCACTTGAGCTTGAGTTGGAAGAGTCACGTTAGCTTGAGTTCCATTTCTCCTTCTTCATGTACTTCTCTTCTCTTTACTTATGATGATGGGTCTTCTTGCCTTGTAGAAAATCTATCTTGAAGTGAACCTTCTTTCCACACATGAGGCACCAGATTGAGGAGGAATTCTTTCCTTTATAGAATCTACCCTTAGAGTGCATGGCATCTTCTTCAACATGACAGGATGGAGAGGCGTGTCCCATAATAACTTCAATTTGAGCCTTCATTTTAGCCTTCTTCATTTTTTTAGCTCTTTCTCCTCTTGTCTTTCAACTTCTTCTCTTTTGTTAAGTGTGACTTCATGGGCTTGTAGATTTCCAATGAGCTCTGCAATGGGGATATCATCAAGAGACCTTACTTCTTCAATTGAAGTCACCTTGGGTTCCCATCTCTTGGGGAGAGTTCTAAGGATTTTTGAGTTTATCTCTCCTCTAGTCATAGCATATCCTAGATAAGAAAGACCATTCACAATGGTGTTGAGCCTTGAGTACATGTTGGCTATCTCCTCCTCCTTTCCCATCTTGAAGTTCTCAAGCAGCCCGTTGAGCATGTAGACTTTGCTTTCCTTCACTTGTTGAGTCCCCTCATAAGTGATGCATAGCTTTGTCCTTACCTCATAGGTCGTCTCACAAGAATAAATCTGGTTGAACTCGGTGGAGGTCATGGTGACATAGAGGATGTTGATTGCTCTTGCATTCAAGGCAGCTTTCTTCATGGTAGCTTCATCCCATTCTTCTATCCTTGTCACTGATAGCTTGTATGGATGGTCCACCATTTGCCATAGCTCAAGACTTGATCATTGGATGTAGAATTGTAGCCTTATTTTCTAATAGAGGAAGTTACTCCCATCAAAGATTTGAAGGTTGATGAATTATCTCCCACCTTGGTAGTCACCCATCTTCTCCTACTTGTTGAAGTATGCCTGGAGAAACCTACTCTGATACCAATTGTTGGATCCTAGATGGGTGATTGGATGATCTAGAGGGGAGCTGAATAGAGCTGAATGCACTTAAATAAAATTCATTAGACCTTCAAAATATATCAAAAGATAAGGTTGCTAAATAGGAAGTTTGAGTGTAACTAAAACATGCATAGCAAGGGAGAGAGAGATTAAACATACACCAAGTGACAAGCTATGTGGAGTGGTTCCACACTTCAAACTAGAAGTGAGTCAGTCCACTACCTAGAGAGGTCAACCTCTAGTATTTTTAAACCATTGCACACTTATATTCATTCATAAGACTTACAATACATGACCAACCAAAGTGTTTACCTATCCAATACAAAGAGTATCCACCTTACCAAGGACTTACCCACTTTGTAAGAGGCTTCTACTTTCACCAAGGTCTTACCCACTCAAGCACAAGTCTTCTGTTGTCAAGGACTTTGCAACTCTTCTTGGATCTTCAGCCTTTGACTTTACCTTTACTCAGAGAAGCTTTCACCAAGGACTTACCCACTTGAGTAAGGAGTCTTCCGCCTTCACCTCGGGCTTACCCACTCTTACTCCTAGTCTTCTGCCTTGATCATCACCAAGGGACACCTTCCCTTGTTCTTCATCATCTCTCTTAGATAAGAGAAAGAACCTTCATCTTAATGGTTGAAATCAGAGATATGGAGGTGGTGGAAGTGAAAGCCTCACAAGATATACATGTAGGATGAACTCTCTTACAAATCTCCTACTCACTCTAATGGATGTAGCAAGTGATTAAACTAAGAGAGAGAGGAGGCTATAGGATCACTCAACTATAGAATAGGGAGCTCATAGTGCTTGGCTAACAAAGGGATGAAACCCAAGGGGTCCTATTTATAGTTGAGGATGCCTAGAATCCTTTCGGAACACTTAAGAATGAAAAATAGTCGTTTGGCGGCTTGCAACGGTTATATTTTCAATTGTTGCAACTCCACAATGGCTAAAGCACTTTTATGCACTTTTTTGTACAATGCAATCAGTCGAGTTTCTATAAAGGTAACTTGACCGATCCCACTAAGAGACAAGACCAATTTAGGCCATCGGTCGATTTTGTCCTGGGGTAACTCAACTGATTCACTTAATGTAGTTTTGGTCAGCAGAGGAATCGGTCGAGTTTTGTGAATTGCAAACTCGATCGATCAAAAGTAATTTTCAAGATCCAATTAGGATCGGTCGAGTTTCCAATTCGAGCAATGAAAAACCTAATGTGAATTTTGAAAAATGGCTTTTGAGTGCTTAATTATTCAATCTAAATGCTGCTGATTTTTTCTAAGCTTAATTACAAGTAATACAATCATTACAAGTGATTTACAACATTATTCTAATTGATTTACATCATATTCCAAAAACGTGCACTTGTATTGACTTTGACTTATATTTTCTCCAATTTCATATGTGCAAGTTAGGGTATTTGGAATGTGTACATGCATAATCTGAAATCACTCAAGTAGAGACATTAGACACAATTAGTTGGAATGGTTTAGTCATTGTCAAAACAAGGGTTTAGTCAATTTAGACCTTGAGTCAACATTCTTCCCCTTTTTAAAGATGACAAACCATTCCATAAATGTATTGAAAGCATTTAAGTAAAGTCATACCTTCGGAGAAACCTAGGGGTTTCAATAGAATTGAGTTCATATGTTCCCCCTCAATTGATGCTAGTGGAGTTCTCATACTCCCCCTCATTTGATGCTATTTCTCCTGCACGGTTAGCTTTCATAACATTTATAGAATACCATGTCTTCTACTCATGTACATTCTACACATATATTTCTTATCCCCTTTACCTTCTCTCCCTTACATGGACATACTTCTCCTCTTCATGTAAGACATGCCTTATCCAAGTTTTGTCAAAAGATGACATACCTTTCTCCCCCTTTGTCATTTCAAAAAGTGGGGGTATGAAGAAATAAGAAACACCACTTATTAAAAAAAGGAGATAATAAAAAGTTATATAAGGAGAGTAGAATAGCACAGCTAGGGGCTTGTCCAAGCATAGACTAAAAGCAAGTTAAAGCATGCACTTGAAGAACCCAAGAAGTAAGATAAAGTGCTGTAGAAAAATAATAAATCGCAATTTTGACCCTCAAGATGACAGAAGTTGCCCAAAAGGTGTCAGGGCTCTTGGAGAAGCAATGAGTCTTTCTTAGAAGGTCATTTTCTTCTATTCATAAAAAACACTAGTCTTGCACTAAAAACTGAAACTGGAGCAAAATCTGCATGAAAACCAAAAAATGCTCCAATTTCTACATACAATGTAGATATATGTATCTTACATCACAATGTTATGCAAACAACATAAGATAGTTGTAACGAACCCGCCTCCGGGTAACCCTCAATTAAGGGAGACCAAGAGGTCAGAGTCGTTATCCCAATTAACAGGATCAAAGGTTCAACAAATATTCAATAATAATTATAAAAGTCTACCAAACTATATGAAAGATGGTATAAAATAAAACTTTGCATACCTTTTCAAAGACTTGGATATCTACTTCTAACTAATCCTCTTTTGTTCTTTAATTCTTATTTAATTCCACATACACCACTTTACCATTTGTCCTTTTCAATATTGTACCTAAAACGTTGACAAACAAAACGTCAGCCAACATATCAAAATATGCTGGTATGTGGGGACTATTGGTATGTATGCCCTGAGAGCCAATCATGGGATTAATGATGGGATACATTAAGATTGATTTGATAAAAATCAAAGGCAAGCTTTCAATTCTTTCTGGTTCAGTCATATGAGATAGTGATAGAACATATTGAATGTCTAGAGAATGACAATACTCAATGACGTATGCTTTCAGGTTAAGGACCTGAACGATGAGATCATATGGATGCTAAGAGTTTGTGCATTCTTGTTATGTCCCTAGTTGAATGTCATTGTAGAAGGTAGATAGACATCAATGACACACAAGACTAGATTGTGGTGTTGGTTGATGACAAAATCTCATTAGTCATGATATAGAGTTATCAAACCAAGCACATAGGTACTTGTTAGAGAGAAGTGTACCGGACAAACCCACCGTGAGTTTGACACATGGAACCATGACATGGTAGTCACAGTAAGTACTCACAGTGATGGTGGTGAATGTGATTCTTTGACCTGAAATCACTACACTCAACACATGTCGTTGGGTACACTTTGACATCATCAAACGCAGTCCTGAAACATGGGTTGTTATAAAGATGATGATTGGGTGGCTTTGACACATGGGGCTTTTGAGGGGTGAGTGATAGATATGGGATTTGTCCCTCCTGAGGGAGTTTGATATTCAAGGCCACTTGATGAGTAGGATTGAGAGAGGCGTGCGCACACATGTGTGAATTAGTATGTGATATTGATGTCACACATATCTCTTCCAATCTGCTCTGAGATCAAGAAAGTGAATGAACGTTGATAGGATGACTGTTCCATGCCTCGAGTTCATTCGGGACATCAGTGACAAAGGAATTATACATTCACTGTAACACCATTCACGGATTGTAGGATTGAAAGTTGTTCTCCAACTTTCTATTTCACTTGGGTAGCACTCATGTGTGACTAGGCACCACTCTTTTCTTGTGAAGTCATAAGTGTTATGGACTTTCACTGCCAACGTGAAAAGGACCTGCAAGGTCATAGACATAGGATTTAACCTGGAAGAGGAGTTTGTCCACAAACAATGTTTAGATTGATTGCTAAAGGAGTTTAGTAGTTCAATTAAACACTCAATTAATTGATAGCTCAAAATCATAGTGTTCAAGGTGTTGGACAGATTGATTAGATTATCAGATTGATTGAAACTGCAATTGACTGTTTCTGCACAATCTGCACTCCCAACCGATCAGCTCATGTGATGAACCGATTGGCTGAGCTTGGTGAACCGATCGGTTAATGGACAGGGTGAAATGACCGGTTCAAGGGTTGAACCGATCGGCTCAACTGGTCCAACCGAGCAAGTTGGGAAAGTAGGATTGGTGAGAAATTTCTTTTCGTTTCACTTGCCCAATTTGATTGGAACAAGGATTGGTATTAGGTACAAATTAGAAATAAAAGAAGAAAAGTCAATCGGGAACTGATCAGGACCATGAACCGACCGGTTCAGAAGTGAACCGACCAATTGAGGTGTCCCAACCGATCAGTTGAGGTGTCAACCGACCGGCTCAGGTCCCCGACCGACCGTTTCAGAAATGAAACGATCGGTTCAGGTCACGCAGTTGGTTGTTTTTGTGGAAAATCTCAAACCCTTCTACTCCTACTTTAGTCCCGCATTGCCCGGGATGGAGAACCCTGTCCCATGACCCTCCTATATATAGGGGTATTGGGGGCTTCTCGTAGTACAGCTCAGTGCAACCAGTTGCTCTATAAAGTTGTCGTTCTCTCTGGTTTTGGTAACCGAGAGAGCCTGAGCAAGTGCTACCTGATAAGGGAGGCACAACAAGGGAAGGACAACTGCAGAAAGCGACTGGTGGCAGGAGAGTGTGTCGGTGACTAGTACGCTAACAGGAGGGTGTGACTCCTTCCAATTCCTTATGGGACAAGGATATTGGAGTTCCAAGTAGTCCGTGTGGACTATTTCAGAGGCGGGAGATTTCTGCCGCTCGGAGGACAGCTGTCAATGCCGACAGTCCCGGTGAGACCAGGAGTCGTCAGTCTCAGTGCGACCAGGAGCTGCACAGACACCGTCCATGATCGGAGATGAAGACTGTGCAAGGTGTGAGGTATTGTCGCCGAGCAAGCCTCGGGACAAGGTGTGATTCCACAAACCATCCCTTTCCTACTTTCCTATTGTATAGACCTTGACGCGTTTCCTTGTTCTGGGTTTGGGGAGGAGAAATGTTTTTGTTTCCACTGCCTTCTCTGCCTCCTCTGCCTCCCTTAGAACCCAACAGTGGTATCAGAGCAACATCAACTGCTCTATACTTTAGGATTATTGATATGATCGATTTTGGTTTGTCGCCTTTATTTATTGCATACGATGTGAATAAAATTGGCTTTATGCATGTCCAATCCTAAATCCACAAATCCCAATTTACATATATGATATGTATTATGAGTGCACTCGATACGCGTCGCCCTTTAATGAGTTTTGTGGTGGATGTATAGCGTGGTTATGGCCAATAAACCCTATATGTGTATGGTTGTATGTGGTTGCTTGCATCTCGGTCTGCGCACCGATCTTCCTTCTCCTATTCCTGATGTAACTCGAAATAATTCAATATTTCTTTCCTACCTTTGCTCCTCTCGAATGTAACTCAAGGTTTCTCTTTTTACAATGTAAAATAGGATAGATTTTATTTCCTGTTATGTCAAAGAACGGCGGACATCCTGACGATAGTTGAGACGACTGGTTCAAGGAGTGAACCGATCGGTTGACGTTCGAGACGATCGGTTCAAGGAGTGAGCCGATCGGTTGATGACCGGTTCGAGGAGTGAGATGAGCGGGTGGCGGCCATGAAGAGATGTACGATGACCAGGCAAACCGATCGGTTGGAGGAGCCAACCGATCGACTGGTGTCACCCAGCCGACCAGTCTGATGGCGAGATGATCATTCATGTGATGAGTTGATCAAATCCAGAAAGGCAAAGCACAGAGTTCATCTTGTACATGTTGCATGTGATGTAGACCTAGATGACCGTGATTCCTCTTGGCTCGAGGAATCACATTAGGTTGGCCATAATCATCGCTTTTATCGTTTCGCACGTTTTCTGTGGGATATATCATGTATATGATACATACTATATATTGTGGTGATTGGATATGTATATGTATATAAAAACCAAATCCCTCATTAAATATTAAGTTTTAGATGCCTTCCAAATGTGACACATGTGAAAAGCTTGATCGACCAAGTGTGGGCACGCCCTAGCGTGGTGCACCGTCTATCTTGTGGAAGCGTAAAGGATGAATATGTGGGTCTGCCCTAGCAGGGTGCATATTCACCGTGTTTGCTTTGGGTCAGACTTAACAAGGTGATCTAGATGGGATCTAGTACCTTGAGGCATGGAGATGCTCATGGCAAGGAGTTGCATATGACATCTTATCAAAGAGTTGCATATGATGCAATTGGCAAGAGTTGCCTACCTGAGAGATCTAAGTTGTGGGTGACAGCCCTAGCTGATCCATAATTTAGAGGATTTCAGGATCTTGCCCACTAGAAGATTGTACGCTGCAATCTTCCGAATTGATGGTGAGGGCTATCAATTTGAACTAAAATAGTGGGAGCGATAATTAATTAAAGGCCTAATTTTTATCGTCAACTTTTCAAATCAATCAAATAAGTCAAAAGAGTTTTGGACTAAAATTGCATATATTTCCTTTTGTTAAAATAAATGGTTAGTCAACAATAATCACTTTATTTGCGATCGGTCTTTGAGACCAACAAATTAAATGGGAATAATTCCACGACTGGTTAGGATGATGAGAAGTGTTCTCAATCAAAGAGCGAAAGCTCTAAGTCCTAATTATACCAGAACCAGATGAACTCGATCCCACCATATCAATGGCTGAAAGTATGCTTATGGAAGCATACCGAGGAAGACATTGATGAGGAATGCTTGATGTTGTATTCTCTGAACTATGAGTTGCAGAGACAACATGAGACATATGATGTCTCCAAGACACTGTCCTAGTATGTCATGACAGAAGGAGATCCAGTAAGGTATTCACACACTCAATGTGATTGGGTATGTGGAAAACCTGACTAAGATGGATTCCCTCTGAGCCAAGAGTTGGTTATTGGTATGATACTGCAAATGTTGTGAGAATCATATAGTTCATGATGAACTATGACATGGAAAACTTTGACAAACGTTGACAAAGTTGTTGGACATGTTGAGGACAGTAGAGGCAATTATGAAGAAGGACAAACCCTAATGTTTGATGTGATCAATGAAGGGTAAGGGCAAGGGCAAAGCTAAGAAGTGTTCTGATGCTAGCCAGCAACCCAAGCCGTCTTCAGCCTCAAAGGCACATGGGGAAAGGGTGTATGAGGGAAGTGCTCTCCATATCTGGAAGAACAAAAGAAGATGAAGGAGGGGATGGAAATCTCCACCTAAGGTATCATGAAATGAACCACTTCTTTATCTCAGGTATATGATACCAAGATATGGATATGTCATATATGATATGCAAGATCCACAAAGAAGTGGTGGCCTTTGTGAAAGGATCGAGAAAGAAGTACTCATTATTGGGGAAAGTGTTGCTGCCATAGATAGGAGTATCTTTCATTTTATTTCAGCCTAAAGGGCACGAAATAGAGTTGAGAACTGCTATTTCAATTTGCCAATAGATAGAAACACTTTATTGTTGCATCTTGTTGTGACAAGGATGGCTATCAATATAGTTTATGTTTCAATATTTTAAAGATATGATCTTTGTGGCAATGCCTTGTTTATCGTGTGGTATTTGATATGCATAAGATAAAATGATACCTAAAGTTATTGATAACTCAAACAATCAAATTAGCATCAATCATGAGAAATTGATTTCTAGTTTCCATATGATGGATAAATCTAGACTCTTTTGGTTGGATAACCAGTAAGAGACATGAATCTCTTGTACATGATTAATCAATCTTCACTAATGGTAGTGGGAGAATGATTATCCTATTAGGTATAATACATGTGATGTATTTACATACCTATTGGAGTAAATGCTAATACTTCAAATGGTGTTTAAAGAAATACCAATATGAATATCTTGAAATGTTCAAGGATATCATAGATGAAGTACGAATTTGGTAAAGTGTTAATTCTTGATGAGATCAATGAATGAAATACTTAGACCAAAATTTTTGAGATCCTTATGAGTGATTATGATAGTGTATCATAGTGAGCTCATGATTAAGGCATGGTGATGTCTAAATCAACAAGGAGTCATACTCTAAGGAGTTGGAGAATGATTATCAAATAACTAAATTCTTCTTAAATAAAGAATACCCTACACTAATAAAGGACATTAAGAATCACAAAGGTTGTGAGTTCTTATATCCTTAACAGACACACCTCGATCATCTATATGATGAGTTGTTCATGAGATGAGTCAACTATCTAGATGAATATGAGGAACCAGATTTTGAGTTATGGTAGATGACCATTACATCCTAAATGACTTCCATGTAAACCATAAGGTATGACATTGATGGTAGCACTCATATGGATGTAAATCCATGAGTGCACATGAGTCTTAAGTGTTAAGAGACATGGATAACATTTTGAGAAGGATGATGCTTGTTGATTGCAACTTAATGACTAAGACATTTGGCATATGGATACTAAAACCACATTCCTATGAGGAATAAAACAAGGATGTGTACGTGACACAACCTATAAGGTTTATGAATCCACTAATGCAAATGAAGTCTATAAGTTACAATGGACTAATCAATGTGATTGATTGAGTACAAGCAACTCAGAATTGGATCTTTACTTTGATGATATAGTCAAAGGGTTTGACTGATATGTCAAAGATAAAGAAGGGATCTGTGATTTAGTGGGAGCGTATTCGCATTCCACATGTTGATGTGAAATGGAAATCCAAAGTGGAAATTATCTTTAAGGAAGATAGAGACATTTCCTATGTGATAGGAATAGAGATCTATAGAGATAGTTCTCGAAAAACCTCTTGACCTGAAAAAGGAAAGCATACATTGGCAATATGTACTGAAGGGTTCAGTATGCACAGATTCAGTGGGAGAAAACATGTCCATGCTCCATGGAGTTAGTATCCCAAGGCCAAGTGTCCAATTCTTACGAAGAATGGGAACACTAAGAATAGATATGGATCTATCATGTATGTAATCATCCCATTACCTTGCATGTATTGACATGGCAAGAACAAAATGCATTCATCATCTTGTATGTAGGACATGACAATTTGATGTGCTCATCTTGATAACTCGTATTTGGGTCATGACGAGTGGATGTCTGTCTACTTCCAGTAAGGGTTACTAGAAACCATAAGAACTTGATAAGTACTTGAGAAGTACTAGTTCTATGGAGATAAGGAAGAGTTCAATGTAAAGAGTTACATTGTTGTGAACTTTCAAAAAGGACAGAAAATTAATCACAAAATATATATGGGATATAATAAGTGAATGTTTTTTGATAATTGGAAACGTTCCAATAAAGCCGTTTAAAAGGAAATGCTGAGTATCCGTGTATTAGAGAATAGCAGTGGATACTATATGGATCTGGAAGTTCATGAGATGAACTTATAGATATTCTGGTCATTGATGACAAGTATGGAATCCTTGATCATGCAATGTGGCTAAAGGTTAGCAAAGGAATACTAGATCGCATATTACGGCAACTCCATCTCATACGTGTGACGTACATCGAAGAGATGTGAGACATGAAATTAATACTGACTTTGGCAAGGTGTTGCCATAACTCACTATGTTGGCAAAAGAGCATAGTAACATGTGGGACATGTTTGAAGATCACTATGAATATGATTCAAGGGTGATTGGCTCATAGTGCAAGTGGGAGTCTATTGGTATGTATGCCCTGAGAGCCAATCATGGGATGATTGATGGGATACATTAAGATTTATTTGATAAGCATCAAAGGCAAGCTTCCAATTCTTTCTGGTTCAGTCATATGAGATAGTGATAGAACAAATTGAATGTCTAGAGAATGACAGTAGTCAATGATGTATGCTTTCAGGTTAAGGACCTGAACGATGAGATCATACGGATGCTAAGAGTTTGTACATTCTTGTTATGTCCCTAGTCGGATGTCATTGTGGAAGGTAGATAGACAACAATGACATAGAAGACTAGATTATGGTGTTGGTTGATGACAGAATCTCATTAGTCATGATATAGAGATACCAAACCAAGCACATAGGTACTTGTTAGAGAACAAGTGTACCGGACAGACCCACCGTGAGTTTGACACATGGAACCATGACATGGTAGTCACAGTCAGTACTCACAGTGATGGTGGTGAATGTGTTTCTTTGACCTGAAATCACTACACTCAACACATGTCGTTGGGTACACTTTGACATCATCAAACACAGTCCTGAAACATGGGTTGTTATAAAGGTGATGATTAGGTGGCTTTAACACATGGGGCTTTTGAGGGGTGAGTGATAGATATGGGATTTGTCCCTCCTGAGGGAGTTTGATATCCAAGGCCACTTGATGAGTAGGATTGAGATAGGCGTGCGCACGCATGTGTGAATCAGTATGTGATATTGATGTCACACATATCTCTTCCAATCTGCTCTGAGATCAAGAAAGTGAATGAACGTTGACATGATGATTGTTCCATGCCTCGAGTTCATTCGGGATATCAGTGACAAAGGAATTATACATTCGCTATAACACCATTCACGGATTGTAGGATTGAAAGTTGTTCTCCAACTTTCTATTTCACTTGGGTAGCACTGATGTGTGACTAGGCACCGCTCTTTGCTTGTGAAGTCATAAGTGTTATGGACTTTCACTGCCAACGTGAAAAGGACCTACAGGGTCACACACATAGGATTTAACCCGGAAGAGGAGTTTGTCCACAAACAATGTTTATATTGATTGCTAAAGGAGTTTAGTAGTTCAATTAAACACTCAATTAATTGATAGCTCAAAATCATAGTTTTCAAGGTGTTGGACAGATTGATTAGAGTATCAGATTGATTGAAACTACAATTGACTATTTCTGTACAATCTGCACTCCCAACCGATCGGCTCATGTGATGAACCGATCGGCTAAGCTTGGTGAACCGATCAACTCAGCTAGTGAGTCGATCGGCTCATGGACAGGGTGAAACGACCGGTTCAAGGGTTGAACCGATTGGCTCAACCGGTCCAACTGAGGAAGTTGGGAAAGTAGGATTGGTGAGAATTTTCTTTTCGTTTCACTTGCCCAATTTGATTGGAACAAGGATTGGTATTAGGTACCAATTAGAAACAAAAGAAGAAAAGTCAATCGGGAACTGATCAGGACCACGAACCGACCAGTTCAGAAGTGAACCGACCGGTTGAGGTGTCCCAACTGATCAGTTGAGGTGTCAACCGACCGGCTCAGGTCCCCAACCGACCGTTTTAGAAATGAAACGATCGGTTCAGGTCACATAGTTGGTTGTTTTTGTGGAAAATCTCAAACCCTTCTACTCCTGCTTTAGTCCCGTATTGCCCTGGATGGAGAACCCTATCCCATGACCCTCCTATATATAGGGGTATTGGGGGCTTCTCATAGTACAGCTCAGTGCAACCAGTTGCTCTGTAAAGTTGTCATTCTCTCTGGTTTTGGTAACCGAGAGAGCCCGAGCAAGTGCTACCCGATAAGGGAGGCACAACAAGGGAAGGACAACTGCAGAAAGCGACTGGTGGCGGGAGAGTGTGTCGGTGACTAGTACGCTGACAGGAGGGTGTGCGTCCTTTCAATTCCTTGTGGGACAAGGAGATTGGAGTTCCAGGTGGTCCGTGTGGACTACTTCAGAGG
Source organism: Alisma plantago-aquatica (assembly GCA_963693085.1). Classification (NCBI taxonomy): domain Eukaryota; kingdom Viridiplantae; phylum Streptophyta; class Magnoliopsida; order Alismatales; family Alismataceae; genus Alisma; species Alisma plantago-aquatica. Next base: position 433,420,976 of record OY856413.1, read on the forward strand.
CGGGAGATTTCTATCGCTCGGAGGACAACTGTCAATCCTGACAGTCCCGATGAGACCAAGAGTCATCAGTCCCGGTGTGACCAGGAGCTGCACATACACCGTCCAAGACCGGAGGTGAAGACCGCACAAGGCGCGAGGTATTGTCGCCGAGCAAGCCTCGGGACAAGGTATGATTCCACAAACCATCCCTTTCCTATTGTATAGACGTTGACACATTTCCTTCATCTGGGTTTGGGGAGGAGAAAATTTTTGTTTCCGCTGCCTTCTCTGCCTCCCTTAGAACCCAACAGGGACAACCAAAATTTCACAAATATTGCTAACAATCTAAACATCACAATCAAGTTAATTTACAAACCAATTTATGCTTTTAATGTGACATTCTCCACCGCTTTTGCCCTAACCCTGGCATACCCTCCTTAGGGTTTCTCTTTTGCGAATGACTTAAGGCCACCTTCTCATTCGCAAGCTTGGTGCATGGGGTCATCTCTCATGGTGCCCATTAGTCATTCAATAAAGACCACCTTCTCAATCCCGAGCTTGGTGTTTGGGGTCACCACTCATGGTGCCCATGGGTCTTCCCTCCTAGGCTTGACCTTTTGGCATCATCCATCAGGGTGGCATGTAGGTGCGAGAAAACACACTTCTGTTATTATTGTGATAATCATAGTGACTTTATGATTTTGCAAGTATGAACATCCAAAATGTTAAGTTGCATTCAATGTGATGAATCATCTGGGAAACTCTTCAGGAAACTAATGCGATTAACCATAATTAACCACATACATGTCAGGCTGATTTGAGACAGAATTAATCCAATCAATGCAAGAAATCCAATAGGCAAGCAAGCACACAAAGATATCCTGAAATATGCATACAATTTCCTATCATTGATCATGCCATCAAGATCTATTAAACCTAGCTCGCTTCCTAGGGTTTCTAGTCCACTTTTAGGGTTTCTATTGCAATTAGGGTTCCTCTTCATTTTTACTCTTTTAAATGCTAATTTTATACAATTACTCACAAACCCTAATTATCTCATTTATTCTTCACGAAAGATATTAAGATTACCTTTTAACAACATATAACATTAATTTCGGATTAAAGGCATACTTAACCATAAATTAAGTCCATTATGCTCTTTTACATTAAAACTACCACTTTTATCCTTTTAATTCATGACAAGATCATTAGACCTAATTATCATCTTTGGTTCCTTCTGAATTAACAACTCAAAGTTCATTATGATCTAATTCACATATGAATTCTATTTATCATTAATTCCATCTTTATCCATTAGAAAAACCCTAATTTCCATATTAAGGGTATTTATCCACAATTAGGAACTTCTATACTCAAAATAGCTATGAACTATCGTATCTCAGCTTTATTCATGAATTTGAATAATTAAAGCCATTAAGAGTTGCAATTACTAACATTAGGGTTTCAAGGGCCATTAAAGCTCGTTTATGCACATGGAATTCTAAATTAAACCAATTACATGCAAAGTTCATCTTTTTTGGTTCTTAATGTACCTTTTTATAATTAACAGGCTAATATCAACTTTAATCATCCATTAAACCCTACGAAATACATTAATCATTTCAAAATAGGGTTTCTTAATCATTAAAGCATTAAAGTTGATAACTTCCACTACTTTTCGAATTTCAAGAGGATTTAGCTTCTAAAACTAATTTTAATTGATTCCTCTCGTTTTTCTGAGAAACTTTCATATTTTACATGTATCGATCTGAGCTACCAATAAAGAGATACGATTTTTGCAAAATTAACTTACTTGGACCAATCTGAGGCTGACACGTCGGCCAACTCATGCAACGTAGCCCTGCGTAACCCGGCTGGTTTAGGAACATAACGAAATGATGAAACTGCCCCTGCGTGATCACCTGACACTTCAAGCCTTGGAAGGGCATTTTAGTCCAATCGTCTTGATATTCTTCTTCCTCGCGAATTTTACCTGCTGCCGCTTCCACTGCAGCAAGGATCCGTTGTGGCCCTGCCACCCCTTCCTAGCCCTCGACGACCATCAGGGTGGTTCCCCCATCTCCGTCGTTCCCCTGCACAGGCGAGGATGCCTCTGGTACATGGCCAGGATGGCTGAGATCAAGCCCAGCAGGTCTACAGCCATGGTCGACCTACAGCCAACCTACGGGCGTCGCGCAGGTGTAAGGAGCCAAATAGATGATCGCCAAGTCTCTCTCTGATGACATAAAAACATCACGATCTCCTCATACTACCCTCATTGCTTCAGGGATCACACCACCCCTCTGGTTTGGGTTTGAACGGATGCATGGTTTGAAGAAGATGTGAGAGGTCTGAGATCTTCTTGGATTCGAGGCTATGGTTCCAACCCTTATATAGGGGAGGATATCCATGCCCTAAGGTGTTCATCCACAAATTAAAAGGTCCTTTTCCTAATAGGAATCTAAGTTCCTTCATTGAGAAGAAATCTTCTCTCTCCTAATTATCTTCTAAGATAACTATATTCTTTGGATAATTAGGAATTTGAAAATTCTCTCTCTTATTCTCTTTATGCTTTCCTTTTAATCCATTGACATGAATTTATATTTTCTTTTAATAGAAAAAACTCCTTTTTAACAATGCCACCAAAATCATTAATTATGCATCACATTATCCTCTTATTTTGTATTATTTGTATTTTCTCTTTATTTTCTCCATTGGGGCTCCTTGGACCCCAAGAAACTCAAATATTTCAAAATCCTTTTTAGTGGATACTCATTATCCTTCTAGATGCATCTATATTCATAATTTATCAGTATCTTACTATTTCTTTATTAAAATATTTCTGTTTGAGTATTTCTCTTTATCTCTCTTTTTATTTTCCTTATTGGTATTCCTTCTAATATTAGAAACCTCATGGATACGAAAATCCACCAAGGATAACACAATTATACCTCTTTCCACTTATTTTCCACATTTTATCATTGTTTTCAATTTCTTTCTTAATAAAGAAATATTTAATTGATCTTTTCTTTTCTTGTTGCATTCTCTTTGCAACTTTGGACTCCTTGGAACCCAAGGAACTCAAGAGGCACGAAATCCACCTTTGGATTATATTCTTTTGCCTTCTAGAGGTTTCTATATCTTTCTTTTCTCCATTTCTTATTAATAATGGAATCTCTTTTGTCTTTTCCTTGTTATTGGGCCCAATAGCCAATAAAGCCCACAAAACAACCAACACAACTATTGTAAACGAAATCCTTTTATTCAAAACAAATTATATCATTATTTGTTCAAATATCTTTAATAGGAGAAATTACATTTCTCCCCAAAAGAACCCAAAATTTGGGGTTGTAACATCCTTCCCCTCTTATAGGAATTTTTCCCTCAAAATTCCACCAGGCACACAAACAAATAGGATAATCCTTTCTTATGTCCATCATGGCTCCCGTGTGCCTCACCCTTTCCATGGTGCTTCCCAAGAACCTTCATCATCTCATATTCTTCCATCTGAGTTCTTTCTTACCTCGGTATATCGTACCCTCATAGGTGACTCAGGACATTTCAGCCTCTCATAAAGTTGAATAGGTTCAGGGCTCAGCACATGGATTGGGTACCTCACATAGTGCTCTAGATCAGACTCATGGAACATATTATAAATCATGTTATCCTGAGGGGTAAGGCTAAACACAACCATCTCCACCAATCCATCTCAAATGGACCCATATATCAGGATCTCAACTTTCTCAATTGTAGCTTAGAGGGGTCAGATTTTCACATCACATACTCTCCCACAGTGAACTGCATGTTAGTCTGCTTTGCATCAGCTAACGACTCATGTCATCCCTGGTCTCTCTTTCAGCCATTGCACGATCAAAGCGACTTCATCTGCACACACTTTTGTCCTTTTCTGACCTTCATAAGGTCCCTTCACCAACATCATCTTAATGAAGTGGTGACCGACACAACCTCCTTTACAGAGCTTCTTTACATCTTGATACTGGCTATGGTGGTCATCATCACATCTTGCAGAGGACAAGAACTATCTTCATGTATCACCCTGAACAAGCACACATGCTCTCATCAGACCCTCTAGTCTGGATCAAACTAACCATTAGTTAGGGGTGATAAACTATACTAATATCGAGTTCTCCATGTACCTACTTCCATCACATGGAAGTGAATCTTTAGGTTATACTCAAGAACTTTTGAACTCGCATCATGGTGTAGTTGAACCATCTTTCTCATATGTAGTTCAACCGGATATGTCCCTTGACAATATTCTTTCTTTCTCATGTCATCTAGGTAAGGCGATCTACCATAACCCGTATTGCATCTTGACCTTCCTTGGTCTAGGGGAGACTTACCAAAACATCCATAGTGATGAAATCCCATTCCCGCTCGGGGGCTCTTTATCTGCTATACCAACACACTGGGTTACTACTATTCGTCCTTCACCTTTTGGCTTGCATGGTGACAAGCCACATGCAACTTCATCTTAAGCATCCAATGTACTACTGCAACTTACTATCTTAGTAGTACTATGGTGTATGATGAACTTAAAATCATGATCTCCTGTATGTCATGATTCCTCAAGATTGATTCCTCAGAAACCCTAAACCACTCTAGTCGGGGTTTCATCACCTTCCTTTCTAGAGAAGTGCATCTGAGGTTCTACAACCATCCTTTGATTGCATCAAGGCCCAGGTTGGCTAACCAAACAACTACTTACTTGTTCAACAAATATCATTACATATGAGTGTTAGCAAAACTTATCTTCTTTCTCAAACTTAGGGCTAACTTAGGAACCTCTTCTAGTCTCTAACTAAACTAGGTAGTCGTATCTCAACAAGAGCATCCATTACTACCTTTCATCTTAGGTGCTAGGTAACAGTGGAGACATACACTTCCATGTATCCCACTTTTCATCTCATCTCAGACTCTAAGTCTATCTTCATCAAGAAGCCTCATCCTCTCTTTAGGGTTTGGTTTCTCTAAAGGCAACCAAGATACCATAAGCCTCCAGGGATCATGTATGAGGCAACCGCAACCATCCACTTAGGTCGCATCATCCTCAACTCCCCACTGCTCCTCACATCTCGGAGTCTAAGCTTCCAACCTTCTGGCGTGGGTCCTACTCTCTCTCTCTCTTGAGCTAACCCCACAACCAGCCTTACTACTAGGGGTCATCCCTCCAAGAAGGATCAAACTCATAAGCATACCACTACATGGGTGAAGCCTATGTTCAACTTATGTTTGCTTAAGATTATCCATAGCTCCTCATGCTTATCTCATAAGCCATCCAACATACTCCCCTGGCCAGAGTTTCAACCTACTTCCCATACTACAGACATACTCTGGGTGCATGTTTTTCCTTACTCTCATACGCCCATAGGGTTTCTATAGGTCCTTCACTAACCTCATCATTGAAGGAGCTATCCTTCACTCTAACATGCACGACCCTTCCTAGGATTGGGTCGCCAAAGGCACTAGGTCATCCTACCTCACATGGCTCATAACATCATGGGCATCCAAAAGCATGTCCACACATCTGGTATGACACCTAACTCATCATGTCATCTCTCTCTCTAACCACCACTTAGGGTTAGGGTTAGCACCATCCTCAAAGGATGTGTCAGGTCCCTACTTATAATGGAGGTCTCTACCTCCAAGACTAACTCTCTCTACACATCCTCCTGACAAGGAGGTCTAGCCTCAGGTCTCTCCTGAGGGCATGACAACATAAGTCATATGACCTAAACATGTATCTATTCTTTAGTTTACGCTTAAACTATTAAGCTTATGTCCATGATATCTTATTTACATGCTTTTCATTAATTTTATGGAGGATTCCTTAAACCTTATCAACCTTACCCATACCTCAAGAGGGTGAGGAAAAGAGATAAAACCCTAATCCTTAAGGTCTTTAACAACATTTTGAGTTGATAAGGGATGAACAAGATGAGAGAGTCCTAAAGGTATCTTATTTCGAGTCTAATCCTGAGACATTGGCTAGGCAGTCACACAAATCCAGGAGTCCTCATATTCCGACTAGCGGTGAGGAGGACAATATTGCCATCCTCCGGACGTGATCCTTTTCTATACACCTCTGTCTTTCGGAAAATCCTCTATTAACTCCCTCAGTTCTATGGAATTTGTAAAATTTAATAATTATTAAAGATTAAATTAGGATCATATGCTTTGATACCAAATGTAATGACCCCGCCTCCCGGTAACCCCAAATTAAGGGAGACCATGAGGTCAGAGTTGTTATCCCAATTAATAGGATCAAAGGTTTAACAAATAATCAATAATAATTATAAAATTCTACCAAACTATATGAAAGCTGGTATAAAATAAAACTTTGCATACATTTTCAAAGACTTGGATATCTACTTCTAACTAATCCTCCTTTGTACTTTAATTCTTATTTAATTCCACATACGCCACTTTACCGTTTGTCCTTTTCAATCTTGTACCTAAAATGCCGACAAACAATACGTCGGTCAGCATATCGAAATATGCCAGTATGTGGGGACAACCAAAATTTCACAAATATGACTAACAATCTAAATATCACAATCAAGTTAATTAACAAACCAATTTACGCTTTCAATGTGACATTCTCCACCGCTTTTTCCCTAACCCTAGCATACCCTCCTTAGGGTTTCTCTTTTGCTAATGACTTAAGGCCACCTTCTCATTCCCGATATTGGTGCCTGGGGTCACCTCTCATGGTGCCCATTAGTCATTCAATAAAGACCACCTTCTCAATCCTGAGCTTGGTGTCTGGGGTCACCACTCATGGTGCCCATGGGTCTTCCCTCCTAGGCTTGACCTTTTGGCATCATCCATCAGGGTGGCATATAGGTGCGAGAATACACACTTCTATTATTATTGTGATAATCATAGTGACTTTATGATTTTGCAAGTTTGAACATCCAAACTGTTAAGTTGCATTCAATTTGATGAATCATCTGGGAAAAGCTTCGGGAAACTAATGCGATTAACCATAATTAACCACATACCTTTTAGGTTGATTTGAGATAGAATTAATCCAATCAATGCAAGAAATCCAATAGGCAAGCAAGCACACAAAGAGATCCTGAAATATGCATACAATTTCCTATCATTGATCATGCCATCAAGATCTATTAAACCTAGCTCGCTTCCTAGGGTTTCTAGTCCACTTTTAGGGTTTTTATTGCAATTAGGGTTCTGTTGGTATGTATTCCCTGAGAGCCAATCATGGGATGATTGGTGGGATACATTAAGATTGATTTGATAAACATCAAATGAAAGCTTCCAATTCTTTCTGGTTCAGCCATATGAGATAGTGATAGAACAGATTGAATGTCTAGAGAATGACAGTACTCAATGACGTATGCCTTCAGGTTCATGACCTGAACGATGAGATCATACGGATGCTAAGAGTTTGTACATTCTTGTTATGTCCCTAGTCGGATGTCATTGTGGAAGGTAGATAGACAACAATGACACACAAGACTAGATTGTGGTGTTGGTTGATGATAGAATCTCATTAGTCATGATATAGAGATATCAAACCAAACACATAGGTACTTGTTAGAGAACAAGGTACTGGACAGACCCACCCTGAGTTTGACACATGGAACCATGACATGGTAGTCACAGTCAGTACTCACAGTGATGGTGGTGAGTGTGATTCTTAGACCTGAAATCACTACACTCAACACATGTCGTTGGGCACACTTTGACATCATCAAACGCAGTCCTGAAACATGGGTTGTTATAAAGGTGATGATTGGGTGGCTTTGACACATGGGGCTTTTGAGGGGTGAGTGATAGATATGGGATTTGTCCCTCCTGAGGGAGATTGATATCCAAGGCCACTTGATGAGTAGTATTGAGATAGGCATCCGCACGCATGTGTGAATCAGTATGTGATATTGATGTCATACATATCTCGTTCAATCTACTCTGAGATCAAGAAAGTGAATGAACATTGACAGGATGACTGTTCCATGCCTCGAGTTCATTCGGGATATCAGTGACAAAGGAATTATACACTCGCTGTAACACCATTCACGGATTGTAGGATTGAAAGTTGTTCTCCAACTTTCTACTTTCACTTGGGTAGCACTGATGTGTGACTAGGCACCGCTCTTTGCTTGTGAAGTCATAAGTGTTATGGACTTTCACTGCCACCGTGAAATGGACCTACAGGGTCACACACATAGGTTTTAACCTGGAAGAGGAGTTTTGTCCACAAATAATGTTTAGATTGATTACTAAAGGAGTTTAGTAGTTCAATTAAACACTCAATTAATTGATAGCTCAATATCATATTGTTCAAGGTGTTGGACATATTGATTGGAGTATCGGATTGATTGAAATCGCATTTGACTGATTCTGCACAACCTGTACTCCCAACCGATCGGTTCAAGTGTTGAACCGGTTGGCTGAGGTTGCTGAACTGGTCGGCTCAAGTGTTGAGTCGATCGGCTCATGGTCAGAGTGAAACGATCGGTTCAAGTATTGAAACGATCGGTTCAACTGGTGCAACTGAGCAAGTTGGGAAAGTCAGGTCGGTGAGAATTTTCCTTGCGTTTCACTTGCCCAATTTGATTGGAACAAGGATTGGTATTCGATACCAATTAGAAACAAAAGAAGGAAAGTCAATCGGGAACTGATCAGGACCACGAACCGACCGGTTCATAAGTGAACCGATCCGCTCATGGGTCCCAACCGATCGGTTGGTGTTCCAACCGACCGCTTCAGGTCTCCAACCGACCAATTCACTTGTGAACCGATCGGTTCAAGTTGCGAGTTGATTGCTTTTATGGAAAATCTCGAACCCTTCTACTCCTGCTTTTAGTACCGCATTGCCCGGGATGGAGAACCCTGTCCCATGACCCTCCTATATATATAGGGGTATTGGGGGCTTCTCAAAGTACAACTCAGTGCAACCAGTTGCTCTGCAAAGTTGTCGTTCTCTCTGGTTTTGGTAACCGAGAGAGAGCCCGAGCAAGTGCTTCCCGCAAAAGGGAGGTGCAGCAAGGGAAGGACAACTGCAGTTGCAACTGGAGGCAGGAGAGTGTGTTGGCGACTAGTACATCAACATGAGGGTGCGACTCCTTCCACTTCCTTGTGGGACAAGGAGTGTGGAGTTCTAGGTGGTTTGTGTGGACTACTTCAGAGGTGGGAGGTCACTGCCGCTCGGGAGGACATCTGTCATCTGACAGTCCGGTACGAGTAGGAGTCGTCAGTCCCTGTGCGACCAGGAGATGCACAGACACCGTCGAAGACCGGATTTGAAGACCACGCAAGGCGCGAGGTATTGTTGCCGAGCAAGCCTCGGGACAAGGTATGATTCCACAAACCATCCTTTCCTATTATATAGACATTGACGCGTTTCCTCATGCTGGGTTTGGGGGAGAAAATTTTTGTTTCCGCTGCCTTGTCTGCCTCCCCTAAAACCCAACAGTGGTATCAAAGCCACGTCAACTGCTCCATATTTTGGGAATATCGATATGATCAATTTTGGTTTGTCACCTTTATTTATTGCATGCGATGCAAATAATATTAGCTTTATGCATGTCCAATCCAAAATCCACAAATCCCAAATTACATATATGATATGTATTATTAATGCACTCGATACGCATCGCCCTTAAACGGGTTTTGTGGTGGATGTGTGTAGCATGATTATGGCCTACAAACCCCTATCTGTGTGTGGTTGTTTGTGGTTTCTTGCATCTCGGTCTGCGTACCGATCTTCCCTCTCTTATTCCTGATGTAACTCGAAATAATTCGAGATTCTTTCCTACCTTTGCTCCCCCCGAATGTAACTTGGGGTTTCTTCTTTTAAGCAATGTAATAATAGGATAGATTTTATTTCCTGTTATGTGGAAGACCGGCGGACATCAAGACAACAGTTGAAATGATCGGTTCAAGGCATGAACCGATCGGTTGATGTTCCAGACGGTCGGTTCAAGGAGTGAACCGATCGGTTGATGGCCGATCGAGGAGCGAGACGACCGGGTGGCAGACATGATGAGATGCATGACGTCCAGGCGAACGGATCGGTTGGAGGAGCCAACCGATCGGCAGGTGGCAAAATGACCGGTTGGAGAGTACATATCATTCATGTGATGATTTGATCAACTCGGATGGCAAGGCACAGATGTTCATCTTGTACAGGTTGCATGTGATGTTGACCTAGATGACCATGATTCCTCTTGGCTCGAGGAATCACATTAGGATGGCCATAATCATCGCTTTTGTCAATTGTGCATGTTTTCTGTGGGATATAGCATGTATATGATATGTACTATGTATTGTGGTGATTGGATATGTATATGTATATAAAACCAAATCCCTCATTAAAATATTAAGTTTTAGATGCCTTCCAAATGCGACACACGTGAAAAGCTTGATCAACCAAGTGTGGGCACGCCCTAGCGTGGTGCACTGTCTATCTCGTGGAAGCATGAAGGATGAATGTGTGGGTCTGCCCTAGCAGGGTGCATATTCATCGTGTTTGCTTTGGGTCGGACTTAACAAGGTGACCTAGATAGGATCTAGCACCTTGAGGCATGGAGATGATCATGGCAAGGAGTTGCATATGACATCTTATCAAGAGTTGTATATGATGCAATTGGCAAAAGTTGCCTACCTGAGAGATCTATGTTGTGGGTGACAACCCTAGCTAGTCCATGGCTTAGAGGATTTCAGGATCTTGCCCACTAGAAGGTTGTACGCTGCAATCTTCCGAATTGATGATGAGGGCTATCAATTTGAAGTAAAATAGTGGGAGCGATAATTAATTAAAGGCCTAATTATATCGTCAAATTTTCAAATCAATCAAACAAGTAAAAAATGAGTTTATGGACTAAAATTGCATATTTCCTTTTGTAGTTCAAATGGCAACAAACAACAACAACTTTTCTTTGCGATCGGTCCTTAAAAAGGACAAGCTTAACGGGAAGAACTTCATTGACTGGTATCGGACATTGAGAATTGTTCTCACTCAAGAGCGAAAGATCTATGTCCTGGATACTCCAATTCCAGAGGAACCCGCTCCTAATGCACCAAAGGCAGAAAGGGATGCTTACAAGAAGCATGCTGATGATGCCACTGATGCAAAGTGCTTGATGTTATGTTCTATGAACCATGAGTTGTAGAGACAGCATGAGAACATGGGTGTCATTGAGATGATTCAACATCTCAGGAACATGTATGAAGATCAGGCACGTCAAGAGAGATACAATGTTTCTAGAGCGCTGTTCAAGTGCGTCATGACAGAAGGAGATCTAGTTGGTCCTCGCACACTCAAGATGCTTGGGTATGTGGAGAACCTGCAGAGACTGGGATTTCCACTGAGCCAAGAGTTGGCTACTGACGTGATACTGCAATCGTTTCCAGAATCTTACAGTCAGTTTGTGATGAACTACAACATGAACAACTTTGATAGGCCACTATCAGAGTTGTTGGGCATGTTGAGGACAGCCGAGATACAGATGAAGAAGGACAAGCCTAAGCCTGTGATGGTGATCACAAGCAAGAAAGGGAAGTCCAAGCGCAAGGGCAAGGGCAAAGCTAAGAAAGGTTCTGATGCTAGCCAGGAGTCCAAGCCGTCTTCAGCTCTCAAGGCCAAGGGAGGTGTGACCAAGAAAGGAAATTGCCACCATTGTCAAAAGCCAGGACATTGGAAAAGGAATTGTCCTCTCTATCTGGAAGAATAAGAGAAGAAGGAGGCGACTGATGTCTCTACTTAAAGGTGTCATGAAAGTAAACTTGTAACGCTTTTTGAGGTATATGATACCAAGATGTAAAGTGTAAAGCACTCATAATTGGGGCAAGTGTTGCCACCATAGATAGGAGTACTTTAGTTTATTTTCAGCCTACAAGGCATGTAATACAGTTATGAACTGCTATTTCATATTTTCCAATAGATAGAAACACTTTATTCTTGCATATTGTATGACAATGATAGCAATCAATAAAGTTGATGTTTCAATCTTAAAGATGTGATCTTTGTGGCAATGCCTTGTTTATCTTGTGGTATTTGATATGCATAAGATAAAATGATACCTAAAGTTATTAATAACTCAAACATTTAAATTAGCATCAATCATGAGAAATTCATTTCTAGTTTCCATATGATGGATAAATCTAGACTCTTTTGGTTAGAGAACCAGTAAGAGACATGAATCTCTTGTACATGATTAATCAATCTTCACTAATGGTAATGGGAGAATGATTATCCTACTAGGTATGATACATGTTATGTATTTACATACCTATTGGAACAAATGCTAATACTTCAAATGGTTTTTAGAGAAATACCAATATGAATATCTTGAAGTGTTCAAGATTATCATAGATGAAGTACAAATTTGGTAAAGTATTAATTCTTGATGGGATCAAAGAATGAAATACTTGGACCAAATGTTTGAGATCCTTATGAGTGATTATGATAGTGTATCATAGTGAACTCATGATTAAGGCATGGTGATGTCTAAATCAAGAAGGAATCATACTATAAAGGAGTAAGAGAATGATTATAAAATAACTGAATTCTTCTTAATAAAAGAATACCCCTCACTAATAAAGGACATTAAGAATCACAAGGAGTTGTGAGTTCTTATATCTTTGACGGATACACCTCGTTTATCTATGTGATGAGTTGTTCATGTGATGAGTCAACTATCTAGATGAATATGAGGAACCAAATTTTGAGTTATGGTTTATGACCATTACATCCTAAATGACATCCATTTGAACCATAAGGTATGACCTTGATGGTAGCACCCATTGGATGAAATCCATAAGTGCGAATAAGTCTTAAGTGTTAAGACACATGGATAACATTTTGAGAAGGATAATGCCTGTTGATTTCAACTTAATGACTAAGACATTTGGCATATGGATACTAAAACTGCATTCCTATGAGGAATAAAACAAGGATGTGTATGTGACACAACCTATAAGGTTTATTAATCCACTAATGCAAATGCAGTCTATAAGTTACAATGGACTAATCAATGTGATTGATTGAGTACAAGAAACTCAAAATTGGATCTTTACTTTGATGATATAGTCAAAGGGTTTGACTGATATGTCAAAGATAAAGAAGGGATCTGTGATTTAGTGGGAGCGTGTTCACATTCCACATGTTGATGTGAAGTGGAAATGTTCTAGAATGGAAATCCAAAAGTGGAAATTATCTTTAAGGAAGATAGAGATGTTTCCTATGTGATAGGAATAGAGATCTATAGAGATAGTTCTCGAAAACCTCTTGACCTGAAAAGAGAGAACATACATTGGCAATCTGTACTGAAACGTTCAATATGCACAGATTCAGTGGGAGAAAACTTGTCCATGTTACATGGAGTTAGTATCCCAAGGCCAAGTGTCCAATTCTTATGAAGAATGGTAACAATAAGAATAGATATGGATCTATCATGTATGTAATCATCCCATTATCTTGCATTTATTGACATGGCAAGAACAAAATGCATTCATCATCTTGTATGTATGACATGGCAATATGATGTGCTCATCCTGATAACTCGTATGTGGGACATGACGAGTGGATGTCTGTCTGCTTCCAGTAAGGGTTACTGGAAACCATAAGAACTTGATAAGTACTTGAGAAGTACTAGTTCTATGGAGATAAGGAAGAGTTTAATGTAAAGAGTTACATTGATGCGAACTTCCGAAAGGACAGAAAATTAATCGCAAAATATATGTAGGATATATAAAAGTGAAAGTTTGCTGATAATTGGAAGTGTTCCAATAAAGCCGTTTAAAAGGAAATGCCGAGTATCTATATGTTAGAGAACAGCAATGGATACTATATGGATATGGAAGTTCATGAGATGAACTAATATTCCGCTCATTGATGACAAGTATGGAATCCTTGATCATGCAATGTGGCTAAAGGTTAGCAAAGGAATAGTAGATCGCATATTACGACACCACCATCTCATATGTGTGACGTACAGCGAAGAGATGAGAGACATGCAATTTATACTGACTTTGGCAAGGTGTTGCCATAACTCACTATGTTCGCACTAGAGCACAGTAACATGTGGGACATGTTTGAAGATCACTATGAATATGATTCAAGGGTGATTGGCTCACAGTGCAAGTGGGAGTCTGTTGGTATGTATGCCCTGAGAGCCAATCATGGGATGATTGGTGGGATACATTAAAATTGATTTGATAAACATCAAAGGCAAGCTTCCAATTCTTTCTGGTTCAGTCATATGAGATAGTGATAGAACAAATTGAATGTCTAGAGAATGACAGTACTCAATGACGTATGCCTTCAGGTTCATGACCTGAATGATGAGATCATACGGATGCTAAGAGTTTGTACATTCTTGTTATTTCCCTAGTCGGATGTCATTGTGGAAGGTAGATAGACAACAATGACACACAAGACTAGATTGTGGTGTTGGTTGATGACAAAATCTCCTTAGTCATGATATAGAGATATCAAACCAAACACATAGGTACTTGTTAGAGAACAAGGTACCGGACAGACCCACCGTGAGTTTGACACATGGAACCATGACATGGTAGTCACAGTAAGTACTCACAGTGATGGTGGTGAGTGTGATTCTTAGACCTGAAATCACTACACTCAACACATGTCGTTGGGCACACTTTGACATCATCAAAAGCAGTCCTGAAACATGGGTTGTTATAAAGGTGATGATTGGGTGGCTTTGACACATGGGGCTTTTGAGGGGTGAGTGATAGATATGGGATTTGTCCCTCCTGAGGGAGATTGATATCCAAGGCCACTTGATGAGTAGGATTGAGATAGGCGTGCGCACGCATGTGTGAATCAGTATGTGATATTGATATCATACATATCTCGTTCAATCTACTCTGAGATCAAGAAAGTGAATGAACGTTGACAGGATGACTGTTCCATGCCTCGAGTTCATTCAGGATATCAGTGACAAAGGAATTATACACTCGCTGTAACACCATTCACGTATTGTAGGATTGAAAGTTGTTCTCCAACTTTCTACTTTCACTTGGGTAGCACTGATGTGTGACTAGGCACCGCTCTTTGCTTGTGAAGTCATAAGTGTTATGGACTTTCACTGCCAACGTGAAATGGACCTACAGGGTCACACACATAGGATTTAACATGGAAGAGGAGTTTTATCCACAAACAATGTTTAGATTGATTACTAAAGGAGTTTAGTAGTTCAATTAAACACTCAATCAATTGATAGCTCAATATCATATTGTTCAAGGTGTTGGACATATTGATTGGAGTATCGGATTGATTGAAATCGCATTTGATTGATTCTGCACAACCTGTACTCCCAACCGATCGGTTCAAGTGTTGAACCGGTCGGCTGAGGTTGCTGAACCGGTCGGCTCAAGTGTTGAGTCGATCGGCTCATGGTCAGAGTGAAATGATCGGTTCAAGTGTTGAAATGATCGGTTCAACTGGTGCAACCAAGCAAGTTGGGAAAGTCAAGTCGGTGAGAATTTTCCTTGCGTTTCACTTGCCCAATTTGATTGGAACAAGGATTGGTATTTGATACCAATTAGAAACAAAAGAAGGAAAGTCAATCGGGAACTGATCAGGACCACAAACCGACCAGTTCGTAAGTGAACCGATCGGCTCATGGGTCCCAACCGATCGGTTGGTGTTCCAACCGACCGGTTCATGTCTCCAACCGACTGGTTCACTTGTGAACCGATCGGTTCAGGTTGCGAGTTGATTTCTTTTGTGGAAAATCTCGAACCCTTCTACTCCTGCTTTTAGTCCCACATTGCCCGGGATGGAGAACCCTGTCCCATGACCCTCCTATATATATAGGGGTATTGGGGGCTTCTCAAAGTACAACTCAGTGCAACCAGTTGCTCTGCAAAGTTGTCGTTCTCTCTAGTTTTGGTAACCGAGAGAGAGCCCGAGCAAGTGCTTCCCGTAAAAGGGAGGTGTAGCAAGGGAAGGACAACTGCAGTTGCAACTGGAGGTAGGAGAGTGTGTTGGCGACTAGTACGTCAATAGGAGGGTGTGACTCCTTCCACTTCCTTGTGGGATCAGGAGTGTGGAGTTCTAGGTGGTCTGTGTGGACTACTTCAGAGGCGGGAGGTCACTGCCGCTCGGGAGGACATCTGTCATCTGACAGTCTGGTACGAGTAGGAGTCGTCAGTCCCGGTGCGACTAGGAGCTGCACAGACACCGTCGAAGACCGGATTTGAAGACCACGCAAGGCGCGAGGTATTTTCACCGAGCAAGCCTCAGGACAAGGTATGATTCCACAAACCATCCTTTCCTATTATATAGACGTTGACGCATTTCCTCGTGCTGGGTTTGGGGGAGAAAATTTTTGTTTCCGCTGCCTTCTCTGCCTCCCCTAAAACCCAACAGTGGTATCAGTGCCACGTCAACTGCTCTATATTTTGGGAATATCGATATGATCGATTTTGGTTTGTCGCCTTTATTTATTGCATGCGATGCGAATAATATTGGCTTTATGCATGTCCAATCCTAAATCCACAAATCCCAAATTACATATATGATATGTATTATTAATGCACTCGATACGCGTTGCCCTTAAACGAGTTTTGTGGTGGTTGTGTGTAGCATGATTATGGCCTATAAACCCCTATATGTGTGTGGTTGTTTGTGGTTTCTTGCATCTCGGTCTGCGCACCGATCTTCCCTCTCTTATTCCTGATGTAACTCGAAATAATTCGAGATTCTTTCCTACCTTTGCTCCCCCCGAATGTAACTCGGGGTTTCTTCTTTTAAGCAATGTAATAATAGGATAGATTTTATTTCTTATTATGTCGAAGACCGGCGGACATCAAGACAACAGCGGAAACGATCGGTTCAAGGCGTGAACCGATCGGTTGACGTTCCAGACGGTCGGTTCAAGGAGTGAACCGATCGGTTGATGACCGATCGAGGAGCGAGACGACCGGGTGGCAGACATGACGAGATGCACGACGTCCAGGCAAACTGATCAGTTGGAGGAGCCAACCGATCGGCTGGTGGCACCCAGAAGACCGGCTGGAGAGTACAAATCATTCATGTGATGAGTTGATCAACTCGGATGGCAAGGCACATATGTTCATCTTGTACAGGTTACATGTGATGTTGACCTAGATGACCGTGATTCCTCTTGGCTCGAGGAATCACATTAGGATGGCCATAATCATCGCTTTTGTCATTTGTGCATGTTTTTTGTGGGATATAACATGTATATGGTACGTATTATGTATTGTGGTGATTGGATATGTATATGTATATAAAACCAAATCCTTCATTAAAATATTAAGTTTTAGATGCCTTCCAAATGTGACACACGTGAAAAGCTTGATCGACCAAGTGTGGGCACGCCCTAGCGTGGTGCACCGTCTATCTCGTGGAAGCGTGAAGGATGAATGTGTGGGTCTGCCCTAGCAGGGTGCATATTCATCGTGTTTGCTTTGGGTCGGACTTAACAAGGTGACCTAGATTGGATCTAGCACCTTGAGGCATGGATATGATCATGGCAAGGAGTTGCATATGACATCTTATCAAGAGTTGCATATGATGCAATTGGCAAAGGTTGCCTACCTGAGAGATCTATGTTGTGGGTGACAGCCCTAGCTGGTCCATGGCTTATAGGATTTCAGGATCTTGCCCACTAGAAGGTTGTACGCTGCAATCTTCCGAATTGATGATGAGGGCTATCAATTTGAAGTAAAATAGTGGGAGAGATAATTAATTAAAGGCCTAATTATATCGTCAAATTTTCAAATCAATCAAACAAGTCAAAAATGAGTTTTTGGACTAAAATTGCATGTTTCCTTTTGTAGTTCAAATGGCAACAAACAACAACAACTTTTCTTTGCGATCGGTCCTTGAAAAGGACAAGCTTAATGGGAAGAACTTCCACGACTGGTATCGGACATTGAGAATTGTTCTCACTCAAGAGTGAAAGCTCTATGTCCTGGATACTCCAATTCTAGAGGAACCCACTCCTAATGCACCAAAGGCAGAAAGGGATGCTTACAAGAAGCATGCTGATGATGCCATTGATGCAAAGTGCTTGATGTTATGTTCTATGAACCATGAGTTGTAGAGACAGCATGAGAACATGGGTGTCATTTAGATGATTCAACATCTCAGGAACATGTATGAAGATCAGGCACGGCAAGAGAGATACAATGTTTCTAGAGCATTGTTCAAGTGCGTCATGACAGAAGGAGATCCAGTTGGTCCTCACACACTCAAGATGATGGGGTATGTAGAGAACCTGCAGAGACTGGGATTTCCACTGAGCCAAGAGTTGGCTACTGACGTGATACTGCAATCGTTGCCAGAATCTTACAGTCAGTTTGTGATGAACTACAACATGAACAACTTTGATAGGCCACTGTCAGAGTTGTTGGACATGTTGAGGATAGCCGAGATACAGATGAAGAAGGACAAGCCTAATCCTGTGATGGTGATCACAAGCAAGAAAGGCAAGTCCAAGCGCAAGGGCAAGGGCAAAGCTAAGAAAGGTTCTGATGCTAGCCAGGAGTCCAAGCCGTCTTCAGCTCTCAAGGCCAAGGGAGGTGTGACCAAGAAAGGAAATTGCCACCATTGTCAAAAGCCAAGACTTTGGAAAAGGAATTGTCCTCTCTATGTGGAAGAATAAAAGAAGAAGGAGGTGACTGATGTTTCTACTTAAAGGTGTCATGAAAGTAAACTTGTAACGCTTTTTGAGGTATATGATACCGAGATGTAAAGTGTAAAGAACTCATAATTGGGGCAAGTGTTGCCACCATAGATAGGAGTACTTTAGTTTATTTTCAGCCTACAAGGCATGTAATACAGTTATGAACTGCTATTTCATATTTGCCAATAGATAGAAACACTTTATTCTTGCATATTGTATGACAATGATAGCAATCAATAAAGTTGATGTTTCAATCTTAAAGATGTGATCTTTGTGGCAATGCCTTGTTTATCTTGTGGTATTTGATATGCATAAGATAAAATGATACCTAAAGTTATTGATAACTCAAACATTTAAATTAGCATCAATCATGAGAAATTCATTTCTAGTTTCCATATGATGGATAAATCTAGACTCTTTTGGTTAGAGAACCAGAAAGAGACATGAATCTCTTGTACATGATTAATCAATCTTCACTAATGGTAATGGGAGAATGATTATCCTACTAGGTATGATACATGTGATGTATTTACATACCTATTGGAACAAATGCTAATACTTCAAATGGTGTTTAGAGAAATACCAATATGAATATCTTGAAGTGTTCAAGATTATCATAGATGAAGTACAAATTTGGTAAAGTATTAATTCTTGATGGGATCAATGAATGAAATACTTGGACCAAATGTTTGAGATCCTGATGAGTGATTATGATAGTGTATCATAGTGAACTCATGATTAAGGCATGGTGACGTCTAAATCAAGAAGGAATCATACTCTAAAGGAGTTAGAGAATGCTTATCAAATAACTGAATTCTTCTTAATAAAAGAATACCCCTCACTAATAAAGGACATTAAGTATCACAAGGAGTTGTGAGTTCTTATATCCTTGACGGATACACCTCGTTTATCTATGTGATGAGTTGTTCATGTGATGAGTCAACTATCTAGATGAATATGAGGAACCAAGTTTTGAGTTATGGTTTATGACCATTACATCCTAAATGACATCTATTTGAACCATAAGGTATGACCTTGATGGTAGCACCCATTGGATGAAATCCATAAGTGTGAATAAGTCTTAAGTGTTAAGACACATGGATAACATTTTGAAGAGGATAATGCTTGTTGATTGAAACTTAATGACTAAGACATTTGGCATATGGATACTAAAACCGCATTCCTATGAGGAATAAAACAAGGATGTGTATGTGACACAACCTATAAGGTTTATTAATCCACTAATGCAAATGAAGTCTATAAGTTACAATGGACTAATCAATGTGATTGATTGAGTACAAGCAACTCAAAATTGGATCTTTACTTTGATGATATAGTCAAAGGGTTTGACTGATATGTCAAAGATAAAGAAGGGATCTGTGATTTAGTGGGAGTGTGTTTACATTCCACATGTTGATGTGAAATGGAAATGTTCTAGAATGGAAATCCAAAAGTGGAAATTATCTTTGAGGAAGATAGAGATGTTTCCTATGTGATAGGAATAGAGATCTATAGAGATAGTTCTCGAAAACCTCTTGACCTAAAAAGAGAGAACATACATTGGCAATTTGTACTGAAATGTTCAATATGCACAGATTCAGTGGGAGAAAACTTGTCCATGTTACATGGAGTTAGTATCCCAAGGCCAAGTGTCCAATTCTTATGAAGAATGGTAACACTAAGAATAGATATGGATCTATCATGTATGTAAGCATCCCATTATCTTGCATGTATTGACATGGCAAGAACAAAATGCATTCATCATCTTGTATGTATGACATGGCAATATGATGTGCTCATCCTAATAACTCGTATGTGGGACATGACGAGTGGATGTCTGTCTGCTTCCAGTAAGGGTTACTGGAAACCATAAGAACTTGATAAGTACTTCAGAAGTACTAGTTCTATGGAGATAAGGAAGAGTTCAATGTAAAGAGTTACATTGATGCGAACTTCCGAAAGGACAGAAAATTAATCGCAAAATATATGTAGGATATATAAAAGTGAAAGTTTGCTGATAATTGGAAGTGTTCCAATAAAGCCGTTTAAAAGAAAATGCCGAGTATCTATATGTTAGAGAACAATAATGGATACTATAAGGATCTGGAAGTTCATGAGATGAACTAATATTCCGCTCATTGATGACAAGTATGGAATCCTTGATCATGCAATGTGGCTAAAGGTTAGAAAAGGAATAGTAGATCGCATATTATGGCACCTCCATCTCATATGTGTGACGTACAGCGAAGAGATGAGAGACATGCAATTTATACTGACTTTGGCAAGGTGTTTCCATAACTCACTATGTTCGCACTAGAGCATAGTAACATGTGGGACATGTTTGAAGATCACTATGAGTATGATTCAAGGGTGATTGGCTCACAGTGCAAGTGGGAGTCTGTTGGTATGTATGCCCTGAGAGCCAATCATGGGATGATTGGTGGGATACATTAAGATTGATTTGATAAACATCAAAGGCAAGCTTCCAATTCTTTCTGGTTGAGTCATATGATATAGTGATAGAACAGATTGAATGTCTAGAGAATGACAGTACTCAATGACGTATGCCTTCAGGTTCATGACCTGAACGATGAGATCATACGGATGCTAAGAGTTTGTACATTCTTATTATGTCCCTAGTCGGATGTCATTGTGGAAGGTAGATAGACAACAATGACACACAAGACTAGATTGTGGTGTTGGTTGATGACAGAATCTCATTAGTCATGATATAGAGATATCAAACCAAACACATAGGTACTTGTTAGAGAACAAGGTACTGGACAGACCCACCGTGAGTTTGACACATGGAACCATGACATGGTAGTCACAGTCAGTACTCACAGTGATGGTGGTGAGCGTGATTCTTAGACCTGAAATCACTACACTCAACACATGTCGTTGGGCACACTTTGACATCATCAAACGCAGTCCTGAAACATGGGTTGTTATAAAGGTGATGATTGGGTGGCTTTGACACATGGGGCTTTTGAGGGGTGAGTGATATATATGGGATTTGTCCCTCCTGAGGGAGTTTGATATCCAAGGCCACTTGATGAGTAGGATTTAGATAGTCGTGCGCACACATGTAAGAATCAGTATGTGATATTGATGTCATACATATCTCGTTCAATCTACTCTGAGATCAAGAAAGTGAATGAACGTTGACAGGATGACTGTTCCATGCCTCGAGTTCATTCAGGATATCAGTGATAAAGGAATTATACATTCGCTGTAACACCATTCACGGATTGTAGGATTGAAAGTTGTTCTCCAACTTTCTACTTTCACTTGGGTAGCAATGATGTGTGACTAGGCACCGCTCTTTGCTTGTGAAGTCATAAGTGTTATGGACTTTCACTGCCAACGTGAAATGGACCTGCAGGGTCACATACATAGGATTTAACCTGGAAGAGGAGTTTTGTCCACAAACAATATTTAGATTGATTACTAAAGGAGTTTAGTAGTTCAATTAAACACTCAATCAATTGATAGCTCAATATCATATTGTTCAAGGTGTTGGTCATATTGATTGGAGTATCGGATTGATTGAAATTGCATTTGACTGATTCTGCACAACCTGTACTCCCAACCGATCGGTTCAAGTGTTGAACCGGTCGGTTGAGGTTGCTGAACCGGTCGGCTCAAGTGTTGAGTCGATCGGCTCATGGTCAGAGTGAAACGATCGGTTCAAGTGTTGAAACGATCGGTTCAACTGGTGCAATCGAGCAAGTTGGGAAAGTCAGGTCGGTGAGAATTTTCCTTGCATTTCACTTGCCCAATTTGGTTGGAACAAGGATTGGTATTCGATACCAATTAGAAACAAAAGAAGGAAAGTCAATCGGGAACTGATCAGGACCACGAACCGAACTGTTCATAAGTGAACCGATCGGCTCATGGGTACCAACCGATAGGTTGGTATTCCAACCGACCGGTTCAGGTCTCCAACTGACCGGTTCACTTGTGAACCGATTGGTTCAGGTTGCGAGTTGATTCCTTTTGTGGAAAATCTCGAACCCTTCTACTCCTGCTTTTAGTCCCGCATTTCCCGGGATGGAGAACCCTGTCCCATGACCCTCCTATATATAGGGGTATTGGGGGCTTCTCAAAGTACAACTCAGTGCAACCAGTTGCTCTGCAAAGTTGTCGTTCTCTCTGGTTTTGGTAACCGAGAGAGAGCCCGAGCAAGTGCTTCCCGCAAAAGGGAGGTGCATCAAGGGAAGGACAACTGCAGTTGCAACTGGAGGTAGGAGAGTGTGTTGGCAACTAGTACGTCAATAGGAGGGTGCGACTCCTTCCACTTCCTTGTTGGACAAGGAGTGTGGAGTTCCAGGTGGTCTGTGTGGACTACTTTAGAGGCGGGAGGTCAATGCCGCTCGGGAGGACATTTGTCATCCGACAGTCCGGTACGAGTAGGAGTCGTCAGTCCCAGTGCGACCAGGAGCTGCACAGACACCGTCGAAGACCGGATTTGAAGACTGCGCAAGGCACGAGGTATTTTCGCCGAGCAAGCCTCGGGACAAGGTATGATTCCACAAACCATCCTTTCCTATTATATAGACGTTGACGCGTTTCCTCGTGTTGGGTTTGGGGGAGAAAATTTTTGTTTCCGTTGCCTTCTCTGCCTCCCCTAAAACCCAATAGGTTCCTCTTCATTTTTACTCTTTTAAACCCTAATTTTATACAATTACTCACAAACCCTAATTATCTCATCTATTCTTCACAAAAGATATTAAGGTTACCTTTTAACAACATATAACCTCAATTTCGGATTAAAGGCATACTGAACCATCAATTAAGTCCATTATGCTCTTTTACATTAAAACTACCATTTTTATCCTTTTAATTCATGACAAGATCATTAGACCTAATTATCATCTTTGGTTCCTTCTGGATTAAGAAGTCATAGTTCATTATGATCTTATTCACATATGAACTCTATTTATCATTAATTCCATCTTTCTCCATTAGAAAAACCCGAATTTCCATATTAAGGGTATTTATCCACAATTAGGAACTTCTATACTGACAATAGCTTTGAACTATCATATCTCAGATTTATTCATGAATTTGAATAATTAAAGCCATTAAGAGTTACAATTACTAACATTAGGGTTTCAAGGCCCATTAAAGCTCGTTTATGCACATGGAATTTTAAATTAAACCAATTACGTGCAAAGTTCATCCTTTTTGTTCTTAATGTACCTTTTTATAATTAACAGACAAATATCAACTTTAATCATCCATTAAACCCTACTACATACATTAATCATCTCAAAATAGGGTTTCTTAATCATTAAAGCATTAATGTTCATAACTTCCACTACTTTTCGAATTGCAAAAGGATTTATCTTATAACACTATTTTTAATGTATTCCTCTCATTTTTGTGAGTAACTTTCATATTTTACATGTATCGATCCCAGCTACCAATAAAGAGATATGATTTTTGCAAAATTAACTTACTTGGACCAACCAGAGGCCGACACGTCGACCAACTCATGCAACGTAGCCCTGCGTAACCCGGCTGGTTTAGGAACGTAACAAAATGATGAAACTACCCCTGCGTGATGACTCGACTCTTCAAGCCTTGGAAGGGCATTTTAGTCCAATCGTCTTGATCTTCTTCTTCCTCGTGAATTCCACCTGCTACCGCTGCAGTAAGGATCTGTTACGGCCCTGCTGCCCCTTCCCAGCCCTCAACGGCCACCAGGGTGGTTCCCCCGTCTCCGCCGTGCCCCTACGTAGGTGAGTATACCTCTGGTAGATGGCCAGGACGGCCGGGATCAGGCCTAGCAGGTCTGCAGCCATGGTTGACCTGCAGCCCACCTGTGGGCGTGGCGCAGGTGTAAGGAGCCAAAAAGATGATCGCCAAGTCTCTCTCTGACGACATAAAAATGTCGCGATCTCCTCGTACTACCCTCATTTCTTTAGGGATCGCACCACCCCTCCGGTTAGGGTTTGAACAGATGCAAGGTTTGAAGAAGATGTGAGAGGTCTGAGATCTTCTTGGATTTGAGGCTATGGTTCCAACCCTTATATAGGGGAGGATATCGATGCCCTAAGGTGTTCATCCACGAATTAAAAGGTCCTTTTCCCAATAGGAACCCAAGTTCCTTCATTGAGAAGCAAGCTTCTCTCTCCTAATTATCTTCTAAGATAACTATATTCTTTGGATAATTAGGAATTCTAAAATTCTCTCTCTTATTCTCTTTATGCTTTCCTTTTAATCCATTGACACAAATTTATATTTTCTTTTAATAGAAACAAAACTCCTTTTTAACAATGCCACCAAAACCATTAATTATCCATCACAATATCCTCTTATTTTGTATTATTTGTATTTTCTCTTTCTTTTTCTCCATTAGGGCTCCTTGGACCCCAAGAAACTCTAATATTTCGAAATCCTTTTTAGTGGATACTCATTATCCTTCTAGATGCATCTATATTCATAATTTCTCATTATCTTACTATTTCTTTATTAAAATATTTCTTTTTGAGTATTTCTCTTTATCTCTTTTTATTTTCCTTATTGGAATTCCTTCTAATATTAGAAACCTCATGGATACGAAAATCCACCAAGGATAACTCAATTATACCTCTTTCCACTTATTTTCCACATTTTATCATTGTTTTCAATTTCTTTCTTAATAAAGAAATATTTAATTGATCTTTTCTTTTCTTGTTGCATTATCTTTGCAACTTTGGACTCCTTGGAACCCAAGAGGAAAAAAATCCACCTTTGGATTATATTCTCTTATCTTCTAGAGGTTTCTACATCTTTCTTTTCTCCATTTCTTATTAATAATGGAGTCTCTTTTGTCTTTTCCTTGTTATTGGGCCCAATAGCCAATAAAGCCCACAAAACAACCAACAAGGCTATTGTAAACAAAATCCTTTTATGAAAAACAGATTATATGATTATATGTTCAAATATCTTTAATAGGAGAAATTACACTTCTCACCAAAAGAACCCAAAATTTGGGGTTGTAACAATAGTAGATATGCATTTCAAGGAACAAGCTTGAGCAAGTTTGAAACAAGAAACAAGCATAGCATGTAGTTGAATACCACTTGATGAACAAGTCTAGAACTACATGTATATGAACTACTAGTAGATGATATCACAAATTAGGACTACTAGTAGGATCTAGATCATAGAAAGAGATACCAAGAGATACACAAGATAAATCAAGCTATGAGTAGATGTATAGATATATTCAAACAAAGAGATATGCAATTTTAGAAGCATGAAAGTATATAACTTACTAACAAGTATGCATCATTACCAAAAGATAATTACCACTAAGAACCTCAAGGTTGTATCCAAACAAGATATATAACTAGATATATGTAGCAAGTTAGAGCATAACAGAAGCAATTTAAGACACAACAAAAAGATCCAAAGAGATCATCATCAAAACCTGCAAAACAACTCAAAGCAAGTAATTGCAAGATATAGATATGCCAATTTAGAGCAATTAGAGAGATAGAGTTGTAAGAAAGATAGGAAATTTAAAGCATGGCAATATGCATATATAAAGGTACCAAGGGAGTGCCAAAGAATAAGGCTATTGGTTGAGAAAATCTAGTTGAGAGGGAAATTCTCATTCAATAAGCCAAATGTATATTCTGTGCACAGTGTTGTCGGTCAAGTTCTGTGTATTGACAACTCGACAGATGATAGTTATATCAAAACTCATTGGCACCTATCGGTTGAGTTTCAAACAAGACAAACTCGACCGACAAAGCTGCTGTCAAAAGGCACATATATTTCATAAAAACATATTTAGAGGCATGCTAAAGATATAAGCCATATCCAAAAAATGTGTAAGCAAGTTAGTAATGCACTATGAAAGCATTAGAAATAGTTTTTGAGCAAGAATGTGAAGAGAATCCAAAAAAATACCAATCTGACTCAAAAACCACATGCATAATGGACACTAACTTGACGAAAACAAGTTAGAAATGGTTATAAGCAAGAAAACCTTTACCTTTGTTCTTATCATTCCTTTTTCCACTTGTTGTCACCTTCTACACATCTCACCTTTCTTCTTTTATGTGGATTGAGAAGTCAATTTACAATTCAATAGCTCAAGTCAATCCATTTGCAAGTACCTACAAGAAGAAAGATGAAATGGTCCCCAATCCTATTTTTGGTTCCAGAGGAGTTAGCTTAGCAACCCAAGTCCTGTTGCTCTTGGGTTCTTTCCTAAAAGGACAACAAGTAGAATAATGGCCAATATCATTGAAATAGTTGCATGTGCCTATAGTTTCAGAACTAGAGGATTCTTCATTGAATATTGGAGGTCCTTTACCTTTGTTGTTCCTTTGACTACCATCATACCCTAAACTATGTCTACCAATTTGTTTAGTAGTATGGTGTGGGATATCATTAAGATTTTTTTTACCAACTAAGAATCCTTGCAAAGAAGATCTCAAACTATGATCATCATGCATAAGATAAGTGATAGTAGAAGAAAAATGATTTATTTTATCTCTAGCATGCAAAAGATGATTTTATAGGCAAAGAGCTTTGGTTAAATGAGAATATCTATCAATATGAAGAGAAGCAACATTATTCTCTCTACTAGTATAACTCGAACAAGATTCAAGAACATTGATTTTAGCAAGAAAGGAAGCATTCTTTGTTACAAGCAAAGAAACCTTAGAAAGATAAACACTATTTTCATATTCTAATCCTTGCAAAACAAAGTCATTGTCCTTGTTTTCAGATTTAAGAACATCAATATCATTTATGAGGGAATCAACAATTAAAGTATGCTCTTCATTAGAACTAGGCATAAGAGGTTGAGCTTCTAGAAATTTAATCTTATCAAGAAAATTAGCATTTTCAAGTTTAAGAGAGTCTACTTGGCTAAGACAAGCATTTTTGTCATCAAGCAAGCAAGAATTAGCATTTTCAAGATAATCTAATTCTATATGCATATTATCAACAATTCTAGCAAGTTTTTTCTTTTTCTTTTTAGAAGACTTAAGAGAGGAACGAGTAGCATTAATGATAGCAATTAAAGGTTCTTTATATAAATAGTTTAGATTTACCTCATTTGAGTCTTTTTTTGTAGAAGCCATAAGAGCAAAATGGCATTCTCCTTCAATACTAGAGCTTGAGCTTGATCCTCCACTTGAATCTTCACTTGAGCTTGAGTTGGAGGAGTCACTTCAGCCTGAGTGCCATTTCTCCTTCTTCATGTACTTCTCTTCTCTTGTGATGATGGGTCTTCTTTCCTTGTCGACAATCTATCTTGAAGTGACACTTGTTTCCACACTTGAGGCACCAAATTGAGGAGTAATTCTTGCTTTTGTAGAATCTACCCTTGGAGTACATGACATATTCTTCAACATGAGAGGATGGAGAGGTTTGTCCCATAATAGCTACAATTTGAGCCTTCATTTGATCCTTCTTCATTCTTTTTATCTCTTTCTCCTCTTATCTTTCAACTTCTTCTCTTTTATTAAGTGGGACTTCATGGACTTGTAGATTTCCAATGATCTCTTCAATGGGGATATCATCAAGAGACCTTACTTCTTCAATGGAAGTCACCTTGGGTTTCCATCTCTTGGGGAGAGTTCTAAGGATCTTTGAGTTGATCTCTCCTATACTCATAGGATGTCCTAGAGAAACAAGACCATTCACAATGGTGTTGAGCCTTGAGTACATGTTGGCTACCTTCTCCTCCTTTCCCAGCTTGAAGTTCTCAACCAACCCTTTGAGCATGTAGACTTTGCTTTCCTTCACTTGTTGAGTACCCTCATAAGTGATGCATAGCTTTCTCCATACCTCATAGGCTGTCTCACAAGAAGAAATCCGGTTGACCTCGGTGGAGGTCATGGTGGCATAGAGGTTGTTTATTACTCTTGCATTCAAGGTGTCTTTCTTCATGGTTGCTTCATCCCATTCTTCTATCTTTGTCACAGGTAGATTGTATGGATGGTCCACCATTTTCCATAGCTCAAGACTTGATCTTTGGATGTAGAATTTTAGCCTTCTTTTCCAATAGAGGAAGTTACTCCAATCAAATGTTGGAAGGTTGATGAAGTATCTGCCACCTTGATAATCACCTATCTTCTCCTACTTGTTGAAGTATGCTTGGAGAAACCCACTGTGATACCAATTGTTGGATCCTAGATGGGTGATTGGATGCTCTAGAGAGGGGGTGAATATAGATGAATGCAATTAAACAAAATTCATTAGACCTTTAATATATATCAAAAGATAAGGTTACTAAATAGGAAGTTTGAGTCTAACTAAAAAATATATAGCAAGGGAGAGAGAGATTGAACATACATCATGTGACAAGCTATGTAGAGTGGTTCCACACTTCAAACTAAAAGTGAGTCAGTCCACTACCTAGAGAGGTCAACCTCTAGGATTTCTTAACCATTGTACTCTTATATTCATTCATAAGACTGACAATACATGACTAACCAAAGGGCTTACCTATCCAATACAAAGAGTATCCACCTTACCAAGAACTTACCCACTTTGCAAGAGTCTTCAGCATTTTCCAAGGTCTTACCCACTCAAGCACAAGTCTTCCTCCTTCAAGGACTTTGCCACTCTTCTTGGATCTTTAGCCTTTGACTTCACCTTCACTCAGAGAAGCTTCCACCAAGGACTTACCCACTTGAGCAAGGAGTCTTCTACCTTCAGTAAGGGATTACCCACTCTTGCTCCAAGTGTTCAGCTTTGATCTTCACCAAGGGACACCTATCATTGTTCTACTTCACCTCTCTTAGCCAAGAGAGAACCTTCATCTTCAAGGTTGAAAAGAGAGATAGGGAGGTGGTGGAAGTGAGAGCCTCATAAGATATACATGTAGGATGAGCTCTCTTACAAATCTCCTACTCACTCTAATTGATGTAGCAAGTTATTAAGCTTAGAGAGAGAGAGAGAGAGGAGGTTTTAGGATCACTCACCTATAGAATAGGGACCTTCATATTGCTTGGATAACCATGGGATGAAACCCAAGGGGTCCTATTTATAGTTGAGGATGCCTAGAAGACTTTGGGAACACTTAAGAATGAAAAGTAGCCATTTTGTGGCTTGAAACAGTTATATTTTCGATTTTTGCAACTCGAAAATGGCTAGAAACACTTTTCTTCACTTTTTAGTTCAATGCAATCGATCGAGTTTCTATAAAGGTAACTCGGCCGATCCCACTAAGAGATAAGACCAATTTAGGCCATCGGTCGATTTTGTCCTGGGGTAAGTTGATTGATTCTCTTAAATCATTTTTGGTCAGCAGAGGGATCGGTCGAGTTCTGTGACGTGCGAACTCGATCGATCAAAAGTAATTTTCAAGACCCAATCATGATCGGTCGAGTTTGCAACTCGACCGATGAACAACCTAATGCAAATTTTGGAAAATGGCTTTTGAGGGTTTAAATATTTGATCTAAGTGTTCTTGATTTTTTCTAAGCTTAATTACAAGTAATACAATCATTATAAGTGATTCACAACATGATTCTAATGGATTTACATCATATTCCAAAAATGTGCACTTGTATTGACTTTGACTTGTGTTTTCTCCAATTTGATAACTGCAAGTTAGGGCATTTGGATTGTGTCTAAGCATAATATGAAATCACTGTAGTAGAGACATTACACACAATAAATTGGAATGGTTTAGTCATCATCAAAACAAGGGTTTAGTCAATTTAGACCTTGAGTCAAACTTCCCCTTTTTGAATATGACAAACTGTTCCATAAATGTATTGAAAGCATTTAAGTAAAGTCATACCTTTGGAGAAACCTAGGGGTTTCAATAGAATTAAGTGCATATGCTCCCCCTCAATTAACACTAGTGGAGTTGTCATACTCCCCCTCAATTGATGCTATTTCTCCTACATGGTTAGCTTTCATAACATTTATAGAATACCATGTCTTCTACACATATATGTTCTACACATATTTCTTCTCCCCTTTACCTTCTCCACCTTACATGAACATACTTCTCCTCCTCATGTAAGACATGCCTTCTCCCTATTTTGTCAAAAGATGACATACCTTTCTCCTCCTTTTTCATTTCAAAAAGTGGGGGTATGAAGAAAAAAGAAACACAACTTGTTAAAAGACAGGAGATAACAAAAAGTTATATAAGGAGAGTGAAAGAGCACAACTAGTGGCTTGTCTAAGCATAGAAGAAAATCAAGTTAAAGCATGCAATTGAACAACCTAAAAAGCAAGATAAAGTGCTGTAGAAAGACAACAAATTGCAATTTTGACCCTCAAGATGATAGAATTTTCCCAAAAAGTGTCAGGGCTCATGGCAAAGCAATGCGTCTTCCTTAGAAAATTGTTTCTGCACTACATAAAAAACACTAGTCTTGCACCAAAAACTAAAATTGGAGCAAAATCTGCATGAAAACAAAAAAATGCTTCAATTTCTTCATACAATGTAGATCTATGTATCCTACATCACAATATTATGCAAGCAATTCAAGATAGTAGATACGCAGTTCATGGAACAAGCTTGATAAAGTTTGAAACAAGATACAATCATAGCAAATAGTTGAATACCACTTGATGAACAAGGCTAGAACTACATGTATATGAGCTATTAGTAGAAGATATCACAAATTAGGACTACAAGTAGGATCTATATCATAGAAAGAGATACCAAGAGATACACAACATAAATCAAGCTATGAGTAGATGTAGAGATATATCCAAACAAAGAGATATGCAATTTTAGAAGCATGAAAGGATATAACTCACTAACAAATATGCATCATTGCTAAAAGATGATTACCACTAAGAACCTCAAGGTTGTATCCAAACCAGATATACAACTAGATATATATAGCAAGTTAGAGCACAACGGAAGCAATTTAAGACACAACCAAAATATCTAAAGAGATCATCATCAAAACCTACAAAACAACTCAAAGCAAGTAATTGCAAGATATATATATGACAATTTAGAGCAACTAGAGAGATAGAGTTGTAAGCAAGATAGGAAATTTAAAGCATGGCAATATGCATATATAAAGGTACCAAGGGAGAGCCAAAGAATAAGGCTATTGGTTGAGAAAATCTAGTTGAGCGGGAAATTCTCATTCAATAAGCCAAATGCATATTCAATGCAAAATGTTATCGGTCGAGTTCTGTGTATTGAAAACTCGACCCATGACAGCTGTTGGCAACACCCATTGGTGCCTATCAGTTGAATTTCAAATAGGACAAACTCGACCGACAAAGTTGCTATCAAAAGCCACATATATTTCATAAAAACATATTTAGAGGCATGCTAAAGATATAAGACATATACAAACATGTGTAAGCAAGTTAGTAATGCACTATGAAAGAATTAGAAATAGTTTTTGAGCAAGAGTGTGAAGAGAATCCCAAAAAATACCACTTTTGACTAAAAACCACATGCATAGTGCACACTAACTTGAAAAAAACAAGTTTGAAATGGTTATAAGCAACAAAACCTATACCTTTGTTCTTACCATTCCTTTTTCCACTTGCTTTCACCCTCTACACATCTCATATTTCTTTTTTCATGTGGATTGAGAAGTCAATTTGCAATTCAATAGCTCAAGTCAATCCATTTGCAAGTACCTACAAGAAGAAAGATGAAATGTTCCACGATCATGTTTTTGGGTTCGGAGGGGTTAGCTTAGCAACCCAAGTCCTATTGCTCTTGGGTGCTTTCCTAAAAGGACAACAAGTAGAATAATGGCCAATATCATTACAATAGTTGCATGTGCGCATAGTCTTGGAACTAGAGGATTCTCCATGGAATATTGGAGGTCCTTTACCTTTGTTGTTCTTTTGACTACCATCATACCCTAAACTATGTCTACCAATTTGTTTAGTAGTATGGTGTAGGATATCATTAAGATTCTTTTTACCAACTAAGAATCTTTGCAAAGAAGATCTCAAACTATGATCATCATGCATACGAGAAGTGATAGTAGAAGACAAATGATTTATTTTATCTCTAGCATGCAAAAGATGAATTTCTAGGCAAAGAGCTTTGGTTAAATGAGAATCTCTATCAATATGAAGAGTAGCAACATTTTTCTCTCTACTAGTATAATTAGAATAAGATTCAAGAACATTGATTTTAGCAAGCAAGGAAGCATTCTTTGTTTCAAGCAAAGAAACATTAGAAAGATAAATACCATTTTCAGATTCTAATCCTTGCAAAACAAAGTCAGTGTCCTTGTTTTCAAATTTAAGAACATCAATATCATGTATGAGAGAATCAACAATTAAAGTATGCTCTTCATTAGAACTAGGCATGAGAGGTTGAGCTTCTAGAAATTTAATCTTATCAAGAAAACTAATATTTTCAAGTTTAAGAGAGTCTACTTGGCTAAGACAAGATTTTTTTCATCAAGCAGGCACGAATTAGAATTTTCAAGATCATCTAATTCTATATGCATATTATCAAAAATTCTAGCAAGTTTTTTTCCTTTTTCTTTTTAGAAGACTTAATAGCGACAAGAGTAGCATTAATGATAGCAATTAAAGGTTCTTTATCTAAAGAGTTTAGATTTACCTCATTTGAGTCTTTTCTTATAGAAGCCATAAGAGCAAAATGGCATTCTCCTTCAACACTAGAGCTTGAGCTTGATCGTCCATTTGAATCTTCACTTGAGCTTGAGTTGGAGGAGTCATTTGTGCTTGAGTGCCATTTTTCCTTCTTCATGTACTTCTCTTCTCTTTCTTTGTGATGATGGGTCTTCTTGCCTTGGAGACAATTTATCTTGAAGTGACCCTTCTTTCCTCACTTGAGGCACCAGATTGAGGAGGAATTCTTGCCTTTGAAGAATCTACCCTTGGATTACATGGCAACTTCATCAACATGAGAGGATGGAGAGGCGTGTCCCATAATAACTTCAATTTGAGCCTTCATTTCAACCTTCTTCATTCTTTTTAGCTCTTTTTCCTCTTGTCTTTGAACTTCTTATCTTTTGTCAAGTGTGACTTCATGGGCTTATAGATTTCCAATAATCTCTTTAATGGGGATATCATCAAGAGACCTTACTTCTTCAATGGAAGTCACCTTGGGTTCCCATCTCTTGGGGAACGTTCTAAGGATCTTTGAGTTGATCTCTCCTCTACTCATAGGATCCTAGAACAGAAAGACCATTCACAATGGTGTTGAGCCTTGAGTACATGTTGGTTATCTTCTCCTCCATTCCCATATTGAAGTTTTCAAGCAACCCTTTGAGCATGTAGACTTTGCTTTCCTTCACTTGTTGAGTCCCCTCATAAGTGATGCATAGCATTCTCCATACCTCATAGGCTGTCTCACAAGAAGAAATCCAGTTGAACTCGGTGGAGGTCATGGTGGCATAGAGGATGTTGATTAATATTGCATTCAAGGTGGCTTTCTTCATGGTAGCTTCGTCCCATTCTTCTATCTTTGTCACCAGTTGCTTGTATGGATGGTCCACCATCTGCCATAGCTCAAGACTTGATCCTTGGATGTAGAATTGTAGCCTTCTTTTCAAATAGAGGAAGTTACTCCCATTAAAGATGGAAAGATTGATGAAGTATCTCCCACCTTGGTAGTCACCCATCTTCTCCTACTTGTTGAAGTATGCTTGGAAAAAACCCGCTCTGATACCAATTGTTGGATCCTACATGGGTGATTGGATGCTCTAGAGGGGGGGTGAATAGAGTTGAATGCACTTAAACAAAATTCATTAGACCTTCAAGATATATCAAAAGATAAGGCTGCTAAATAGGAAGTTTGAGTGTAACTAAAACATGCATAGAAAGGGAGAGAGAGATTGAACATACACCAAGTGACAAGCTATGTAGAGTGGTTCCACACTTCAAACTAGAAGTGAGTTAGACCACTACCTTGAGAGGTCAACCTCTAGGATTTCTGAACCATTGCACTCTTATATTCATTCATAAGACTTACAATACATGACCATCCAAAGGGCTTACCTATCCAATACAAAGAGTATCCACCTTACCAAGGACTTACCCACTTTGCAAGAGTCTTCAACCTTCACCAAGGTCTTATCCACTCAAGCACAAGTCTTAGGCCTTCAAGGTCTTTGCCACTCTTCTTGGATCTTCAACCTTTGAGTTCACCTTCACTCAAAGAAGCTTCCACAAAGGACTTACCCACTTGAGCAAGGAGTCTTCTTCCTTCACCAAGGGCTTACCCACTCTTGCTTCAAGTCCTCAGCCTTGATCTTCACCAAGGGACACCTTCCCTTGTTCTTCTTCACCTCTCTTAATTAAGAGAGAGAACCTTCATCTTTGTGGTTGATATGAGAGATAGGGAGGTGGTGGAAGTGAGAGCCTCACAAGATATACATGTAGGAGGAGCTCTCTTACAAATCTCCTACTCACTCTAATGGATGTAGCAAGTAATTAAGCTTAGAGAGAGAGAGGAGGTTGTAGGATCACTCAACTATAGAATAGGGACCTTCATAGTGCTTGGATAACCATGGGATGAAACCCAAGGGGTCCTATTTATAGTTGAGGATTCCTAGAAGCCTTTGGGAACACTTAAAAATGAAAACTACCCATTTTGTTGCTTGCAACCATTATATTTTCAATTGTTGCAACTCTACAATGGCTAGAAACACTTTTTTGCACTTTTCCGTACAGTGCAATCAGTCGAGTTTCTATAAAGGTAACTCGACCGATCCCACTAAGAGATAAGAACAATTTAGGCCATCGGTCGAGTTTGTCCTGAGGTAACTCGACTGATTCACTTAAATCAGTTTTGGTTAGTAGAGGGATCGTTCGAGTTCTGTGATGGAAAAACTCGACTGATCAAAAGTCATTTTCAAGATCCAATTAGGATCGGTCTAGTTTGCAACTCGACCAATGAACAACCTGATGTGAATTTTGGAAAATGGCTTTTGAGTGATTAAATATTTGATCTAAGTGCTCCTAATTTTTTCTAAGCTTAATTACAAGTTATACAATCATTACAAGTGATTTACAACATGATTCTAATGAATTTACATCATATTCCAAAAACGTGCACTTATATTGACTTTGACTTGTCTTTTCTCCAATTTGATGTGCAAGTTAGGGCATTTGGAGTGTGTCTATGCATAATCAGAAATCATTCCAGTAGAGACATTAGACACAATTAATTGGAATGGTTTAATCATCATCAAAACAAAGGTTAAGTCAATTTTGACCTTGAGGCAACATTCTCCCCCTTTTTGAAGATGACAAACCATTCCATAAATGTATTGAAAGCATTAAAGTAAAGTGATACCTTTGGAGAAACCTAGGGGATTCAATAGAATTGAGTTCATATGATCCCCTTCAATTGATGCTAGTGGAGTTCTCATACTCCCCCTCAATTGATGCTATTTCTTCTACACAGTTAGCTTTCATAACATGTATAGAATACCATGTCTTCTACTCATATATGTTCTACACATATATTTCTTATCCCCTTTAACTTCTCCCCCTTACATGTACATACTTCTCCTCTTCATGTAAGACATGCCTTCTCCAAGTTTTGTCAAAAGATGACATACCTTTCTCCCCCTTTGTCATTTCAAAAAGTGGGGGTATGAAGAAATAAGAAACACCACTTATTAAAAGAAAGGAGATAACAAAAAGTTATATAAGGAGAGTAGAAGAGCACAGCTAGGGACTTGTCCAAGCATAGAATAAAAGCAAGTTAAAACATGTACTTGAACAACCCAAAAAGCAAGATAAAGTGCTAAAGAAAAATAATAAATTGCAATTTTAGCCATCAAGATGACAGAATTTTCCGAAAAAGTGCCAGGGCTCATGGCAAAGCAACGAGTCTTGCTCAGAAGGTTGTTTCTTCTCTTCATAAAAAATACTAGTCTTACACCAAAAACTGAAATTGGAGCAAAATTTGCATGAAAACCAAAAATGCTCCAATTTCTACATACAATGTACATATATGTATCCTTCATCACAATGTTATGCAAGCAACTCAAGATAGTAGATATGTAATTTGAGGAACAAGCTTGAGTAAGTTTGAAACAAGATACAAGCATAGCATATAGTTGAATACCACTAGATGAACAAGGCTAGAACTACATGTATATGAACTACTAGTAGATGATATCACAAATTAGGACTACTAGTAGGATCTAGATCATAGCAAGTGATACCAAGAGATACACAAGATAAATCAAGCTATGAGTAGACGTAGAGATATATCCAAACAAAGAGATATGCAATTTTAGAAGCATGAAAGGAAATAACTCACTAACAAGTATGCATCATTACCAAAAGATTATCACGACTAAGAACCTAAAGGTTGTATCCAAACAAGATATACAACTAGATATATGTATCAAGTTACAACACAATGGAAGCAATTGAAGACACAACCAAAAGATCCAAAGAGATCATCATCAAAGCCTGCAAAACAACTCCAAGCAAGTAATTGCAAGATATAGATATGCCAATTTAGAGCAATTAGAGAGATAGAGTTGTAAACAAGATAGGAAATTTAAAGCATGGCAATATGCATATATAAAGGTACCAAGGGAGTGCCAAAGAATAAGGCTATTGGTTGAGAAAATCTAATTGAGAGGGAAATTCTCATTCAATAAGCCAAATGTATATTCTTTGCACAATGTTGTTGGTCGAGTTCTGTGTATTGACAACTAGACCGATGATAGATGTTGGCAACACCCATTGGTGTCTATCGGTTGAGTTTCAAATAAGACAAACTCGACCGACAAAGCTGCTGTTAAAAGGAACATATATTTCAGAAAAACATAATTAGAGGCATGCTAAAGATATAAGCCAAATCCAAACATGTGTAAGCAAG
Organism: Alisma plantago-aquatica; assembly: GCA_963693085.1. NCBI lineage: Eukaryota > Viridiplantae > Streptophyta > Magnoliopsida > Alismatales > Alismataceae > Alisma > Alisma plantago-aquatica. Next base: position 433,458,416 of record OY856413.1, read on the forward strand.
TTAGTAATGCACTATGAAAGCATTAGAAATAGTTTTTGAGCAAGAGTGTAAGGAGAATCCCAAAAAATACCAAATTTGACTAAAAAACCACATGCATAGTGCACACTAACTTGACAAAAACAAGTTAGATATGGTTATGAGAAAGAAAACCTTTACCTTTGTTCTTACCATTCCTTTTTCCACTTGTTGTCACCCTCTACACATCTCACCCTTTTTATTTCAACTGGATTGATAAGTCAATTTGCAATTTAATAGCTCAAGTCAATCCATTTGTAAGTACCTAAAAGTAGAAAGATGAATTGGTCCCCAATCATGTTTTTGGGTCTGGAGGGGTTAGCTTAGAAACCCAAGTCCTATTGCTCTTGGGTGCTTTCCTAAATGGACAACAAGTAGAATAATGGCCAATATCATTGCAATAGTTACATGTGCCCATAGTCTTGGAACTAGAGGATTCTCCATGGAATATTGGAGTTCCTTTACCTTTTTTGTTTCTTTGACTACCATCATACCCTAAACCATGTCTACCAATTTGTTTAGTAGTATGGTGTAGGATATCATGAAGATTATTTTTACCAACTAAGAATCTTTCCAAAGAAGATCTCAAACTATGATCATCATGCATAAGAGAAGTGACAGTGGTAGATAAATGAATTATTTTATCTCTAGCATGCAAAAGATCATTTTCTTGGAAAAGAGCTTTGGTTAAATGATAATCTCTATCAATATGAAGAGCAACAACATTATTCTCTCTACTAGTAGAACTAGAACAAGATTCAAGAACATTGATTTTAGAAAGAAAGGAAGCATTCTTTGTTTCAAGCAAAGAAACCTTAGAAAGATAAACACCATTTTCATATTATAATCCATGCAAAACAAAGTCATTGTCCTTGTTTTCAGATTTAAGAACATCAATATCATATGTGAGAGACTCAACAATTAAAATATGCTCTTCATTAGAACTAGGCATAAGAGGTTGAGCTTTTAGAAATTTAATCATATCAAACAAACTAGCATTTTCAAGTTTAAGAGAGTCTACTTGGCTAAGACAACCATTTTTGTCATCAAGCAAGCAAGAATAAGCATTTTCAAGATCATCTAATTCTATATGCATATTATCAACAATTCTAGCAAGTTTTTTGCTTTTCTTTTTAGAAGACCTAAGTGAGGCACGAGTAGAATTAATTATAGCAAATAAATGTCCTTTAACTAAAGAGTTTTGATTTAACTCATTTGAGTCTTTTCTTGTAGAAGCCATAAGAGAAAAATGGCATTCTCCTTCAACACTAGAGTTTGAGCTTGATCCTCCACTTGAATCTTCACTTGAGCTTGAGTGACAATTATCCTTCTTCATGTACTTCTCTTCTCTTTCCTTGTGATGATGGGTCTTCTTGCCTTGTAGAAAATCTATCTTGAAGTTACCCTTCTTGCCACACTTGAGGCACCAGATTGAGGAGGAATTCTTGCCTTTGTAGAATCTACCCAAGGAGTACATGGCATCTTCTTCAACATGAGAGTATGGAAAGGCGTGTTCCATAATAGCTTCAATTTAAGCCTTCATTTCACCCTTCTTCAGTCTTTTTAGCTCTTTATCCTCTTATCTTTCAACTTCTTCTCTGGCATCTTCTTCAACATGAGAGGATGGAGAGGTGTGTCCCATAATAGCTTCAATTTGAGCCTTCATTTCAACCTTCTTCATTCTTTTTAGCTCTTTCTCCTCTTACCTTTCAACTTCTTCTTTTTTGTCAAGTGTGACTTCATGAGCTTGTAGATTTCCAATGAGCTCTTCAATGGGGATATCATCAAGATACCTTACTTCTTCAATGGAAGTCAACTTGGGTTCCCATCTCTTGAGGAGAGTTCTAAGGATCTTTGAGTCGATCTCTCCTCTATTCATAGAATGTCCTAGAACAACAAGACCATTCACAATGGTGTTGAGCCTTGATTACATGATGGCTATCTTCTCCCCTTTGCCATCTTGAAGTTCTCAAGCAGCCCTTTGAGCATATAGACTTTTCTTTCCTTCACTTGTTGATTCCCCTCATAAGTGATGCATAGTTTTCTCCATACATCATAGGCCTTCTCACAAGAAGAAATCTAGTTGAACTTGGTGGAGGTCATGGTGGCATAGAGGATGTTGATTGCTCTTGCATTCAAGGTGGATTTCTTCAGGGTAGCTTCATCCCATTCTTCTATCTTTTTCACCGGTAGCTTGTATGGATGGTCCACCATTTTCCATAGCTCAAGACTTGATACTTGGAGGTAGAATTGTAGCCTTCTTTTCCAATAGAGGAAGTTACTCCCATCAAAGATTGGAAGGTTGATGACGTATCTCCCACCTTGGTAGTCACCCATCTTCTCCTACTTATTGAAGTATGCTTGGAGAAACCCGCTCTGATACCAATTGTTGGATCCTAGATGGGTGATTGGATGCTCTAGAGGGGGGGGATTGAATAGATCTGAATGCACTTAAACAAAATTCATTATACCTTCAATATATATCAAAAGATAAGGTTGCAAAATAGGAAGTTTGAGTGTAATTAAAACATCCATAGCAAGGGAGAGAGAGATTGAACATACACCATGTGACAAACTATGTAGAGTGGTACCATACTTCAAACTAGAAGTGAATCAATACACTACCTAGAGAGTCAACCTATAGGATTTCTTAACCATTGCACTCTTATATTCATTCATAAGACTTATAATACATGACCAGCCAAAGGGCTTACCTATCCAATACAAAGAGTATCCACCTTACCAAGGACTTACCCACTTTGTAAGAGTCTTAAGCCTTCACCAAGGTCTTACCCACTCAAGCACAAGTCTTCCGCCTTCAAGGACTTTGCCACTCTTCTTGGATCTTCAACCTTTGACTTTACGTTCACTCAGAGAAGCTTCAACCAAGGACTTACCCACTTGAGCAACAAGTCTTCTGCCTTCACCAAGGGCTTACCCACTCTTGTTCCAAGTCTTCAACCTTGATCTTCACCAACGGACACCTTCCCTTGTTCTTCGTCACCTCTCTTAGCCAAGAGAGAGATCTTCATCTTCATGGATGAAATGAGAGATAGGGAGGTGGTGGAAGTGAGAGCCTCACAAGATATACATGTAGGACAAGCTCTGTTACAAATCTCCTACTCACTCTAATGGATGTAGCAAGTGATTAAGCTTAGAGAGAGAGAGGAGGTTGTAGGATCACTCAGCAATAGAATAGGGACCTTCATAGTTCTTGGCTAACCATGGGATGAAACCCAATGGGTCCTATTTATAGTTGAGGATTCCTAGAAGCCTTTTGGGAAACTTAAGAACGAAAACTAGCCATTGTGGCTTGCAACAGATCTATTTTTTTATTGTTGCAACTCCATAATGGCTAGAAACACTTTTCTACATTTTTTCATACAGTGCAATCAATCGAGTTTCTATAAAGGTAACTCGATCGATCCCACTAAGAGACAAGACCAATTTAGGCCATCGGTCAATTTTGTCCGTGGGTAACTTGACCGATTGACTTAAATCAGTTTTGGTCAGTAGAGGGATCAGTTGAGTTCTGTGAAGTGTGAACTCAACCGATCAAAAGTCATTTTCTAGATCCAATCAGGATCGATCGAGTTTGCAACTCGATCGATGAACAACCTGATGTGAATTTTGGAAAATGGCTTTTGAGTGCTTAAATATTCGATCTAAGTGCTCCTGGTTTTTTCTAATCTTAATTACAAGTAATACATTCATTACAAGTGATTTACAACACGATTCTAATGGATTTACATCATATTCCAAAAACGTGCACTTGTATTGACTTTGACTTGTCTTTTCTCCAATTTTATATGTGCAAGTTAGGGCATTTGGGGTGTGTCTATGCATAATCTGAAATCACTCAAGTAGAGGCATTATACACAAATAATTGGAATGGTTTAGTCATCATCAAAACAAGGGTTTAGTCAACTTAGACCTTGAGTCAACATTCTCTCCCTTTTTGAAGATGACAAACCATTCCATAAATGTATTGAAAGCATTTAAGTAAAGTCATACCTTTGGAGAAACCTAGGGGTTTCAATAGAATTGAGTTCATATGCTCCCCCTCAATTGATGCTAGTGGAGTTCTCATACTCCCCCTCAATTGATGTTATTTCTCCAGCATGGTTATCTTTCATAACATTTATTGAATACCATGTATTCTACTCATGTATGTTCTACACTTTTATGTCTTCTCCCCCTTACCTTCACCCCCTTACATGGACATACTTCTCCTCGTCATGTAAGACATTCCTTCTGTAACATCCCTGACCTGGGTTATGTTTTAATCCTAGGTGTTTTGGCTTAATAAAGTTGATTATATGCTTGCTCGTATCTTTTGAAAAGTAATTAAGGCTCTTGAGGAACTTATATTTCATTTTCAGTCCTTTTTTAATAACGTTGGAACATTGTTTTGTTAATTTTGGACTAAAGTGCAAATTACCCAAGTTGATGGGTTAACTTAAAAATTGTACATGATAAGATGTTCCTATGATGTTAAGACATCATAAGAATGAATATGATGTAGTGATATGGTTTCCACAAGCTTGGGCATCAAGATAAAGCTTGTAGAGAAATCCTTGTACTTTAAAACCAAGTTTTGGTGTAATGTGCAAAGTAGAGCAAAGATATGGTTTTAATATGCAACATACCACCTCTAGAGGGTCTATCCTGTTTCTTGGCATCAAGTAGAGCAAAGAAAATGAGAGGGGCACCTCATTTGAATTGTTATGGAGGAGAGAGAATCTTGACATTAAAATAATCAAGATTTAAGCATAAATGAAACTTTAATTTAATTTAATGCAAAAAGAAATAAATTAATTAAGGAGCCCTTCAAGCAAAAGTTGAAGGATGTGTTTGCAATAGTTTTGGACGAGCTTGTGCCTTTCTATGGCACAAAAAGATCTTGGTTGAGTGGAAGCCACTCACATTAATATAATAAAAAGTAATATCCACTAAAAGGTTGGATATTAATATAAAACTCTTTAAGGTGCTTAATTCCTTTTCCATTAATTCTTGGATAATGAAGAGGTTTTTGCAAGATAATGAAGGTGGCTTCGTGGCCAATAAATGGAGGGGAATTTTGTGGAAATAATTTTGGAATTTAAAGAAAATAATTCCTTTTTCTCTTTCCTTGAAAATCCTTATACATATCCTTTTTCCAATACACTTAAGGACCTTTTCCTTGGAATTTCTTTTCTCACCTTGCTTTGGCCGACCAAGGGAGAGCTTAGGAGCAGGAGAAGGATGACCATAACCTGTTGGTAAGTTTTGATCATCTTCTACCTCGTATTCATGGTGAAAACCCTAAATCAATGCTTGATTATTGGTTTTCTTCACTCGATTTCCAATCCTAGCCAACTTGTTCATCCAATAGCTCAAGAAAGGACCTTGGGAGTTGCTGGAACTCCATACACCATTACAGCCGTGGAGCTTGGAGCTTGGAATCAGATTTTTAGGCTGGTTTTATAACTCAAACCCTTAAACATTAGTATTGCATTCCATTCTTCAATAATCGTTGGTTATTTTCTTCTATTTGGTATTCTTTTGGTTCATTGCTAAAGTTTCCATGAATAACGGAAGCAGTGCTTGGTTGAATGGAGGAATATGATGATGACATCATCATAGATGCTTATCCAAAGAAAATTCCAGGTCAAATGGTTTCCATGGTTGCTCAAACGGTTTCCCAAACCGTTTGGGAGAAAACAGTTTCAAACCGTTTGAGGGGAAACGGTTTCACCAAACCGCATGAGGGCAAACAATTTTAGACCGTTTGGAGGTGTTGACCAGGGTTGACCGTTTGTAAATTTGTTTCTAATAATGTTGGTTAATTATCCACCAATTATAATTGATTAGTTCCAATTGGTTCATGAGTTGAAGGTCAATCAATCACCAAAACCCTAATCGGGTTAAGTGCTAATTTCTAATTTGATTAAGTTGGAAACTTGGGTTGATTGACCCAAATGGTTTCAAAACCATTTGGGGATCACCCAAATGGTCTTAAGACCGTTTGGAGGTCACCCAAGACTGTATGGAGGTCTAGGGTTGAGTATGGTTAGGTGTTTGAAGATCTAAAGATACCAAGTTGATTTGCAATCAAATGCTGATTTGGTGATGAATCCAATAATCCAAACCCTAATTGGATGACATGGATTTGGGTGATGAGATGGGCAAACAGTCTCAAGACCGTTTGGAGGTCATCCAAATGACCTCAAGACCGTTTGGGGTCAGGTCATGTACACTTTGGATGGTCGTCCAACAGTTTCAAAGTAATTAGTTTCACAATGATCAACATTGAAGAATCATCGATTCCAAACCCTAATCCAATTGATTCAAACCCTAATTGATGATCAATTGAGGGTCAAATCAGTTCAAGGATGACCTATTTAACCCAATTGAAGTATGGTGATAGGACCAATTTATGAGTGATAACATGATTTCAATCAATGTAGGAATCAATCTTGGAAACCCTAATTCATTTTGAGTGGTGGAGACCTTATTTGGTCCATGTGGTTTTGAGGAGGTTTGGACCAAACGGTCTCAAGACCGTTTGAGTCCAAACGGTCTCGAGACCATTTGGGACCAAACGATCCCAAACATGTTGAGTTCATGTGTTTTCAAAATTTTACTTTAGCAAACGATCTCAAGGGTCACCTTTAGTAAACGGTTTCAAGTGTGCACCTTTAGCAGACAATCTCAAGGGTCACCTTTAGTAAATGGTTTCAAGTGTGAACCTTTAGCAAACGATCTCAAGGGTCACCTTTAGCAAACGGTTTCAAAGACTACCTTTGGCAAACGGTTTCAACCTCAATTTTACTAAATGGTTTTGAGTATTCAACCAAGACCGTTTGAGGTCTGATTGATCAAGACCGTTTGAGGTCTAAGAGTCCAAGATCGTTTGGAAGTTAACTAACTAAATTGTATGAACTTTTAAAGTGGATGAAGGTCAATTGTTTAATTGAACAATTACATGAAGTAAACCAATGGTGATTATAATAGTGGTACCTTTAATGACATAGGGTGATTAGTTCCCTTTAAATAATTAAGCTTTAATGATCATGGTGGTAATGATAAAACTCATGGTGTCAATTCTTCTTCAAGTTGAGTTGACTTAGCCTAATCAATGCTAATGCAAACATCATCTTATAGAACATGAGAGAGAGGACTTTCTACATGAATATGGTTAAGTCTTAGCACTTTCATTATGGATGAATATCTAATTAGGGTATGATCCTTAATAGTGAGATCATGAAACCCTAATTATGAAGGTTAATGAATCATAACCCTAATCGAGGGCATTGATAGGTGAAATTCTATTACCTGATGATGACATGATCCTAATTCAAGGTAATGATATGAGAAACCTTAATTCAGGGTATTTTGATGAATAACCCTATTTGGGATGTATAGTAAACCCTAATTGTGGTTATTAAACATAAACCCTAATCTAGGGTGATGAGTTGTGAATAGTAAACCCTAATTGTGGTTATTGAACATAAACCCTAATCTAGGGTGATGCAATGTGAATAGTAAACCCTAATTTCAAATAAGGTGAAGGTATATGGGAAACCCTAATTCTGGGCTATACTACATAGCATGAAGCTCTAAGGTTGGATAATGAAATGATGAGTTATTAATCCTAATTGAGCTAAGGGGATGATTAACCGTAATTGAAATAAAAGGGAAACCTTAACCCTAGCAAGGGCATAATGGTGTAACCCTTGATTTGTGATGTTATAATTGTTTTACATTGTGCTGATATAAAATTGATGTATCTATTATCATTTGTACTAATCATGTAGGTTTTATGAGATAATAAACATAGCCAAGTATGAGCTATGATGTTTTATTCATTGAAAGTACTTTATGAGCCTTGTGAGCCATAATATGCTATATTGCCTAGTGGGAGGTAACAAAAGAGATTATTAGGCTTTAAGAGCCATGTGAAATACCTGCATTGTAATTATCATGTTTACACTGTCAGATGACTTGATGGCATTAAGTTACCTATTAAAGTGGTAACAAGTGTTTTAATGATCTAAGTGTTTGAACACCCATATTCTTGAAATAATGATGATGAGATGATAAGGGATTGAGATCCCAATGTTAATAAAGTTGTAAATTGAACTTGATGGAAATAGACTCATTCTTTATAGCAATTATTATAATAGTTTATGTTTGAAAACATGCCTATTGCTAAAAGAATGCTATAATGTACTTAAATAATCAAGTGAAATGATATCATGTAGAGCCCTGACCATAGATCCATCATCGTCAGTAGTTTGGTGATGGTGAAATAGGTTTTCCTAAGGGAACTCTTGGAGGGCATACTTTTGAGTATCTGGGGGTTATGGGTGTGAATATCCTTACACCCTAATGGAGGAATTGATGTGAGATAAACATTAAATCTCTCATTCTTTCATTATATGTATATGTCGGGATGATGTACCACTAATCTCCCGATGATGATGTGAATGTTGAATCGATGTGAGATAAACATGAAATCTCCCAATAGCGAAGAGAGTACAACATGCCACTGTAACTCTAATAGTGAAGTTGCCAGTTTACCCTGGAAAGCTATTTTTGCGGAGACACGAGATGTCGTGCAAGTTGTTCCTCACTCTGACTGAGGAGGATGAGGTCATAGAAATCCAGCTCTTCTATTGACCTATGTATGGTACCGATTTCGATTTTGCAATGGTCGGTTGGAGTATGAGGGGTATACCTCATCTCCTCAGGGCATAAGTATGATTGTAAAATGTAATCAGCCGTGTAGCATATTTGCTTAGGGTTGAATTATGAGAATCAATGATTGACGATACATTGTCTATTATGTCCTAGTTGGATAAATGATATACATGTTCTTCATATTCCTTATTGAATAAATGACTTGCTACTTTATCAAGTTATAATTGAAATGAAGTGTATAGAGAATACTACTCTACTTAGTTTATTCAATGAATTACTTGCTATTGGATATTTATAATTCTACTGCTCAGTGTTATTCTATTATCTGCAATAACAATGCTTCTGGAGGAGAGTTATATCTCCCGTTGGGACAATTTTCAATTATCCTACCCCCGTGGGATTTAACTTTTTAGGTAGTTGCCAGGGAAGAAGAAACCCTTCAGTGGGTGAGCAGCAACAACAGCCACAGTAGCAGCAGCAGCAACAGCAAGGACAATAGTGATCCTCAGGTGGAGACACTATCTGTCAAGTCCTATATATAGAGAGAGTCCTATGTGTCGTCTCTGTACTCTCAGGTCCTAGGAGTCGGTAGATGGTTTGATATAGATCTAGAAATTTTGGCTTGATGTCTCGAGATTTTTGTATACTGCTCATGTACAGTTTAACAGGGCAGTCAATGTGTATGACTCTCGAGATGAGATGATACAAGAGATGTACTGATAAATCAAAATGTAAATAACTTACTTTGGTCCTTTATGAAAGGGTTTTACAGTTTGTGGATCTCTTTGTTAAAAGTTTTAATTTTTAGTGATTTTCAGTAATTCTACTGCTAACGATCACTTCCGCATTAATCTAGATCGATGTTTGGCAACAAATGTCACAATTTAGTGGTATTAGAGCTCTAGGTTTTCTAAGTCTACAGATACATAGGACTAGGGTTGTTGAGTCTGTTCTAGTGTCTTCCAGCATATCTAATAGTTTCTTATGCTCTTATAGGAGGAGAAGAAAAACTAAAGATGTCTGGATCACATGATGAACATGTTGCTAAAAGTAGTGTCGCTGCACCTGGAGGAGGTGCAAGAGACCAAGGAAGGGAGGAGCCTGTGCCTGAACCACCCCAGTTCAATCAAGCTGACATGGGGAACCCAACCTTCCAAGCCATGTTTGGGCAGTTTATAACTGCCATGACGCATATGACTGATAGGATGCCCATACCTGCACCTAGGGCACCTTCCCATGATGAAAGACAAGGAGCCAGCAAGATGTTTGAATTACTACACCGGGTTGGAGCCACGGAATATGCTGGGACAGCCGACCCAGAAGATGTTGATATGTGGCTAACTGAACTAGAGAAGGCCTTTAGAATCCTGAACATCCCAGAAGCTGAGAAGGTTAGACATGCAGTGTACCTTCTCAAGGGGAGTGCTGGTCACTCGTGGACCATAGAGGAGGGGAAAAGGCCCGTTGTGGAGATCAAATGGGAAGTATTTTGATGAGAATTCATCAAGAGACACTTCCTAAGGCGTTCCTAGATGAGAAAATCTCTCAGTTTGAGAGGTTAAGACAAGGACCAATGAACATTAGCAAGTACGAGGCTAACTTCATGGAGCTTTTGCGGTTCTGTCCGCATATGGCAACCACAGATGAAGAGAGGATTCAGTGTTTTGAGAAGGGGTTAAACGCTGAGTTGACCACCCCTGTGTCTACTCTAGAGAACAGGGAAAGATTTGCTACTTTTATGGAGTCTGTCAGAAGGATAGAGAGGTCTGTGACTGAGAAGCGACAGACCAAGAACAAGAAGGTGTACCCCCAGTTCCTAGGATCCTCATCTAAAGGTTTCAAGAAACCGAGGTTTTCTGCACCAATGGCACCACCCAGGTTCAATACCCATACGCAGTGGACGTCAAATAGGGGTAGAGGACGAAGTTTACCACCAGAAGGAGCCCATAGCTCAGCATATGTGTCTGTTATAGGACCATCCAGACCACAACCAGGGATTAGGAGTTGTTTCATATGTGGAAAGATGGGGCATCTAAAGAAGGATTGTAGAGCCAAAGAGGCAAGTGTGACTCAACCCCAGAGGCAGAGTCAGCAAGGTTCTCAAAGGAGACAGTTTCCAGGTGGCGCTAGAGGATGTGGACAAGCGTCCCAAGCTAGATCATCAGAACCCAGTCATCGAGCACCGAATCAGCCACATGCAACGACAAGATTTTATGCGATGAATCCACCTAATGCAGTGATCAACCCTCGGGTAGTGACAGGTCAGATGAAACTGTTTTATTCTGATATGTCTACATCCTGCGTCGTATCTATTTTAATTGATCTGGGTGATATGCATTCCTTTATCACTCAAAGAGTGATTCTTGACGGTAACATGACTACCAGTCATAGAGTAGATAGTATGCTATTAGAAACTCCTTTGATGGGATCTGTTGTGTTGCGGGAGGTATGTTCTCCCTGCATTCTTTCCTTTTCTGAACATCGCATTCAAGTGGATCTTATACCACTTGAGATGCACGGGTTTGATATAATTCTTGGGATGGATACCTTAGAAAGGTATAAGGTTGTCTTGGATTGTGAGTTCAAGCAAGTTGTGTTCATAGATGAAAGTGACACATGGATCTTTCAAGGAGATAGAAAGATTCTTCCAACCTGCCTTGTGTCAGCTATGGTAGCTGAGAAGCTGATGAGGCAAGGATGTTATGCATTCTTGGCCCATGTGAGTTATACCATTATGGAGAGTTCTAATCCTGCCGAAGTTCCTGTAGTCAGGGAATTTAAAGATGTATTTCCTGAAGAATTTCTAGGTGTTCCTCTGCCCCGAGAGATTGATTTTGAGATTAATCTAATCCTGGGCACGTAGCCAATAGCACAAACACCGTATAGGATGGCGCCTACTGAGATGGAAGAACTCAAGAAACAACTACAAGAGTTACTTGAGAAGGGTTTCATCCGACCAAGCACTTCACCCTGGGGTGCTCCGGTCCTCTTTGTTAAAAAGAAGGATGGATCGATGAGGTTGTGCATTGATGACAGACAATTAAATAAAGTAAAAATAAAGAATAAGTATCCTTTTCCAAGGATTGATGATCTCTTTGATCAGTTGTGCGATGCAACTATTTTCTCAAAGATAGATTTGAGGTCAGGATATCATCAGTTGCATATTAAGGAGGGTGACATACCTAAGTCTGCCTTTATGACAAGGTATGGTCACTATGAGTTCACAATTATGTCATTTGGACTAACTAATGCACCAGCTACATTTATGGAACTCATGAATAGAATCTTTCGACCTTTTCTTGATCAGTGTGTAGTCGTCTTCATAGATGACATCCTGATATACAATAGAGATGCTCAACAGCATGAGCAGCATCTTCGTCAGGCTCTAACTTTGCTAAGAAAGCATAAGTTGTATGCTAAGTTTAGCAAGTGTGAGTTCTGGTTATTTGAAGTTTCTTTTCTTGGACACATAATATCTGCTTCAGGTATTCGTGTTGACCCTAAAAAGGTAGAATCTATCCTGCAATGGGAACAGCCGAAGACACCGACAGAGATTTGTAGTTTCTTAGGGTTGGCAGGCTATTACAAGAGGTTCATTAAGAACTTCAGTTCTATAGCCTTACCCTTAACCAATCTAACTAGTAAGGATGTTCCTTTTGTCTGGAATGACAAGTGTCAACAATCTTTCCAGTTGTTGAAGGAAAGGTTGACAAGTGCACCAGTGCTAGTGCTACCTGAGCAAGGGAAAGGGTATATAGTTTTCTGTGATGCCTCTAAGAATGGAATAAGATGTGTGTTAATGCAGGATAAACAAGTGATTTATTTTTCTTCTCGATAGCTTAAGAAACATGAAGAGAATTATCCGACACACAATCTAGAACTAGCTGCAGTAGTCCATGCTTTGAAGATCTGGAGACATTATCTCTATGGAGAGACATTTCAGATTTTCACAGACCATAAGAACCTAAAGTACATCTTCTCTCAGTATGAGCTAAACATGAGGCAATGCCGCTGGATGGAATTAATCAAGGACTATGATTGTACAATTGATTATCATCCAGGAAAGGCTAATGTGGTTGTTGATGCATTAAGTAGAAAATCAGCAACACCAGCTCTAGATAAGGCACAACTGAATTCTTTGGTATGCTCTAGGAGGGATATGCTTATCTCTTTAAGGCAAAACAATGTACAATTAAAAGTATCATTGTTATCTGGGTTGTTAGCTGAGGTGCACATAAAACCTACTCTGAGACAACAGATTAAGGAGGCACATCAAGCTGATGTTGTAGTTCAACAGATTAGATCAGAGTATGGTAGTGAGAAACGAGACAGTTTCCATGATTCAGATGATCAGGTAGCCTGTTATCATGGTAGAATGATAGTGCCTGATGTGGAAAACTTGAGGAAATTATTCCTGGAAGAAGCTCATTCTTCAATGTATTATGCTATGCATCCAGGAAGCACCAAGATGTATCATAACTTGAAAGATATGTATTGGTGGCCTAGTTTGAAGAAGGATGTTGCTGAGTTTGTTATGCGGTGTCCAGTGTGTCAGCAAGTTAAAGCTGAACACCAGAAGCCCGCAGGAACAATGCAACCTTTGCCTATACCACAGTGGAAGTGGGATCATGTGACCATGGATTTTGTGGTTGGTTTGCCTAAAACAGCCAAAGGTCATGATTCCATCTGGGTAATAGTTGATAGGTTGACGAAGACAGCACATTTCTTACCTATCAAAACAACCTATTATGCAGAGAAGATGGCACAATTATATGTGGATGAGATAGTGCGGCTGCATGGGGTCCCAGTTACCATTGTTTCTGACAGAGGTCCCCAGTTTACGAGTTGTTTTTGGGAGCGACTTCATAAAGCCTTAGGCACACAGTTAAGGTTTAGTACAACCTTTCATCCTCAGACTGATGGACAATCCAAAAGAACTATACAAACCTTGGAGGACTTGCTCAGGGCATGTGTCCTCCAGTTTACAGGAAGTTGGGATCTACATCTAAGCTTGATAGAGTTTGCCTACAACAATAGCTATCAACACAGTATTGACATGGCACCTTATGAAGCTTTGTATGGTAGACATTGTAGATCTTCCCTATGTTGGTATGAAACTGGTGAATATCAACTTTTGGGTCCTGATCTTGTGAAGCAAACCACCGAGAAGATTAAAATAATACAACAACAGTTAAAGACTGCACAGGATAGGCAGAAATCCTATGCTGATAAGCGTCGTAGACCTTTAGAATTCCAGGTTGGAGACAGAGTGTACCTCAAAGTCTCACCCTGGAAAGGAGTTCTTAGATTTAGAAGAAAAGGAAAGTTAGCTCCTAGATTTATGGGGCCTTATCCAATCATTGAATGGATTGGAAAGGTAGCTTATAAGCTGGAGTTACCACCTGAGCTGTAAAAGCTGCACCCAGTGTTCCACATTTCCATGCTAAGGAAATGTCATCCTGATACAGAATCAGTTCTACAACCTATGGAAGTAGAATTGAATGATGATATATCTTATAATGAAGGACCTATGTTAATTCTTGATAGAAGGATCAAGAAGATGAAAAAGAAAGACATTAGTCTTGTAAAAGTCCTCTAGAATCATCGTGGCATTGAAGAAGCTACATGGGAACTAGAGGAAGAAATGAGGAGGAAATACCCTACTCTTTTCTCTTAATATCTTGTTAATGATTTCTGGGACGAAATCCTTGTAAGGGGTGGATAATTTGTAACATCCCTGACCTGGGTTATGTTTTAACACTAGGTGTTTTGACTTAATAAAGTTGATTAGATGCTTGCTCTTATCTTTTGAAAAGTAATTAAGGATCTTGAGGAACTTATATTTCATTTTCAGTCCTTTTTGAATAATGTTGGAACATTATTTTATTAATTTTGGACTAAAGTGCAAATTACCCAAGTTGAGGGGTTAACTTGAAAATTGTACATGATAAGATGTTCCTCTGATGTTAAGACATCATAAGAATGAATATGATGTAGTGGTCTGGTTTCCACAAGCTTGGGCATCAAGATAAAGCTTGTAGAGCAATCCTTGTACATTAAAACCTAGTTTTGGTGTAATGTGCAATTTACCCAAAACCTAGGGTTCAATATGCAAAATACCACCTCTAGAGGGTCTCTCATGTTTCTTGGCATCAAGTAGAGAAATTAAAATGAGAGGGGCGCCTCATTTGAATTGTTATGGAGGAGAGAGAATCTTGACATTAAAATAATCAAGATTTAAGCATAAATGGAACTTTAATTTAATTTAATACAAAAAGAAATAAATTAATTAAGGAGCCCTTCAACCAAAAGTTGAAGTATGTGTTTGCAATAGTGTTTGATGAGCTTGTGCCTTGCTATGTCACAAAAAGATCTTGGTTGAGTGGAAGCCACTCACATTAATATAATAAAAAGTAATATCCACTAAAAGGTTGGATATTAATATAAAACTCTTTAAGGTGCTTAATTCCTTTTCCATTAATTCTTGGATAATGAAGAGGTTTTTGCAATATAATGAAGGTGGTTTCGTGGCCAAGAAATGGAGGGGAATTTGGTGGAAATAATTTCGGAATTTAAAGAAAATAATTCCTTTTTCTCTTTCCTTGAAAATCCTTATACATATCCTTTTTCCAATACACTTAAGGACCTTTTCCTTGGAATTTCTTTTCTCACCTTGCTTTGGCCGACCAAAGGAGAGCTCAGGAGCAGGAGAAGGATGACCATAACCTGTTGGTAAGTTTTGATCATCTTCTACCTCAGATTCATGGTGAAAACCCAAAATCAATGCTTGATTATTGGTTTTCTTCACTCAATTTCCAATCCTAGCCAACTTGTTCATCCAATAGCTCAAGAATGGACCTTGGGCAGTTGATGGAACTACATCCACCATTAGAGCCATGGAGCTTGGAGCTTGGAATCAGATTTTGAGGCGGGTTTTATAACTCAAACCCTTAAACATTAGTACTGCATTCCATTCTTCAATAATCGTTGGTTATTTTCTTCTATTTGGTATTCTTTTGGTTCATTGCTGAAGTTTCCATGAAGAACGGCAGAAATGCTTGGTTGAACGGAGGGAGATGATGATGACATCATCATAGATGCTTATCCAAAGAAAATTCCAGGTCAAATGGTTTCCATGGTTGCTCAAACGGTTTCCCAAACCGTTTGGGAGCAAACGGTTTCAAACCGTTTGAGGGGAAACGATTTCACGAAACCGCATGAGAGCAAATGGTTTCATACCATTTGGAGGTGTTGACCAGGGTTGACCATTTGGAAATTTGTTTCTAATAATGTTGGTTAATGATCCACCAATTATAATTGATTAGTTCCGATTGGTTCATGAGTTGAAGTTTAATCAATCACCAAAACCCTAATCGGGTTAAGTGCTGATTTCTAATTTGATTAAGTTGGAAACTTGGGTTGATTGACCCGAACAGTTTCAAAACTGTTTGGGGATCACCCAAACGGTATTAAGACCGTTTGGAGGTCACCTAAGACTATTTGTAGGTCTAGGGTTGAGTATGGTTAGGTGTTTGAATATCTAAAGATACCAAGTTGATTTGCAATCAAATGCTGATTTGGTGATCAATCCAATGATCCAAACCCTAATTGGATGACATGGATTTGGGTGATGAGATGGGAAAATGGTCTCAAGACCATTTGGAGGACATCCAAACGACCTCAATACTGTTTGGGGTCAGGTCATGTACACTTTGGATGGTGGTCCAATAGTTTCAAAGTAATTAGTTTCATAATGATCAACATTGAAGGATCATCGATTCCAAACCCAAATCCAATTGATTCAAACCCTAATTGATGATCAATTGAGGGTCAAATCAGTTGAAGGATGAACTATTTAACCCAATTAAAGTATGGTGATAGGACCAATTCATGAGTGATAACATGATTTCAATCAATGAAAGAATCAATCTTGGAAACCCTAATTCATTTTGAGTGGTGGAGACCTTATTTGGTCCATGCGGTTTTGAGGAGGTTTGGACCAAATGGTCTCAAGACCGTTTGGGACCAAACGGTCTCAAGACCATTTGGGACCAAACGATCCCAAACCGGTTGAGTTCATGCATTTTCAAAATTGTACTTTAGCAAACGATTTCAAGGGTCACCTTTAGTAAACGATTTCAAGTGTGCACCTTTAGCAAACGATCTCAAGGGTCACCTTTAGTAAACGGTTTCAAGTGTGCATCTTTAGCAAATGATCTCAAGGGTCACCTTTAGCAAATGGTTTCAAAGACTACCTTTGGCAAACAGTTTCAACCTCAATTTTACTAAACGGTTTTGAGTATTCAACCAAGACCATTTGAGGTCTGATTGATCAAGACCGTTTGAGGTCTAAGAGTCCAAGAACGTTTGGAAGTTAATTAACTAAATCGTATGAACTTTAAAAGTGGACGAAGGTCAATTGTTTAATTGAACAATTACATGAAGTAAACCAATGGTGATTATAATAGTGGTACCTTTAATGAGATAGGGTGATTAGTACCCTTTAAATAATTAAGCTTTAATGATCATAGTGGTAATGATATAACTCATGGTGTCAATTCTTCTTCAAGTTGAGTTGACTTAGCCTAATCACAGATGATGCAAACATCATCTTATAGAAGATGAGTGAGAGGACTTTCTACATGAATATGGTTAAGTCTTAGCACTTTCATTATGGATGAATATCTAATTAGGGTATGATCCTTAATAGTGAGATCATGAAACCCTAATTATGAAGGTTAATGAATCATAACCCTAATCGAGGGCATTGATAGGTGAAATTCTATTACTTGATGATGATATAATCCTAATTCAAGGTAATGATATGAGAAACCTTAATTCAGGGTATTTTGATGAATAACCCTATTTGGGATGAATAGTAAACCCTAATTGTGGTTATTTAACATAAACCCTAATCTAGGGTGATGCAATGTGAATAGTAAACCCTAATCTAGGGTGATGCAATGTGAATAGTAAACCCTAATTTCAAATAAGGTGAAGGTATATGGGAAACCCTAATTCTGGGCTATACTACATAGGATGAAGCTCTAAGGTTGGATAATGAAATGATGAGTCATTAATCCTAATTGAGCTAAGGGGATGATTAACCCTAATTGAAATAAAAGGGAAACCTTAACCCTAGCAAGGGCATAATGGTGTAACCCTTGATTTGTGATGTTATAATTGTTTTACAGTATGCTGATATAAAATTGATGTATCTATTATCATCTGTACTAATCATGCAGCTTTTATGAGATAATGAACATAGCCAAGTATGAGCTATGATGTTTTATTCATTGAAAGTATTTTATGAGCCTTATGAGCCATAATATGCTATATTGCCTAGTGGGAGGTAACAAAAGAGATTATTAGGCTTTAAGAGCCATGTGAAATACCTACATTGTAATTATCATGTTTACACTGTCAGATGACTTGATGGCATTAAGTTACCTGTTAAAGTGGTAACAAGTGTTTTAATGATCTAAGGGTTTAAACACCCATATTCTTGAAATAATGATGATGAGATGATAAGGGTTTGAGATCCCAATGTTAATAAAGTTGTGAAATGAACTTGATGGAAATAGTACTCATTCTTTATAACAATTATTATAATGATTTATGTTTGAAAACATGCCTGATGCTAAATGAATGCTATAATGTACTTAAATAATCAAGTGAAATGATATAATGTAGAGCCCTGACCATAGATCCATCATCGTCAGTAGTTTGGTGATGGTGAAATAGGTTTTCCTAAGGGAACTCCTGGAGGGCATACTTTTGAGTATGTGGGGGTTATGGGTGTGAATATCCTTACGCCCTATTGGAGGAATTGATGTGAGATAAACATTAAATCTCTCATTCTTTCATTATATGTATATGCTGGGATGATGTACCACTAATCTCCCGATGATGATTTGAATGCCAAATAGATGTGAGATAAACATGAAATATCCCAATTGTGAAGAGAGTACAACATTCCACTGTAACTCTAATAACGAAGTTGTCAGTTTACCCTGGAAAGCTATTTTGGCGGAGACACGAGATGTCCTGCAAGTTGTTCCTCACTATGACTGAGGAGGATGAGGTCATAGAAATCTGACTCTTCTATTGACCTATGTATGGTACCGATTTCGATTTCGCAATGGTCGGTTGGAGTATGAACGGTATACCTCATCTCCTCAGGGCATAAGTATGATTGCAAAATGTAATCAGCCATGTAGCATAATTGCTTGGGGTTGAATTACCAGAATCAATGATTGACGATACATTGTCTATTATGTCCTAGTTGGATAAATGATATACATGTTCTTAATATTCCTTATTTAATAGATGACTTGTTGCTTTATCAAGTTATAATTGAAATGAACTGTATAGAGAATACTGCTCTACTTAGTTTATTCAATGAATTACCTATTGTTGAATATTTATAATTCTACTGCTCAGTGTTATTCTATTATCTACAATAACAATGCTTCTGGAAGAGAGTTATATCCCCCACTGGGATAATTTTCAATTGTCTCACCCTGTGGGATTCAACTTTTTAGGTAGACGTCGGGGAAAAAGAAACCCTTCAGTGGGTGTGCAGCAACAGCAGCCACAGCAGTAGCAACAACAACAGTAAGGACAGTAGTGATCCTCAGGTGGAGACACTGTCTGTCAAGTCCTGTATATAGAGAGAGTCCTATGTGTCTTCTCTGTACTCTCAGGTCCTAGGAGTTGGTAGATGGTTTGATATAGATCTGACATTTTTGGCTTGATGCCTCGAGATTTTTGTATACTGCTCATGTACAGTTTAACAGGGAAGTCAATGTGTATGACTCTCGAGATGAGATGATACAAGAGATGTACTGATAAATCAGAATGTAAATAACTTACTTTGGTCCTTTATGAAAGGGTTTTATAGTTTGTGGATCTCTTTGCTAAAAGTTTTAATTTTTAGTGATTTTCAGTAATTCCGTTGCTAATGATCGCTTCCGCATTAATCTAAATTGATGTTTGGCAACAGACGTCACACCTTCTCCCTATTTTGTCAAAAGATCACATACCTTTATCCCCTTTATCATTTCAAAATGTGGGGGTATGAAGAAATAAGAAACACCACTTGTTAAAAGAAAGGAGATAACAAAAAGTTATGTAAGGAGAGTAAAAGAGCACAGCTAGGGGCTTGTCCAAGCATAGAATAAAATCAAGTTCAAGCATGCACTTGAACAACCCAAAAAGAAAGATAAAGTGTTTTAGAAAAACAAAAAATCATAGTTTTAACCCTCAAGATTATAAAATTTGACCAAAAAGTGTCAGGGCTCATGGAAAAGCAATGAGTCTTGCTCATAAGGCCATTTCTACTCTGCATAAAAAACATAAGTCTTGCACCAAAAACTGAAACTAGATAAAAATTTGTATGAAAACCAAAAATGCTCCAATTTCTACATACAATGTAGATCTATGTATCCTGCATCACAATGTTATGCAAGCAACTCAAGATAGTAGATATGCAATTCAAGGAACAAGCTCCAACAAGTTTGAAACAAGATACAAGCGTAGCATATAGTTGAATACCACTTGATGAACAAGGCTAGAACTACATGTATATGAACTACTAGTAGTTGATATCACAAATTAGGACTACTAGTAGGATCTAGATCATAGCAAGAGATACCAAGAGATACATAAGATAAATCAAGCTATGATTAGATGTAGAGATATATCCAAACAAGGAGATATGCAATTTTAGAAGCATGAAAGGATATAACTCACTAACAAGTATGCATCATTACCAAAAGATGATTACCACTAAGAACCTCAAGGTTGTATCCAAACATGATATATAACTAGATATATGTAGCAAGTTAGAGCACAACGGAAGCAATTTAAGACACAACCAAAAGATCCAAAGAGATCATCATCAAAACCTGTAAAACAACTCAAAGCAAGTAATTGCGAGATATAGATATGCCAATTTAGAGTAATTAGAGAGATATAGTTGTAAGAAAGATAGGAAATTTAAAGAATGGCAATATGTATATATAAATGTACCAAGGGAGTGCCAAAGAATAAGGCTATTGGTTGAGAAAATCCAGTTGAGAGGGAAATTCTCATTCAATAAGCCAAATGTATATTCTTTGCACATTGTTGTCAGTCGAGTTCTATGTATTGACAAATCGACCGATGGAAAATGTTGGCAACACCCATGGGTATCTAAGACAGAATACACAGAATACTATAAGGCAATAAGAATGATTGGTCCCCATAATGTAATAAACATGAAATGAAAGAAGTTGAGAATAATGAATACAAAATGAAGGAAAAAGATGGGAATTAGTAGATAAATCTAAGAACCTAACTCTAACCTTAAAATGATGAGTTAGATGATGCTATTGAATAACACCTATCCCATTCTTGAACACCTAATCTCACTAGTAAGTGTATATTGTGTATTGGGTTTTCAAGAAAATTTCGGCAGCATTTCCCAGCTGTTCTCCAAGTACATATGTACTTAGAGAACAAACGTGAGCTTCTATGAATTTGTCACATAATATCCCCCATCAATCATTCATTCATATTCATTCTCATCATCTATGTATCCTGCATCACAATGTTATGCAAGCAACTCAAGATAGTAGATATGAAATTCAAGGAACAAGCTTCAGCAAGTTTGAAACAAGATACACGCGTAACATATAGTTGAATACCACTTGATGAACAAGGCTAGAACTACATGTATATGAACTACATTAATGATAGCAATCATACTAGGTTGTATGTAACACTAATTAATCAAATTCCTGTTGAGTATGCTCTAGAATTTAACTTTAGAATTTGTAATCACTATTATGGAACCAAAACTACTATCTAGATGTAAACTTTAGACTTTGTAATCACTGTTATGGAACTGAAATGATGGTTGTATGTAACACTAGTACTATAGGTAGTGCATCCACACTTGGTTTTGAGCATATTCTCCTTCAACACTAGAGCTTGAGCTTGATCCTTCACTTGAATCTTCACTTGAGCTTGAGTTGGAGGAATCACTTGAGCTTGAGTGCCATTTCTCCTTCTTCATGTACTTCTCTTCTCTTTCCTTGTGATTATGGGTCTTCTTGCCTTGTATACAATCTATCTTGAATTGACCCTTGTTTCCACACTTGAGGAATTTAAAGTACATGATGTAATTACTACATCATTGTTATCTTGAGTTGGAGAAGTCAATTCAAGATACTACAATCCGGTGCCTCAAGTGTGGAAACAAGGGTCAATTCAAGATAGATTGTCTACAAGGCAATAAGTCCCATCATCACAAGGAAAGAGAAGAGAAGTACATGAAGAATGAGAAATGGCACTCAAGATAAAGTGACTCCTCCAACTCAAGCTCAAGTGAAGATTCAAGTGGAGAATAAAGCTCAAGCTATAGTGTTGAAGGAGAATAACATTTTGCTCTTATGGCTTCAACAAGAAAAGATTCAAAGCTTGAGTTGGATTCCTCCTCAATCTAGTGCCTCAAGTGTGGAAACAAGGGTCAATTCAAGATAGATTGTCTACAAGGCAAGAAGACCCATCATCACAAGGAAAGAGAAGAGAAGTACATGTAGAAGGATAAAGGGCACTCAAGCTCAAGTGACTACTCCAACTCAAGCCTTGAATCTTTTCTTGTAAAGACATAAGAGCAAAATTTTATTCTCCTTCAACACTAGAGCTTGAGATTGATCCTCCACTTGAATATTCACTTAAGAATGACATTTTTTATTCAAGGAATTACCCACAGTGGGTTTAAGGTCCTTGTTGAGATAGATTATGTTATTCCTCCAACTCAAGCTTTGAATCTTTTCTTGTAGAATCCATAAGAGAAAAATGTTATTCTCCTTCAACACTAGAGCTTGATCTTGATCCTCCACTTGAATATTCACTTGAGCTTGAGTTGGAGGAGTCAATCTATCTCTTCAATCTGGTGCCTCAAGTGTGGAAACAAGGGTCAATTCAAGATAGATTGAATACAAGGCAATAAGACCCATCATTACAAGGAAAGAGAAGAGAAGTACATGAAGAAGGAGAAATGGCACTCAAGCTCAAGTGACTCCACAATAGGTTTTGAGCATATGACATTAATGATAGCAATTAAAAGTTCTTTATCTAAAGAGGTTACTTCTCTTCTCTTTCCTTGTGATGATGGGTCTAAAACTCTTTAGATAAAGAACCTTTAATTGCTATCATTAATGTCATATGCTCAGTGTGGAAACAAGGGTCAATACAAGATAGATTGTCTACAAGGCAAGAAGACCCATAATCACAAGGAAAGAGAAGAGAAGTACATGAAGAAGGAGAAATGACACTCAAGCTCAAGTGACTCCTCCAACTCAAGCTCAAGCTCTAGTGTTGAAGTACATGATAGATTGTCTACAAGGCAAGAAGACCCATCATCTATGTATCCTGCATCACAATGTTATACAAGCAACTCAAGATAGTAGATATGTGTCTTCTTGCCTTGTAGACAATCTATCTTGAATAACATAATCTATCTCCTCAATTTGATGCCTCAAGTGTGGAAACAAGGGTAAATTCAAGATAGATTGTCTAAAAGGCAAGAAGATCCATCATCACAAGGAAAGAGAAGAGAAGTACATGAAGAAGGAGAAATGACACTCGAATAGTCCCCGGTTTGGGACTGTTCTTGAACACCTAAGACCCATCAACACAAGGAAAGAGAAGAGAAGTACATGAAGAAATTATGGTTTCCTCCTCAATCCGGTGCCTCAAGTGTGGAAACAAGGGTCAATTCAAGATAGATTGTCTACAAGGCAAGATCTTTTCTTGTACATTTTACCATCATACACTGAAGTGACAAATTAAAGGTTCAAGTGTGTGCACACAGGAAGATTTAGTTGAAATTAATCTATCATGTACTTCAACACTAGATAGGTAATTATTAAGAAAAGTGAAGATTCAAGTAGAGGATCAAGCTCAAGCTCTAGTGTTGAAGTACATGATAGATTGTCTACAAGGCAAGAAGACCCATCCACAATAGTACATGAAGGGAAATGATGGTTCTTCTTGCCTTGTAGACAATCTATCTTGAATTTACTATTCAAGTGGAGGATCATTAAGACAACCTATCTTAATACACTTGAGTTGGAGGAGTCAATTCAAGTTAGATTGTCTACAAGGCATGAAGACCCATCATTACAAGGAAAAAGAATAGAAGAACATGAAGAAGGAGAAATGGCAGTCAAACTCAAGTGACTCCTCCAACTCAAGCTCAAGTGAAGATTCAAGTGGAGGATCAAGCTTTGAATCTTTTCTTGTAGAAGCCATAAGAGAAAAATGTTATTCTCCTTCAACACTAGAGCTTGAGCTTGATCCTCCACTTGAATCTTCACTTGAGCTTGAGTTGGAGGAATCACTTGAGCGTGAGTGCCATTTATCCTTCTTCATGTACTTCTCTTATCTTTCCTTGTGATGATGAGTCTTCACTAGAGCTTGAGTTGGAGGAGTCACTTGAGATTGGGTGCCATTTCTCCTTCTTCAAGTACTTCTCTTCTCTTTCCTTGTGATGATGGGTCTTCTTGCCTTGTAGACAATCTATCTTGAAGACATTTACTCTTATGCCATTTCTCAAGCTCTAGTGTCAGTACAAGGTAGATTGTCTACAAGGAAATAAGACCCATCATCATAAGGAAAGAGAAGAGAAGTACATGAAGAAGGAGAAATGGCACTCAAGCTCAAGTGACTCCTCCAACTCAAGCTCAAGTGAAGATTCAAGTGGAGGATGCTTCTACAAGAAAAGATTCAAATGAGGTAAATCTAAACTCTTTAGAAAAAAAACCTTTAATTTCTATTAAGAGCTCAATTGAATGCTCCAACTCAAGCTCAAGTGAAGATTCAAGTGGAGGATCAAGCTCAAGCTCTATAGGTTGTCTACAAGGCAAGAAGACCCATCATCGCCATTTCTCCTTCTTCATGTACTTCTCTTCTCTTTCCTTGTGATGATGGGTCTTCTTGTACTAGTGTTACATACAACCATCATTTTAGTTCCATAACAGTGTAGAGATAGAGTTACATCATCACATTCATCACAAGGAAAGAGAAGAGAAGTACATGAAGAGTACAAAATGGCACTCAATCTCAAGTGACTCCTCTAAATCAAGCTCAAGTGAAGATTTAAGTGGAGGTTCAAGCTCAACTTCTAGTGTTGACGGACATGATAGATTGTCTAAAAGGCAAGAAGACCCATCATCACAAGGAAAGAGAAGAGAAGTACATGAAGAAGGAGAAATGACACTCAAGCTCAAGTGACTCCTCCAACTCAAGCTCAAGTGAAGATTCAAGTGAAGGATCAAGTTCAAGCTCTAGTGTTGAAGGAGAATAACATTTTTCTCTTATGGCTTCTACAAGAAAAGATTCAAATGAGGTAAATCTAAACTCTTTAGATAAAGAACCTTTAATTGCTATCATTAATGTCATATGCTCAAAACCTATTGTGGATGCACTACCTATAGTACTAGTGTAAACCCATGTGTTACACACTCCTTCAATACTAGATCTTGAGCTTGATCCTCCACTTGAATCTTCACTTGACCTTGAGTTGGAGGAGTCACTTGAGCTTGAGTGCCATTTCTCCTTCTTCATGTACTTCTCTTCTCTTTTCTTGTGATGATGGGTCTTCTTGCCTTGTAGACAATATATCATGTACTTCAACACTAGAGCTTGAGCTTGATCCTCCACTTGAATCTTCACTTGAGCTTGAGTTGGAGGAGTCACTTGAGCTTGAGTGCCGTTTTGTACTCTTCATGTACTTCTCTTCTCTTTTCTTGTGATGATGGGTCTTCTTGCCTCGTAGACAATTTCTCATGTACATCAACACTAGAGCTTGAGCTTGATCCTCCACTTGAGCTTGAGTTGGAGGAGTCACTTGAGATTGAGTGCCATTTCTCCTTCTTCATGTACTTCTCTTCTCTTTCCTTGTGATTATGGGTTTTCTTGCCTTGTAGACAATCTATCATGTACTTCAACACTAGAGCTTGAGCTTGATCCTCCATTTGAATCTTCCCTTGAGCTTTAGTTGGAGGAGTCACTTGAGCTTGAGTACCATTTCTCCTTCTTCATGTACTTCTCTTCTCTTTCCTTTTGAAGATGGGTCTTCTTGCCTTGTAGACAATCTATCTTGAATAACATAATCTATTTCCTCAATCTGGTGCCTCAAGTGTGGAAAAATGGTCATCAAGTGACTCCTTGAATTACCTCATGTAGAAGAGAAGAGAATTAGATGAAGAAGGACAAATGGAACTAGTAGACAATCTATCATTAATCTTTGTTATTCCACACTAGTTTAATTGCCTTGAATATCTTTAGTTGTAGTATATTCCACTATCCAACAATTGCATATCTACTATCTTGAGTTATGTAAACTTTAGAATTTGTAATCACTGTTGTATTAATTACATCATGTACTTTAGATTCCTCAAGTGTGGAAACAAGGGTGAATTCAAGATAGATTGTCTACAAGGCAAGAAGACCCATCATCACAAGGAAAGAGAAGAGAAGTACATGAAGAAGGAGAAATGGCACTCAAGCTCAAGTGACTCCTCCAACTCAAGCTCAAGTGGAGGATCAAGATCAATCTCTAGTGTTGAAGGAGAATAACATTTAGCTCTTATGGCTTCTACAAGAAAAGATTCAAAGCTTGAGTTGGAGGAATAACATAATCTATCTCCTCAATCTGGTGCCTTAAGTGTGGAAACAAGGGTCAATTTAAAGTGGAAGATTCAACTAGTAAAAATGAGGTCTCTTAGTCCTTTCCCACTCAAACACCCACCCACCCACATGCAAACGTGCACACACAGACACACACACACACACACCCGCGTGCACACATGCACACACGCATGAAGATAAATGGATTATAGTTTGCAAATATATGGTCTAGATATGCAAACAACATTGGGGTATACAACGTGATTTGTATACTTGAGTGTATTCTAGCCTGACTCTCTCTCTCTTTCTCTCTCCCTCTAGACACACTCACACACCCACCCACCCACATGCATACATGCACACAAACACGCACACACACGCACACTCGCGTGCACACACAAATAACACAAGGTAAATCTAAACTCTTTAGATAAAGAACCTTTAATTGCTATCATTAATGTCATATGCTCAGTGTGGAAACAAGGTTCAATTCAAGATAGATTGTCTACAAGGCAAGAAGACCCATCATCACAAGGAAAGAGAAGAGAAGTACATGAAGAAGGTGAAATGGCACTCAAGCTCAAGTGACTCCTCCAACTCAAGCTGAACTGAAGATTCAAGTGGAGGATCAAGCGACCTGAAATGATGGTTGTATGTAACACTAGTACTATAGGTAGTGCATCCACAATAGGTTTTGAGAATATTACATTAATGATAGAAATTAAACGTTCTTTATCTAAAGAGTTTAGATTTACCTCATTTGAATCTTTTTTTGTAGAAGCCATAAGAGCAAAATGTTATTCTCCTTCAACACAAGAGCTTGAGCTTGATCCTCCACTTGAATCTTCACTTGAGCTTGAGTTGGAGGAGTCACATGAGCTCGAGTGCCATTTCTCCTTCTTCATGTACTTCTCTTCTCTTTCCTTGTGATGATGGGTCTACTTGCCTTGTAGATAATCTATCTTGAATTGACCCTTGTTTCTCTATAGAATTTGTAATCACTGTTATGGAACCGAAATGATGGTTGTATGTAACACTAGTACTATAGGTAGTGAATCCACAATAGGTTTTGAGCATATGACATTAATGATAGAAATAAAAGGTTCTTTATATAAAGAGTTAGTACATGGGTTTGATTCCCTTTCGAACTGAGCTGCTTTCATATTATTCGTTCCACTATCCAACAAGTTCTAACAATGGGATAGGTCTACTATTATAGGGCACTACATGATTATGTTACACTTGATTGCGGAAATCATTTAAATATTTTTGACTACATCAATCAAGTTACTTACAACTAAAATATTCTTACAAAATAATTTAGGGTTTGCAACTGCTGAAGCTTGTTCCTTGAATTGCATATCTACTATCTTGAGTTGCTTGCATAACATTGTGATGTAGTGTTTAATGTAAGCGATTATTAAAACACATAAGTGAGGATATTGTTTTTAATTCCATTTGGAATCAGGATTTTAGGGATATACACTCCTTGCACTCACATATACTCAACAATATATGATACTGAGCTCCTTTCAGATTATTCCTGCCACTATCCAACAAGTTCTAACAATGGGATAGGTCTACTATCACAGGGCACTACATGATTATGTTACACTTGATTATTGAAGTCATTTAAATATTTTTTCTATCATTAATGTAGTTCACCTTAAACCATTGTCTTGTATCTATCAAATTTGATTAATCTGTACAACATGATTATGGCACTCAAGCTCTTGAGTGATGGTTGTATGTAACACTAGTACTATAGGTAGTGCATCCACAATAGGTTTTGAGCATATGACATTAATGATAGCAATTAAAGGTTCTTTATCTAAAGAGTTTAGATTTACCTCATTTGAATCTTTTCTTGTAGAAGCCATAAGAGCAAAATGTTATTCTCCTTGCTTGATTTGGACAAAAAAACCCACTGTGAATCCATAAATGTTTACTCAAGATAGTTGTAGTACTGAATCGAAAGGGAATCAAACCCATGTACTATTCCTCACTATATGAGGGATATCTTATGTAAAATTTAGAATTTGTAATCACTGTTATGGACCCAAAAGATGGTTGTATGTAACACTAGTACTATAGGTAGTGCATCCACAATAGATTTTGAGCATATGACATTAATGATAGCAATTAAAGGTTCTTTATCTAAAGAGTTTAGATTTACCTCATTTGAATCTTTTCTTGTAGAAGCCATAAGAGCAAAATGTTATTCTCCTTCAACACTAGAGCTTGAGCTTGATCCTCCACTTGAATCTTCACTTGAGGTTGAGTTGGAGGAGTCACTTGAGCTTGAGTGGCATTTCTCCTTCTTCATGTACTTCTCTTCTCTTTCCTTGTGATGATAGGTCTTCTTGCCTTGTAGACAATCTATCTTGAATTGACCCTTGTTTCCACACTTGAGGCACCAGATTGAGGAGTTAATGGATCACATTTTCACCTTAAACCATTGTCTTGTATACGACTTCATATCATTTATAGAAACTCCATAAATTCAAGTCAAGGCTAGAACTACATGTATAAGCAATATTGAAGTTGGTCTATTTCTTCAACTTGTTTTCACTCCGAATTATGTTTATAAATTTTGGTTTATATAGTCTTCTATGGTTAACTGCTAGTTTATGAATATGAAACTTTTTTTTGCATATGAAGTTTGATTGCGATTTTCAAATAGAAAGTTGCGATTGAGTGTCAATGAATGTGTGGATGTACATGTTGCACCTTGAAAATGTGTTTGCATGTTTGTTTTGTGAATGGTGTGAAGGCCTTTGTTTCTTGACTGCAAATTTCTTGTGTTACATTAGCACTATTTTTTGGGAATTGTAAACTACATGTTTTACAGTTAGTTTTACAAGGAAATTGATGCTAGAGGCCTACAACCAAACCTATTGTTATGGAGATTAATTGAAGCTCAATTTCATCAACAAAAACCAATGTTGCAATTACAATTTTGACTTCTTTCTCAAAAATAATGGCACAATCTATAAAGAAAACAATCAGGTGTTGCATGTATATATAGCAAGGTTATCATTTAAAGATCTAATACAATATGTTTTACTCTAACTTTAGTTGCCATATTAAGAAACCAACACTATTATTTGATTGTGTTGACTCTATAACCAATGCTACAACATTACTTGTTGTGGCAGTCACTTAGACTACTTTTACTTATGTTGTGGCTCTAAGTAACTGATGTAACAACCCATGCATGTGGTAGTGTGGCTTCCGAACACACAAGAGAGGTCCTAGTGTAAGTAATAAAATAAGGGTTAAATACCAAAAAACTCTTTGGGGTTCTTGATCTACACACTTAGGGGGGTCATGGTAGTTCTTACCAATTAAAATAATGATTAATGAGACCAAATGTTCCTAGCTTAGTGTGTGTTCATCATGATACACCTAGAGATTAACCTAATTATACCTTTGTTACTACTTTATCTTGGCTCTCAAGAAGGTTGAACCTAACATATAAACATTCTTGAAGAAGTTTGGGAACTTGATTTGTGTATCAAGAGAAAATGTGCTTAAAATTAGGAAACAAGATGACTTGTGGCTTTTATCTTATGCTAACATGGGGCGACTTCCATACTTGATGATCAATCTTGCATTCTACGAATTAGACTATCTTCCCAGACTCTGTGGAGAAATGCCCATACCATTGATGACCTAATTCCTACTTGTTTAGTTGTTTCATGTCTTAATTGATTTAAAAAAATGGAATTCAATTAGTCTTGTTTAGGGGGAACATTCCACAACCTAGTATGATTGTAATTGTTTCCCAATTGAGAGGTATACCAATAACATGAATGGAGATTATCACATTTGCTGCTTCAGCAATAGGTTGTGACCCTAGATTAGAATCCCTAGGGTAGGTCTAAAATCTCAAATATATCATTAATAAAAACACCATTTGCATCCTTATCCAATGAGCCAAGGACCCACCTATCATTTAAATAAAAAAGGAAATTATCCTAGATGAAGTTCAACGTCAAGGATTCTTTAAGAAAAAACATATTTATGATGAGAAATTATCAAAATTGTATGACAACATAAGGGGCTCTACAAGAACCCACACCTTATATTGTAACATTGTCTTAAGGAAGGTCATCTAAGACAAGGCAACAAAGAAACCATGAAGAAGCTTTCTTACTTATAATAATTAAGGGTTTTAGGAATGTTAGACCGAACATGTGTTTTCCATTACTAATGAGAACAATAATGTGGTAAAAGGTATGATCCTATTGAGGAAGACTTAAATTGAAACGTTCTTCATTTTTTACATATATGTTGATCTCCATTTTAATAGTTGTGTTGCATTAATCTTTGTATAAAAAATTTGGACTTTATATTATACTTATCAATACATGTTAGAGTACATATATGTATGGGACAAATTGAGGAAATTATTTAACTATGTGGAGTCTTTGACATGGAGTATTTTGGCAGAAATAATAGATATCAAATAGCCACCCCAATAAAATGAAATAAAGTTCTAGACTACAAAAGAGGATCTAAACTATCCAACCATGTTTCTTGGAAAGGTGGCCCTCTATAGAAGGAAGAGGTTATCTACAAAGACCCTAATATCTGTTATCAAGGCCCAAAAAGCTAATGAAAGGGATGAAAAGATTTCCAGATCCTGATATGTTTAGTCTGCTAGAGAAAAAAAATCTTAAGAACACAAAAGTGGTATAATACTACCATAAAGAGTTCCTAAGGAACTATCTAGCCCCTATTGAGAAGAAAAGTTCTTGAAGATGCCTAGCACCTATTACAACCATAATCTTTGAAAAACATTCTATCACATGGCTCCCATCAATCTACTAGATCTTTAGGAACAACTTCAACAGCTTCTCAGAAAGGGTTCTATCTGTTGAAGTGCTCTCTATGGGGTGCACTTTCCTTTTTTTTAACAAGAAGAAGGATGAATCTCTCCAGTATCCTTCACTTGTGGTTTTCTTAATTACAAGTAATACAATCATTACAAGTGATTTACAACATGATTCTAATGGATTTACATCATATTCCAAAAACGTGCACTTGTATTGACATTGACTTGTCTTTTCTCCAATTTTATATGTGCAAGTTAGGGCATTTGGGGTGCGTCTATGCATAATCTGAAATCACTCAAGTAGAGACATTAGACACAATTAATTGGAATGGTTTAGTCATCGTCAAAACAAGGGTTTAGTCAATTTAGACCATGAGTCAACATTCTCCCCCTTTTGAAGATGACAAACCATTCCATAAATGTATTGAAAGCATTTAAGTAAAGTCATACATTTGGAGAAACCTAGGGGTTTCAATAGAATCGAGTTCATATGCTCCCCCTCAATTGATGCTAGTAGAGTTCTCGTACTCCTCCTCAATTGATGTTATTTCTCTAGCATGGTTAACTTTCATAACATTTACTGAATACCATGTATTCTACTCATGTATGTTCTACACTTTTATGTCTTCTCCCCTTTACCTTCTCCCCCTTACATGGACATACTTCTCCTCCTCATGTAAGACATTCCTTCTACCTATTTTTTCAAAAGATCACATACCTTTCTCCCCTTTGTCATTTCAAAAAGTGGGGGTATGAAGAAATAAGAAACACCACTTGTTAAAAGAAAGGAGATAACAAAAAGTTATGTACGGAGAGTAACAGAGCACAGCTAGGGGCTTGTCCAAGCATAGAATAAAATCAAGTTCAAGCATGCACTTGAACAACCCAAAAAGCAAGATAAAGTGCTGTATAAAAACAATAAATCACAATTTTGTCCCTCAAGATGACAAAATTTGACCAAAAAGTGTCAGGGCTCATGGCAAAGTAATGAGTCTTGCACATAAGGCCGTTTTTTCTCTGCATAAAAAACACAAGTCTTGCAACAAAACTGAAACTGGAGCAAAATCTGTATGAAAACCAAAAATGCTCCAATTTCTACATACAATGTAGATCTATGTATCATGCATCACAATGTTATGCAAGCAACTCAAGATAGTAGATATACAATTCAAGGAACAAGCTTCAGTAAGTTTGAAACAAGATAGAAGCGTAGCATATAGTTGAATACCACTGGATGAACAAGGATAGAACTAAATGTATATGAACTACTAGTAGATGATATCACAAATTAGGACTACTAGTAGGATCTATATCATAGCAAGAGATACCAAGAGATACACAAGATAAATCAAGCTATGAGTAGATGTAGAGATATATCCAAACAAAGAGATATGCAATTTTAGAAGCATGATAGGATATAACACACTAACAAGTATGCATCATTACCAAAAGATGATTACCACTAAGAACCTCAAGGTTGTATCCAAACAAGATATACAACTAAATATATGTAGCAAGCTAGAGCACAACGAAAACAATTTAAGACACAGCCAAAAGATCCAAAGAGATCATCATCAAAACATGTAAAACAACTCAAAGCAACTAATTGCAAGATATAGATATGCCAATTTAGAGCAATTAGGGAGATAGAATTGTAAGAAAGATAGGAAATTTAAAGCATGGAAATATGTATTTATAAAGGTACCAAGGGAGTGCCAAAGAATAAGGCTATTGGTTGAGAAAATGTAGTTGAGAGGGAAATTCTCATTCAATAAGCCAAATGTATATTCTGTGCACAGTGTTGTCGGTCGAGTTCTATGTATTGACAAATCGACCAATGGAAACTATTGGCAACACCCATTGGTACCTATCGGTCGAGTTTCAAACAGGACAAACTCGACCGACAAAGCTGGTGTCAAAAGGCACATATATTTCATAAAAACATATTTAGAGGCATGCTAAAGATATAAGACATATCCAAACATGTGTAAGCAAGTTAGTAATGTACAATGAAAGCATTACAAACAGTTTTTGAGCAAGAGTGTGAAGAGAATCCCCAAAAATACCACTTTTGACTCAAAAACCACATGCATAGTGCACACTAACTTGACAAAAAAAGTTAGAAATGATTATAAGCACGAAAACATTTACTTTTTTTCTTACCATTCCTTTTTCCCTTGTTGTCACCCTCTACACATCTCACCTTTCTTATTTCAAGTGGATTGAGAAGTCAATTTACAATTCAATATCTCAAGTCAAACCATTTGCAAGTACCTACAAGAAAAAAGATGAAATGGTCCCCAATCATATTTTTGGGTCCGGAGGGGTTAGCTTAGCAACCCAAGTCGCATTGCTCTTGGGTGCTTTCCAAAAAGGACAACAAGTAGAATAATGGCCAATATCATTGCAATAGTTGAATGTGCCGTATTCTTGGGAATAGAGGATTCTCCATGGAATATTGGAGGTCATTTACCTTTGTTGTTCCTTTGACTACCATCATACCCTAAACCATGTCTACTAATTTGTTTAGTAGTATGGTGTAGGATATCATTAAGATTCTTTTTACCAACTAAGAATCTTTGCAAAGAAGATCTCAAACTATGATCATCATGCATAAGAGAAGTGATATTAGAAGACAAATGATTTATTTTATCTCTAGCATGCAAAAGATCATTTTCTAGGAAAAGAGATTTGGTTAAATGAGAATTCTATCAATATAAAGAGCAACAACATTATCCTCTCTACTAGAAGAACTAGAATAATATTCAAGAACATTGATATTATCAAGCAAGGAAGCATTCTTTGTTTCAAGAAAAGCAACCTTAGAAAGATAAACACCATTTTTAGATTCTAATCCTTGCAAAACAAAGTCATTGTCCTTGTTTTCAGATTTAAGAACATCAATATCATGTATGAGAGAATCAACAATTAAAGTATGCTCTTCATTAGAGCTAGGCATAAAAGGTTGAGCTTCTAGAAATTTAATCTTATCAAACAAACTAGCATTTTCAAGTTTAAGAGAGTCTACTTGGCTAACACAAGCATTTTTGTCATTAAGCAATAAAGAAATAGCATTTTCAAGATCATCTAATTCTATATGTATATTATCAACAATTATAGCAAGTTTTTTCCTTTTATTTTCAGAAGACATAAGAGAGGCATGAGTAGCATTAATGATAGCAATTAAAGGTTCTTTATCTAAAGATTTTAGATTTACCTCATTTGAATCTTTTCTTATAGAAGCCATAAGAGAAAAATGTTATTCTCCTTCAACACCAGAGCTTGAGCTTGATCCTCCACTTGAATCTTCACTTGAGATTGAGTTGGAGGAGTCACTTAAGCTTGAGTGCCATTTCTCCTTCTTCATGTACTTCTCTTCTCTTTCCTTGTGATGATGGGTCTTCTTGCCTTGTAGACAATCTATCTTGAATTGACCCTTATTTCCACAATTGAGGCACCAGATTGAGGAGGAATTCTTGCCTTTGTAGAATCTACCTTTGGAGTACATGGCATCTCCTTCAACTTGAGAGGGTGGAGAGGTGTGTCCCATATTAGCTTCAATTTGAGCCTTCATTTCAGCCTTCTTCATTCTTTTTAGCACTTTCTCCTCTTGTCTTTCAACTTCTTCTCTTTTGTCAAATGTGACTTCATGGGCTTGTAGATTTCCAATGAACTCTTCAATGGGGATATCATCAAGAGACCTTACTTCTTCAATGGAAGTCACCTTGGGTTCCCATCTTTTGTGGAGAGTTCTAAGGATCTTTGAGTTGATCTCTCCTCTACTCATAGGATGTCCTGGAACAACAAGACCATTCACAATGGTGTTGATCCTTAGTACATGTCGGCCATCTTCTCCTCCTTTCCGATCTTGAAGTTCTCAAGCAGCCCTTTGAGCATGTAGAGTTTGCTTTGCTTCACTTGTTGAGTCCCCTCATAAGTGATGCATAGCTTTCTCGACACCTCATAGGCATTCTCACAAGAAGAAATCTGGTTGAACTCAGTGGAGGTCATGATGGCATAGAGGATGTTGATTCCTCTTGCATTCAAGTTGGCTTTCTTCATGGTAGCTTCATCCCATTATTCTGTCTTTGTCATCGGTAGCTTGTATGGATGGTCCACCATTTGCCATAGATCAAGACTTGAACCTTGGATGTAGAATAGTAGGCTTCTTTTCCAATAGAGGAAGTTACTCCCATCAAATATTGGAAGGTTGATTAAGTATCTCCCACCTTGGTAGTCACCCATCTTCTCCTACTTGTTGAAGTATGCTTGGAGAAACCCACTCGGATACCAATTGTTGGATCCTATATGGGTGATTGGATGCTCTAGAGGGGGGTGAATAGATCGGAATGCACTTAAACAAAATCATTAGACCTTCAAGATATATTAAAAGATAAGGTTGCTAAATAGGAAGTTTGAGGGTAACTAAAACATGCATAGCAAGGGAGAGAGAGATTGAACATACACCAAGTGACAAGCTATGTAGAATGGTTCCACACTTCAAACTTAATGTGAGTCAGTCCACTACCTAGAGAGGTCAACCTCTAGGATTTCTTAACCATTGCACTCTTATATTTATTCATTAGACTTAAAATACATGACCAACCAAAGGGCTTACCTATCCAATACAAAGAGTATCCACCTTACCAAGGACTTACCCACTTTGCAAGAGTCTTCAACCTTCACCAAGGTCTTACCCACTCAAGCATAAGTCTTCTGCGTTCAAGGACTTTGCCATTCTTCTTGTATCTTCAGCCTTTGACTTCACCTTCACTTGGAGAAGTTTCCACCAAGGACTTACCCACTTGAGCAAGGAGTCTTCTGCCTTCACCAAGGGCTTACCCACTCTTGCTCCAAGTCTTCAGCCTTGATCTTCACTAAGAGACACCTTCCCTTGTTCTTCTTCACCTCTCTTAGCCAAGAGAGAGAACCTTCATCTTCATGGTTGAAATGAGAGATAGGGAGGTGGTGGAAGTGAGATCCTCACAAGATATACATGTAGGATGAGCTCTCTTATAAATCTCCTACTCACTTTAATGGATGCAACAAGTGATTAAGCTTAGAGAGAGAGAGGAGGTTGTAGGATCACTCAACTATAGAATAGGGACCTTCATAGTGCTTGGCTAACAATGAGAAGAAACCCAAGGGATCCTATTTATAGTTGAGGATGCTAGAAGCCTTTGGGAACACTTAAGAACAAAAACTAGCCATTTTTTTGGCTTGCAATGGTTATATTTTTTATTCTTGCCACTCCACAACGGCTAGAAACACATTTCTGCACTTTTCCGTACAGTGCAATCGGTCGAGTTTCTATAAAGGTAACTTGACCGATCGCAACAAGAGACAAGACCAATTTAGGCCATTGGTCGAGTTTGTCCTGAGGTAACTTGACCAAATCACTTAAATAAATTTTGGTCAGTAGAGGGATCGGTTGAGTTCTATGAAGTGTGAACTTGACCGATCAAAAGTCATTTTCAATATCCAATCAGGATCGGTTGAGTTTGCAACTCGACCGATGAACAACCTAATGTGAATTTTAGAAAATGGCTTTTGAGTGCTTAAATATTCGATCTAAGTGCTCTTGATTTTTTCTAAGATTAATTACAAGTAACACAATCATTACAAGTGATTCACAACATGATTCTAATGGATTTACATCATATTCCAAAAATGTGCACTTGTATTGACTTTGACTTGTCTTTTCTCCAATTTGATAACTACAAGTTAGGGCATTTGGAGTGTGTCTATGCATAATCTGAAATCACTCAAGTAGAGACACTACATACAATTAATTGGAATGGTTTAGTCATCATCAAAACAAGGGTTTAGTCAATTTAGACCTTGAGTCAACTTCCCCTTTTTGAATATGACAAACCGTTCCATAAATGTATTGAAAGCATTTAAGTAAAGTCATACCTTCAGAGAAACCTAGGAGTCTCAATAGAATTGAGTTCATATGCTCCCCCTCAATTAATGATGATGGAGTTCTCATACTCCCCCTCAATTGATGCTATTTCTCCTGTGTGGTTAGCCTTCATAACATTTATAGAATACCATGCCTTCTACTCATATATTTTCTACACATATATTTTCTACACATATATGTCTTCTCCACTTTACCTTCTTCCCCTTACATGGACATACTTCTCCACTTCATTTAAGACATACCTTCTCCCTGTTTTGTCAAAATATGACATACCTTTCTCCCCCTTTGTCATTTAAAAAAGTGGGGGTATGAAGAAATAAGAAACACCACTTGTTAAAAGAAAGGAGATAACAAAAAGTTATATAAGGAGAGTAGAAGATCACAGCTAGGGGCTTGTCCAAGCATAGAATAAAAGCAAGTTAAAGCATGATAAAGTGCTCCAGAAATATAATAAATCACAATTTTGACCCTCAAGATGACAAAATTTACCCAAAAAGTTTCATGGCTCATGGCAAAGAGATGAGTCTTGCTAAGAAGGTTGTTTCTGCATAAAAAAACTCTAGTCTTGCACCAAAAACTAAAATTTGAGCAAAATCTGCATGAAAACCAAAAATGCTCCAATTTCTACATACAATGTAGATCTATGTATCATGCATCACAATGTTATGCAAGAAACTCAAGATAGTAGATATGCAATTCAAGGAACAAGCTTAAGCAAGTTTGAAACAAGATACAAGCATAGCATATAGTTGAATACCACTTGATGAACAAGGCTAGAACTACATGTATATGAACTACTAGTAGATGATATCACAAATTAGGACTACTAGTGGGATCTAGATCTTAGAAAAAGATACCAAGAGATACACAAGATAAATAAAGCTATGAGTAGATGTAGATATATATCCAAACAAAGAGATATGCAATTTTAGAAGCATGAAAGGATATAACTCACTAACAAGTATGCATCATTACCAAAAGATGATTACCACTAAGAACTTCAAGGTTGTATCCAAACAAGATATACAACTAGACATATGTAGCAAGTTAGAGCACAACGGATGCAATTTAAGACACAACCAAAAGATCCAAAGAGATCATCATCAAAACCTGCAAAACAACGCAAAGCAAGTAATTGCATGATATAGATATGCCAATTTAGAGCAATTAGAGAGATAGAGTTGTAAGCAAGATAGGAAATTTAAAGCATCATAATATGCATATATAAAGGTACCAAGGGAGTGCCAAAGAATAAGGCTATTGGTTGATAAAATCTAGTTGAGTGGGAAATTCTCATTTAATAATCCAAATGTATATTATGTGCATAGTGTTGTCGGTCAAGTTCTGTGTATTGACAACTCGACCGATGATAGCTGTTGGCAATACCCATTGGTGCCTTTCGGTCGAGTTTCAAACAGGACAAACTCGACCAACAAAGCTACTGTCAAAAGGCACATATATTTCATAAAAACATATTTAGAGGCATGCTAAAGATATAAGCCATATCCAAACATGTGTAAGCAAGTTAGTAATGCATTATGAAAGCATTAGAAACAATTTTTGAGCAAGTGTGTGAAAAGAATCCCCAAAAATACCACTTTTGACTCAAAAACCACATGCATAGTGCACACTAACTTGACGAAAACAAGTTAGAAATGGTTATAAACAAGAAAACCTTTACCTTTGTTCTTACCATTCCTTTTTCCACTTGTTGTCACCGTCTGCATATCTCACCTTTTTTCTTTAATGTGGATTGAGAAGTCAATTTGCAATTCAATAGCTCAAGTTAATCCATTTGCAAGTACCTACAATAAGAAAGATGAAATGGTCCCCAATCATGTTTTTGGGTCTGGAGGGGTTAGCTTAGCAACCCAAGTCCTATTGCTCTTTGGTGCTTTCCTAAAAGGACAACAAGTAGAATAATGGCCAATATCATTGCAATTGCTGCATATGCCCATAGTCTTGGAACTAGAGGATTCTCCATGGAATATTGGAGATCCTTTACCTTTTTTGTTCCTTTGACTACCATAATACCCTAAACCATGTCTACCAATTTGTTTAGTAGTATGGTGTAGGATATCATTAAGATTCTTTTTACCAACTAAGAATCTTTGCAAAGAAGATCTCAAACTATGATAATCATGCATAAGAGAAGTGATAGTATAAGACAAATGATTTATTTTATCTTTATCATGAAAAAGATCATTTTCTATGCAAAGAGATTTGGTTAAATGAGAATCTCTATCAATATGAAGAGCAGCAACATTATTCTCTCTACTAGTATAACTATAATAAGATTCAAGAACATTGATTTTAGCAAGAAAGGAAGAATTATTTGTTTCAAGCAAAGAAACCATATAAAGATAAACACCATTTCAAATTCTAATCCTTGCAAAACAAAGTCATTAACCTTGTTTTAAAATTGAATAACATCAATATCATGTAAGAGAGAATCAACAATTAAAGTATGCTTTTCAAATTGAATAACAGAAAGTTTTTTCCTTTTCTTTTTAGAAGACTTAAGAGAGGCACGAGAAGAATTAATGATAGCCATTAAAGGTTCTTTATCTAAAGAGTTTAGATTTACCTCATTTGAGTCTTTTCTTGTACAAGCCATATGAGCAAAATGGCATTCTCCTTCAACACTAGAGCTTGAGCTTGTTTCTCCACTTGAATCTTCACTTGACCTTGATTTGGAGGAGTCACTTGAGCTTGAGTGCCATTTGTCCTTCTTCATGTAATTCTCTTCTCTTTCCTTGTGATGATGGGTCTTCTTGCCTTGTAGACAATCTATCTTGAAGTGATCCTTCTTTCCAAACTTGGGGCACCGAATTGAGGAGGAATTCTTGCCTTTGTATAATCTACCATTGGAGTACATTGCATCTTCTTCAACATGAGAGGATGGAGAGGTGTGTCCCATAATAGCTTCAATTTGAGCCTTTATTTCATCCTTCTTCATTCTTTTTAGCTCTTTCTCCTCTTGTCTTTGAACTTCTTCTATTATGTCAAGTGTGACTTCATGGTCTTGAAGATTTCTAATGAGCTCTTTAATGGGAATATCATCAAGAGACCTTACTTCTTCAATGGAAGTCTCCTTGGGTTCCCATATCTTGGGGAGAGTTCTAAGGATATTTTAGTTGATCTCTCCTCTACTCATAGGATGACCTAGAACAGCAAGACCATTCACAATGGTGTTGAGCCTTGAGTACATGTTGGCTATCTTCTCCTCCTTTCCCATCTTGAAGTTCTCAAGCAGTCCTTTAAGCATGTAGACTTTGCTTTCCTTCACTTTTTGAGTTCCCTCATAAGTGATGCATAGCTTTATCCATACTTATAGGCTGTCTCACAAGAAGAAATCCAGTAGAACTCGATGGAGGTCATGGTGGCATAGAGGATGTTGGTTTCTCTTGCATTCATGGTGGCTTTCTTCATGGTAGTTGTAACATCCCTGACCTGGGTTATACTTTAACCCTAGGTGTTTTGATTAAGAAAGATGATTATATGATTAATCTTATCTTGTGAAAAGTAATTAGGGCCCAAGGGGAACTTATGTTGCAATTCTAGTCCTTTTTGAACATTGTTGAAATCAATGTTTTGCTTATTTTGAACTAAAGTGCAAATTACCAAGTTGAGGGGTTTAAGTGCAAATTGTGCATGATAATATGTTCGTCGTGTGTTGAAGCATCATGAGAGTGAAAATGATGCTAAGGTATGGCTTATGGAAGCCTGAGTACCAAGAAAGAGCTAATAAAGCAATGTATGTGCATTAAAACCTAGTTTTGGTGTAATGTGCAATTTACCCAAAACCTAGGGTTCAATATGCAAATTACCACTTCAATAAGGTCCCTAATGTTTCTTGGCATCATGTAGATCAAAGAAAATGAGAGGGGCGCCTCATTTGAATTAAGTTGGAGGAGAGAGAATCTTAATATTAAAATAATCAAGATTAATGCCTAATTGAAACCCTAATTCAATTTAGTGCACAAATAAATGTATTAATTAAAGGGGCCTTCAACCAAAATTAAAATGGTTGGATTCAAATGTGTGTGGACGTCCTTGAGCTTTGCAAGGACCATGAAAATATCCAAGGGAGTGGATAACTCACTAACAATTTTATAAGAAAAAGAAATATCCACTCACATATGGATATTAGTATAATATGATTTGAGGTGCTTAATTTGCTTTTCTTTAAAACATGGATAATTGAGAGTAATTGGAGGCAAACAAGATAGCCTCGTATCCAAGGAAGTTGAGGGGGAAGTGGCGGCTCCATTTTTGGGATTAAATGATTTTTTTATAAAGCATATTCTCTCTCATTGAATTTGTATAAAAAGATTCTTTACAAGCCAAATGAAAGGCTTTTTCGACCCCACTTCTTTTCCTTTGCTTGGAAAACGACCAAGGAGATTGGTAGGACCAGGAGGATGAATCCCTACCTTTTGGTAAGCTTCTTGATCCCTTTTCACCTTGAATCCATTGTGGAAATCACAAATCAATGCATGAATTCTTCCTAATCCGATCCCCTCTTCAATTCTAACCATTCATTTTCACTCAAACCTTGAGGATGAGCCTTGGAATGGTGAAAGGAGTTGCATCCACCATTTTTTCCGTGATCTTGGAGATTTGGAGCTCAATTGGAGGCGGGTTTTATAACTTGAACCCTTATAGTTGTTATTGCATTCAATTCATTATCAAGTAATGATCCTTTCTTCATTTACAATAATTGATTTGGTTGGATGGTGCAATAACCATGGAAATCACAGTAGGTTTCATGAGTTTAGAGCTTGATGATGATGACATCATCACAGGCACACACCTCTCCAAATATCCAAGGCAAAAAGTTTCCAACTTGAGGTCCAAACGGTTTCACCAAACTGTTTGGAGACCAAACGGTTTCACCAAACTGTTTGGAGACCAAACGGTTTCCAAACCGTTTGGTGTTTTGAGACCTAAACCGTTTGAGGGAGTTGACCGTTTGAGAGGGTTGACTATTTGAGGTCAGAACCCTAATACATGTTGAATGATAATCTAAAGGATCCAATTGATTAATCCAATGCATAATTAATCACCAAGTAGCAAACCCTAATCGGGTCAATTGTTGATTTGTAATTGATTGTGTTGAGTTTTTGGGTTGGTTAACCCAAACGGTTTCAAAACCATTTGAGAATCACCCAAACGTTTCAAAACCGTTTGGAGGACAACCAAGACCGTTTTAAGGTCTAGGGTTGAGTATGGTTTGGTATTTGATGATTCAATGATACCAAATTGAAATGCAATCAATTGCTGATTTGATAATCAATCCAATGATCCAAACCCAAATTGGATGTTATGGATTTTGATGATAAAGTGGGAAAACGGTTTCAAAACCGTTTATAGGTCAAGCACCTCAAGACCGTTTGAGGTCAAGGACCTCAAGACCATTTGGATGCTCAAATGTGGTGATTGATGGATTAAAGATCCAAGGGTCAATTATGGTTGAAGCTCAATAATTTAATTGATTGTAGACTTTAATGTTGCTAATCATAATCAACTAATTGATGAAAGTACCTCATGAACCCTTGTGGTTTTGGGACTGATTTGACCCATAAGGTCTTGAGACCGTTTGAGTCCAAACGGTCTTGAAACCGTTTGGGGTCAAACGTTTTCAAAACAGTTTGGAGGCCAAACAGTTTCAAAATCGTTTGGTGATGAAACCTCAAAACTATTTGAAGGTTGATAGTGATTCAATCACTTGGAAATGGAAGGTAATGATTGTTCCAATGATCCAATGATTGTTAGTGATGATAATCAAAGATGGTATAAAGGTTAAAGACCTATAAGTACCTAAATGATTAGTACTATTAAAGAGGGAAAACCCTAATTACTATAAGAACAATAATTTGGTACACTATGTCAATCATAGTTGTGTGTACTTGATGGAAGGGTTGATTTGACCTAATCAAGTTGAGAGGATGATATCATGAAATTCATACATGAGTATGACTCATGTGGTGATTAAGGGTATGATCCTTAGTAAAGAGATCATGAAACCCTAATCATGAATATAAACCCTAATTGATAGGGATATTGAATTCTAACCCCAATTGAGGGCAATTCTAAATTTAACCCTAATCCAGGGTGAGGATGTAACCCTAATCCAGGGAATGATATGTGAAACTCCAATTTAGGGAAATGAGATGTAAAACCCTAACTGGGATGAATAGTGAATCTCTAATTATGGACAATTGAATAAAATCCTAATGGAGATGAATAGTAGACCCAAGTTGTGGGTAACCATAGTATAAGTCCTAATTAAGGATGATTCCATGTAAAACTCTAGTTGAGGGTGATTCTATGAGAAACCCTAGTTGAGGGTGATTCCATGAGAAGCCCTAGTTGAGGGTGATTCCAAGTGAAACCCTAGTTGAGGGTGATTCCATGAGAAGCCCTAGTTGAGGGTGATTCCATGTGAAACCCTAGTTGAGGGTGATTCCATGAGAAGCCCTAGTTGAGGGTGATTCCATGTGAAAACCTAGTTGAGGGTGATTCCATGAGAAGCCCTAGTTGAGGGTGATTCCATGTGAAACCCTAGTTGAGGGTGATTCCATTAGAAGCCCTAGTTGAGGGTGATTCCATGTGAAACCCTAGTTGAGGGTGATTCCATGAGAATCCCTAGTTGAGGGCGATTCCATGTGAAACCCTAGTTGAGGGTGATTCCATGAGAAATCCTAATTAAGGATGATTCCATGTGAAACTGTAGTTGAGGGTGATTCCATGAGAAACCCTGATTAAGAAATAACACCACATGAAGCCCTAATACTATGTTTTGATGAGAGGCCCTAAGAAGGGTGAAGGTATGTGAGACTCTAATGTGGAGTCATAAATACATAAAGCCCTAATCCTGGGCAATATGTCAAGAAACCCTAATCCTAACTTTAAGTAAGGGTATAAGGAAACCCTAATAATGAGATAGAGGGAATTACCTTATAAAGGTGAAATATTTCATGTGGTTGATTATAAGCAACACTTATTGTAAGCAATGTCTTTATCATTAGAGAAGTCCATATCATTAAAGATAGTTGGACAATTCTAATGTGTGTCCTATGCATTATATGCTAAAGGTGAGAGATTAGTGATGGAATGTATTAAGAGGGAAATACCTTAATACAAGATAAGATGGTTAACTCAAGAGAGTCTGAAATGATGAGAAAGTGATACATCAAAATATGTTAGTTATCACATTCAGCATTTCAGGGTTTATATACCTGGATGCACTTCAAATCCAATATAATTGGGTAAGAAACATATGAAGTGTGTTATGCAA
Organism: Alisma plantago-aquatica; assembly: GCA_963693085.1. Taxonomy (NCBI): domain Eukaryota; kingdom Viridiplantae; phylum Streptophyta; class Magnoliopsida; order Alismatales; family Alismataceae; genus Alisma; species Alisma plantago-aquatica. Next base: position 433,502,867 of record OY856413.1, read on the forward strand.
CTATTACAATGAAATGTAATGAGTTGATGCACTTTGATAAGTGTTAATTAATGTACCTTGAGGGTTAAGACAAATTGACGAGTATGATGTAGTCATACCATGATGAGGATGAGAAATGAACTCATACCTTGAATTGACGATCAATAATGCAATATGATGAGAGTAATGATCTTGAATAATCATTTATGATATCTTTGAATGCCCCAGAGGTATGGAATAATGAATTGAGGGTTGGATAGATAATATAATCATGAAACCCTAATTAATGAGAAATGGGGAACCCTAACCCTAATTTTGGGTAAAGGGAATGAAAAGCCCCATTTGATAGTAAACCCTAATTCCTGGTAAAGGAATAATGGTGTTACTATTGTATCACATGATGTGATGAATGACTTGTATGACTGTTATCATGTCTAATAACCATGCAGGTATTATGAGATGCTGAATATAGCCAGGTTTGAGATGTGACATTTGTTTAATAAATGTTGATTGGCCTTATGTGCCTTAATGTTGTTGTTGCTTAGTAAAAGTAGCAATGTGCATGGATTCTATGAGTCATATGAGTAAGTTGTTGCCTAGAAAGAGGTGACAAGATATTTTGTGGCCTTGAGAGCCATGTGTGATGCTTGTGTAACAAGTATCATGAATGCCTTGGTCAGATGACCTGAAGGTGATAGTTACCTAATAGATGGTAATGATGCTCAATGATGAGTTAAGGGTTTGAATACCCAGAACAATATGATTATAGTGATGAGAATGTGAAGGGATGAGAATTCCCAGTTTTGAAATGAGGGACTGAGTTCCCAAGGTCTTTGAAAGACTAATAAGTATTTGATGAAAATGGTACATGTCTCTTTATAGCATTGTTGTAATAAGTCTTGTTTGAGAACTTGGCTGATGCTAAAAGAATATGAAAATGTACTTAATTAATCAAGTGAAATCTTTTCATGTAGAGCCCTGACCATAGATCCATCATCGCCAGTAATAAGTTGATGGTGAAACGGGTGCTCCGCGGAAAAACCCGGAACGCATATTTTGAATATGTGGGGGTAAATGGGCGAAAAATATCCTTACGTCCGGTGAAGAGATTGAGGGAAGGTAAACATCAAACCTCTCAATCCTTCATGTGTCGGGATGTATGTATCATAAATCTCACGATGGTTGGGATAGATGTAACATTAATCTCCCAATGATATTTAATGTCGGGTCGAGGAGATAAACATTAAATCTCTCGATGGTCGATGAGAGTGCAGTTGACGCTGTAACTCTATAGCGAAGTTCCAGTATACCCTGGAAAGCTATTTTGAGCAGTCGGCATAGTCCTTCTTGTTGTCCTGCACTGACCGGGATGTGAGAGGTCATGGGAATCTGACTCTTCCATAGACCTATGTATGGTACCGATTTCGACTTTGCAGTGGTCGGTTGGAGTACGAGTGGTATACCTCATCTCCTCAGGGCATAAGTGTGATTGTAAAATGAAATCAGTCGTATAGAATGTTTGCTTAAGGATTGAATACGGAAATTCATTGGCTAATATTACATTTATTTTATATACCTTTAGTTCATTGATGTTATTCATATCTGTTTGTATTCATTACAAGTAGATGGATGAACTATGATTCTACCATGTGTAGATGCAATGTTCTCCTTGGGAAAGGAGATTACTTCACTCTGTTCATATAATGATTTATCTGTTGTTGATTATATATATATATCCTTCTGCTGAGTTTATTTTAATAAACTGCTATAACAATGTTTTGGCGGAGAGTTATATCTCCCGTTGGGGCAATTTACAATTGTCTCACCCTTGTGGGATCCAACTTTTTAGGTGGACGCGGACAAAGAAGCAGAAATCCTATTGTAGGGAATGGACAGCAACAGTAACAGTAGGGACAACAGTGAGATCTCAGGTGGAGATACTGCCTGTCAAGTTATGCAGTTAGAAAGTCCTATGTTTCGTCTCTGTACTCTCAGGTCCTCGGAGTCAGTAGTCAGTGTTTTTGATGAATCAATATGAGATTTTGGCTTGATGCCTCGAGATTCGTATGTTGTCTGTATATAATGTTTATTGGGCAGCTGATGTTGTAATCTTCGAGAAGTGATAGTACAAGTTATGTACTGATGAACCAAGTTGTAAAAATTATACTTTGGTTCTTGATGAAGAAGATTCCCTTTGTGTGGATCTCTTTGTGAAAAAGTTTTAATTTTTAGTGATTTTCAGTAATCCGCTGCAAATGATTCACTTCCGCATTAGTTAATTATGTTTTTGTGACTTGGATGCCACAGTAGCTTCATCCCGTTCTTCTATCTTTGTCACAGGTAGATTGTATGGATGGCCCACCATTTGCCATAGCTCAAGGCTTGATCCTTGGATGTAGAATTGTAGGCTTCTTTTCCAATAGAGGAAGTTACTCCCATAAAAGATTGGAAGGTTGATGAAGTATCTCGCACCTTGGTAGTCACCCATATTCTCCTACTTGTTGAAGTATGCTTGAAGAAACCCACTCTGATACCAATTGTTGGATCCTAGATGGGTGATTGGATTCTCTAGAGGGGGGATGAATAGAGCTGAATGCACTTAAACAAAATTCATTAGACCTTTAAGATATATCAAAAGATAAGGATGCTAAATAGGAAATTTGAGTGTAACTAAAACATGCATAGCAAGTGAGAGAGAGATTGAACATACACCAAGTGACAAGCTATGTAGAGTAGTTCCACACTTCAAACTAGAAGTGAGTCAGTCCACTACCTAGAGAGGTCAACCTCAAAGATTTCTTAACCATTTCACTCTCGTATTCATTCATAAGACTTACAATACATGAACAACCAAAGGGCTTACCTATCCAATACAAAGAGTATCCACCTTACCAAGGACTTACCCACTTTTCAAGAGTCTTCAACCTTCACCAAGGTCTTACCCACTCAAGCACAAGTCTTCCACCTTCAAGGACTTTGCCACTCTTCTTGGATCTCCAGCCTTGGATTTCACCTTCACTCAGAGAATCTTCCACCAAGATCTTACCCACTTGAGCAAGGAGTCTTCTTCCTTCACCAAGGGCTTACCCACTCTTACTCCAAGTCTTCAGCCTTGATCTTCACCAAGGGACACCTTCCCTTGTTCTTCTTCACCTCTCTTAGCCAAGAGAGAAAACCTTCATCTTCATGGTTGAAATGAGAGATAGGGAGGTGGTGGAAGTGAGAGCCTCACAAGATATACATGTAGGAAGAGCTCACTTACAAATCTCCTACTCACTCTAATGGATGTAGCAAGTGATAAAGCTTAGAGAGAGAGAGAGGAGGCTATAGGATCACTCAACTATACAATAGGGACCTTCATAGTGCTTGGATAACCATGGGACGAAACCCAAGGGATCCTATTTATAGTTGAGGATTCCTAGAAGCCTTTGGGAACACTTCAGAATGAAAAGTAGCCATTTTGTGGCTTGCAACAGTTATATTTTCCATTGTTGCAACTCCACAACGGCTAGAGTTTCTATAAAGGTAACTCGATAGATCCCACTAAGAGACAATTCCAATTTAGTCCATCGGTCAAGTTTGTCCTGGGGTAACTCAACTGATTCACTTAAATTAGTTTTGGTGAGTAGAGGGATCAATTGAGTTCTGTGAAGTGCAAACTCGACCGATTAAAAGTCATTTTCAAGATCCAATCAGGATCGGTCGAGTTTGCAACTCGACCGATGAAAAACCTAATGTGAATTTTGGAAAATGGCTTTTGAGTGCTTAAATATTTGATCTAAGTGCTCCTATTTGTTTCTAAGCTTAAGTACAAATAATACAATCATTACTAATGATTTACAACATGATTCTAATGGATTTACAACATATTCCAAAAACGTTCACTTGTATTGACTTTGACTTGTCTTTTCTCCAATTTGATATTTGTAAGTTAGGGCATTTAGAATGTGTCTATGCATAATTTGACATCACTCAGGTAGAGACATTAGACACAATTAATTAGAATGGTTTAGTCATCATCAAAATAAGGGTTTAGTCAATTTAGACCTTGAGTCAACATTCTCCCACTTTTTGAAGATGGCAAACCATTCCATAAATGTATTGAAAGCATTTAAGTAAAGTCATACCTTTGGAGAAACCTATGGGTTTCAATAGAATTGAGTTCATATGCTCCCCCTCAATTTATGCTAGTGGAGTTCTCATACTCCCCCTCAATTGATGCTATTTCTCCTGCATGGTTAACTTTCATAATATTTATAGAATACCATGTCTTCTACTCATATATGTTGTACACATTTATGTCTTCTCCCATTTACCTTCTCCCCCTTACATGGAGATACTTATCCTCTTCATGTAAGACATGCTTTCTCCCTATTTTATCAAAAGATGACATACCTTTCTCCCCCTATGTCATTTCAAAAATTGGGGATATGAATAAATAAGAAACACCACTTGTTAAAAGAAAGGAGATAACAAAAAGTTATATAAGGAGAGTAGAAGATCACAGCTAGGGGCTTGTCCAAGCATTGAATAAAAGCAAGTTAAAGCATGCACTTAAACAACCCAAAAGGCAAGATAAAGTGCTTCAGAAAAACTATAAATCACAATTTTGACCCTCAATATGATAGAATTTGCCCTAAAAGTGTCAGGGCTCATGGCGAAGCAATGCATCTTGCTCAGAAGGTCATTTTTGCTCTCCATAAAAAACACTAGTCTTGCACCATAAACTGAAACTGGAGCAAAATCCACATGAAAACAAAAAATGCTCTAATTTCTGCATACAATGTACATCTATGTATCCTGCATCACAATGTTATGCAAGCAACTCAAGATAGTAGATATGCAATTCAAGAAACAAGCTTGAGCAAGTTTGAAACAAGATACAAGCATAGCATATAGTTGAATACCACTTGATGAACAAGGCTAGAACTACATGTATATGAACTTATAGTAGATGATATCACAAATTAGGACTACTAGTAGGATCTAGATCATAGCAAGAGATACCAAGAGATACACAAGATAAATGAAGCTAGAAGCATGAAAGGATATAACTCACTAACAAGTATGCATCATTACTAAAAGATGATTACCACTAAGAACCTCAAGGTTCTATCCAAAGAAGATATACAACTAGATATATGTAGCAAGTTAGAGCATAACGGAAGCAATTTAAGACACAACCAAAAGATCCAAAGAGATAATCATCAAAACCTGCAAAAAAACTCAAAGAAAGCAATTACAAGATATAAATATGCATATTTAGAGCAATTAGAGAGATAGTGTAGAAAGAAAGATAGGAAATTTAAAGCATGGCAATATGCATATATAAAGGTACCAAGGGAGTGCAAAAGAATAAGTCTATTGGTTGAAAAAATCTAGTTGAGGGAAATTCTTATTCAATAAGCCAAATGTATATTCTGTGCACAGTGTTGTCGGTCGAGTTCTGTGTATTGACAACTAGACCGATGACATCTATTGGTAACACCCATTGGTGCCTATCGGTCGAGTTTCAAATAGAAAAACTCGACCGACAAAGCTGCTATCAAAAGGCACATATATTTCATAAAAACATATTTAGAGGCATGGTAAAGATATAAGACATATCCAAACATGTGTAAGCAAGTTAGTACTGCACTATGAAAACATAAGAAATAGTTTTTGAGCAAGAGTGTGAAGAGAATCCCAAAAAATACCAATTTTGACTCAAAAACCACATGCATAGTGCACACTAACTTGACAAAAACAAGTTATGAATGGTTATAAGCAAGAAAACCTTTACCTTTGTTCCTACCATTCCTTTTTCCACTTGTTGTCACACTCTACACATCTCACCTTTCTTCTTTCATGTGTATTGAGAAGTCAATTTGCAATTCAATAGCTCAAGTCATTCCATTTGCATGTACCTACAACAAGAAAGATGAAATGATCCCCAATCATGTTTTTGGGTCTGGAGTGGTTAGCTTAGTAACCCAAGTCCTACTGCTCTTGGGTGCTTTCCTAAAAGGACAACAAGTAGAATAATGGCCAATATCATTGTAATAGTTGCATGTGCCCATAGTCTGGGAACTAGAGGATTCTCCATGGAATATCGGAGGTCCTTTACCTTTGTTGTTCATTTGACTACCATCATACCCTAAACCATGTCTACCAAATTGTTTAGTAGTATGGTGTAGGATATTATTAAGATTCTCTTTACCAACTGAGAATATTTGCAAAGAAGATCTCAAACTATAATCATCATGCATAAGAGAAGTGATAGGAGAAGAAAAATGATTTATTTTATCTCTAGCATGCAAAAGGCCATTTTTTGGGAAAAGAGCTTAGGTTAAATGAGAATATCTATCAATATACAGAGCAACAACATTATTCTCTCTACTAGTAGAACTAGAACACGATTCGAGAACATTGATTTTAGCAAGCAAGGAAGCTTTCTTTGTCTCAAGCAAAGCAACCTTAGAAAGATAAACACCATTTTCAAATTCTAATCCTTGTAAAACAAATTCAATGGCCATGTTTACAGATTTAAGAACATCAATATCATGTATGAGAGAAACCACAATTAAAGTATGCTCTTCATTAGAACTAGGCATAAGAGGTTGAGCTTCTATAAATTTAATCTTATCAAGCAAACTAGCATTTTCAGTTTAAGAGAGTCTACTTGGCTAAGACAAGCATTTTTGTCATCAAGCAAGCAAGAATTAGTGTTTTCAAGATCATCTAATTCTATATGCATATTATCAACAATTCTAGCAAGTTTTTTCCTTTTCTTTTTAGAAGACTTAAGAGAGGTACGGGTAGCATTAATGATAGCAATTAAAGGTGCTTCATCTAAATAGTTTAGATTTACCTCATTTGAGTCTTTTCCTGTAGAAGCCATAAGAGAAAAATGACATTTTCCTTCGACACTAGATCTTGATCTTGATCCTCCACTTGAATCTTCACCTGAGCTTGAGTTGGAGGATTCACTTGAGCTTGACTGCCATTTCTCCTTCTTCATGTACTTCTCTTATCTTTCCTTGTGATGATGGGTCTTGTTTCCTTGTAGACAATCTATCTTAAAGTGACCCTTCTTTCCACACTTGAGGCACCAAATTGTGGAGGAATTCTTGCCTTTGTAGAATCTACCCTTAGTGTACATGGCATCTTCTTCAACATAACAGGATGGAGAGGCATGTCCCATAATAGATTCAATTTGAGCCTTCATTTCATCCTTCTTCATTCTTTTTAGCTCATTCTCCTCTTGTCTTTCAACTTCTTCTCTTTTGTCAAGTGTGACTTCATGGGCTTGTAGATTTCTAATGAGCTCTTCAATGGGGATATCATCAAGAGACCTTACTTCTTAAATGGAAGTCACCTTGGGTTCCCTTCTCTTTCTTTGAGTTGATCTCTCCTCTACTCTTAGGATGTCCTAGAACAACAAGACCATTCACAATGGTGTTGAGACTTGAGTACATGTTGTCTATCTTCTCCTCCTTTCCCATCTTGAAGTTCTCAAGCAGCCCTTTGAGCATGTAGACTTTGCTTTCCTTCACTTTTTGAGTCCCCTCATAAGTGATGCATAGCTTTCTCCATACCTCATAGGCCATCTCAGAAGAAGAAATCTGGTTAAACTCAGTGGAGGTCATGGTGGCATAGAAGTTGTTGATTGCTCTTGCATTCAAGGTGGCTTTCTTCATGGTTGCATCATCCCATTCTTCTATATTTGTCACTGGTAGCTTGTATGGATGGTCCACCATCTACCATAGCTCAAGACTTGATCGTTGGATGTAGAATTGTAGCCTTCTTTTCCAATAGAGGAAGTTACTCCCATCAAAGATTGGAAGGTGGATGAAGTATCTCCCACCTTGGTAGTCACCCATCTTCTCCTAATTGTTGAAGTATGCTTGGAGAAACCTACTCTGATACCAATTGTTGGATCCTATATGGGTGATTGGATGCTCTAGAGGGGGGATAAATAGAGCTGAATACACATAAACAAAATTCATTAGATCTTCAAGATATATCAAAAGATAAGGTTGCAAAATAGGAAGTTTGAGTGTAACTAAAACATGCATAGAAAGGGAGAGAGAAGTTGAACATACACCAAGTGACAAGCTATGTAGAGTGGTTCCACACTTCCAACTAGAAGTGAGTCAGTTCACTACCTAGAGAGGTCAACATCTAGGATTTCTTAACCATTGCACTCTTATATTTATTCATTAGACTTAAAATACATGACCAACCAAAGGGCTTACCTATCCAATACAAAGAGTATCCACCTTACCAAGGACTTACCCACTTTGCAAGAGTCTTCAACCTTCACCAAGGTCTTACCCACTCAAGCATAAGTCTTCTGCCTTCAAGGACTTTTCCATTCTTCTTGTATCTTCAGCCTTTGACTTCACCTTCACTTGGAGAAGTTTCCACCAAGGACTTACCTACTTGAGTAAGGAGTCTTCTACCTTCACCAAGGGCTTACCCACTCTTGCTCCAAGTCTTCAACCTTGATCTTCGCCAATGGACACCTTCCCTTATTCTTCTTCACCTCTCTTACCCAAGAGAGAGAACCTTCATCTTCATGATTGAAATGAGAGATAGGGAGGTGGTGGAAGTTAGAGCCTCACAAGATTTACATGTAGGACGAGCTTTCTTACAAATCTCCTACTCACTTTAATGGATGTAGCAAGTGATTAATCTTAGAGAGAGGGAGGAGGTTGTAGGATCACTCAACTATAGAATAAGGACCTTCATAGTGCTTGGCTAACCATGGGATGAAGCCCAAGGGGTCCTATTTATAGTAGAGGATGCCTAGAAGCCTTTGGTTACACTTAAGAATGAAAACTAACCATTTGGTTGCTTGTAATGGTTATATTTTCGATTGTTGCAACTCCACAATGGATAGAAACACTTTTCTACACTTTTCCGTACAATGCAATCGGTCAAGTTTATATAAAGGTAACTCGACCAACCCCACTAAGAGATAAGACCAATTTAGGCCATCGGTCGTGTTTGTCCTGGGGTAACTCGATTAATTCACTTAAATCAGTTTTGTCCAGCAGAGGGATCGATCGAGTTCTGTGAAGTGCAAACTCGACCGATCAAAATTCATTTTCAAGATCCAATCAGGATCGGTTGAGTTTGCAACTCGACCGATGAACAACCTGATGTAATATTTTAGAAAATGGCTTTTGAGTGTTTAAATATTCGATCTAAGTGCTCCTAATTTTTTATAAGCTTAATTACAAGTAATACAATCATTACAAGTGATTTACAACATGATTCTAATGGATTTACATCATATTCCAAAAATGTGCACTTGTATTGACTTTGACTTGTCTTTTCTCCAATTTGATATGTGCAAGTTAGGACATTTGGAGTGTGTCTATGCATAATCTGAAATCAATCAAGTAGAGACATTAGACACAATTAATTAGAATGGTTTAGTCATCATCAAAACAAGGGTTTAGTCAATTTAGACCTTGAGTCAACACACATGTGCTCGAGATTGTTGGGTATGTGGAGAACCTTTATGGACTGGGATTCTTCTTGGGTAAAGAGTTGGCCAATGATGTGATTTTTTAGTCTCTTCAAGAGTTATACAATTAGTTTGTCATGAATTACAACATGAATGACTTTGACAAATTGTTATTAAAGTTACTTGGCATGTTAAGAATAGTTGAGGCACAAATGAAGAAAGGCAAGCCCAAGTCTATGATGATGATCAACAAACCAAAGGGGAAATCTAAAGGTAAAGTCAAAGCTAAGAAGAATTTCAAAGCTGGCTGGAAGCCCAAGTCACCAGCACTCAAGGCAAAGGGAGGAGTCAATAAGGGAGGTAATTGTAACCATTGTCACCAGATTGGACATTGGAAGAGGAATTCCCTCTCTACCTGGAGGAGCTAAAGAAGAAGAAGGAGAAGATAGAAACCTCCAATTCAGGTATATACATTATAAAATAAATATAAATACTTCTTTATCTTGGGTATATGATACCAGATGTAGATTTGACATATGTTTGATATGAAGGATCTGATAAGAAGTAAGCCTTTAAGAAAGGGCAAGGATGGACAATGCAGAGCAAGAGTTGTTGCAACTTCAGTCTATATTTAGAATTTATATTAGCCTGTAGGGCATGTAATAGAGTTAGACAAACTACTATTTCATTATTTCAATAATAGAATCATTTGACTTTATGCATTTTGTATGCACAAGGATGGTAATAACTAAAAAGTTGTTAATGGTTATATTACAAACATGTGATGTTGTATCGAAATGCCCCAAATGTCTTGTCATCTTTATTTGAAAGGATCCAAAGATGAATTTTTATAACATAAATTCCTAAAGGATTACAATTTATAACTCAAACAATCTATATAATTGTTATCTAGAGCACATATATGAGAAATGCACTTCTAGAATCCATGCTGATGTTTATCTAGACTCTTTGGTTATTGAACCAATAAGAAACATGCAAGTCTTATATAAGAGAAACATGACAAACAACCTCTCACTAGGTGTAGTGGGAAAGCAAGCATTCTATTAGGGCTTGTACATATTGATGTATGGAGATCTTTTAGAATAAATGGTAGAGGTAGTTATTTGTACTTCATGATATTTATTGATGATCTCAATAGATATAGGGTTTGTATTTGGTGAAATACAAACATGAATCTCTTGAAGTGTACAAGAATATTATAAATGAAGTGTAACTTTGATAAAATTATTAAGAAACTATGATATGATCAAATGTTACAATACTTTACATAATTAGTGTGAGGACCTTCTGGAGAGACTATGATAGTGTATCACAATCAACTCTACCTGAAACATGATGATGTACCACAAAGAAGGAGTCACATGCTGATAAGTCATGATGTGATTATCATGTAGTCTAATCTTCTAAATTCTATTTAGACACATGCTTTCCACTAAAACAATGTCTTTTCCAAAATTGGTTTGCATGACACCATATAGAATATGATATGGGAAAAGTTGTGATATGTCTTAAGGATTGAAACTTATATAAAGAAAGTAGATTCTTGAAATAGGTTTATCTAGAAATCACAAAATGTTAATATGTTGAAAACTACCTTTAATCCCAATCCCACAACAAAATATATGTTACTAGAATAATTGAGTTCCAAAACAATGAGTGGGAGTAAAATAGAACTTGAAAAGTTCAAGATCAACAAGAAAACATTGAACCAGAGGAGGTACAATGAGGACAAGGAGAATCACAAATAGTTGTGGAATCTCAAAGTTTCCTTCTATGACACAAAACTCGTAGTTCTACTAGAACATGTCTGAGATTACAAGATTGAGAATCCTATGACTCAAACAAGTTATGAGTTGATCATAAGATGATGAGCCAACAAGAAACTAAGTACTATTGAGGGCTCATAGTCTGAGAAATGTCTTGAGGGCAATACATCTAGAATGGAATCCATAATAGAACAAGGTACGACCTTGGTGGTACCACCTAGAGGGGTAAGACCCATAAGGTACAATTGGCCTTTGAAGTAGAAAGACTGACATGGATAACATAAAAGGATAGATTGGTTGAAAAGGTTTTCAAACCAATTATGTTTTGAACATGATGAAATTCCTTCACCAATTGACATGCTTATTATTGCAGCTGATTAAGATTGGTTGAAAAGGTTTTCAAACTAGTTCTGTGTTGAACATGATGAAATTCCTTCACCAATTGACATGCTTATTATTGCATCTTATTAAGACTATGAGATTTGACATATGAAGATTAAAACCACATTCCTTAAAGGAATAGTTGAGAGGATGTGTACGTAATACATCCTAGAGGTTTTATAACTCCATTTATGCAAATAAAGTCTATAAGTTACAAAGAACAATTTGAGATCCAAACATGCACCTGAGATCTAGAATCTTTATTTTGATAAGAAAGTCAAAGAGTTTGATTTAAGTCAAGATAAAAAATGAAATCTGTGATTACAAAAGATTTAGAAGGAGAATATGAATATTTCACATATTGATGAGGAATAACATCTCAATACCAAGTATTGAACCCTGGAATGGAAATCACCTTCTTGAAGAAGGATTAGGAGAAACATCCTATGTGATCAGAACTGAGATCTATAGAGATTGATCTAGAAAGTTTCTTAAATTAAGTATGAGCAAATATATTGGCAAGATGCTGAAAGGGTTCAGTAGGAAGGATTCCATGAGAGAGAATATATCCATGTTATATGGGATTGGTCTATGAAGAACCCTATGTTCTGATTCTTATGAAGACTGGAAAAACATGAATTAGATGTTAGTAGCTGGATCTATCATGCATGATATATGATGTGCCCATCTCATTATCTTGTATGCATTGGATATGATAATATGATATTAGTCTGTTTATAATGATGGTCATTGGAATGTCATAAAGAACATGCATTAGTACTTGAGAAGCACTAAGGATTATGGCAATAAGGAAGAGTTGGGTGTCATGGGTTACACCAATGCAAGTTCCAAAATGATAAATAATGATCACAATAAAAACTTGTGTTTATTTTTAAAAGAAGAGTTGTGAGTTGGAAAGGGTTCCAAAACTACAAACCATTATTTAAATCTATAATAGAAGTCATATGTCCTTATGTTATGAACACATGAGTTAGTAATATATGGATCTAGAAGTTCATATAGATGGACTTATGAGATGTTCCAACCATTGATGACAGTACAAATACTATGAAAATAATGGATATACTGGTTATGCAAGGAATATCATATATCATACTACAAAAAATCCATCTTATATGATATTTCATACAAGGAAGACATGTGAAACATGCAACATACCGACTAAAGGCAAAAAAATTCTAACCTGTTGGATTAGTACTTGCACAACAAAAACATGATGGACATGCTTAGATCACTAAGAATAAGATTTTTGGGTGATTGTCTCTAAGTGCAAGTGGTATCTATTGGTATGTATGCCCAGATAGCCAATCATATGATGATTGAAATGCCAAATATCATGTAAATAGTTTGATTAACGATAAAGGAAATCTTCCGATTTGTTCTATTTCACTCGATTATGAGATAATGATGGAACATAATGAATTTCTAAAGGATGACATTATGCAATGGCATATGTCTTTGGGGTTGATGACCTAAACAATTAGATCATACGAATGTTAAGAATATCTACATTTTTGTTATGTCCCTATTCAGATGTTATTATGAAAGGCTAATAGACAACAATAACACATAAGACTAGAGTGTGTGTTGATTGATGACAAAATCTCATTAATAATGATATGTGATATCAAACCAAGAACATAGATACTTGTTGGATAACAATGAATCAGACAGACCCACCTTAAGAATGACATATGGAAACTATAATAGGTGGTCATAGTCATCTCGCATAGTTAAGGTGGTGATTGTGGTTCTTAGACCTTAAATCACTACACTCATCACATGTCGTTTAGTGTACTTTGACATCATCAACTATGACCTCAATAAGGGTTTCCATAAAGGTGATGATCGGATGCACTATGACACATGGGGATGATTGTTAGTGATGTAGATGGGATTTGTCCCTCCAATAGGAGTTTGATATCTTAGACACTTGATAAGAGAGACCGAGAAATGCATCACATGAACATGTGAATCATTATATGATATTGAGGTCACATATATCTCTGAAACCTGCTCTAGTTCAAGGAACATGGATTGGACATTGAGAGGATGATGATTCCATGCCTCGAGTTCAATCCAGATATCAGAGAAAAAGGAATTATATAATCCCTATAATACTAATCACATATTGTAGGTTGAAGTTTTTCCCCAACTTTCCAATTACTTGGGTAGCAACAATGTGTTACTAGATGCTACTATTTTCTTGTGATGTCATATAACTTGGAACCTATAGGGTCACACACATAGGATACACTTGGAATAGGAGTTCATTCATGAATATGGTTTAAACTTGATTAGTAAAAAGTTAGATATTCAATTTAAGCAACAAAGGTTTGAATATTGTCTGAGTGAACAATCATTGACTAGTTTAAGTGTTGCATTGATCGTTTCAGTGTGCCAGGTCAATTGAACTAACTTTAGCAATTCTGGACCATGAACCGATCGGTTCAAGAAGTGAACAGATTGACAAAGGTACATGAACTTATGGACTCAGGTTGTGAACTGATCGATAGGTGGATCAATTCAATTGATTCAAGGATTTTTTTTGATGTCATGTTGTGCATTAAATCGTATATTAATTTCCAATACAATTTCAATTGGGAAACATTGTGAAATGACCACATTAAAGGTTGAACCAATCGAATCACATGCCAAATGATCAATACACCCATGAACCAATCATTTTTCTGCTTGTGGGTTGTGAAAATTCATGAAATTTTGATCTCTTTCACTCCCAGGTCAGACTGTGAACCCTAACCCTGACCCTCCTATAAGTAGAGGGGTACTGGGGGCTTCTCTAAACACATCTCAAGTGCCTCTAAAAATTGTTTGTCTTCTCTAGTTGTTGTAACAGAGAGAACCTAAGCAACTCCTACCTGTAAAAGGGAGGGATAGGAAGGGGGAACAATTATAGGAGATCAAGTTGGTGAGTAGTACACTAATGGAGAGGGAAAACTCCTTCCTGGATGTTCTACTAGAACAACAAGATTTCCTGGTGGTCCGTAAGGACTACTCTATAGGCGAGGAGTGTTTCCCACTAGGAGGACTATGTTAGGTTGTTTTCCATGGTGATAAACCAGGAGCTGGTCAGACGTGTTCGAGTGTGACTTGAAGAAAGCTGCATACTGCAACAAGTGAATAGTTGAACAACTTGCTCCATGACTAGGTATGACCTCCTAAACCATCATTTCCATTACATAGTTGTTTACGTGATTGCTTGTTAATGGGGAATATGGTAGATAATTTCCCCCCTGCCTATCTGATGCCATATTTCCAAATTGGTAAGGACAAGTTTGGAGATAAACTATGTGATTATGGGACAAGTATCAATATCACGCCATTGACTATATTCAAGAAATTGTCATTTACAAAATTAAGGAAGAGAAAAATGACAATCCAGTATGCATATAATTAATTGGTGAGCTCAATAGGCGTATGTGAAGATATTATGGTAAAGGTTGGAAAATTTATATTCCCAATAGATTATGTAGTCATGAAGATGAAAGATGGTTACAATAATGAATTAATCTTAGATAAGCCCCTTCAAGACACAACATATGTAATCTTATAAATTGGACAAGGAAGATTAACACTATGTATTCAAAATGATTGATTTATGATAAATATGCCTGATTGTCAACCACCATCCAAGGAGAAGGCACAATGTCACATGATGAGACATTTGGGTAGTGAGGTGTCCTACTCTTGGGAAAATCATTTCTATACATGGCTCATGTCATGGTGGATTTGGACAAGGAAACTCTTATTATTGATATTATGTAACATACAAAGTAGATATCTTTGACAAAGGCTATAAAGTACCATGATGAGCCAGATGAGGAAGTGTACCTAATGACAATTATAGATGCAATATATTTTTCCATTACATAGGAATACCCTCAAATACATTTAGAAATTGTATTATGAATGTAGTGGATAATTACACATGCTACCATTCACTGGAGGAGTGTGTATTATTTCCAAATACATTGATGTGCTTCTATTTAAGACACTATGAAGATCCAGGACCAAAACAACCACCAATAGTCCCATCCTTGCAATGTCCTCTAGAGTTGGAATTGAAGACATTACTGTCACACTTGAAGTACACATTCTTGGAAGTGGACACCAAACTTCCAGTGATAATTTTTGCATCACTAAGTTTAAAGGAGTAGGAGCAACTTCTCAATGTTTTAAAGAATGACGACACTGCATTTGGGTGGTCCATTGTTGAGATCAAGGGGATTTTCCACAGTCTATGTCAACACAAGATCATGATTGAAGATGGACAAAAACTTGTAGCACAACCTCAGTAATGTCTAAATCCTATCATGATAGAGGTGGTGAAGAAATAGGTAGAAAAGATTCTATAGGCAGGTATAATTTATGTTATTTCAGATTCTTATGACTTATATACCAACTTAGGTTGTTCATAAGAAGGGAGAATCAAGGTCACTACAGATTTTGTTAGTGAGTTAGTTTTGAAGAGGCTAGTGACCAGGTGGCCAGTTTGTATTGATTATCATCGTCTAATTGTAGTCACCTTGAAGATCATTTTTGCTCCCATTTTTCAATCAAATTACTAAGAGAATTTCCAGCCACTCACATTTTTTCTTTTTAGGTGGTTACTCTGGCTACACTCATACGAAAAGATCAAGAGAAGTCTACCTTCACTTGTCCCTATGGTACTTTTTCATATCACCAGATGTCATTCGGTCTTTATAATGCTCCAACAGCATTTCAAAGATGTATACTCACTATATTTTTGGGTATGGTACAACGATGTCTTGAGATTTTTATGAACAATTTTTAGATTTATGGAGAGTCATTTGAGTGTTTCCTTTCCACTTTTTATAAAGGCTTACAAATATGTGAGAACACTCATCTAGTTTTGAATTAGGTGAAATGTCATATGATGGTGTGAAGGGATTGTGTTGGGATGCAAGATGTCCAACAAAGGGATGGAAGTTGATCCTGCCAAAATAGAAGTGATCTCTAAGCTACCTCCACTATATTTGATGAAAGGATTTAGGAGTTTTCTAGGACATTCCCAATTTTAACGACGCTTCATAAAAGGAATTTTTAAAGACTGTAAAGCAACTTTCCAAGTTGTTAGAAAAGGACATTGAATTTCATTTTGACGATCGTTGTTTGAAAGAGTATGAGATTTTGAAGGAGAATTTGATTTCAGCACCAGCTGTGGTGGCTTCAAATTGGAGTCAACCTTTTTTATTAATGTGTGATGTGTCAAATTATGCAGTTGGAGCTATTCTAAGCCATCACAAAGACCTTGATCTTTATGTCATTTACTATGTGTCTAGAACTCTCAAAGATGACAACTTAATTATTCCACCACATAAAAGGAAACTTTATCCATTGTTTTTCCCTTTTAAAATATACACAATATCTAATGGGGGCTAATGTGATATTGTGTATTTACCATGCATCTATTAAGTACCTTTTGCAAAAGAAGGATGCTAAACTGACATTGATGATATGGATTTTTCTACTATAGGAATTTGACATAGAAATTAAGGATAAGTATAGATAAGTGAATGTAGTAGATCATTTTTCTCGAATAGAGAGGATGAATGAGTCAGGTTGGTGATATTGATTGTTGAGGATTTCTTTGATGAGAAACTCTTTGATATGAAAGACAAAGATCCCTAGTTTTCACACATATTGAATTATTTGTCATGTG
Organism: Alisma plantago-aquatica; assembly: GCA_963693085.1. Lineage (NCBI taxonomy): Eukaryota > Viridiplantae > Streptophyta > Magnoliopsida > Alismatales > Alismataceae > Alisma > Alisma plantago-aquatica. The sequence goes on from OY856413.1 coordinate 433,520,196, forward strand.
GAGAAATACTAGAAGATTAGGGATATCAAGAGAAGAAGAGGTTCTTCCATTCCTTGAGTTTTTATGTGTGGGTTGACCCTATCATGCTTAAGTAGTATAGGGATGGCTTATTGAGGAAGTGTGTTCCTATGTGTGATTATGAAAAGGTACCTGCTCATATCATTCCTTACCCATCAGGGGACACCATGCCAGATCAAGGATGGTGGCTGAGGTTTTAGAGAGTGGATTTTATTGACTGTCGTCGTTTAAAGATGCTTATGATTTTGGCGGAGGTGTGATGTGTGTCAATAATAAGGAAACATATCTAGAATACATTAAATTCCTCTTCATACATTTTAGGAAGTAGATGTCATTGACCTCTAGGGCATTGATTTATGGGACCCTTTGTGTCTTCTAACTCTTATTTTTAAAAATTTTAGTAGTTGACTACGTGTCAAAATGGATGGAAGAAATTTCACCCCAAACCAATGATGCACATGTTGTATGTTGATTTTTAAAGGACTTGTCTCATAGGAAATTAGGAGCATTATTGAGAAAATATGGAGTGCAAAATAGAGTAGGAACCCCACACCATCCCCGGACTCAAGGCCAAGTTGACGTGTCCAATTGGGAAACTAGAGTTTAGAACAACCTTTAAGACACCCATCAATATCAAATAGGTAAACTAGATGATTCTAGAAAAGTTTGTTTCAATGAATATAACAAACGATAGTATGAAACTGAATGATGTTCTATGGGCCTATAAAATGGCTTTTAAGACACCCATATGATGACCACTTATAGGCTAGTTTATAGGCAGGCATGTCACTTGCCGATGAAACTACAAGATAGAGCCAAGTGGGCCATGTGGAAACTTAAATTTGATCTATTTAGTGCAGGGAATATGCATACAATAGAACTAAATAATTAGATGAGATCACGCTAGATGTCTATGAAAATTCAAGAATCTACATATATATATCTAAAAAGATCTATGAGCGCCTCATTCCTCGTAGGATATTTCTACCTAGTCAAAGGGTTTTATTATTCAATTTGAGGATGAAATTGCATCCTCGGATGTTGAGGTCTTGGTGGATTGGACCCTATGTGGTAGTCAAGTAATTTCCTAATGGCACAGTTGAAATCCGTGATGCCACCACAACCTTGACAAATGGATAGTGCCTCAAACACTATTATGGAGAGGTGTTCCATGAGGAGGAGGAGATGAAGTTCATTGAGCTTCAATGAGTAGTCAGTAGAGATTGATTGTCGAGCCTAAGACATTAAACAACGACACTTATGCAAGGCAACCAATTCATTGTTTATGTTGTTTATCTTTTCTTTAGGTGATTTTAATTAGTTAAATTTGTATTTATTGTTGTAGATTTTTTAAGTACAAAAAGGTTTCTAGATGCTTTTACATGATGTGCAGGCAACATAAATTTGGATACCACTAACACTACTATCGATGGAACCAACTGGATAATAATTTACAATAGGTATTTTGAAAATTCTCAGTATGACCTTCATGTGGGTCAATGTCACCAAATTCTTGATAGATCAAACTCTGCAAAAAGTGAGTACCACCAATAAAGTCATTGGTAGCATTGGCAAATTCCAAGAAAAGATAGTAGTGTACCAGACCAATTGTTGTTGATACACTGAGAGGATTCTTGCAGGCTTCTACTCACTCAACTCCATGCTGACAAGGATTGACACAACTCGCTACCACGGAAAAAAATTGTTGGCACCGACATTTTCAAATGTAGTTTCTAAAGATAAAACACAACTAACTTTGACTAAGATTGGACTTAGTGGCACTGACTCAAATGTTAGAGGCACATTGATAACAGCTTGATACCACTGACATCTTGTTAGCAACACAAACATAAGAAGCTTAAAATCTATGATAGTAACGGTGAAAGTAGCATCTAGGATCCTCATGATCCAACGGTAAGTGACACTAATCCAAGCTCGAGTATTATTGACTTAATACTACAAGAAGAAAGTGGTACCAGTGACATGGAGGAATTTGTTCTTGAGTTTTATTGACTCAATACTACAAGAAGAAGGTGATACATTGATAGTCCATGATCGTCAATATCAATGGATAACACCAACAACCACAAATATAGATAGAATTCAGTACCACTAACACATTTAGTCAATGGCACTGACATAAAGTGAACATGAAAGATTTCAGCTATATAAGGGGAGGCTATAGGTGATCTCAAATCCCACCAAAAGCACCCTCTCTCACTTTTAAGGGGATTGGCGACCAATAGAAACTTCTTCAACATATCAACATCACCAAGTCTACATCAAACTCCTTTTTTGCATCTCTTTTCTATTCTAGAAAACAATGAAATCCATGACACAAGCTTCATCCATAGGCGCGTCCAATCGATGGTGCCACAACCATCTAGGATTGCCTTCCCAGATGAATACCATAAGAAGCAATCTGAAACCATGATCAAGGGGGAGATTATACCAACATGCTAGGGTGATATCATGTTACTTAATGATACCAGATTAACTTATTGTCTTTTTCGAGTATGCACTGGGCAAGGTATGGTGGGTGACCACCCATTATTTGGCAATTGGCCAACCTACCAGGAGATAGTCTATGAGTTCCTTGCAACTATAGAGGTTTTTTGTATTCCCGAGCATGGGGAAAGCTGGGGGGAAGGTTGGGAAAAGTTCTAGCTCTACAATGCTAATCACTACCTCACACTGGTAGAGTTCAAATCTACTTATGGTTTTCCAATAGGTGGGTCACACTTAACACCATGGAATTTAAACTACAACATGGAATGGTGACAGATGAAAGTCCTTCCTTAAGGGTTTAGTGTCAACTACCACCGGTCCTCTGTCATGAACATTGAGCATCCTTTCACCCAGATTCTACACCAATACATGACAAACACCATCCTCACCAAGTCTACTAAGGGGCAAGGGATGGTCCAAAAGAAGGACTTATTCATTTTTTGGCCATTTTTTACTTTGGGAAAGGAGACAATCAATCTTGGGTTGTTCTTCCTTCAACACATGATGGTGGTGAAGAGGAAAGACCAGAACAAACCCCAAATTCACTTTGGAGCACTACTTACACCACTTGCCTTACACCTTTATTTTGACCACTCTCAAGCCAACACACTCCAGACATCTTCTATGCTTGATTTCAATCACTTCAAGTGGGCACATCTTGTCAATAGATAGGAGAGAAGGGTGTAAAACTAATGTAATGTAAATGGGTGGATGAAAGAAAGGGCACTTCCTAGTCCCATCTTCCGCCAATGGGGTGTACATTACCTTTGATGGACTAAAGATGACACAAAGGTTGTACTAGATGGAGAGGATGTTTTGGTTGAGGAGAAATAAGAGGAATCATTAGAGGAGGAAGAATACGAATATGAGGCTACTATGTCTTATATACCAAGGAGATGTTTGCACCACATTCTCACTGATATGTAGTATCCAGCTAGCTCCACCACCTGCAATGCATGGAGACTACTTCTCCTTGGAAGGCATGTACTGGGATGTTGCATTCCATTCAGTAGGGTTAACAATAGTCAACCACCTTAACCTAGATTCAAGTTGTCCTGGGATATCTTCTTCAATAGTAGTATGTGATCTACGCCAATGAGCATCTTCTCCTGGTCAACCTGGAGAACATATACACACACTTCTAGTTCATAAATCAACAACCTCTCTACAACCACTATTAGAGTCAAGGAAACTTCTATAGCTACCCACATCTACCAAATATGCTAGCCAACCCACCAATTTTCACCGAAACTTTCTACCCTCCAGATTCATAGATATCTCTTAGAACATTTCATCCACCTCCAAAACCATAGTGATCACCTAGTACCCCATTCCACCTCTTAGTTTGAGTTTTGACTATGAGGAAATAGTCAATTTCAAGCTTAGGGGGTGATGAAATGACTTTGTTTTGGTTTATTTTGTATCGTTCTTTAGTTTTCTTATTTTAAAGTAATAGGATCCATAATCTATCTATTGTAATGTGGAGCTTAGTTTATCATGATTGCATTTACCAATAAAAGTGATGTGTTTTGTACTCTTGCATTAAATTTAAAAAGGATCACATTTTTTTAAGCGTATGTGCAAAGTCTAAGACAACACCAACTGGACCAAGTGTTTGGTTAGTCATCTTGAGGACACTTGATATAATTAAAAATCTGAAGTTATCTAGGACTTGCGTAAGACGATGAGATTTGAGCCCTAACCAACCAAACAAATATTGAGATCTTATATTGAATTTTTAGAAATAAATTCTAAGGTTACCTTGTACATAGGTTGATAGGAGAGGGATATATCATAGTTAATAAATGCATGGCCTCTTAGTCATGTGTTTCCACCCACCTTCCATGATATTTCATTCACCAAGACAAGACAATCAATTACTCAAATATATTTTCTCTTGATTTCATTGCATAGCATAGTAGGAAGCATGATAGTTTGTTTCTATAAGAGTGCACAAGAAAAAATATATATATATATATATATATATATATATATGTGCATATTATTGTATGAAGTATAGAAATTGTAGTTGCATAACATATTCCATGTCGATTGCATTATTCTATGCCTTCAATTTTCCATTGTGTGTAACATGTATCTATGTAGCTTTCTCCACAAATAAAGAGTGAAATGATCTACATCCATATACCTCCCAATAAAAAAAGAAATATAAAATAAAATAAATGATGAAATAATGTCTGAGCAATAATCATAAATCATACTAAAATAGAGGGAAGAACAAAAAGACAAAAGAAATCATATAAAAAGTGAGAAAAGGATGCCTTGAACCAATCTGAATTTAAACTCAATCATGACAGAGGTGGTAAAGAAAGAGGTAGTTAAACCTCTATCAATAGGTATAATGTATGCTATCTCCATTCTAAATGGGTTAGTCCTATACAGGTTGTTCTTAAGAAAGGGGGAATCATGGTCACTACAAATTATTCTAGTGAATTAGTCTCAATAGGCTAGTTACCATGTGGCGTGTGTGCATTGACTATCGTCGTTTGAATGATGCTTCTTTAAAAGATCATTTCCTTCTTCCTTTTACAGATCATATCCTTCAGAGGCATGTCGGGCACTTACATTTTTGTTTTCTTGATGGGTATTTGGGGTACAATCAAATTTTTATTGAACCAAATGATCAAGAGAAGTCTAACTTCACTTGTCCATATGGAACTTCTCCATATCATCAGATGCCCTTTGGTTTTTGTAGTGCACTGACAATATTTCAAACATGCATGCTTGTAGTCTTTTCTGACATGGTGGAGCGTTGTCTTGAGATTTTTGTGGATGATTTTTCAGTGTAAGGAGAGTCTTTTGAGGAATACCTTTCCAGTCTGGATAAAGTTTACAAAGATGTGAGGACACTCATCTTGTTTTGAACTACGAGAAATGTCATATGATGGTGAGTGAAGGAATTGTTTTGGGACAAAAGGTGTCTAACAAAGGGATGGAAGTCGACCTGATAAAAATAGAGGTGATCTCTAAAACTACCTCCACCATCATTAGTGAAGGGAGGTAGTAGCTTTTTAGGACATGCATATTTTCTTGACGATTTATTAAATATTTTTCAAAACATGCCAAACTGCTTTCTGAATCGTTAGAGAAAGATGCGGATTTCAAATTTGATGATCGATGTCTCAAATCTTTTTAGGTTCAAGAGATAAATTGATTTCCACACCCGTGGTGGTGGCTCCTGAGCATAGTTAACCATTTGATTTGATGTGTAATGCATCTAATTTTGCAGTAGGGGTTGTTCTAAGGTAACATAAGGATTGGGAACTGTCGGTCACTGACTACGCGTCTAGAACACTTAATGATGCACAACTAAACTATACAACCATAGAAAAAGAACTTCTAGATGTAGTCTTTGCCTTTGATAAATTTAGACAATATTTAATAGGGGAAAAAGTGATAGTACAGACTAATCATGCAACTATTGAGTATCTTTTACAAAAGAACGATAGTAAATCAGGCCTATTAAGGTGGATTTTGCTATTGTAGGAGTTTGATATAGAAATCAAGGAGAATGCTGTAGAATAAAATGTTGTAACGGATCACTTGTCTGGGTTAGAGATGGAAGATGAATATGGGCTGGAGGTACCCATTGTTGAGGAGTTCCCATATGAGAAACTTTTTGCCATAAGCAACAAGGATCCCTGGTTTGCACACATAGTAAACTATTTGGCATGTGGAGAGATACTAGGGGATTGAAGATGCCAAGAAGAAAAGATTATGGGCTGGAGGTACCCATTGTTGAGGAGTTCCCAGATGAGAAACGTTTTGCCATAAGCAACAAGGATCCCTGGTTTGCACACATAGTAAACTATTTGGCATGTGGAGAGATACTAGGGGATTGAAGATGCCAAGAAGAAAAGATTCTTCCATTATTTGAGACTTTATGTATGGGATGACCTCATCTTTCTTAAAAAGTGTACGGATGACATTTTGAGTAAGTTACTACTAGAGTGTTAGTTTGAGAGCATACATGTTCATTGTCATTCCTTACCTATTGGGGGACACCACACTAATTCCATGATGACGTCTAAGGTATTAGAAAGTGGGTTTTACCATCCGTCTTTATTTAAAGATGCTTATAATTATTTGTAGTGGTGTGATGCATGTCAACGGGAAATTAATATATCTAGGAGGCAAGAAATGCCTCTTAATATCTTTTAGGAGGTAGAGGTCTTTGATGTATGGGGATTGATTTCATGGGAACTTTTGTGTCTTCAAATTCTAATTTGTATATCTTGCTTGTAGTGGACTATGTTTCTAAATGGGTGGAAACGATTCCAATCCGAACCAATGATGCATAGGTTGTGTGTAAGTTTGTGAAGGACCATATTTGCTGTAGGTTTGGGGTACCTATAATGATTATCAATGATGGGGGATCTCATTTCACAAATAAGAAGTTTGGTACTTTGTTGAGTAAGTATGGAGTGAGGCATAGAGTAGGGACCTCATACCATCCCAAACTCAAGGCCAACATGAGGTGTCTAATAGAGAAATTAAGATGATCCTAGAAAAAATGTCTTCACCAATAGGACTAATTGGAGCATGCAATTGAATGATGATCTATGAGCTTATATGATGGGTTTCAAAATACCAATAGTCATGATTTCCTATAATCTAGTATGTGGGTGGGCACGCCATTTTCCTGTGGAAATAGAGCACACATCCAAGTGGGATTTGAGGAAACTGAATTTTAATCTTTCTAATGTAGGTTTAGAAGCAGACACTAGAGCTGAACAAATTTGATGAGATTAGGCTAGATGCCTATGAGAGATCTAGAATATAAACAAATCGGACTAAGAAAATGAATAATCACCACATTCTCCATAGGGTGTTTCTACCAAGCCAATAGGTTTTACTATTTAATTCTAGGATGAAATTGCATCCTGATAAGTTCAGGTCCCAATGGAGTGGACCTTATGTGGTCATCAAGGCATTTTCTCAGGAGCATTGAAAATAAGTGATGGTGCTAAATCCTTTTTGACAAATGGATAGTGCCTAAAATATTACTATGTGGGAGAGATAGATCATGGATAGCAAGATTGAAGTTCATTGAGATTCCTCGAGCATAGATCATGGATAGCAAGATTTGAAGCTCATTGAGCTTAGCATCCAAGCATTCAAAGATCGTCAAAGCTAGTATGTAAAACAAGGGCACTTCTGGGAAGCAACCCATAGTTTAAGTTTTTTTTGTTATTTTTCATCTAAACTTGTTTTGAAGTAACCTTCATATTTGCATTTTGAATTGTTTTTATATGTAACAAAGGTACCTTGACGATTATTGTTTAGTGTGAAGGAAGAAACAAAGTTGGTACCACTGACAAATCATTCAATAAAATTGATGGATGTGTAAAAATCAACGAGGAAGATATCAAAATTTTAGTACCACTGACAGGTGGGTCGGTGGCACTGACTCCTTGAGAGACAAAGCAGAACAAAATTTTTGTAGAAAGTCGGTAGCACCAGAAACTTGTTTTGGTGGCATCGACATATTTAAGAGAAATCAATGATCCATGATCGATACATTGAGAGGATGTTAGATCGCACCGATGAACCACAAAAAAGACAACACAACTGGGTACCACCAAGACAATGATCGAGTAGCAAGCTCAATTCCGCTCAATACCATCAATTGCATGGTCGGTGGAACTGACACAAAGTCATAGTAACATGTGAGAATAAACTCGGTATCACATACATCTTGTCAGTGGCACTGACTCTTGAAGAACAAAATCCATGGGACTAGCATCAATGCGATCTAGTTCATTTTCATCATATAGTCAGTGGAACCGATCCAGACTGATGTTTCAAAACTCGGTACCATTGACTATTGTTGATACCACTGACACGAAGCAATCCATGGGTCAGTACACTGACAACTCCCAGCCATCATTATCAATGGATGACACTAAAAATCCCACAGATAGAGAGAAAAGTTGGTACCACCGACTCCATAGGTCAGAGGCATCGACTCAGCGCAATAGGGTGAATCCCTCTATATAAGGGGATGTAATTTGGGATATCCATCCACACCCAAAGCATTCCCTTGCACTCCAGAAGGAATATAGATTCCCAAAGTCTGTGAGTCTTCATCAAGATCTCTATTTCAATCTCATTTCTCTCTCTAGCATCAATGGTTTCAAGAAGACAAGTGTTGTCAGCAGGAGCATTTGAGCATATGGTACTGAAGACATCTATGATGGATTTTACAGACGAAGACCAAAGGAATCTTTTTTCTAGCATTATGAAGAGGGATATTACACCCACGTGGTATGGTGACCGCACCTTCCTCAATGACATTGGCTTCGCTGGATGAGAAGAAAAGCTAAAGGTATTTCACTACGGGAAAAATTGTTCAACTTTGTCCAGGAAGGATGCACATGAGTGGGAGTCCTCATAAGCTTACTATCAGTGTGGAGGAAAGTATTGCCAGCCTCCGAGTCGTGGTCCCTTCTAGACACAATTGTCTTTAAAAAAACCCTAATAATCCCCTCATGTTTCTACAAATTACTTTAAATTATAAAATATTATATTTAATTTGATAAATTTGGGGCTCTGATACCAAATGTACTCACTTTTTATCAACCCCAACTATGGGAGGCCAAAAGGATGAGAGCCATTACCTAAAATTTTCCCAAGTATCCAGATTTTAGTAAAATAACAACTAATAGAAAATAATTTCATTATTTCACAATTATTGTTTACAAAATGCTTACATGAACTTTCACCATGAGAATTACAACACATGAGAAGAAGTAACTAGCTAATCCTCCTTACTAGTTATCTTTAATGTCTTCAAATATATTTGTATTTCCATCACATATTGATGTCATCTTATCTAGCATGTACCTAAAATTTTGTGAAACCAAAAGCAGGGATCAAAATAGAAAGTTATACTGTGTACATGGGGTGCATGCAAAAGTGTGCAAGTAAGCTAACAACATATAATTCCATCAAATATTTGTAAATATAAACTGGCATTTTCTTGACATGATCTTTCTTTATGTGATACCCATACTGGAATTATAATTGAAGAATATAAATAAATAACAAACATTTTAATTGTTCAATCCTCGAGAAAACCTCAGAAAATGTTGACAAACTAATGTGGATCGTCTTAGGCTTAACCATGTACCTCGATGGTGAGTCGTGAATATTAACATGTAGTTCATTTAAATTCAAACAATCCAATCAACAAAGATGAATCTAGTCAGTCACAATCTATCTACACGTATATAAATCCTAAAGTGTAACCATCACATTAAACCCTACTTGGGTCCTAATCTAGGGTTTTAGGATTTTTATGATGAATAAGGGTATAAGCTTATTTCCATCGAATACTAACAATTAGGTGAAACCCTAATTACTAGATCCAACATATCTTTCTCAAAATGATCACTTAGATTCTGTCATGTTTATTAACAATATTGCAAGATATGATCTTTAACCCTAATTACACATATGTAGGGTTATTCACATTAGCAATTCTGATTGTCATCATGTATGTGATTATTTACTTAAAAACCTTGTTACTCAACATTACTATCATGATCAAATTACATTTAATAATATTATATATTATCACAAAATAGACATTTTCCATGTATTCAATATCCTAATACTTAGATCTAGGGTTTTAATACATTAATTACCTACTAACATGTATTCATGGTACTTTTGAAATATAAATAATAATTATACCTCAATTATATTTTCTTTGTGTTCCTCTTTTTTTCGGATAAATTTGATATGTTATTTCAGTATTTTTCGACCTACCAACTATTTTCAAGAATTGTTTCAAGTTATGAAAACCTGGACCAATCGCATAGTGACACTTCAACATATATAGTATTTGATTTACCTATTGGGCCCACTACAATTTGAACCAGCCAAGAGGAGGCGCTCATGTAGGAACGGGACTCTGTCCCCTCTCCCTTTCTCATGTATGCGCACATCAGCACTGCACTGGTTTCATAGATGGACACCATCAACCAGGTCTCACGCCGGCATTAATCCTCAACAAAAGTTTCAAGCCAGCCTCCTCTCTTTGGATCCCCTCCTGGAAGACATCCCAGGCTACCTCCAAGCTTTGGCTGCCCCTTGGAGATCCTCATAACCCCTCAACAGTTCGAGGATGATCTCTTGCTTTCGGCTTCAACCATTTCACCTAAACTAGATGTGCCTCCTCTAGTGACGTGAGGCAAAACCAAGAGGGATGATCCATCTTGGTTTGACTCCTCTTCTCTCTATCATGTGTTGTATCACTTGTTATAACTCCATCTTCCTCGTCCTATTTTTAGCAACAACCAGGCTTCCTAAACTCATGATCATGCATCATCACTGTTGTAACTCCCTATCAGTGATGGTCCATGGGTTCGTAACCCTGCCTCTAAGGCAAAGGAGAGACCCCCTTATATAGTTTGTAGGGTTGGGGGTTTGTGCTGTCTAGGGAGAAAGGAAAGAGAAGAAGGTCGATAACTTTCCATGGTTGGTTCCTTTGTGGGTGTATTGTAGATGGCAATCCAATATAGGGATCTGATCATTCACATTAACCAATGTGGTCCATTTTAACCTCATATCTTGGTATTCTTCTCATGGTAACACTAATAATTTCCCAAAAATGATTATTCCTTTCTAACCATGGAAGGACTAAGTCTTTTCTAAGAAGGGTAGTACTTGATTGGAAACCCAAAATGCATCACCGAGAGTGCATCGCTCGTTGAATCTAGGAAACTCTTTATGACTTGCAATTCTTTGATTATTCTCTATTTCCCTCTTGAATATATCTGTGAATCAAAATAGGAACTCATTAACCTCCTTTCCATCTATATTTAGTATGTGGGATTTATGGGATATCTTTCCCATACAAAACATGCTCTTTTTCGACATATATTTAATACAAAAACTTTTTCTACCAAAATCTAGAATTTTTTTCCATTATTATTTTCAGGTATACAAAGTTTAAAGAAGATTATGTTATTTAGTGTGTCAACGTTGTATTTGCCACTTATGTCTAGATAATAACTATTTTAATTATCTATAACACCATACACTTAATTTTCTCTGGGAAACTTGCATATTATCATATATTTCAGATGTCTAATAATTATCTAAGTCATTAATATTTATATATGCATGAAACTCACTCTTTTATAGAAAATTCCACTCACTTCCATATTTAAAATACCAATTGTCCATTACTTTTAGGAACCTCTTTATTATTGGATTTCCCACTCTTTCTTTATTAATGGATTATTGAAATAGGTAAACTACATGAGATCTATTATATATGGAGTATTTGAACTTTCCCACCATAATTTCCAAACAAGACACATAGGGAACCATCTTTGTAATGTGTCCTTCATATTACATTATTTGTAAGAAAATAGGTAATGTTATTAAACCTTCAACTTAGGATATTCATTCTCATATGTAAATTTTAAGCAAAACATGTATCTGCCCAATCTCTCTCCCTCATATTGAGATGTATAAGCACTTGACTGTAGCCCAAGTACAAAGTTCATCCCATTCCATGAGCAAAAGATGGTGTACACACATTATCCTAAAATTTCATATTTTAGGTTGAATCGTTCTCGACATGACTCTTAACCATACCTTTCAATTCCACATATTTCTTATATTTCATGGAGTCAATTGTCTTTCTCACTCTTGATTTTATGCACACTTCCATTTAAGATTTCATTATTACATGACTTCTTATATCTTTGATATTTACATCTCATGTCTTATGATCCTTAGCCACTACCATGAGGTCTCTAGGGGTATAGGTACTTTTTGGAGTGATATCATCCTTATGCATCTAAGGAGTACCTCTCAGATTCACCCATTGGCCACATGAACATCATGAAGGTGGAAAATCTCCTGAGACATGGGCCTTGGGAAAACATAGTTGTTACCTCTTTACAATATGGTATTGTGCATTCAGGAGACAATCAACTCCAAATCCCATTGGTCCCATGTACCTTTAGTACGTGTGGGTCAACACAAGAGTGGGAAAAAAGACCTATCGGAGAGGCAAAAACTTAGACCTCCATGTCAGGTTGTGGCTAGAGAGCCTAACTTCCTCCTATGAGCCAAGAGGGCACCATAGGTTAGAACCTTCCCTAGAATGGTAAGTTGACTGAATCAATTTAAATATTGAGGTAACCTTAAATGTCACGAATGATTATGGACATAAATATGAAAGCACGTACATTCGTTAAACCCAAATATACCATCTCTGAGTGACACAAGTGGTCAAGCCCCAAATTGGGAAGACCAGTACGACACAAAGCCACAGATAGGGAAGATGTCCCAAGTCCACTATGTAGATGTTTAAGATCAAGCCCCAGATAGGGAAGGTCACAACAAGGTCAAGCCCCAGGTAGGGAAGGCCAAAATAACACCTAGCCCCAGATAGGGAAGGTGGCTCCGGCCCAATGCTGGGACATAAAATAGATAATGTGTACTCAAGAGCGAGATGAAGAAAATCTAGGTTAAAGAATTACATGAGAGAATAATGTGCTTGAAAGTGGTTGAAGTTGTGACATATCAAAGAAGGGTAGATCCCTAAGGTCAAGTAGGAGTAGTAAAGGTACATGGGACCATTGGGATTAGGACTTCATTGTCCCTTAAATGCACAAGACCATCAAGTCAGGAGGTAACAACTATGTTTGCCCGAGGCCCATGTCTCAAGAGATTGGATACCTTCGTGATGTTCATGTGGTCAATGGGTGAATGTGAGAGGCACTCCCCAAATGCATAAGGATGAGATCGCACCAAAAAGTACATATACCCCTAGAGACCTCAAGGTAGTGGCTACGGCTCATAATACATGAGATATAAAGGATATAAGAAGTCATGTAATAATGAAGTCTTACATGGAAGTGTGCACAAAGTCAAGAGTAAGAAAGACTTTTGGCTTCATGAAATATAACAAAGACATGGAATTAAAAGGTATGGTTAAGAGTCATGTTGAGAATGATTCAACCTAAATATAAAATTGTAGTATAATGTGTGTACACCATCTCTATTCTTTGGATGGAATGAACTTTGCATTTGGTCTACAATAAAGTTCATATTTTGTGTCATTATGAGGGAGAAAGATTGGGTACACACATGTTATGCTTAAAATTGACATATGAGAATGCATATCCTAAGTTGAAGGTTTAATGACATGACCTAGGGTTTGAGGTGTCACCTCACCCTTATGTGAAAATAAATGTGTAATAAGTTGGAAACCTAGGTAAAAAGGTATTCATTAAATGAAAATGTAATCATCAAGAGATGATATCGTGTAAATACTAGGAAATGGATATACCACACCTCTAGAGAGTTCGTATGCCATTGAGAATACTCCCAACAAAGTGAGTCTCGCTGGAGTATACCATAGAGATTGGGAAATTATTGAGAAATTGTTTAATAAAATGTGTAAATGTGACTTGGTCTCCCATATGTTATGTAAAACAATGGCATTAATATGAAAAGTCTTAAGAAAACATAAGCAACCTATGAATAATGCATTTATAGATGTAACCTACTCAAACATTGTATCGACCTCTGGTGAGTTATAGATCATGGGTGAATAAAGTCAACACATGAGGGTAACCGATGATAGGGCTTACCAAGGAAAGCCTATCTATGAAAGTTCGCTACATGGACTAAAATCCTTTTAGAGGGTTCCCCCATAAAGAGGATCCCCTTAGGGAGGGTACACCATTGATAAAAGAGGGTAAGGGTGGAAAAGTTAAAATAAGAAATGCTTATTTAAGTGTCATAAAAAGATGATAATATGAAACCCTTAGTTCAACTGTTAGGGTCCTACTTGACCTTAGGATTGGCTGAGGGCTCTATCCCTCCCAAGGGTTTCTTTGAATTTCACAACTTTAACCATTTTCAAGCACATTATTCTCTCATCCAATTTTTTAACCCAAATTTCCTTCATCTCTCTCTTAAGTACACATTATCCATTTTATGTCCCAACATTGGGATTGGGTCACCTTCCCTATCTGGGGCTAGGTGCCATGTCGAACTTCCCTACCTGGGTCTTGACCTTTCAATGACCTTCCCTATCTGGTGTTTGATCTTTTTGTGACCTTCCCTATCTGGGGCCCTATCATAAACATCTACACAGTAGAATTGTGTCACCTTGCCTATCTGGGGCTTGGTGTCGTACTGGTCTTCTCAATCTGGGGCTTGAGCACTTGTGTCCCTCGGAGATGGCATACTTGGGTTCAGATAATGTATGTTATTTCATATTTATATCCTTAATGTTTCACAATTTAAGTTACATTTAATGTTACCTCACAAATTGATTCAGTCAACTTACCTTTCTAGGGAAGGTACTAACCTAGGGTGCCATTTAGGCTCATAGGAGGAAGTTAGGCTCTCTAGCAAAAACCTGACCTGGAGGTCTAACGTTTTGCCTCCCCCATAGGTCCTTTTTCCCACTCTTGGGTTGAGCCACCCGAGGTCAGGACACCAACCCTAACAATTGAACTAAGAGTTTCATATTATCATCTTTTTATGGAACCTAAATAAGCATTTATTCTTTTAACCATACCACCCTTATCCTCTTTTCTCAATGGTGTGCCCTCTCTAAGGGAGCCTCTTTATGAGGGAACCCTCTCTAAGGATTTTGGTCCCTATAGAGGACACTCATACATAGGCTTTCCTTGGTAATCTTGATCATCAGTTACCCCCATGTGCTTACTTTATTCACCCATGCTCTTCAACTCACCATAGGTTGATATCGAGTTTGATTAGGTTAAATATATAAATGTGTTATTCATAAGTTGCTTATGTTTTCTTAAAATTTTTCTTATTAATGCCTTTGTTTCACATACACATATGGGAGACGAAGTTCACCTAGCTCATTTATGAATTTTATATTATAACTTCTCAATACTTTCCCAGTCTCTATGATATACCTACTCACTAGGGTATCAATAATCACTCGTCGGGAGTATTCTCGATGTCATACCCACTCTCTAGAGGTGATTTCTATTCATACCCACTCATTGGGGATGCCCATGATATCATACTCACTTATCAGGAGTATTTCAATGGCATACCCACTCACTGGGGTAGCATACTCATTCTCTGGAGATAATCTCAATAACATACCCACTCCAGGGGGTAGTTTCAATTTCATACCCACTCGCTGGTGGTACATCCAATAACCTACCTACTCATAGGGGGTAGTCTCAATGGCTTACCTGCTCACTAGGGGTAGCATACCCACTCACTGGGGGTATTCTTTATTCTTCCATTCCTCTAGATATAATATTAAAGCAATGAGAAAGTTGTATTCATGTTTTCATTTTCATGTATAGCCATTGCTCATTAATGTTTCTCATGCATATTAAAAAAAAATTCATATGCATCATGCATAAATTTTTCCACCTTCATACATGGAAATCTATGTCATATAGACTTATTTACCTTTTTCATAATTCTTAAAACTCTTACCCTAATTAGGGTATATATGGGTAGGGTTTCAATTTTACCCATTCTACTCCCTTTTCCTAGGATTAGGGTTTTGGGTTCGGGTTAGGGACTATATTGCACCTTAGGGTTTTTATGTTTCTTGACCCAATAGGGTTTTTCCTGAACCAACCTCAGTTCCATCTAGGGTTACTCTCATAAGGAAAAACCCATCAAACATTTTTTTCTTTTCCTTATTGTTATTTCCACATTTCATGTACATTGTCATCTCCAAATTATATATACATAATTATTTCCACATTACATGTACATTATTATTTCCACATTATTCATACATTAATTAGTGGAGGATGCCTTAATAATACTTCTTCTCAAAAATCCTAACTTCAGATGAGGAGGGAAGTTTCTTTTAAGTTTTTTAATCAAGAGGATGAGAAGTCGATGAGAAAACCTAAAGATAGTTTACTTCAGACAAAATCGTCCAACTTTGGCCAGGACAAGATGTACATACCCATGAGTCCTTGTAAGCCGACGAGCGGTGCAAAAAAAATATATCCATCCTTAGGTTCGTGGTTCTTCTAGACACAATTGTCTTTAGAAAATGCCCTAATAATTCCCTCATGTTTCTACAGATTATTTGAAATTATAAACTACTATATATTATTTGAAAATTTTGGGGCTCTGATATCAAATGTAACAACCTCACTTTTTAGCAACCCCCGTTTAAGGGAATCCAAAAAGATGAGATGCATTACCTAAAATTTTCCCAAATATCCAGATTTTAATCAAATAACAAGTAATAGAAAATTATTTCATTGTTTCACAACTATTGTTTACAAAATGCTTACATGAATCTTTACCATGATAGCTACAACACATGAGAAGAAGTAACTAGACAATACTCCTTACTAGTTAACTTTAATATCTTTAAGTATATTCATATGTCCATCACATCTTGATGCCATCTTATCTAGCATGTACCTAAAACATCATAAAACTAAAAGCACATATCAGTATGACAAGTTATATTGTGTGTGACGGTGCATGTAAAAGTGTACAAATAAGCTAACAACATATAGTCCATCAAATATTTGCAAATATAAACTAGAATTTTCTTCACATAATCTTTTCTTATGTGATACTCACAGTGGCATCACAATTTAAGAATATAAATAAACAACCAACATTTTAATTATTCAATCCTCAAAAAATGTCAGCAAACTAATGTGGGAAGTCTTAGGCATAACCACGTACCTCGATGGTGAGCCATGAAGATTATCATGTAGAATATGCTTCGATTACATTCAAGAAATCCAATCAACAAAGATGAATCTAGTCAATCACATTCTATATTCACATATAAAAATCTTAAAGTGTCACCATCACATTAATCACGTTAAACCATACTCCGGTCCTAATCGAGGGTTTTAGGATTTGGATAATGAATAAGGGTATAATCCCTATTTCCATCACATGCTAACAATTAGGTGAAATCCTAATTACTAGATCCAACATATTTTTTATAGAATGATCATATAGATTCCATCATGTTTATTAACACTATTGCAAGATATGATCTTTATACCTAATTACACATATGTAGGGTTATTCACATTAGTTATAATAATTGTCATCATGTATGTGAATATTCACTTACAAACCTTGTTACTCAACATTACTATCATAATCAGATTAGATTCAACAATATTGGATATTATCACAAAATAGGCATTTTCCATGTATTCAATATCCTATAATACTCGGATCTTGGGTTTTTATACATTAATCACATACTAGCATGTATTCGTGGTACTTTTGAAATATAAAGCATAAATATATTTCTATTATATTTTCTTCATGTTCCTCTCATTTTTCTAATAATTTTGATATATAATTCTTGTACATTCTGACCTACCAACGATTTTGTAGAATTGTTTCAAGTTATGAAAATATGGGCCAATCACATAGCAACACGTTAGCGAGTATAGTATTTGATTTACCTACTTTCTCAGGCATGAGAATTCCTTATTGGGCTGGCTGCAATTTTGTCCCATCTGACAGGAGGCACTCCTATAAGAATGGGACGTTGTCCCCTCTCCCTTTCTCACATTCACGCACATCAGTGTTGTGTTGGTTCCGCAGACAGACACTATCGACTAGGTCTCATGCCGACGTTAATCCTCAGAAAAAGTGCCAAGCCAACCTCCTCCCTTCGGCTCCCTTCTAAGAAGATATCCCAGGATGCCTCTAAGCTTTGGTTGTGCCTTAGAGATCTTCATCACCCCTCAATAGTCAGAGCATGATCTCTTACTGTCAGCTTAAGCTATTGTAGCTAAACTTTGTGTTCCTCCTCTCACGAGGCGAGATAAAATGGGGAGGGGACGACCCATCTTGGTTTGACTCATCATCTCTCTCTCATGTGTTGTACCGCCCACTGTAACTCCATCTTCTTTGTCCAATTTTGAGCGACAACTAGGCTTCCCGAACTCATGATCATGTAGCGCTGCTGGTGTAACTCCCTATCAGTGACAGTCATTACTAGAGTCCTCCTGGACAAGATGCTAGTGAATGCTAGAAGGAATAGAATCTACACCAACCCTACGCCCTTCCCTCATCTTTCATGACACCCCGACCCAACTTGCAGGACAAGAACAACATCACCCTTGTGATGGGGTCTCTAACGAACACATAGTGAGGATAGTGACGTGAAGGGTCTACTTTCCTTCTCCTTGGTCCATGGGTTCGGAACCCTGCCTCTAAGGCAAAGGAAACACCCCCTTATATAGGTTCCAGGGTTGGTTGTTTGTGTTGTTTAGGGAGAAAGGAAAGACAGGAAAGTGGGCAACGTTCCAGGCTTGGTTAATTTGTGGGTGTATGGTAGATAACAATCTGGGATCAGATTATTCACATTAATCACTGTGATCCACTTTAACCTAGTATCTCAATATTCTCCTCATGGTAACACTAATGGTTTCCCAAAAAATGATTATTCCTTTCTTACCATGAACGACCAAGTCTTTTCTAAAATGGATAGTACTTGATTGGAAACCCAAAATCCATCGAGGAGAGTGCATCACTCGTTGGGTCTAGGAAACTCTTTATGATTTTCAATTCTATGACTATTCTCTATTTCCCTCTTGAATATATTCTTAAATCAAAATAGGAACTCATTAACCTCCTTTCCAAACTATTTTTAGTGTGCATGATTTATGGGATATCTTTCCCATAGAAAACATGCTCTTTTTAGACATCTATTTAAAGCAATTATCATTATCCTATGGAATATTCTTTTTCTCTCAATCTTTAGAATTTTCTTTTGTTTTTATTATTATTTTCAATATACAAAGGTTAAAATGAGGTAATGTTATTTAGTGCGTCAACATTGTGTTGCCACTTATGGCTAGATAATTACTCTTTTAATTATCTAAAATACCAAACACTTTGTTTTCTCTAGGAAACTTGTATATTATCTTATATTTCAGTTGTCCAATAATTACCTGATTCATTAATATTTATTTATGCATGAAACTCTCTCTTTTCTAGAAAATTCCACTCACTTCCATATTTAAAATACCAATTTTCCATTACTTTTAGGAACCTCTTTATTTTTGGATTTCCCACTCTTTCTTTATCCAATAATTATTAATGGATTATTGAAACCAGTAAACTACACGAGATCTATTCCATAGGGAGTATTTGTACTTTGACACCATAATTTCCAAACAAGACTCATAGGGAACCATATTTCTAATGTGTCCTTCATATTACATTATTTGCAAACAAATATATTAAAATATGAGAAAATCGGGTTATAACACTCTCTCTAAAATTTCATATCTCAAAAAAGAATGAAGGATTACAACAGATTTTAGGGTGTTTGATTAATGATTTAGATCAAATGAAGTGCTTGTAACAATTATAAATAAGACCTTTGTATTTTTTTAGAGTTTTTTGTCAACTGAGTTGTTCCTATCTATGAAACTCGACTGATGAAGGGGTTATGTTGTAGTCAGATATGCTCAAAAATTGTGAAAATTTAACAATTACCTAAAATGAAGTTTCCTAAATATAGTTAGAGGACCACTCCAAAATAATAAACCAATAAATAGATATAATCAATATCGCACTGCTGTATTTCATCTTGAATGGATTTTCGGCTGACCAAAGGAGACCCAAACAACTTTAAAAAATTGAAATTTAAAAAAAACACTTACATTTGAGTTATCTAAAGTATATTTAAACTTTTAAGAAATCAGAGTTATAGATAAAATACTAAAAATTATCTATTATAATATCATATTTACCACATTGTATTCATACACTATCAAAATCCTAATGATATCCAACTAGGTTATTCGCTACCAAACCCTAATTATTTAAAAAAATTGATTATTTATAATAAGAGAATGGTTAGATTTTCTTATTAATTTTAGAACACAATAATTAAACTATTGTAATAATAAATTTTAAATAGTGATCAATGCAATTAAGTATGCATCCAAGTAAACTCTAATCAAATGACTAAGATGAAGTCAGGTCATTACATTAACATTTGTGTTATACTAGAATGTATTTGTATAGTACCAAAAAGATGGAGGAGGTTGAAAAAAGAGAAAAAAAATGTACACAAGATAGATGATATATGTAAACATCAATATAGTACTAGAAAAGATGAAGGAAATAAAAAAGAGGATAGAAGTAAACAAGAGAGAAGAAATAAGTATACATTGACACTTACCAAAAGATATTGGTACAATATAAAAAAGAGCATGGACGTTAAAAAAGAGTAGAGAAGTGGACATAAAAGATGAGGAGAAGTAGACGTTTGTACAATACTAACATAGGAGAGAAGTAAGTAAATTGGTACAATATCAAATGAGGAGAGAAGTGAACATTGGTCCAGTACTAAAGTATATTGGCATAGTATTAGAAAAAAAAAGAGAAAGGAGGTAGAAAAAGATAGGAAAGAAATCGACACAAGGGATGAGAAAGGACTAATATTTGGTGACGCTCACGCCCGTGCGTGAGAGGTTTCACGCGCGCCCCCAAACCATCCACAGCCAGCAGGAAACAGCCACCACGTGGCGGATTATCATTGGGTCGATTTTTTGCAATTCTGTAATATGTCAATAAATTTGTTTCGCTTATAACTTTTGAACCGTAATGAATTTTTTAACGAAACAAAAACCGTTGGTTTCGCTACGAAAAATGCAATCTAACAAACCTAATATTGACATATTTTTGAGATAAAAAAATAAAAAAATGATATATATGTAGGTAATTGACAACCAACTACGGTGCTCATAACCATAAATGATTATTAATACCAAAAAATGGTAAATTGACGTCTAAATGACTACATCTAACAAGCCCAATATTGACATATTTTTGAGAAAAATATATAAAAATAATAAATATATGTTAATTAACAACCAATTATGGTGCCCATAAATAGTTATTGACACCAAAAAATGATTAGTCAATGCACAAAATAGTTCGTTGACACCTAGAAGTATAAAGATGACACCCAAATAAGGTTATTGACGCCCAAAATAGTTCATTGACACCCAAAAGTTAAAAATGACGCCTAAATAATGTAATTGACGCCCAACATGTCCATAAATGACTAGTGACACCCATAAATGGTCAATGACACCCAAATATAGTTAATTGACGCCTAAAATGGTTCACTGACACCTAAAATAATAATGACGCCCACAAATGGCTAATGACACCTATAAATGGCTAATGACACCCAAATATGGTTATTTGACGCCTAAAATGGTTCACTTACACCTAAAATTATAACGACACCCACAAATAACTAATGACACCCATAAATGGCTAATGACATCACACCTAAAATAGTTCAATGACACCTAAAATTATAACGACACCCATAAATGTCTAATGACACCCAAATATGACGCCCAAAATGGTTCATTGATACCCAGAAGTTTAAAATGACACCCAAATAAGGTATTGACACCCAAAACAACATAACGACACCCAAATAATCTGTTTGACACCTAAGACCACTTAATGGCACCCAAAATGGTTCATTGACACCCAACAATGTAAATATGACGCCCAAATAAGATAATTGACGTCCAAAATGGCTCATTGACACCCAAAAGTTTAAAATGACACCCAAATAAGGTATTGACACTCAAAACAACATAACAACACCCAAACAGTCTGTTTGACACCTAAGACCACTTAATGACACCTAAAATGGTCCATTGACACCTAGAATTATAACGACGCCAATAAATGGCTAATGACACCTATAAATTACTATTGACACCCAAAGACGGTTAATTGACGCCCAAAAGTGGTTCATTGGCATCCTAAGTAATCTATTTAATATAATTTTGATATTTTTTTGTTAAAAATATATCAATATTAGTCTTGTTGGAATGCATTTTTCATAACGAATCCAATGGTTTTTGTTTCGTTAAAAAATTCATCACGGTTCAATAGTTATAAGCAAAACAAATTTATTTGCATATTGGACAACCTCTACCAACTTATCCAATTAGAATTCGCCACGTCAGCACCCCCAATCAGCCTTTTTCCCCCAAAAAACCACCCCTGCCCGCGCGTCAGGTGCGCGTGCACCCTCCTGCGCGTGACAGAACTATTTCCCGATGAGAAAGGACTAATATTTGGTGACGCTCACGCCAGCGCGTGAGAGGTTTCAATGTACTTACAAAAAAATATCAAGCGCATTTTCCTGCATTTTCCTCCATCACGCGTTCCGTGCATTTCTTCGCGACTGACAATTCAAACAATAGCTGCCAGCCATCTGGCCCCTTCTTATCCAGCTGCCACTAAACCTAAATTATCTAATTACAGATTTTTTTAAATGCAGCATTATCCTTTACATGGACTACGGAGATGCATGATTGACCACAGAAGCTTGCCCCCAAGCTCTAACCATCAAGCAGCAGAGGTATGCTCCTCCTTAATATTGACCATTTGGCTTTTTATGATGTGAATGTTTGCAGCACCCATCAATAAAACGTCAAAGTTGAGCCGTAAAAGTAATCTTGTAGTTGTAGCTATATAAACAGCAGCACAGCCACAACCTTATATTCGTAAATGGTTTGCTGACCTCCTCAGCTCCTCGGTCGTCTATGCAATAATGGAGTTGTCGCCGTTAAACAGCGGCTCAGCCTCTGCCCCCCTCATCCTAGCGGTTCTAGTGGTGGTGATTTCCTACGCGTTTGTTGTCAACTACGGCCGCCGCCGCTACTCTAGGCCTCTTCCGCCGGGTCCGTTGGGCGTCCCGATCTTGGGTAACCTTCCTTTCCTAGAACCTGAGCTCCACTCCCACTTCGCCCGTCTGGCCGCCGTGCATGGCCCCGTCTTCCGCCTGCACTTTGGCTCCAAACTGGGAGTGGTGGTCTCTTCAGCAGCGGCGGCACGGGAGATACTGCGGGACCAGGATGCGGTTTTCGCGAACCACGACGTGATCGTGGCTGGCTCTGCGGTCTCATACGGCGGCTACGACATAATCTGGAGTCCCAACGGGCCAACATGGCGGATGCTGCGGAAGGTATGCGTACGGGATCTACTCGCCGCGAAGACGCTCGAGGCTAATTATGGGCTTCGTCAACGGGAGATCGGTGCGATGGCGAGGCGCGTGGCGGCGCAGGCCAGAAAAGGAGAAGCAATCGACATCGGGAAAGAGATGTTTGTAACGGCGATGAACGTCATGACCAGCATGCTATGGGGCGGTCACAGCGGCGGCGCAGTAAATCTTGGGGAAGAGTTCAAGGACGTGATCAACGGCATCGCAGATACAGTAAGCCAGCCCAACTTGTCAGATTTCTACCCTTTTCTGAAGAGGTTTGACTTACAGGGGATTGAGAAGAAGTCGATGGCGTTGAGGGATAGGGTTGACGCCGTATTCGAGCGAGTCCTGGCTGCCAAAGAGAAAAACCCCACAAACGGTGCCGATGGTGGAAGTGATTTCTTGGACGTGATGTTGCGACTGGAGCGTGAGGGCGGAGACGGAAAGGCTCCCTTCACTCGGATGAACACTAAGGGCGTGTTAGTGGTATGCGAGTATATACGGATTTACGAGTTCATCGTGATTTGTGTCGAGGTTTTAAGAATTGTTCTCTACTATGATTTGGGTATAGTTTAAGAAGTGTTCTCTATCGATCTTCTTTCTTCTGCCTCACCATGCAGAACATGATTGGCGCCGGCACCGATACGACGTCCAACGTCATAGAGTTCGTGATGGCGGAGATGATGAACCAGCCAGAGACTATCCGCAAGGTCCAGGAAGAAATGGATGAAGCCGTCGGCCTCGAGCGCATGATTGAGGAGTCTGAAGCGCTCAAGCTCCATTACCTCCCGGCGGCCATCAAGGAAGGACTTCGGCTACACCCGGTCGTGCCCTTATTGATCCCGCACAGTCCAAGTGAGGACTGTGTTGTTGGCGACTATACCATTCCCAATAGCTCTCGCGTAATGATCAATGCCTGGGCCATCCACCGCGATCCAGAAACATGGGAGGACCCACTATCGTTCAAGCCGGAGCGGTTCCTGGACGATGGTGGCTCTGCTTCTGTCCGGTGGGACTTCAGCGGCAACGACCTGAGGTACATCCCATTCGGGTCTGGGAGGCGTATCTGTGCTGGGTCGGTCATGGCTGAGAGAACAATGGTGCACACACTCGCAATACTACTCCACAGCTTCGACTGGCAGCTACCGGATGGTGAGGTTGGCGTCGACCTCCAGGAGAAGTTTGGGATCATTCTCAGGAAGAAGAAGCCCCTCGTGCTTGTCCCCAAGGCGCGCCTGACCTACCCTGCTCTGTATACAGAGTGAGGTGGATTCAGTGAAGTGAACTTATAGCCATTATCTACCTACTGAGATAGATAGATAAACCATCATCTTAATTTCTCATTATTTCAAACTTCCTTACGACCCCGTATATCTAGACCGTAATATGTTTGTGAACGAATCTCATTTGTTTCTACTTGATACCCTTGTTATCGCTTATGATGGTTATCGTGTTTAATTATCTGAGGAGTTGCCTAGAAATTAACTATAATTTGGGGGACTATATGAAATTTAGGTAACTTTGATATCAAAATTGTACTCCTCTATGTGCCTTATGGAAATTGAAATAACAATATTTTATTATTGAAAAACGTCACTTATATTTACATGCATAAATTTCCATTGTACAACTCGGATTTATCATTATTTATTTCACTACATTGAGTTGTCATTTCAACTCAAAATATAAGAGTACATATGTTCCTAGTGAATCATGATTATGTATGAGAGGAGAAATGTAAGTATCAAAACAACATCTATTTTCTCAACAATTTTTTATTAATAGGGTCACCATATGAGATGGCAAGTCTTGTATAAAAATAGAGCAACATATCATATTGATAAAATCAATTCATATGCCTCTTTTGGTTTTATATTTTTTTAATAAAAGGATTTCATTTCCTTATTTCAAATAAAAGCGCAAACATGACATATTTTCTTTCCCATTTCACTCTTAGAGGTGAAACAATGTTACACCTCTTTATCACTAGAAATATATGATGAGATGGAAGATTTCTTGTTGCATATACTCCCAGGATGAGGAGGTCCAATGGAGATGGTGTGGGGCATGTAGCTCAAAAGATAGGTTAACCTGTGTCAAAGCTACAATTTCAAGGTGTGTAAATTCCTCCTCACCCACAACTAGTCTAAAGGGAAGGAGTTTTGCCTTTTCATTAGAAGTACATGTAATAATATCATCTTTGTGAATATAAAGGTGTTTCTGTTTTGTCCATAATGAGTAAACTATGAATGAGACTATAATTATGTAAAATAGTACACCTAGAATGAACCCACCTACTGATATCACATAGCGTACAAGAAGATATCCAACCATCTTATGTATAACATTAACTACATACACGAAATGGAAGAAATCCTACATAGAACAAACTATGGATGTGAAGTAAAAATATTTTCAAGCATATCAATGAATGTTGACTCCTCTTATGATAGGAAATGGAATAATCTTATCTACCTTTCAATTTCTCCCAAGAAACTAGACAAATAGAATATAGGAAGTTATTTTCCATAAGGTACACTAGCTCCTTTCAGTAGGAGTAAATATTCCATGCTACAACTGCAACTTTAAAACAATAAGTCTCATGAAAAACACAAGGTGAGTTACTCAACACATTTCCAAATTATGTGCCTCAATTCATACTTATTCAACAAAGCTCCAAATTTTCTATTTGTGAAGTGAGATTCCCCATCACTAATAATAACTTTTGGCACCCCAAATCTGTAGAAAATGTAGTTTTTCACAAATTTGCAAACAACATGTGCTTCATTAGTACAGGTGGGAATAGCTTCCACCCACTTAAATACATAATCCGTTGTAAGCAGAATATACAAGTTAGAATTAGGAGACACAAAGGGAACCATAAAATCAATCCCACATAAGTAAAAATCTCTATCCCTGAAAGGTATTTAAGGGTGTTTCATGTCTCCTGGGTATATTTCCTTCTTGCTGACATGCCTCAAACTTTTGTACATAATTATTAGCATTTTTAAATAAACATGGCTAGTAAAAACCACTTTATATCACCTTATCCGCCATCCTTGAGCTAGTATGGTGTCCCCTAGTAAGTAATAAGTGACAATCCGCCAATATGCTCTCAAACTCACATTCAGGCACACACTTCCTCAGAATGCCATCCCTACATTGCTTGAGCAAAATTGGATCATCCCACACATACAAACTCAAGGAATGGAAACAATTCTTCTTCTTCGGATACCCCTAATCCTCTAGTATCTTGCCACACGCCAATTAATTCACTATGTGTGCAAACCAGGGGTTTTTGTCCTACATAATAAACAATTGTTCATCAGGGAATTCTTCAACAATAGGTATCTCTAAATATTTCTCATCCACTCTTTCCAGCTTAGACAAATGATCAACTACCAAATTTTCTTCCCTGGCCTTATCCTTGATTTCTATATCAAATCTTTATAGTAAAAAAATCCACCTTATCAATCTAGGTTTGGCATCTTTCTTCTGTAGAAGATACTTTATAGCCGCGTGGTCAGTCTAAACTATCACCTTGGCCCCTATTAAGTATAGATGAAATTTTTCAAAAGCAAACACCATAGCTAAAAGCTCATTTTTAGTGGTAGTGTAATTGAGTTGGGCATTTTTAAGAGTTTTTGACACATAACATATGACAGAAAGGGATTTATCTTTGTGTTGATAAAAAATGACCCCGACCACACAATCTGATGCATCACACGTTAATTCAAAAGGTCGGCTCCAATCTCGAGTCTGTACCATAGGTGCAAAGACCAATTTCTCGTTGAACTCAATATCTTCCTCTCGCAGTTCAGAAAGCAGTTTGGCGATCTTCCAAAAATCTTTTATAAATCATTGATAAAAATCAGAATGTCCCAAGAAACTCCTAACACCTTCCAACATTGATGGTGGAAGCAGCTTAGAGATCACCTCTATCTTGACTGGATCGACTTCCATTCCTTTATTAGACACCTTGTGTCCCAAAACAATCCCTACACTCACCATCATGTGGCATCTTTCAAAATTGAAGATGAGATGAGTGTCCTCACACCTTTGTAAAACCTTACCAAGACTGCAAAGGGAGTCCTTAAATGATTCTAAATACACCAGAAAGTCATCCATAAAAACCTAAAGACATCTCTCTACAAAGTCCAAGCAAATATTGAGGATACATCTATGAAATGTAGCTAGTGCATTAAAAAGGTCAAAAGGCATCTGAAGGTAAGAAAAAGTGCCATAAGGACAAGTGAAGATGGACTTCTCTGGGTCCTTTGGTTCAAAAGAAATTTAATTGTACCTCGAAAACCCATCTATAAAACAAAAATGAGAGTGATTAGCAAGCCTCTCAAGAATTTGGTCAATCAAAGGGAGTGGAAAATGATCTTTTAGCATGGAAACATTCAGTCTGTGATAATTGATGCACACATGCCAACCAGTCGGTAGCCTAGTCAAAATTAACTCACTTGTTAATTTCGTGGTGACAATGATCCTCCCTTTCTTAAGAACAACATGGGTTGGGATAACCTAGTAAGAATCATAAACATCATAAATTATACCTATTGATAGAAGATTCACTACCTATTTCTTTACTGCCTCAGTAATGATGGGATTGGGATGCCGCTGAGGTTGTGCGAATGTCTTGGCTCCTTCCTTGATTCTAATTTTGTGCTCGCAAAGCTAAAAGATATCACCTTTATGTCTAAAACAAATCATTTGAATGCTACTCGATGGTTCTTTAGCACAACAAGAAACATATCCTCTTGTGTGCTCAGTGAGAATGAAATGATGACAGGGAGTTTCTTATCTATGTCTAAGAAAATGTACTTCAAATGTGGAGGAAGGGGCATCAGCTCAAGCTTAGGTGTAAGGACCCTGACCTGAGTTGTGGGGTAACCTTGATTACTTTGACTTAACCATGTACCTATAACCTTGCTCTAATATTTTGAGATGTGATTAGGACTTGTGCAGAGCTTAAGTTTCTAGTTTGAGCTTGTTTGGATGATGTTTGTGCTTTTTGTGCTAGTTTTGGTGCAAATTTCAATTTACCCAGTATAGGGGGTTGATGTGCAATTTTCCACCTCTAGAGTGTTCCTTATCTCTCATGGATTCATGATAGAGAGAAAGTGGTGCTTTGGCGTGCTTTGTTTGACCATTGGTTGAGTGGTGTCACCCTTAGCGGTGATTAGGATTTTCTAGGGTTGATGTACTTTGACTTTGTGACATTTGTTGGTTTGTCTCAACCTAGGTCGGGACCTATAGCTTCTTGAGGGGGTGTCATTGTTGAGACACTTCCCCTTGGTGTGGTGGTTGCAACAAAGGTTGTCTTGGGTCGGGAGAAAGGCTTGGAGAGGTGTGTTTTGACCTGGGTTGCTTGTGGTGGTCTTGGTGTCGCGACCTCGTGGTGTTGTTAGGGTGTGTCGCGGCCATGTATCCCTTGGTGTGTCGCGGTCACAACATAGAGGGTGGAGTTGTTTGGCTGGATGAGAATCTACCTAGAGTGTATCACCATGTCTTGCATGTGGTTGCATGTTGGTCCTTTTAGTGGACAAGTGTCTCTTTGGATCCCTATCTTGTTTAAACCTCGTTCTTTGTCTTACCTCCCTCCTCCTTTGCTATATGAACCCTCTTCTCTCCATGCAAGTGATTCTTTTCGGTCACCTTCTTCCTCCCTTCTCTTGATCTCATCTTTGGATCTTATTGGAGCAAGAAGGAGTGTTCTTGGTGCCTTGGGGGTGGTTCATCCCTTGCATGTGGTGCTTGTAGTGATCCTTGGTCATCTCCAATCTTGGTGAGTGTTTATCATCTTTATTTGATGTTTTCTTTAGATCTTCTACCCCATCTTCTTCCACTTTCTCAACCTTAGACTGTGTTTTGACGTGGTGGTCTTTTTTGAGAGTAAGCTCCTCATCACAGGGGTAATAGCCATGTTTTAACACCCAAGTGAGACGGAGTTTGTTCTCTCTTTTTAACACCCAAGTGATATGGAGTTTCTTCTCTCTTTTTTCCCTTCTTTCTTTTGGTTCGATTTTGAGGTTTTGCTCTCTTTCTGGAGCTACCCTTTTGAACTTGGTGTTTCCCCTTTTCTTGAGGTACTCTTGAGGTCAAGTGTGGAGCTTTTCCAACCCATGGATCATGTGCTTGGAGCTTTGGTGGTGATCTTCTTAAAGTGGGTTATATAACACTAAATCTACTCTATTATTGCACTTCTTTATAATTTTTGTTAATATCTTCTTCCTCTAAGTTTCCTTCTCACCATGATTGTGCTTAGTGGTAATCTCTAGAGCTTGTTTGATGGTGATCCCTTTCTTGGTTTGAAAATAATTTGAAACCCTAACCTTTTGTACCCGTTTTGGTAGATGATGTGTTGTCAAGGTTCTTCCCCATATTCTATTCTTTACCTTGCCCTCATGCATGGTGTTCGTAAACCTAGAGTTTAGAGGGATGTTAGGTTTGGTTTTAATTATCTTGAGATTAGTTTTATCTTCCTTGGCTAAGGTTCTTCCTTGGTAGTTTCTTGACCCGTGACTTAGGGTTTTGGTGATCGGTTTTATGTGACTTTTTCTTCATGGCAACCATGGTTTCACCTTCTATTTCATCTCTATTTTGGCAACCCACATGGTGCATCTTGGGAGGTCGTGATACTCCCCTGATGATGGTCGCAACCCTAGTAGATTTTGGGTTGAGGTGCTCCTTTGAGGTTGAGTTTGATCTAGTGATGTTAGGTTGAGAACCTTGGTGGATGGTGACCTAGTTACCCTTGGTGTTGGGGCATTGTTCCTATTTTTCTTGAGTTGAGACTCACCCTAGAGAGTTGGTTTGAGACCATGGTGTTCTTGGGTTGTGACATGAGTGGAGGTGGATCGTCTTGGGTCGTGACATAGGTTGGGATCGAGACACCTCTTGTCGAGGTGCTTTGGTGAATTCCTAACCCTAAGTGTCGCGGGTGTGACATGGTCTAGATCTTGAAGGTAGAGACATGTGATAATATGGTTGAGGCATATGAGGATTGCCATCGTGACATGGACCATAGTAGGCAGTCGTGACCTATGTGGTTATGTGGTCAACATAGGGTGATTGTAGGCGGATGAGAAACACATGTAAACACCGAATGATAACCATATATCTATGATACATAAGCCACACACAATACTATTTAGAATGTTATCTATTCAACTCTAATGATGCTTCCTAATCCTTATACACTCAAAGATGGTGGAGGTTGATGGTTCTAGGGTTAATGGTTGAACCTAGTCTTGTAAACCCTAATCAGTTAATAGGAAAATTGTGACCCTAATAATAATGGACAATGATCTCGCTTGTTTTTCCATTTTAGAATGGTTATGATGCTATGCGGTTACATCTCCTATTTATAAATTTCTAACCATGCAGGTGTTATGAGTTTGATAATCATAGCTAGTGTATGATATGGTGATGAGTTATGATATAAGTTGAATGAGCCTTGAGAGGCATGTTGTGGCACTTGTGATACATGAATGATGTGAATGGTCCTATGACTTGGTAGAGACTTGTGGCACAATATGACATGAGTTGAGGGATTGATATCCTATAGCATGTGAATATGGTATTGATGATATAATAAAGGTCAAAAATACAAGCATCGTCTCGTGATAGTGTGACAAGTTCACACCCTATATGTTTTTATCTGCTGAAAGAGTATTATGCCCTTCTCTTTGTAGATTTTGTTATGATTTTATATGTTGTAACTTGATTGATGCTAAAAGACACATAACCAAGTTAACTAATCAAGTGGAACCTAATCATGTAGTTTTTACCATATGCTATAGATCCATTCAGTGTTAGCAGTTGTTGAATAGTGAAATGAGTTTAATTTGGAGCACATGTTTTTGTATATGTGGGGGTGAGGAAAAATATCCCCTTACATCTGGGATATATGAGACAACCATGCTTGAGCTAGTCTCCTAGTGCTATGTTATATAGGATTGGATGGGGGTCATACCCTAATAGGAGTGCAGCTGTGAGTCGTAACTCAGTGACATGTGATACATGATTGGCTGCGGGCCATACACTAGTAGAAGTGTGACTGCAGGTTGTAGCTCAGTTCCACTAGTATTGTGACTTGTACCAAGGTGGGCTAGACTTATACATCTGGACTATATGTTTCTAGTAGCAGTTCGACTGGTGATGTCACTACAGGATCACTCGTACTGATTGAGGGGGTGAGGTCGTGGAGTATAGCTCTTCCATATACCTTGTATGGCACCGATTTCGACTTAGAAGTGGTCAGTTGGATTTGGGTGGTACAACTCAAATCCTCGAGGTATAATAAAACACATAATCAGTCATGTAGCATACTTGTATAATATAAAATATAGAAATATTGGATGAGGCCTTGCTTGCTTTTGTACAATATTGTTGGTAGTGAATTTACATGTTCTTCATATTCCTTTTAATGATGATAAGATGTTTAATAATCTAGTTGCAATTTCTTATTCTATTAGTGATGATTACCTACTTATCATAGTTGTAGTCGTACTACTATTCCTTAATCCTCTTACATGTGCTAATAATAGTGTTGGTGGAGAGATATATCTCCCGCTGAGATTTGAAATCTCACCCTATGGGTTTCCCACATCTTTTTAGGTGGACGTGCATGAGGAGGTAGAGATTGTGTAGTAGAGGTTGAGCAGCAGCAAGAAGGACAGTAGATGACAAGGTTGGAAATGTTTTGATAGTACTTTTGTTGTTAGAGTCCTAGAGTCGTCCCTATACACTCAGGTCTTTGGGATAGTTTTTGGTTGTGTTTTGTGGATGTTCTTTAGATACATGTTTTGGCTTGTGTGTTCTTTTTATGTCAAGCATAGTGGATATGTATATATATGTTTGGGACAAGTTTTCTTGTTACAGGTGATGACATACCTTGTGACATGAAAGTACTCATATGTAAAGGTTTTTTTTGTTCGTGATCTTAATGAAAGTGGTTTTAATTTCCAATGTTAATAGATAATCTATTTGTTAAGTTTTGTTTTTCGCAGTTAGTTTGGAGTTATCTTATGGTTTGTGGTGTGGGGTGTCAGAGTTTGTTTGGTATCAGAGGTTTAGGTTCGCTAATCTACAGGGACCTAGGATTAGGGTTTGTGTCTGTTCTTGTGTTCTCCAACCTATCTTATGGTAATTTTTGCTTATGCAAAAGAAATAGAAAAGCCTAAAGATGTCTGGAGAACATGAAGAACACACTGCTAAGAGCAGTGTCGGTGCACCAGGAGGAGGTGAAAGGAACCATGAACAAGACGATCGGGTGCCTAAGGGCCCCCAGTTTGACCAAGTCATGAATGAAAACCATGTGTTTCAGTCTCTTTTTGGGCATTTTATGGCTACAATAACGCATACGGTGGAAAAGATGCCCGCACCTCAGCCTAAGACACTGGTTCCCAATGTGCAATCTTCGGGTACTAGGAAGACCTTTGAGTGGCTTTGCCGTGATGGGGTGTTGTAGTATGTTGGGATAGCTGATCTGAAAAATGTTGATATGTGGCTTACTGAGCTAGAGAAAGCTTTCAAGATCCTTAGCTTCCCAGAGGTGGATAAGGTTAAGCATGTGGTTTACCTTCTGAAAGGGAGTGCTAGCCATTGGTGGTCGATAGAAGAAGAGAAGAGGCCTGGAGTGGTTGTAGGTTGGGAGGAGTTCCAACATGAATTTGTCAGTTGATACTTTCCACAGACCTACCTAGATGAGAAGATCAGTCAGTTTGAGCGGATCCGACCTGGACCCATGATGGTCAATGAGTATGAGGGTAAGTTTATGGGGCTTCTTCAGTTCTGTCCTCACATGGCTTCTACAGATGATGAGAGGATTCACCATTTTGAGAAGGGGTTGAACGATGAGTTGTCTACCTCAACAACTTCCTTGGAGAATTGAGAAAGGTTTGCCATGTTTATGGAGTATGTTTATAGGATAGAGTGATATATAAAACATGATCGGTTAAAAAGCTCCAGGACAAGGACTGCATAGTCCCAAGGATAGTCATTAGGAGGCTTTAAAATGTCAAGATTTTCTGCACCGCCAACACCATAGAGGTACAATGCTCCGATGCAATGGCCACTGAGAAGAGGCAGAGGTCGTAGTCTTCCACTTGCTAGAGCTCACAGCACTGCATCAGTGTCAGTGGCAGGTTCGTCTAGGCCATAGTTTGAGACCCGAGTTTGCTACAAGTGTGGGCAGACAAGACATCTTGGTATTATAAAGCAACACAGATCCTACCTCTTTTATGGAAGTTTACTTTATATTAGTACACTAACCTCCTCCTTCAATACCACTACATTAGAATTAGATATCCTCCTTTTCTTATTGATCACGTACTTCAAAAGATTTCCATATGACATAATTTTTTCTTTTTCATCTACACGATGTATGTTGACATGAAGTTTTCTAATGTGTCTAAAAATTTCTTGAAGTGATAGCCAACCTTCTTTTCCTTCAAATTGTTGGGGAATGGTACTAGAGTCACCATCTTTCTCTGCAAAGATGGAACATAAGACTCATTCCTAACTTCATTTTTTTCATCAGATTCCTCTGTTGGTTCCTTATCTCGTGGTATGGTGTCTTGCTCAAGAGGATTACTAGGTGTTGTATCACCAAACTTGTCATTATTATCTGAAGTTGTCTTCTATTCTTTCAACTACAATTTTCCACTGTGGAGTAATCATGCCTTCACCCATTTATTGGTGAATGGGATATCTATATTTCCTGGAAATCCTTACTAACCTAGCTTCTTCAAGGTTGCTACTTTTGATTCTAGCTGAGAAATCTGGTTTTCTATAATCTTAACCTATGCCACTTGGTTATACTACTCCCTTTATGTCCGGCCTAGTAGTGTCTCATTTGGGCTGACCAACTTGTGCAACATGTCTTCTATGTGGTTGATCTTGGTAGGACCCCTGTCCTACCAATATTGTTGTTGTGCATTGCCATATTGTGGCTTAGACTGTTGTGTTTGAGATGGGGCCTACTGAAAATTGTTTGGAACTTTCCATAAGAATTTAGGATCCTTCCTCCATGCATATTCATTTCTGCCCCTATAGTTCTGCTACCTCACGTATGTACATTTTTTTTCTTCACCTCCATATGAGGTTCCTACATTTTGATGTAGTTTCCATGCAAGGATGTCTATCTTCTCTTTCAACATTGTTATCTCTCTGAACTCTCTAGAACTTTTAACTATTACTAGGAGTTCTCTCTCTTCTCCCCATGACTAATTTTTGTCCATGTTCTTTAGGATTTCATGACACCTGCATGCCTTGTTGTTGAGAAAATAGCTTACCCCTACATTGATAAGGGGGGTTCTTTCTCCCTTATGCGGCTCGTAGTAGAATGTCTTTGCTTGTCCATAGAGATCAATCCAATGATGAGGGAGCTTCCTCAAAATATTCTAGAATCTCTTCCAGACATTTAAATAAGATTCATTTACATGATTCCTAAAGTTGTAGATCTGCCCAACTAGGTCTTGTGTCTTCTTTGGAGGGAAATACCTCTAAAGAATGCATCTATCATTAATTTCTAGGTTAATATGGATTCTGATGGAAGGCTTAAGAACCTACCCTTTTCCTTATTTACAAGTGAGTATGTAAATAACTTCAGATGTATAACATTCATAGGTAACCTATCAATATTTAGCATATCATAGCTCTCCATGAAATTGTTAATGTGAGACACAAGGTCCTCCATGATGTGACCAGTGAATGCTTATAATTTATTGAGTGCCACCAACCCTAGATCTATTTTATAGATGCCCATATTGACTGCCTACTTTTCAATTGGCCCTTGTTGTGCCGTGGTGGATGAAGCTTCAATGTTCTCCCAAAATGCCTGCTCCTGTAGTTTAGGTCCAACTCGATCCTCTACATTTGGGTCTTCTATTCCTCCCATTTCTTTCTCTGTCTATTGTGGTAGAGTATGGAAAAATATTTCCATAGAGATACCGTACTAATTTTCCCTATGACAAAGTTCTTATGATCCTATACCCCATGGATTTAATTCTTTGTAATTGGTAGTTCTAGAATGAACCATACACTTGTACCTACCAATAATAGGAATATTTGAGAACTGGATACTAGTATCTTTGATGAAATTTTAGTTTACAAAATGATGTAAAGAAAAATAAAATTATATCCTAGAGTGGCCGGTTACAACACTCGTAGTGCTAGAGTTTCCATTTTTCCTACAACAGTGCTAAAAACTTGACACACTAAAATCATGGGTGCAAACACAAGTATACACATTGAGTAGTGTAGGCCTTTAAGGCCCAAATGTTGAACTTAGGGAAATGTTAATCCAGAAACTACTACTAAATGTAACATGATCATGTATACCCAATGATAAAGTGATTGGTTGATTAATTAAAATTACTTGCAAGAATTGGGAAGTAAAATAAATGGATTGTGATCACAATTTGGATGGATTTGTTAGGATCATGGTTTTACCAAGGTCGACCAAAAAAAACATTGCAATTAACATTATTCACTAATATTTATTTATCCTAGACACTAGACCAAGGGACCTGTAGCAAGAATTAAACTCTCTCACAACATAATTCACTACCTAATCTTATATAAATCCCACTCTTGTTGTGATTTAATTATGATCTAGGTACTTCATCAAAACCTCTGGGTTATACCCTTCACAGTCATATGCCCTCTCTCAAGGCATGAGGCATGCTATGTAAATCTATGACTTACTCAATGCTTAATCCCTCTCATAAAGAAATTAATGGTTAGAAAAATTAACTGTAGTGATCAGGCATAGGCAATTCATGTGGCAGTCGTCGATTTATGTCTAGAACTTAAGAGAAATATAGATATGAAATCAAAATGTCAACTACAATGCAAATTCAAGCTACTTCCCGATCCTAAGGAACTAGGGGATTAACCCTACATAATTTCTATCATTGCATACATGGATGTATAATAGAAAATGAGGAAAACATGAGAGAACTACAGAAAACCCCTTGAGAAGCTGATCCGGATGACTCCATCTGATGAACGTCACGATCTACTGCGTTCTGGATGCAAATCCACTCTCTGAAGGTTCTCGATTCTTCTAGGGTGTGGTCGTTTACTCCTCTTTCTCCTCTCTTATTTATGTGCTCTCTTGTAATGGAATATAATGTCAATTATAGGTTCAACTGAACTCCTCTTAGGTCATAAGAGGGTCTCAGACCATCCTTAAGTCATATCTGTCAGATTAATTTAGATCTTTGTCTTCGTCTGAACGTGCAAAGTCAATACCACCAACAACAAGTTGATGACACCGACCCATCAGTGGACTTCACAGATCTTCATATGTGTCAGTATTATCTATAGAGCTGCCAAAAGAACTGAGTTGACTTCTAATACCTTCTAGAGCATTCTTCATATAAAAGTCAGTACCAACTGACTGCAAGTTGGTGGGACCGAGCTGCTTTGTCAAGATGTCAGACCCAAAATTCAATAGCATCAACTTAAATGCCAGTAGCACCAAAACTCCCCCATACCATTTGGCTCCATTTCTCCATGTGGGTACCACCCACATGACTGTCGGTAGCACCAATCTCATTAATAACGGCTCAAATTGCATGAAATATAGAGAAACTGAACATAAGTTCAAGTAATCATGATAAATTAATATAATTTAGTAAAAAATAGATAATATTTGATGTAATATGGTTTCATAGGCTAGGATTGATGAATTATGCCTGAATGATATCAAAATCACCAATTAAAAAGCAAAAAGCATATGAAAACAACTTGTGAAGAGCGACTTAAATTGAATGCATCAATTGTCACCTTCCCATCCCAATTAAGCAGTACCATTTCATAAGATCAAGAATCAATGCAAACAAGTAGTGAAATGCACCTATTGGTCCTAACTGAATCATGATAAGGATCTTCAACTTGAATCCGCCCAAGGGATCCACAACCATGCTTTTCCTTGGGCTCCCCATATAGGCTCCACTAGGCACCATTTAAGTATAAGAGATAAGGCCAAATTTTACATGGAGCATATGAGGTTGAAACTATCATTTCCTTGATGTTGATTTAAATCACCCTAACCTAGTTCACCAGATTTAATGATACTTAGTCTATATTTCTATAGAATTTCACTTTCTGGGTTACATGTAAATTTCATGGTTACACAACTTTATGAATATTAATCAAGAAGTACAAAAGTCATAAAACTCTAGATGAGACCTTACTACTAGGAATTCACAAGTGCAAACATGTTCCTATGTGTAATCACATATTTTCAACCAAAACAAAACTTCTTTTTGGGGATTCAAGAGTCTATCTTATTCATATCACCCTCCACTGGAAAGAAAATTTAACAAGGAACTACAAGACATTGAAGTACTAATTGAAATAAACATTGTAGTACTATTACCATTACAATTATATGAGAGGATACTAGTCATTGCCTCAAGAGGCCTAATGTAAACATGAGATCCACAAAAAAAATTTAGTTGGTACTTAGCCATGTAGTTGACCACCTGGTTGCTATCTTTGTTAGAATACTTTATTTTCTAGTTACTCTTCATATTCTTCTTTTCCCATGAACTTTTTGTAGCATAACTCAATTTCTTATTGATATCCTCCTTGAACATATTCACTTCCAACTTCTAGTTTGATCCAATGGAAACCATATCAAAATGAAGCTCATAGCCATGTTGATTGTTAAGTTAATAGTTGAAACCTAGCTTCCAATACATCTCATGTGTCCATGATGTTAACTGTCTCACCATCCACTTTCCTTCTGGCTCTCTTTCCACTGCAACCACTCCTTCCTTCTTCCTCATTATTATTTTATCAATATTGAGCTTAGTCCATCCTAGCTCAAGATGTTTCCATTGACTTGTATGTGCCTCTCTACTTCCATCCCTTGTTCTAATCTAGACAAGATGTCGATTCATGACTTCTTTGAGGATATAGTTCACCTACATGTTTTGATTATCTCCTTCCCCTCAGATATGTATAGGCTCCTGCAATGATAGATATACCAATATCAATACATGAACATTGTTTAGCCTTTGTTATTCTTGAGATTATCTCTAACCCAATCATCAAGGCTGGAGGTGTTGTAGAATTTCGATGGACTTGAGTTGTCGAAGATAATTTTCCATACAATAGTGGCATGAATACAATCACACAGAGCATGCAGAGCACTATCCTCAACTAACCAAAATATAACTTACCAAATAGGAATCATATCAAATGATTTTTTTGCATGCATTTAAATAACTCTTAAAGGATCATATTTTTTTGTTATTGCCTGGCCCATGTTAATGAAATAAATAAAAGTCAAGTATGTTGATTTATCCAAACTTTGATAAAACATTCTCCTTTATGGTCTCAATAAGTAAAATAATACTTATATAATAGAGAGTGATGGAGGATCAAAACTATATTATGAGACACAAATTCTTATATACATAGTTGTGAGCCTTTATGACATAGTTCGTGTGAATTTTCTCCCATGATTTTTAGCCACCCTTCATTTTCCCTAATTTACATTATTTATTTGAATTTATGAATCTATTTTGAATAAATATATAAAAAATTATAATATGTAATACATCACACACACATCTTAAGTAAGTAAAAGAACATACCTCCATTTATGTTTTAATGAAAATTTGGAAATTGTAGATTTGAAATGAAAATTACCTTATATGTGTTGCAATGACCAATTGATCAATTAATGGATCAATATGAGACATATTTTCCTTAACTGAATTGTGGGTTGCAACTCTTGTTGGAATCTTACATTCCATTCATAGGTTCACATGTGTCATGCTAGGCCTATTGTTGGGATGCTTTGACCCTATGCACCACTCAACGCGTCCTCCTATAGGTTAATGCAACCCATTTTGGGTTGATAGGCATTGTTTGTATGTTGTTGCGACCCTGTTTTATTTTGATGAATACTATGAAGTTGGTCGATATACTTTTGTAAAGGCAGGTGGATGGATTGGGCAATGTGATGCATTTTTTAGTCTATGTAACTAGAAGTGGGTGGATGCTTTCTATATTAGATGGATGAGGGTTGTTTTAATATAGAAATGTATTATACACAACAAAATTCTATAAATAAGATTCCCTTTGGTTGTATGTATCTGTTAGTGCATTTTGGATATGGAGACTTTGCTATACATTGAGGATGGCCATTCTTAGAGAAAATACATTTTCTGTTGTTGATGTAGCAAGTACTAATAGGATCAAATCTTGAATCAATTCCCTTACCTTTTCATCTCAAATCTGTATAAATTCCTGCCTCTCTTCTATTTCTTTTATATTTTTTTCTCCTATTGAGTCTCTTGATCATGGTTCTTTAGTTCCATGGTATAAATTCCTCCTTTCTACCAAAAATCACTTGTTTTTACCTTCTTTGCCCATGTTGAATATATAGCTTGCATATGTGAATGTATTTGAACTTCTTGGAGGTAGTTGGAGCTTATGGTTCATGAATGTGGCTATTGGGTACGTGATCATCACTAAAGTGGGGTGATTTAGCCTCCTTTTAATCATCTTTGTAATGAACATCCTACTATACTGACTTAATCTCACTAAATGCATGTTAGAAAGCTAAAGATGGATTTTGTGTGGTCTTGGCAATAACTATTGGAAATCCAGAGTCATTACCATCTTTACATCTTTTGTGTTGTGCTAAAATGAAAATTATGAATTCTTAGTACCATGTTGTGGAAATGTACCAATATTACATGAAAGTTGCCTTAAATTGCAAATTTAGACACTTATTACCACTTTTTCCATACTGACCTCATATAGAGTAACTTTATGAATGAAGCTATACATAATGGATCTTTTGTGCTACATGAATATTTTTCATCAAATAATTCTTTTTTGAACCCTCTTTATGATATGCCTTTTGTATAGTTGAAATGGTGAAATCATGGCTATGTATGTCCTTGATGAGTATAATTTAGGGTTTATTATTCCTAATGCTCTACTCATATATATTAGATTATCATGTTCTTTGTCTATGTTCTTTCTCTATAAAAGGTGGGTGACTAAACTAGTTAATGAAGAGAAATCCAAATTCAGCGTATAACTTTGTAAATGTTTTGAAGTATGGGAATCAAAATTGACATACCTATAGCAAAGGTTTGCATTGTTAGATTATCCTCAAAGAAATATACTGTTAAATGAGTGTATACATTGGTTACGATCAAGAAAAATGTTTAAGTAGGTTTCTCAAAATCCATATTAGGTAATTTCACTCGTCTGTATTAGTTTGGTCAATGTTGTTATGTAAGTTAGGAATGGTAGGTTTACCGATGTGATTGATATGTAGGGGTTATGGTTAAAGTGAAATATTCCAAATGTAATATGGTAGATGATATCACCCAAGTGCCCAGGATGGGACTAGTTATTATATCTAGGTAGTAATTTTATGAGCCTCACTCTTTACACTCATACCGATCAAAGTGTGGTGAGATCACATGGAGTTTAAGTAATCCTAAGATTCTCTACAGTAGTATAGCAGACTTTGCAGTCACAAAAAGATCGTCTGGACAATACATCCTAACTAACTAGAGGTTAATTATTAATTATGTAAATGAGACACGTACTATAGTTACAATATTGCATCGATTATATACTTCCTTTATTGGTTAGCAACGTTTGGTGGTAGTTGCTACATAACATAGAACTACCTTTGTTTCAAGGTTGAAGTCTTTGTTATCTTTCACAAAAATCATTTGTAGTTGTTACAATGGAAACATCATCAAAAGACTCAGTTCTCAAGTGAAACTTAGCTTACATGCTTCTTTGACCAATAAATGAGCTAGCTAGTTACATGTTTTATGCATATATACCATTTAAAAGATATGAAATCTTGTGACATGAGCATAATATCTTTTGCCAATGAATCATCACAATAATATCCATGCACAAAAACATCTACTATGATTTTGTCATCTATTTTGATGATTATAGTCTCAGTCAAGTGAACCAGTCTATTTAGGCTTCAAAGATTACTCCCCCTCCAACATTGTTAAATGGCAAGGTTTTTTTGAGGCATGGTATGTTGTTGTAATAAAACTACCACTGTTTTTCTACACAACTCTAACTTCAGTTCTTGAATAACATATCAATATTGCACCATTATTTTTTTTGGGACACCCACTAGTGAAGACCTCCATGGAGGTTCAAAAATTGACTAT
Source organism: Alisma plantago-aquatica (assembly GCA_963693085.1). Taxonomy (NCBI): domain Eukaryota; kingdom Viridiplantae; phylum Streptophyta; class Magnoliopsida; order Alismatales; family Alismataceae; genus Alisma; species Alisma plantago-aquatica. The sequence goes on from OY856413.1 coordinate 433,561,965, forward strand.
TGTCATTCTTGAGAAAAGTGAGGGTTTAGTGTACTTGTGGTAGTTTGTCACAAGGTTCTTGAATCTAGAAATAAGGGGAGGGGTTAGTAGAGCCTACTAGTAAAATATATCTTTCAACCTGACCATCAACGAAATTCACAAAGCATGATGGATTCATTTATATATGTTTTCTTATGGTACTTGAATATATGATCAAGTAACTTCTTGGTGCTCCCCTTTCCACAATTGAGTATAATTTTAAAAATTGCATGCCTAGGCCAATGATCTAGAAAAAAACTCACTTTCATTCAATCCTTCCATTTAAATTCATACTTTTGGAAGATGTAATTACATGTGATGATTTGCAGTCTTAGTTGATCCATTTGGGTGTTTAATTCATGAACCTAAAGTTAAAATGACACACATTCAGTGAAATCACTTTCTCCATAGGATTTTGCATTCACTTATAGTCCCATCAATCATTGAACATTCAGTTCTAAGAAAATCTCACCATGAACATGTGTTTGCTCTCTAAGGTCTAGTAGAGTCGGCATTCACCTCCCATTGTACATGAATTAATAGTGATGATATTGCCACCAAAAGGCCTAGAAAATATGAAGAACATTTTATTCATTTAAATAATTCTCTAGTTGGCTGATAAGCTCCTCCGCCCTATGTGAGTTTTCCTCTCCCATTTTTTTGAACCTTCAAATCAATCTGCTCAAGTCTAGTATTCATTTGCCCAAATATTTTTTAATCATTTATCCATTTTCCACTCTCTAGGAAAATCTGATTTCATAGTTTGTATGGTCCCCCAGATGCTTCTCCATGTGTAGCATGGGTTCCTACCCACCTTGGATAGTGCTAGACCTATTCTTTGGAAGTATTTTCCCTTGAGAAAATGGCATGATTGGGAGTCTAGATACGTGGATGGTTTTCAATTTGTTTTATAGTAGTGACTGGTTAAATAAACATAGCTCCAATACTAAATTAGGCCTTCCATTAGATCTTGGATTGGGCTTGTGACACACCAAAACTGTGTGTAAAACACAAGTGTACATATTGTGTAATGTAGGCATGTGAGGCCTGAGTTTCCATCTCAAGAAAATGTTTTCTAGAGACTCATAATAATTGTATCCTAATTATCTAGCCATTGAAAATATGGTTGAGTGGTTATTTCATAACTGAAAGCAATAATTAACATTTAATTAAATGATTATGATCAAGAATGGATGGATTCCTAAGGACTGTTGTCACACCATGGCATGCATTGCATTCAAACTCAATTTATTAGTAAGTATTCTCCCTTAATTCTTGATAAAGATTTATCAAGTATTACCCAATCCCACAACATAATACACGACCTAGACTACAACAAGCCTCACTCCCATAGTAGTTTAGGAGTTAGCTAGGTGTACAATTGTCTCTAGTTTATATAATCACAACCCTAAGCCCTCTCTTGAAATGTGATATAGATTGCATGGACCTATGATTTTTCCAACCCCTAATCCCTATCCCGAAGCAATAAGAGGTTTATTATATTGATTATGGTGATCAATCATCAAAAATCAATAATATATCATATATTCACGTTCATATTGAAAGAAATAGATTATCAATTCATAAAATTTAAATATAAAGAAATACCGAGCCATTCCTGGGTCCTAAGGAATATGGGGTTTAGCCCTACATGATTTCTGTCATCATAAAAAGAGAGTAAGAGGGAGGAACTAGGCTAAACATTCGAAATCCAATGTAAAATCACCTGGAGAATTTGTCTCGGTGATCCACTCTGGTACACACCTTGATGCACCCAATGTGTCCAGTGTGTGGCTATCTCCTTCGTATCCTCCTCTACCAGCTTTGTTCTCTATTGCAACGAGATAGATGATACTTCCTTTGGCTAAACTCCCCTGAGGTCATAAGTGGGGACTTGGTCGTCATTAAGTCACAGTTGTTTGATCTAACTTAATTTTCAATCACATGATCGTGTAAAGTCGGTACCACAGACACAATGTTAGTGGCACTAACTTGTCAACTGATGTGAAACCCTTGAACCCTATTGGTGCTACCAATATATGTGTTGATAGTATAATTTGCATTCTCTGAGTTTTGATGTAATGTAGATGCTGAAGTTGGTACCACCGACTAGCTTGTCGGTGGCACTGAGGTGATTAAACTCAGTTACTAACGCTCTCTAAATGGTGAATCGGTAGAACCGACTCCTTTCTCTGGTAACATCAACTCCATGTTCGGTAGCACCCAGTGATGTCTCTATAGAATAGAGATTTCTAAATTTCCCTATTTAAATTTTGTGTCATGTCTGGTACCACAAAACATAGGTATCACTAGCACCAAGCTGTCATATAAATGCTCAATTTACTTGAAAAAGGGACAAAATTACATATGTTCAAATTAAAATGATAATTTAACATGATGTTGTCAAAATACTCAAATTTTGATGAAATAGTGAGTCATCGCTTAATAATTAGAAACAATGAATAACATATCCCAAAATGAACAAATATGCACCAAATGCATGAAAACATGCCTGTGAAAGGTGACTAAAATCGAAGCATCAAAATCCCCTAAGTGTAAATGTTGCTCCCCCTCAAGCAACACTAGGTTTGGATCTTTTGAAATAATCATTAAGAATACAAATCCTATGAAGTACATTTCTCAATTACCCACACCTGGAGGTCCCAAACCAACCCTTACCAAAAAATGAATAAATAACTACTCTAAAGTGACCAAAAGTGTTCATTAAAGATGTCCACCCATAGATCAATGAAACACTATTAATAAAGACAAGTTAAAATCATATTCAAAAGTGCATACACTTGATGCACCATGTGATTCCCTAACTACATTACTCTAGTCTACCTACACAACTATGTTGGAAGTATCTCTCTGTATTGAAATGAATGAGGGGGTTAATCATATATGTGGCCTACCATATAGAGAAATGGATGGAAATGAAATAGGTGTATATGAACAAGAATCACAAGTAACATCCAAAATATTTATACATAAATAAAAATATGATGAACTTATAGAATGAAGGGGATGAAAATGCATCTCTTAATTCCTACTATTATGGTGGAATGAGGAATGCACTAAATGTCTCATCCTAGTGATGAGTGTGAGTGAAATAATGAGTACATATAAACTATTTTCACCTTCGCCTCTTAGGTTGTGCTATAGGTTTTGTTCCTTCTTCAGTCTGAATCTTGTGTTGACATAAATTGGGGGATATCACCTTCATGTCTGCAACGGTCCACATAAATCCGACCTAGTAATTATTCAAAACTATGAGTACCTACTCTTCCTCTTTCACACTAAGTGCTGCTAAAATTATCAGTGGTAGCTTATTATCCACTGCCAGGAATGTTTACTTCAAACACAGTGGTAGTAGATTTAGTTCCAACTTAGGGGGACACTATAAAGATGGGACTAATGGTGGCAGCAGTGGTCCCAAGTCTTCATAGTGTCTCATGTAGAAGCACAACAAGGTCTTTAGAAATAGTACACACTCATCCCGTAAGTGATAGAGGGTGTAGTCATCCACCAGCTTCATGAGACAATCTTCTAATGGTAGATGCGGATATGTTTACAACATTTCAGAAGTCACTGTGTCTACAACTATCATCGGGCACTCCTCTTCCTTTGGATCATCATGATACTTTTCAGATTTAGTCAAAGAAATCTGTTTTGTATGCTCCATTATGTCAACATAAAAAGTATCTTTGATCACCTTTGTCATGACATGATCCATATCTAGAAATGGTTTTCCCAAGAATATTAACATTGGATTTCCCAATTGTTGCATCATCTGGAATTGTGAATTTCCCTTATCCAATGGTTGATAGTTAGGTATTTTAATTTCAAACCGGTCATCTTAGATCACCGATCTCAATCTTCCTCTCCCCATTTCTAGAATGATGTTTGTTGTGGCTTGGAATGGTCATCCTAAAAATAGTTCATTGCCATAGTCATCATGCACATCCAGGATAACAAAATTTGCTCGACAAATAAATTTGTCAACCTTTATAAGTACATCCTCATAAATACTAATTTGTCTCACCACAAAGTTGTCTTCCAGCTAGATATACATGTTGCTCTTCCTAAATTCTTTGAGTCCCAATTTCTTGAGTGTAGTGAATGGCATCAGATTGATGTCTGCCCTGGAATCATAAAGTGCATTTCCAAACTTAACCCTACCAATGTAGCATGGTTTGTTGAAACAACATGGACCCTTTCTCTTCTATGGAAGTTTTATTTGTATCAATGTATTGACTTCCTCTTTTAAAACAACATGGACCCTTTATCTTCTATGGAAGTTTTCTTTGTATCAATGTATTGACTTCCTCTTTTAAAACAACAACATTAGAATCATCTATCCTCATCTTCTGATTGATAATATCCTTCAAGTACTTGCCATAGGAAGGAATTTTCTCAAGAGCATTTACTAGTGGTAGGTTGATCTGGAGTTTCCAGAATGTCTCTAGAAATTTCTTGAAATACTGATCAGCCTTCTTGGCCTTAAAGCTATTAGGAAATGGTACTAAATTCATAATTTTTCAGTAATGGATTGGAATGTAGGACTCCTTCTTATTCTCTTTTTATTCAGTTGACTCCTCTTCTGGGATCTCCTCTTGTGGTGTGGTATCCCATGGTTTCTCTAGGGGAATAGTCTTTATCACCTCCCATGTGTCATTTGTGGTGGTGTTCTTCTATGGAGCCACATTTTGGTCTTTCATCAAAACTTTACCACTACAAAGAAGAACTAATTTCACCAATTGATTTCCAGATGGAATATCTATGTTCCCTAAGAATCCTTGATGGTTGGGCTTATTAAGGGATGCCACTTCTGCTGCTAAATATGATTTTCTTTGCTATGGATTTGTGCCACGAGATTCTACTTCTCTCTTCAATTGGTCCAAGAGTGTCTCATTCTGATTCACCAACCTTCCCAGCATGCCTTCTATCTAGTCTATATTTTTAGGACCCCTATCCCACTGATATTGTTCAGGCATGTTTCCCTACTACTATTTGGAATTTGCACCTATGCCAGATCTTACTGGAAATTTTTAGGATCTTTCCAGGAGAACATGGGATCCTTTCTCTATGTATAATTAGATCTACCTCGGTTGTTCTTCTATCACATATACACACACTCTTCCTCTTCACCTCTAAATGGGGTTCCAGATTTCTTCTCAAGTCTCCTTGTGAGGTTGTCCATATTCTCCTTCAACACATAGATCTCCTTTGATTCCATAGAACTTTTTATGGTAACTTGCAAGTCACACTCTTCACCTTAAGATTGATTATTTGTCATATTCTTTAGTATCTTGTGACACCTTATGGCTTTATTGTTCAGAAAAAAATATGCTCCTACGTTGTCAAGAATAGTTCTCTCCCCCTTGTGTAGCCCTTAGTAAAATTTATTTTCTTGGCCATAAAGATCAATACCATGATGGGGAACCTTTCTTAGTATGTTCTCAAATCTCTCCCAAACTTCTGAATAGGTTTCATTGGCATGTTCTTTAAAATTGTAGATTCGCTCGACCAAGTCCCATGTCTTCTTTAGTAGCAGGTATCTCCCAAAGAAAGCATATGCATCTCATCACATGTCTTTATTGATTGTGAAGGAAGAATGAGAAATCATTTTTTGCCTTGTTTGACAATGAGTAGGAGAACAACTTCAAGTAAATAATTATGGCTAGGACCCTATTGATTTTCAACATATCACTTTTCTCCATAAAGCCATTAATGTGTACCATTGGGTCCTCCATACTGTGGCCATGAAATGATTGGGATTTAATGAGTGCCACCAGCCTGAGGTCTATCTTGTAGCTTCCCACATGGACTGCTTGCTATTTAATTGACCCTAATTGTGCTGTGGTTGAAGATGCCTTGATCTTTTCCCAGATAGTCTATTCTTCAAGCTTGTCCCCAACACACTCTTCACCGTTAGGATCCATGTCTTCTTCATTTGCTTGCTATTTTTGTGGTAGTGGAGTATGAAAAAGTCTTTTCACTCAAGCCCCAAATTCTCTTGCCCAGTGGAAAAGTTGTTCTGGACTTATACCCAATGGAGTTAATTGCTCATAGTTGGTGGTTCTAGTCTGAACCACACACTAGTACCTGAGAATGAAATAGAAGTGAGTGAGAATGAGTACTAGTGAATTTAATTGAAAATATAAAATTTTCAATTTAGGTACAATCTTAATGAAAGAAAAATAGGCAAAAATAAAAAATAGCCTAGAGTGGTCAGTCACATCACCGGTAGTGTTGGGATTTCCTTTTCCCCAGCAATGGCACCAAAAACTTGACATGCCAAAACTATGCATGTAAAATGCAAGTGTACGTGTGGTGTAGTATAGGCCTATGAGGACCGAATGTCAAACTTAGGAAAATGTGCTCTAGAGACTACTACTAACTATAACCTAATCAACTAGTACTAAGGAAAAGATGATTGGTTGTGTGATTATATTTAATTGAAAGAATTGAAAACTAACCTGATTGGATTGTGACCACAGATTGGTGGATTCCATAGGATTAAAGTTTCACCATGATATACATAGCAATTGATCCCATTTCATAAATAGCATTTACCATTAACCATAGACTAAGGACCTGTAGCAAGTATTATTCCCGCAACATAATACACTACCTATACTAAGACAAATTCCATCCCCCAATGATTTAGGAATTATCTAGGTGCATTGGGGATACCTCTGGGTTGTACCCTTCACTAATTTAAGCCCTCTCCCTAGGCATTATATAAGGTATGTAAATCTACAACATTTACAACCCTTAATAGCACTCCCAAAGTAATTAATGGTCTGAGTAATTGACTATGGTGATCAAGCATAGACAATTCATTTAGCACTTGTAGATTTATGTCCAAAATTAAAAGAAATAACTATATTAAATTATGGAAGTCAATTAAAATGCACTACCGAGCAACTCTCGGGAACTAAGGAACAAGGGGATTATCTCCACATGATTTCTACAGTCTCATACATGGAGGAAAAAAGAGAAAATGTGGTAAACATAGAAAACTAATGTAAAACCCTGAAGAAATTGGTATGAAAGATCCCCTCTGACGAGCATCTCGATATGTAGCGTTCTAGCTACCAATCTGCTCGTCAGAGGTGCTCGAATCATCCCAGATGTTGTTGTCTCCTTTGTCTCCTCCTCTTCCAGCTCTGTGCTCGACTGAAATAGAATAGAACTTGATTCCTAGGTCTTATCGAACTCCCCTTAGGTCATAAGTGAGACTCAGGAAAGTCATTAAGTTCCAACTGTTGGATCTGAATCAATCTTCAATTTGCACTGATCGTGCAATGTTAGTACCACTGATTGGATGTCGATGGCAATGACTCGTTGATCTAGCTCGAACCTCTCATTGAGTGTTGGTACTACTGACAGGTGGGTCGGTAGCATCGAGTTTCCTTTTTCCGAGTTTTGACTTCTTGTGTTTATGAATGTTGATCCTACCAACATGGGTATCAGGAGTACCGAGTTGATAAACCTCATTTTGCAAATGAGTATCAGGAGTACCGAGTTGATAAACCTCCTGATTTTATCAAGGAGTACTCCTCATTTTAACTATTTTCTGTGATCTTTCTTTCTTTTTGCAAATCTTTTCAAAGTTATGAAAAACATAAATATATTCATCTTTGTACCCATGTACACAACACCTTGTGTGTTGATCCATTGTTTCACGTATGTTTAGGTTTAGAGCTAGCATGGGATAAAAGACAAGAAGTAAAATCCACAGGTTGTACCTATTGAGTAAGATCCTAGTTAGAATACATGTTCATAGATTTTTAAACTCTTCTTTAAACATGTATTTGTAATTTTTGCTATAACAATTCATTATGGTAACATACACAAGTTGAATGTTAAGAAAGTTATTGGTGTATGTTTGTGGTGTTTGTTCATGTATGCACAATATTGCGTCTATGTTGCTCTCTGATGCAATTCCTAAATTTTTTATATTTTGTCCTCTTAGGTTGTCTAAGTCTCGAGACAGAAGAATCTAGTGACATTACAGTTGGTACCAGAGCATGAATAGTAGATATACCTAACAATTGCTCACCATGAAACATAGAACTAAATTTCACCTTTTTCTTAGTAAGTTGTTCTATAGGAACTAGGTTTGACTTAGTCTCTAGGTTAGAACCAAAATGTTTCAGAACTATATTTCAAAAACTGTGTGAAATTGTTTTCATATAGATCTTATATGTAGTGGGTAGCTACACTAGTCTACGTCTTATTCTGACCATTTCACTAGGTGGTGTGTCACTAGACTCTCTACTGTGTGTGGTACAATTGATTTTGTTGACTTTATTTTGTTTCCAACTGGCTCGAGCCTAGACTATTTTCTCTGATGTATAATTTCTCATAAAACAGCTATATAATATTCTATTAGATATGTGTAAAAATGAAAATTTGTCCCTCACATAGGAGAGTAGGAGGTGTTCATGCAACCTAAGTGCAAAGGAGTGACATTAGTCTAGAAATGAGAGTAGTTCTAGAGTAGATGTCTAGAGCCTTATCTACATATGTGATAGGAAGATAGATAGAATGATATATGATATGAGCGTGAATAATCTTATGTAAGTTCAATATCTGAGAAATATAAGTTGCTTATAAATATATAAGTTATATATGAGATCTGAATCCAATTTTGAAAATATGAGCTATGTCTTGATGATGAAAGTATGGAGGATTTTCATCACAAGGTAATTTAAGTTTGTGACAAGGTCAAATATGCATGAGACTCAAGCTCATTTATGAAGGAGGACTTCTAGTTCTAGGATGAGATACATGGTGAACTTCAGAGATAGTGAGATCTACAAGGAGAAGGTCATAGGACCTAACCTCCAATATATGAAAAATATGAGATATATGTGAAATGATGAGTCCTAAGTTGGATTACTCTTGAGTAGATGAGTTGAGTTCTTATGCATGATACATTTTATATGATCTAAATCCTAGATGCGAGAGTTTGGTAAAAAAGAATGTGTTATGGGAGGAAAAATAATAATGATAAAGTCAATCATTTGACTGAATTAGGTCATAGCTTGAGTAACTTATGTTTGTGAAGCTCATCACTAGCAGTAATTCAGGTGATATTTGAAACACTGGTTCTTAGAATTAAATATTGTGTGCATAAGGTACTCATAAATTTTGTTCCTTTCACTTATCTTTGTATAAATATGATACTACAAGACTCACTTGAGCTATATAGATGCTCTACATATGGGGAGCCACTCATATATGCTTGACATGTCCTATATTCCCTTCATATTTCATACATGTAACATCCAAGTTTAAAATCATGATAATGTTGGGTTAGTATATTCTCCTTCCCTTCATATCATACATAAATGACATAACTTTGAAATCATCAATATCTTTGGATCAAGGATTGCATGATAAAAAAATATAGTTCTTAACCTCAATCCTTTTATATCTATGTTCCTAGTTTGATGATATCTCTCACATAGTAGAATGAAATCCCAATATACAATGATGAACTTCCATATCTTCTAATGTTCAAATCTTAGTATTATGTTGATGATAACTCTCTCATACTAAACATTGTAGGTGAGAAATTACCATAAGTAGTGATATGAAATCTTGATATCACCATGCACAAGTTAGTGGAATGAATGATGAGACATTAAGAATAACCTTCTCAACTTCCTATGTATGAACAAAGCCCTAATTTATAAAGGGAATAAGGATATGTAAATCTTGACAATGAAAAAAAAACAATATTTGTTATGACTAAGACATTAAATGATGTTTCAACCTAATGAAGTTGGGTTTTGGTGCACCCTATATACTCTTAATACTATTATGACAACTTAGGATATATCCAAAATTATGATCATTTTGGCACTTACAAGTGGTGGCCCAGACATAGTACAAACTCTTTCATATCCACTTGATTGTGAATTTAGTTTAATTTTTAAGACAAAATTCCATATAATGTGGGGTGAACTTGAAGACCTCTATTTTAGGGTTTTCATGCCTAATATAGTATTTGAAGGTCATGATTGTTTTTGGTTGGTTAACCCCACGTCAGGGTGACTTTTATTCAACCATGAATTATCTGGACCCACAAAATACGATAACAATGTCATTAAAGGGTTAATAAATTATATCCATGACTAGTTATGTACATGGAGATGTTAGAATGAGTAATTAGTTGATGTTGATTACTTATGAAGTGATGTATCCAATTAAATTGCACATGGATTCAAATGTGTTATTTATGGAGCTTGAGTTATATTCTGGTTGAGTGATGTAAGTTGGATGTGTTTGACCAAGAGTTGATAATAAAATGGCATGTATTCAAGGTTGATACAATTATTTATCAGGTTATTTGAGGTATTAAGTTAGTTGATCAAATATTAGAATTTTGGTAACTAGACTTGATAGAAATAACTTACACGATGATCTAATTGTCGTTACATTTTGATGGAGAAATAGTGCTCCCGCAGCAAGTTATTTGGGTTCTAACATATTAAATAAATGCTTCATGTGTGCATTGAGGACTGTAGTTACTAGGAAACAATGTGTATCGTGATATTAATGTGTCACACAATCTTTTCCTTAGCTAATGAACCGATGGTCATCTTCTATCTCTGGTTTACTCAGGGCTGACGACAAAGTCTCCCCCTCATATATTGATGCATTGGTCGTGCTAAGACTGAGACGAATGACTAACACATATGATATTCTATCCTCAGAGTAGTGACTCCCTAATTTTTAAAAATGACTCAAGGAAGGGAGAATGGAACCCCACACACTCACTTCTCCATCAGGTTTTGCGGAGGTAATGGGTGTCGTGTTCCTCAACCTTGCTACTAATGCATGTCATGTGAGAACCTATCATGCTAAGTGAGATTACTCAAAACACAAAAGATGATCGTTCACTAATTAACCACATAGCAGAAAAAGGGTATAACTAAAATAGATTAAACATTTTAAACATGCTCAATAACATGTTTATAGAAGTCCAACACTCTGCATATATTCATATATTATTCCAAGAATCTTTTACAACAACTTTGTGGTCTCAGCCACAACATATACACATAGAAGAACACTATCCACATATATCACATGTACAAGCATCAATACAATTTTAAAAGCTCGAATTGGTTAAAATATCATATAGAAACTTTCCTTCCCTGACTTGAAAGTGTAATTGGAAAGTTGGAGAACAACTTCAACCTACAATCTACTATACTAGACATCTAATAAACCTTTACTAATGTCCATCACCATATCTCCCCGCTACTAGAGGTTTGTTTGTGTTGTTGCTGATCACATAAAAAGATATGGTGACCCACAAGGTGAGAACCATGATCCAATGAGAGATATAGCTCTCAACAATGCTTATTAGTTACAATGGTAATGCAATTAAACAACTTAAGCAAATTAAGAAGATAAAATAGATAGAGCAGATTATATAACAGAATACAAAAACCAGATACAAAACCTCTGCAGAACAATTTTAATCAGAGTCTTATTTGTACCATTGAAAGGTTAACTTTATTCTCAAGAGATCAAGTGTAATTAACATCATGGGCATAACTATCATCATGAGCCTAACTAGTATAATAAACATAGTTAATAGTATTAGCATGTCCAACAGGATAAGCATATCTACCTCATAAGTAAAGCTAACATCATAAGTACAACTACGATCAACAGTATAAGGAGATCTAATAGTATAAGCATGGCTAGCAATATGTGCATAGCTAGCAGTACTATACATCATAAGCAAGTCTAGAAGCATAAACATAGCTAACATCATAAGAAATTCTAGCCACATAACCACAGATAACCTCATAATCAAGTCTAGCGGCATAAGCATATCTAACATCATAAGTATATCTACCAGCATGAGTATCTAACAGTATACGTATGGCTACCTTCTATTATTGCACTATACATCATTTATATGTGAATGAGAAAACACAGGTTATCATCCAATGTGAAGCATTGTGTATAACCCTAATCAAATATACTACATGGATGGATTACTTAGTTTATTAAGCCCTAGTTAAGGATGTAGTTGTAGCATCAATTAAGCCTAACCCAATAGTTTCTTGGTTTAAATGATTCAAGGGTTAGACCTATACTCCAATTGATGGTTTTGAAATATGAACCTCATCCAATGGTTAGGATCTAACAATTCCTCATCAAATAGTTTTGAATAATGGACTTAATCCAATGGTTGAGATTAGATACTTAAACATCCAACAGTTTGGATTGAAACCTATAGTATTACATGTGAGTTATAATAATTATAATTTGATGATTTCCCTCATGTGATCCATTTAAGGAGCTTGATGGTTGATATGGTGGCTTACTTAAAATGTAAAATCGATGATGGGTCTAACCCCACAACCTATAGTGCCCTTTTATGTTATTAAATAAGGGATGTTTAGGGGTAAATGGTGACTCTTTGTAGATCACAACTCGATGGCTTTACATATGGTTGTTTTAAGGTGTTTACTTATGTAAATAACCAATGGTCTTACCTTTTCAACATTGAATGATTTTGGGTGACGTTATGGTAAGGTGATATGGGTTGAATGATGTTGGAACCAATGGAGACTTGACCTTAATAAGGTATTATTACCTTTTCCCTCATGAATAGAATGGATAATGACCATATATTGTTGACATGTAACCCTAATGGGATATAGTTTGTTATACTTAATCCTAATGAACTCAAATGATGAAGGGTAACTATAATCAACCTTCCTTAGTGGAATGACAGAACATTGGTGTCTCTCTTATTGTAGTGGAACTCTAATATACTATAACCTAATGGTTACACCTTGAGTTATGTGTGGATCCATACTTGAGAATGGTATGGAATGTGATGATGATGTTGTTCCTGATGCTTCCAGGATTATAGGGGGATACTATGGGTTAAGAGTTGTGACCGAATATTGAACTATAACTAAAACTTTAATGTAACCTAACTTGCTAAACCTAACCCTAATGAAAGTACAAAATGGTGGTTAATCATGCAATCCTTTATTGAATGAATTACTATAATGATGGATTATCCTTCTTTATGATTGATTGAAACTCTAATGTGTTAACTAGTGGTTATAATAGCTTCATGATCTATGCTTTCTTATGCTAAACTTGTACACTATAAGGAATGTTCCTACTGTTGATAACACCTTTCTTCTGGACAACCTTGTATAGTCACTCCTAATCTCCGAGCGAAGGAACTATCGATAAGAAAGACCAATAGATATGGTCAATACCAAAGTCAAGGTTCATTCTTTTCCCTCCACAAAATGAAGTATGAAAGTGTCTTTTGCCTCTACTTGGGAAGGTCAAAAGGCATGGAAAGATAGAGTCATGGGCATGGGTAAAGCGAAGGTCAGTCTTTCTTTGGTTAAAGTGATGGTACTACCTTCCAGGATGTCTCAATAATGGGACCCACACATAAGGAAAAATAAGATTGGGGCCGCTACCTAGCTTCCTTATATTTTGATATAATAAAGGAATTCTCTTAATTGCTAAGATAATCCTAAAATGTTATCCTGTGAACATATTTTAGTTCCTTAATGCATATTATGTTGAGTCGGTGTATCACACGTGTGATGATGTTGTTGAGCCTTGTTATAAGGCATATATAGATAATGATGAACTTGCAGGAAATGATATGATGGTCTTAGTAACCTTTGGGCATGGTTGATTCTTGAATGAGGTGTAATCCTCTTATGGTGACAAGGGTTGATACCATGTGATATTGTGATAAGGATTCATATCCTATGATAGTATGATGACAAGTGCAATATCATGAATGGAAAGTGAATAGTACCATGTGATGATGAGATGAGGAACAATAAGTTTCATACGTTTTATATCTTCTGATGTTTTTATACGTTAATGCTTTTTACATATTAATTAGGGTTTGTATGTCCACTTGTTTGATGCAGCCTTAAATCACCCAATTGGGAATAACTAATTAAGTGAGACTCTAATCATGTAGTGCCATGTTCCATAGAACCATTTCAGCATCAAAACTTGATGGTGGTGAAATGAGCAATTCCAATGGGAAACTCAGAGTGCATACATAACATGTTGAGTATGTGGGGACAACTTAGTACCCTAATATCAAGCAATTGAGGATGATTGTGGTCATGCCTCAGATGTTGTGATATTGTGATGTGTAAAAGGCAATAGTATAACTGTAGGATTCTCTTATAGAACGGCCATGCGTGAGCCTATTCTCTAGTGTTGTGACATGTACCATGGGAGGACCAGTTGTTAGCAGCTTGATTATATGTCACTGTAGTAGCAGCTTTGATTGATATGTCACTGCCTTTTTGGCCCATACTGACCTGGTAGAGGAAAGATCTTAGGATATCAACACTCCTAGATCTTGTACAGAACCAAATAGTCCTTCGTAGGGGTTGGTTGGACTTTGGATGGTACAATTCAAACTCCCCAGGGCATAATAAAAGATGTAATACAACCGTATATCATATCTATTTAGGATTATACACAACACTTCATATTGGATGATAACCCTAATTTGCTTTCTTACATAGAGATGATGTATAGTACAATAAGAGATGATAGATATGTTTATGTTGTAGTTATGTTCATGTTGTAAACATGCTTATGTTATCATATATACTGACACAGATAGTTACAATGATGTTGCTAGCTATGTTTAGTATTACTAGCCATGCATCTGTAATTAGTCATTCTGAAACTGCTAAACATGCTTATGCAATTAGTTGTGTTTGTGATGTTAGCTCTACTTATGATGTAGATTTGTATGTTATCTCTACTTATGATGTAGATTTGTTCATTTTATTAAACATGCCAATATTGATAGCCATGTTATGCTACTAGACAAATTCATGATGTTAGAGAAGCATATTCTACTAGCTTGCTTGTGTTGTTAGCATGGATCATGATGATATTCAGACTAATTATGACAATTGTTTAGATGCAATCTTATAAAACCTAAGTAGATATCTGATAGGAGAAGTGGATTTATATGTTACCTCTATATACATTGATAATCATATTTGTTATACCCATCACGCGAGATAAAGGATGAGGAAAGGATTTTCAAATGTGTATTGATAATTTCAGAGACAAGGTGGAGAAGTGGACTGCAGTACACATATCCATGCCAGGACACCTAGTGATGATTAGAACTATTCTTCAAAGTTCGATCAGGTTCTGGGCTGATCTCAGTGACATTCCCGTAACCACCATTGATAACCTCCAATTTTGGGATGTTATCTTAGTCTTTTCTTTAGTTTTCCACACTCTTTCTTAATTAGAATTAGATATAATACCTAAATATTCCTTCTTATTGTAAATATACCATTAGACTAACTTTTCCTATTTTTACGTGCAGAAAAGACACAAAACAATCATAAAAGACTCAACCAGCCTCGAGACCGCATGGAGTCACACGGTCCCAAGACCGCATGAAGCCAATCGGTCCCGAGACCGCATGGAGTCACACGGTCCCAAGACCGCATGAAGCCAATCGGTCCCGAGACTGCATGGAGTCACACGGTCCCAAGACCGCATGAAGCCAATCGGTCCCGAGACCGCATGGAGTCACACGGTCCCAAGACTGCATGAAGCCAATCGGTCCTGAGACCGCATGAAGTCACACGGTCCCAAGACCGCATGAAGCCAATCGGTCCTGAGACCGCATGGAGTCACACAGTCCCAAGACCGCATGAAGCCAATCGGTCCCGAGACCGCATGGAGTCACACGGTCCCGAGACCGCATGAATCCAAACGGTCTTGAGGTCCGAACGGTCTTGAGGTCCAAACGGTCTTGAGGTCCAAATGGTCTTGAGATCCAAACGGTCTTGAGACCCAAACGGTCTTGAGATCCAAATGGTCTTGAGGTCCAAATGGTCTCCAAACCGTTTGGACTTCACTTAAGGCCTATAAATAAGACCCCAAGGCTCCTCAAAAAGGTATCAAGATTCAGACGTCCAAAGGCTGCCTCAATCACTCCAGAGCACATCCGACTTCCATCCTCTGCCCAAGGGCTTCCGGTCTGAGACCCACACTCCATCTCGAAGCTGCTTTCTCTCTCTCTGCCAAAGAAGGTGGGAAGAGGGAGATCTCATCATCGCGCAACCTGTGAAGCTGGTGGATCGTTTCTCTCTCTCCAAGGGGTTGACTTTCCTCCCTCCTTTGTGGGGATGATGCTCTCTCTCTTATTGCCTCCTTCTTTGCCCTAGTCATGAGCGAGTAGTCTCTTTCACTGGGGTGCGGGGAGTAGCCCCGCTACCCATGTTTTCATGTCATGTAAATGTAATCCATAGTTTGTAATATAGAGTTGTTATCTTTTCAGTTCAACATCAAACGTTTAATGAATGCTTGTTTCTTGATCACCAACTTGTGTTATCTTTTTTCTTTTAGTATGAATTGTCTACGTTTGTACTATTAGATACGAAACTCATTTGTATGTTGGTTCTTGGTACATGTATCCACCATGCACCAGTTTCGGTATCTAGGAGTGTCTTTCAAGAGGTGGAGTATACTCACTCCCATCGTTGTACTTTCATGCTATGAAATGGAATCAGTTGACGTGTGAAAGTACAACCTTGATGAGTCGAGGAACACACTTTGCGAAGGGAATGATGAAAAGTAGTTGACCATTCGTTCGGGGATGGCTGACTTTGCAACATTCTTGCACTTCTCGTGGTTAGTTCTCCGAAAGGAAACTAAGTCTACAAATATACTAACTGGCTAAACTCTTTTTGTAGGTTATGTTTTACTTTGCATGTATTGATCCATGTGTGGTGGTGGTGAAAAAATTGATCACACCCTAGTGACTTTTATCATTGTTTAAACTTCCTTAGATTTACTTGCTTTCTTTACTTTACATGTTCTTAGTTTAAAAACAACAAAACCAACATTTCGATCTAAATACCAACTAATAAGTGATTAAGTGAAATTCCAACGTTTTCTATCTTGTTGCTTGCAACAAGACCGTTGTCCTTTGGATTCGACCCTTAACTATACTGTGATAAGACTTCCACATATCTTAGCATACGTGGGTGGAGTTCTCTATCTAGTATAAGCAAGGCTAAACCTAAATAATTCTTATCTTTAGGATTTTTAGTTGGTGCACACAATTCCACGTAAGTGGAAGCTCCATCAAAAATTGGCGCCGTTGTCGGGGACAACGGAACGTTTTAATTTCATTTAGTATCTTGCTATTTGGTTAGGGTTTTACACTTTCTTTTAATCATTAATCTATATCTTCTTGAATTCATTATATCTCCACCATCATCTAAAAGGTGTTTTCTTTTCTCTACTCAGGTAGAAGACGTGTATGCAACCAGCGCATAACCTCAGATTCTCCCCTGATCCAGAGTACGACTCTGAGGTAGAGAGAAGCTTCCACCGCCACATCAGACTCAATCACCAAAGGGCCAGACAAATGGCTGAAGATCAATGCCAGGCTGCATTGGTGATGGAAAGGGTCAACACCGCCATCGCCGCTCAAAGAGCACAACTCATCGCTGATACTCGTGCTCAGATTCAAGCAGAGATTCATGCGGAAGAACAGGCCCGCATCAGAGCTGAAAATGAGGCAGCAAACCAAGTTGCTCAGCTGGAACTAAGAAACAAGCAGTTGAGGGATTACGATGTCCCAAAGAACTATGAAGACAACCATCTGGTCCGACCTCCGATCATCAACATCCCCAACTTTGAGATCCGGACCCAATGGATTCAGATCATGCAGGGCATAACATTCTCTGGAGGTTCAGGAGATGACTGCATGGATCATCTGAAGAGGTTTAAGGCACTATGCCGCCTGGTCCCGCAAGCTGGAGTTGCCTTAGATGCAATAATGCTTCATCTGTTTCATTTCACTCTATCTGGGAGAGCTCTGAGCTGGTATAACTCACTTGACCGGGAGCCAATAATCACCACCTAGGCTCCCCTGGAAGAAAAGTTCTTGGAGAAGTTCTTCCCTCCTTCACTAACTTATGAGATCAGGGGACAGATTAATCACTTCTCTCAACTTCCCAGAGAATCCCTTGTTGAAGCATGGGAAAGGTTCAAAGAGATTCTGCGAAAATGCCCTCATCACGACATCTCCTAAAACCAACTAATAGAAACATTCTATCGGGGAGTGAGTGATGACATAAAACAATTTCTGGATTCCTCATCTGGAGGAAACTTTATGAGAAAGAATTACGAGGATGCCTGGAAAATAGTCACACTCGGAGCTGAGAATTAGTCCAATTAGGGACGATCAGCTGGAAAAGGTGTCCTCAAGGTCTACAAAGCTGAAGAATCAATAGAGATGAAGGCAATTGCTGAAGCCTTGAAAACCATAGCTCATAAGCAACAAGCTCTCAAAACTTCTCTTGGAGAATTTGACAAGATGAAAAATTCTCAGGTTCAACAGGTCAAGGCTTCCACAGGGACTGTGAAGCCTGTCATGCTTCTGATCATCCAACCCTTTCATGCAGAATGCTTTACAATGTGATGATGGATATGCATCCACCACCAAAACAATATGAACCAATCACTGACCAGTCTGAAGAGTAATTTCCAGCACAAGTCAACTCTATTCATACTATTCATGGACAAGTCTATTATAACCCTAATCAGCCAAGGAACCACCCAGGATTCCAATATGGGAACCCTGCTGGGACCGCAAATCCACAACACCAGACGCATGGTGGATCTTCCAGTAGCTTACCACCTAGATTCCCAAGCAATTTCAATCAAAATCAAGGGAATCCCAGGGGTAACTTTCTGAGATCTAACTACCCCATGAACCAATCCGCCTACTATCAGTATACTAATCCTCCTCTACACCCACAGCTACAACCTCAGTTAGCGCTGCCTTCGTAATAACCTCAACAAGGACAACAACAACTTCCTCAGAAGAATACTCCTTCTCATCCAGAAGATGAAATGACTTTGATAAGGCAGATGCTGCAAGCCCAACATACTATGCTCGCTAATCAACAACCGCAGCAAAAGGCAGTAGAAGCTCAACTTGCCCAGATTGCTGCACAACTGAAGCCTCCAGCAGGCACATTTGCAGGACAGCCCGAAGCGAATCCTAGGCATGGACAGAATAGGCCTGAATAGTTGAATGCCGTTACCACGAGATCCGGATGCACTCTTCATGAAACTACAAGGATCACTGTGACGTCCCCCAATTTCTATATACTTTCCATAGTGACATTCATAGATATGCGTGCACTCATATCTATAGATGTCAAAAGGGAAAATATAAGAGATTTAGGTAGTCAACGAAAACAGAGATTAAGCCAAGATCTAGTCCACATCATCGTATAATGCCACACAAACATTCATTCATAAAGATAATAAAAGTCATTACATATGGAGAGAAAAATATGGTTCTAGATAAAGTTAACTTTATTACATAGGATTTCAATCATCCTTAAAAACACTAAGAAAAGAAATAGACTAACGTCTAGCAAGGAATGAGATAAGAGGAAAAGATCTATCTAATACATCCTCCATGTTCATTATTTTATGCCTTCAGGTATTTTGAGCATGCAATTCATTTTGTTGTCAATTGTTCCTTGTACCTAGAAAATACGAGAAACAAAACATCAGCAGGGCTGGTACGTGGTAAAAGTTACATTTAATAAGGTTGCATAAAGGAAAATACTTGAAAAAGAAGGAAAGAGAGATAAAACCATTTCTTAAGGTGAAAATCAAGTAAACGACCTTTCATTATATTCATTTTGATGCAGTTTTACTACACCTATTGCACTTGTCTTACATCTAGTGTGGGCAATAGAATATCATCATACATCTAACATGGGCCAAGGAATCATACATCCATGTTAGGCAACATACATCCACACCAGGCTACGTGCTCTAGTAGCTACAACCCATCATAATCATTTATGTTTCTCTTAAATTTGGTGAGGTATAACTCATACTAGATCAATCAACAATCATATCCAAATACGAACATTCAAGATATTATATAGCATAGGCAACCAGAAAACTAGTCTTATACTTATAAGACCACGTACCTGCTTGTTCAATCAAATGTCCAAAGATTTAGAATCAATCAGGAATTTAGTCACCCTGCAAAGAAAGCAAGGGCACAACATTACTATTGGTCCATATGACCAAGACTAAGATATGTTCCTAGTTATTATTCCTTTTATGTTATCTTAATCCAGATCAGGGGTTTCCCATATCTTAATTGATTTCACAGTATTATCAGGTCTGATCCATCAAAAACTATTTGGATAAAGATAATATTAATTGATCAATTGGAAGATTTCCAAAAATTAGGGTTTCTAAGATGGTTAAAGAAAAAGGGAGGGTAACCCTTAACATATTAACCATTCATAACATCAGGGTTCATTTTAAAGATTCAGACCAATCATAACCACTAATTATCATCTAATGATATTAATTTTGTTTTAATGATATTTCTTTAATTCCATGTAGAAAGATAAACTAGATCTAGGGTTTCTCCTATTCCTTTGATCATTTGCCATCTTAGAATATGATTTCGAGTTATTTAGAAATAGGGTTCTATCTAGGGTTAAATACACCTTAGAAGGTCAGATATCATCAAGGAAAACTATTATAAAAAATTAATTATAATTAAGGGGTCATTAAGGATTTAAGCAACTATTTTTTTTTAAAAGGCAACGGATCTAGGTCCTGGTAGCATTTTATTTGGATAGAGAATAATTTTCTGATGAAAATGGTATATTGGTTCGCTATTTCCTGATAATCCTAGCATTTCCTAGGATTTTTCTAAGATAACTCATTTCTTAGATAAAAGAAAATAAAAAAAATTAGGGTTTTACCTTAATCAATGGTCGGATCCTTTTGGATCGACGGCTCTGGTTGATCCTAGGATTTGCAAAGGAAGATTGGGTGGCTGATTTGTCGTTCAGACGTTGGTCCACCTAGGCGCCCTGGGCCCCGACCTGGTCAGCTTCTCTTCACGCGACCAGCTTCAGATCGCGGCGGAGAGTCGCTGGCGTGATAAGTAGAAAGGGGCAGTAGGCCCGCGTCCTTGGTTTGAACCAGTCACCCGACTTCGTCTGGAGATGTCCACCTAGGCGCCCTGGGCCCCGACCTGGTCAGCTTCTCTTCACGCGACCAGCTTCAGATCGCGGCGGAGAGTCGCTGGCGTGATAAGTAGAAAGGGGCAGTAGGCCCGCGTCCTTGGTTTGAACCAGTCACCCGACTTCGTCCGGAGTCGGAGAGTTGAGGAGAGTAGGTTATAGAGGAGGAGGGGGTGCGGAGATGTGAAAACCCAGCAGTGGTAGTGCGGCGGTGCCACAGGGTAGTTCTAGGGTTGAGTGGAGGACTTGGGGAGGTTTAAGGCTTGGGAGGAAGTGAATCGAGGTAAAGGAAGGTGGCCGTGATGTCAAGGGGCCTTTTATAGGCTCGGGGATAGGTTTAGGGTTGGTTGGGGGGGTCCTGGCTTCGCGGCCGTCGCCGGAGTGGGAACAACAACTTTGGGGGAGGTCGTTCTCCCTGCTCCGAGGGTGAGGGGAGTTGAGATAAGTGTGGTTGACCTCGTCTTGATGAGTCGAAGGTGGCCATTTGAAGAAAAATCGCGAAAAAGGGGGTGAGTTGGCTTCGCGCTAGAGCTCGGATTCAACCTCTTCTGCCCGCCCTTTGCCGGAGGTAGATGACGGGTCCAGGACCCTTGGATCCTTGTGTCAATCCGTGGCCCTTAGATCGGGCGGCTGAGGATTGGCCTTCCTCTAAGTGGTTCGCGCCGAGCCTTAAATGGGCCGCGTGACACATCCAAAGGTCATTATAAAGCATAAACCTAAGTCCTAGGTTATAAAAAGGTGATCTATTTACTCAAAATTAAAATGGCCATAACTCTTGATTGGTAAACCCCATTCTAATGAAATTTTAGGGGTAGCTTCACAAGGTAACTATTCTACTATGATATAAATTTGAGATCCAAATTCAAATATTTGATGTGTTCATTTACTAAATACATTAACATATGTATTTTATTGTAATAGCATACTAGGCTTCACATATTTTTGCAATTTGTGACACATATTTGTCCAATTGAGTGAGGGAAGTGTATGAGGGTATTTTGGTCAACAAGTTTGATAACAAAACTTTTAAGAGAGAGAAAAAATACCATAAAAACTCACTTTGTCACATTCTCTCCTCCTTTTAAGAATTTTGCCCTCAAAATTCAAGCAGCCTGAAAGAGATGTGGATAATTCCGCTCGACCTCAGACTTGAGCTCCCATGTAGAATCAGTTTGATCATGGTGGCTCCAGAGAAATTTCACCATATCTATACGCCGATTATTGTGAAGCTCCTTTGTCTTGACATCAAGAATTCTGACTGGTGACTCAGCATATGTCAGATCATCTTTCAGCTCCAGAGGCTCATGATTCAGAATGTGACTGGGGTCTTTGACATAAGGCTTCAGATTAGATACATGAAAGACATTATGCATGGCACTATACTGAGGTGGTAGAGCAAGACGATAGGCACATTCTCCAACCCTTTCAAGAATCTCGAAGGGTCCCACATAACGAGGACTGAGCTTTCCCTTATTCTTGGCCAAAGCTCGAATTGGTCGGATCTTCAAAAAGACATGATCACCTTCCTTGAACTGATGTTCCTGTCGGTGAGCATCTGCATATGATTTCTGCCTATCCTATGCTCGCTTCATTCTCTACCTGATCAGTGCAACTTTATCTACATACAGCTGCATCTCCTCATATTTGATCATGGTGTGCTCTCCGACATCATCCCAATGTAATGGAGATCTGCATGGTCGGCCATAGAGAGCTTCGTATGGTGGCATCCCAATACTCGTCTGATAACTATTATTATAGGAGAACTCAGCTAAAGGTAGGTAATGGTCCCACGAGCGTTCCCAGTCAAGCACACAAGCTCGTAGAAGATCCTCCAGAATTTGTACTATTCGTTCTGACTGTCCATCTGTCTGCAGATGATAAGCTGTACTGAAGTTCAACTTGGTGCCCAATTCTTCTTGAACCTGTTTCCATAACTTTGAAGTGAACTTTGGGTCCCGGTCCGAGACAATGGATGCTGGAACCCCATGCAGACGTACAACCTCCCATATATAAAGGTCGGCCAACTCAGAAACTTTCGCAGTAGTCTTCACCGGTAGAAAATGAGCTAACTTGGTGAGATGATCCACAATGACCCATGCAGCGTCGTACCCCTTCCGGGTCCTGGGTAATCCCACTACAAAATCCATAGTGATATGTTCCCATTTCCATTCCGGAATCTCGAGGGGTTGCAGTAGACCTCCTGGTCTTTGATGCTCGGCCTTGATTCTCTGGCATGTCAGACACCTGGATACAAAATCTGCAATGTCGTGCTTCATGCCTCTCCACCAGAACTGACGTTGTAGATCTTTTTACATCTTCGTCATGCCAGGATGAACTGTGTACTTGGACCCATGTGCCTCATGAAGAATTGTTGTCTTTACAGCTGACTGCTCAGGGACCCACATATGGTTCTTGTATCGAAGACCACCATCAAGACCCACAGACAGATGTGTATGAGGTTTAGCCATAAGAGAGGAGAGCTCTGCAATCTCGGGACTTGCTTTCTGTGCCTCCAGAAGTTCAGAATGCAGGTTGGATTGTGATAGAGATGTTATTGACATGCATACGATCAACCAGGAATTGTGGTATCCAGCTTGCTAGGTCCTCCATGTTCCTCCATTCGGGTACAGATAGGGACGCACAAATAGCTCTTTTTCTACTAAGAGCATCTGCAACTACATTGGCTTTACCTGGGTGGTAGCCAATGGTGAAGTCGTAGTCCTTCAAGTACTCAATCCACCGTCGTTGTCGCAGATTCAAGTCCTTTTGCGTCAGAATGTACTTGAGGCTTTTATGGTCGGTGAAGATATCGAACGTTGCCCCGTACAAGTAGTGCCTCTAGATTTTGAGAGCATGGATGATGGCAGCTAACTCCAAATCATGCGTAGGGTAATTCAACTCATTGGGTTTCAGCTTCCTAGAAGCGAAGGCCACTACTTTCCCGTTCTGCTATAGGACACACCCTAGACCATGTCGGGAAGCATCAGTGAATATCACAAATCCTTCATTACCAGAGGGTAGAACAAGGACAGGTGCTGACGTCAACTTCTATTTGAGCTCTTGGAATCTAGACTCACAAGCAGCTGACCAGATGAAATGCTCGTCCATCCGAGTAAGCTTAGTGAGAGGAAGTGCCACTTTGGAGAAATTCGGAATAAAATGACGATAATATCCAGCCAAACCTAAGAAACTCCGGATTTTAGAAGGATTACGAGGAGGTTTCCAATCAAGTACAGCAGATACTTTAGCGGGATCAACAAATATGTTACCCCTAGAAATGACATGACCAAGAAACATAACTTTGTCAATCCAGAATTCACATTTAGAAAGCTTGCCATAGAATTTCTGGGCTCGAAGAATCTCAAGGACAGACTTCAAATGCTCTCGATGCTTCTCCATAGAATCAGAATAGATCAGAATATCATCAATGAAGATGACCACAAACTCATCAAGAAAAGGTTGGAAGACTTTGTTCATCAAGTTCATGAATACGCCAGGTGCATTGGTCAACCCGAACGACATCACCAGAAATTCGTAGTGTCCGTAACGAGTTCAGAAAGAAGTCTTAGATATATCGGAATCCTTGACCTTAAGTTGATGGTAGCCAGAACGAAGATCAATTTTTGAGAAAACTTTAGCAGTACGAAGTTGATCAAAGAGGTCATCAATACAAGGGAGAGGATACTTGTTTTTAATGGTAGCTTGGTTCAACATGCGATAGTCAATACACATCCGCATCGAACCATCTTTCTTTTTAACAAAAAGGACAGGTGCACCCCAAGGGGAAACGCTAGGGAGGATAAAACCCTTATCAAGAAGTTCTTGTAATTGTTTCTTCAGCTCCATAAGCTCAACAGGTGCCATCCTATACGGTGCCCTAGAAATCGGAGTGGTTCCAGGAAGAAGATCTATGGAGAACTCAATGTCTCGGTTTGGAGGCAGCCCAGGAAGCTCCTCCAGAAATATGTCAAGAAAATCACGTACCACCTCCAGTCTTTCTACAGGCCCGTTGTCAGGACTAGTCTCTGAGACGAATGTGAGGAAGACTTTACATCCTTTAGATATGAGCTTTTTAGCTTTAAGAGAGGAAATTATTATATTATTACAAAATTTGCTTCCCTGAGGGATCACTATAGTAGAGGAATGAGGTTGAGAGAGAACTACCATCTTGTTTCTACATTCAATGTAAGCATGATATGTGTACATCCAATACATGCCAAGAATAACATAAAAGTCTTCCATGGTTAAGAGAATGAATTCAAAGGGCATGTCATGATTTTCAAATTTTAGAGGGAGGACATCAGTTTTCTGTAATGTAGTGAATATTTTGCCACTAGGAGTTGACACATCCAGAATGTATCCCAAGTCTTTTATATGTAAGTGCAACATTGAGGCCATATTTCGAGAGATAAATGTATTTGTAGATCTAGAATCAAACAATGCTTTAACAGGATGTCCATTCAAGAAAACAATGCCTACACAATATAATTATACTTTAAATATTTGAAGGCAATTGAACAAGATATTAGACATATGAAAAAGATTTAAGGTTACCTTCGACAAGCTAGTTCGGATTTGCCCTAGCCTCCTCTGTTGTTACCGCGAACACCCTGGCATTACGGTGTCCCTGAGGGGGTGGAGCACCTGCTGGAGGTTTGCTAAGGATAGATGCATTGGGGCACTTGGCAAGGAAATGTCCCTCCTTCTTGCAGTTGTAGCAGACCGGCTTGGTGTAGCGAAAAGGCCCGTCATGTCCTCGTCCACAAGTCTTGCATTTTCTACGGTAATCCATCAACTTGCTATTCTTTGGTCCTTTCTTCCCTGAACCTCCTCCTTTCCCTGATCCTTTATTATGGTCGGGGTGGAACTTCTTAAACTTCTCTTCCTCGGTGGTGGTCAACCCTAAATATCCCATGCTAGAAGGCTTTTGTAATCCCTGCTCCCTTTCCTACTTAAGGGCCATGTCTAGGGCTTCATCAATGCTACGGGGATGAGAGGCTATAACTAGGGTTTTCAGGTGTGCGGAGAGACAGTCTACATAGTGCTCAATGAGGCGGTCCTCAGTCCAGATAGGGAAATAGCGTTCCAGAAGCCTAAACTTCCGGGTATAATCAGCCACTGATAGACTGCCCTGCCTAAGCTCCATGTACATCTTCTCTTTCCTCTTCCTCTCAGCTATGGGCATGAAACGGTCGGTGAAGAGGGTCTTTAAGGCTTCCCATCCCAAGTTGTCACTTCCTCTCCCCGATTCCCACCATAATTCTCCCACCAGATCTTCGCCCCTCCCTTAAGCAAATGGGTGGCGAATTTAACCTTCTTTTCTTCAGGTACTTCTAGGGTACGGAAGGCATTCTCCATGGAATGGACCCAGGCCTCAGCCTTGTCCATGACTTCGGGTTGGTCTTCCCCCAAAAGCTGTCAGGGTTGAGCTTAATGAAGTCTATCACCGTCACTTCCTTTTTCTTAGAGGAGATAGATTCAGGGGTTCCTTTGGTGGTGAGGGTTTCCATAAAGTCTAGAAGGATTTTCTTCTGTTCCTCCCATCTTTCCTTGGTCTCAACATCAGGATCAGGTACTTCAGAGGTTTCAGGTTCTTTTCTTTTCTTAGAGGACGATTCCCCTGAGCTGCAAGTCATAGGAGGCATCCTGTAATTAATTTGAACGCATTAGATTTATTACTTCAACAATTATTCTCATCATTATCATTATTATTATCACATGATATTTCATTATTCTCATTATTTAATAATTAATATTCTGAATGTTATGATTTAGGGAGGATATCGTAAAATCCTTATCAGTCGATCCTTAGGACTTTCTAAATAGAGAGACTCCTTCCTAACCTTATAACAGAGGTAAGAGGGAAAGTTTAATTTATTTCAAAACATAGATGAGAGGGAGGAATTTTTCTTATAGAAGAGGTGAGAGGGAAAATCTATATATGAGAAGATTCCTAAATTAAGGTACGCCCAAGGATAGGGGACACTTAGGATATCAGCCAGGTAGACTTATACTGCCATAAAGGTAGCCTCGTGATTGCCAAGATAAGTGGCTCGGAGACTTTAGTCAGACCCATGGCAGATGCTATCCTAGACACCTCAACCCTTCACATCCCAAACTCAAGGACTACCCTAGACTCAAAATAGGGTGAATGAAGTTCATGTGACTTGATGTGTGAACATTGGCTCTGATACCAACTGTGACGTCCCCCAATTTCTATATACTTTCCATAGTGACATTCATAGATATGCGTGCACTCATATCTATAGATTTCAAAAGGGAAAATATAAGAGATTAAGGTAGTCAACGAAAATAGAGATTAAGCCAATATCTAGTCCACATCATCGTATAATGCCACACAAACATTCATTCATAAAGATAATAAAAGTCATTACATATGGAGAGAAAAATATGGTTCTAGAGGAAGTTAACTTTATTACATAGGATTTCAATCATCCTAAAAAACACTAAGAAAAGAAATAGACTGACATCTATGAAGAAATGAGATAATAGGAAAATATCTATCTAATACATCCTCCATGTTCATTATTTTATGCCTTCAGGTATTTTGAGCATGTAATTCATTTTGTTGTCAATTGTTCCTTGTACCTAGAAAATACGAGAAACAAAACATCAGCAGGGCTGGTACGTGATAAAAGTTACATTTAATAAGGTTGCATAAAGGAAAATACTTGAAAAAGAAGGAAAGAGAGATAAAACCATTTCTTAAGGAAAAAATCAAGTAAACACCCTTTCATTATATTCATTTTGATGCAGTTGTACTACACCTATTGCACTTGTCTTACATCTAGTGTGGGCAATAGAATATCATCATACATCTAACATGGGCCAAGGAATCATACATCCATGTTAGGCAACATACATCCACACCAGGGTACGTGCTCTAGTAGCTACAACCCATCATAATCATTTATGTTTCTCTTAAATTTGGTGAGGTATAACTCATACTAGATCAATCAAAAATCATATCCAAATACGAATATTCAAGATATTATATAGCATAGGCAACCAGAAAACTAGTCTTATACTTATAAGACCACGTACCTGCTTGTTCAATCAAATGTCCAAAGATTTAGAATCAATCACGAATTTAGTTACCCTGCAAAGAAAGCAAGGGCACAACATTACTATTGGTCCATATGACCAAGACTAAGATATGTTCCTAGTTATTATTCCTTTTATGTTATCTTAATCCAGATCAGGGGTTTCCCATATCTTAATTGATTTCACAGTATTATCAGGTCTGATCCATCAAAAACTATTTGGATTAAAGATAATATTAATTGATCAATTGGAAGATTTCCAAAAATTAGGGTTTCTAAGATGTTTAAAGAAAAAGGGAGGGTAACCCTTAACATATTAACCATTCATAACATCAGGGTTCGTTTTAAAGATTCAGACCAATCGTAACCACTAATTATCATCTAATGATATTAATTTTGTTTTAATGATATTTCTTTAATTCCATGTAGAAAGATAAACTAGATCTAGGGTTTCTCCTATTCCTTTGATCATTTGCCATCTTAGAATATGATTTCGAGTTATTTAGAAACAGGGTTCTATCTAGGGTTAAATACACCTTAGAAGGTCAGATATCATCAAGGAAAACTATTATAAAAAAATAATTATAATTAAGGGGTCATTAAGGCTTTAAGCAACTTTTTTTTTGGAAAAGGCAACGGATCTAGGTCCTGGTAGCATTTTATTTGGATAGAGAATAATTTTCTGATGAAAATGGTAGATTGGTTCGCTATTTCTTGATAATCCTAGCATTTCCTAGGATTTTTCTAAGATAACTCATTTCTTAGATAAAAGAAAATAATAAAATAAAAAATATAGGGTTTTACCTTAATCAACGGCCAGATCCTTTTGGATCGACGGATCTGGTTGATCCTAGGATTTGCAAAGGAAGATTGGGTGGCTGATTTGTCGTTCGGACGTTGGTCCACCTAGGCGCCCTGGGCCCCGACCTGGTCAGCTTCTCTTCATGCGACCAGCTTCAGATCGCGGCGGAGGGTCGCCGGCGTGATAAGTAGAAAGGGGCAGTAGGCCCGCGTCCTTGGTTTGAACCAGTCGCCCGACTTCGTCCGGAGTCGGAGAGTTGAGGAGAGTAGGTTATAGAGGAGGAGGGGTGCAGAGATGTGAAAACCCAACAGTGGTAGTGCGGCGGCGCCACAAGGTAGTTCTAGGGTTGAGTGGAGGACTTGGGGAGGTTTAAGGCTTGGGAGGAAGTGAATCGAGGTAAAGGAAGATGGCGGTGATGTCAAGGGGCCTTTTATAGGCTCGAGGATAGGTTTAGGGTTGGTTGGGGGGGTCCTGGCTTCGCGGCCGTCGCTGGAGTGGGAACAACAACTTTGGGGGAGGTCGTTCTCCCTGCTCCGAGGGCGAGGGGAGTCGAGATAAGTGTGGTTGACCTCGTCTTGATGAGTTGAAGGTGGCCATTCGAAGAAAAATCGTGAAAAAGGGGGTGAGTTGGCTTCGCGCTAGAGCTCGGATTCAACCTCTTCTGCCCGCCCTTTGCGGGAGGTAGATGACGGGTCCAGGACCCTTGGATCCTTGTGCCGATCCGCGGCCCTCAGATAGGGCGGCTGAGGATTGGCCTTCCTCTAAGTGGTCCGCGACCAGCCTTAAATGGGCCACGTGACACATCCAAAGGTCATTATAAAGCATAAACCTAAGTCCTAGGTTATAAAAAGGTGATCTATTTACTCAAAATTAAAAATGGCCATAACTCTTGATTGGTAAACCCCATTCTAATGAAATTTTAGGGGTAGCTTCACAAGGTAACTATGCTACTATGATATAAATTTGAGATCCAAATTCAAATATTTGATGTGTTCATTTACTAAATACATTAACATATGTATTTTATTGTAATAGCATACTAGGGTTCACATATTTTTGCAATTTGTGACACATATTTGTCCAATTGAGTGAGGGAAGTGTATGAGGGTATTTTGGTCAACAAATTTGATAATAAAACTTTTAAGAGAGAGAAAAAATACCATAAAAACTCACTTTGTCACAATCACTCTTTATAATGATGGTACACCTACCTTTATGACGTATGAGAGCCCACAGCAAGGGAC
The DNA here is from genome assembly GCA_963693085.1 of Alisma plantago-aquatica. Taxonomy (NCBI): domain Eukaryota; kingdom Viridiplantae; phylum Streptophyta; class Magnoliopsida; order Alismatales; family Alismataceae; genus Alisma; species Alisma plantago-aquatica. Next base: position 433,592,212 of record OY856413.1, read on the forward strand.
GGAGAAGCCCACAGAGGGCACACAGGGCAAAGATAAAGACAAAGTGTTCACAGAGCCAGAAATCTTGCAATATAAACCAAGGATCCCATATCCGGGTAGACTGCGCGAAACGAAAATGGATACCAGGTTTAAAAAATTCAAGGAGGCGATGAAGAAACTTTACATCGATATCCCGCTCCTTGATGCTCTCTCTGAGGTACCAGCTTGGGCAAAATACCTCAAAACTTTGTTATCAAGGAAGTACATCACTGAAGAACAAGAAACTGTCAAGCTTGCCCAAACCACCTCTGATATCATCCTCAATAAAATGCCAAAGAAGAAGAAAGACCCAGGTTCCTTCAGAATCCAATGCTGCATTGGGAATGCATCAACCAAAAAGGGATTAGCTGACCTAGGGGCCAACATATCCATTATGCCCTATTCTATGTGCAAATGATTAGGTTTCACCAAATTGCTGCCTACAGCAATGACTATTCAGTTAGCTGATTCTACTATCACCGCACCTCTTGGAATCATTGAAGATATTCCAGTTAGGATAGACAAGGACGCCTATGTCCCATGCGACTTTGTCATCATGGATATCAAGGAAGATCTGAGATACCCGATAATTTTTGGCAGACCTTTCCTCACTACTGCCAGGGCACTATCGATGTTGAAGCTGGTACCATCATTCTAAGGCTCGGAAAAGAAGCAATTCAATTCTGAGTCCTCAACAGCATGAAAGGCCCCAGCATCCAAGAGGAGGTTTTTCTTCTACACGCAATACATCAAATGTCTCAATTAGAAATTTCTGAGCCATCAGACGAGCTAGAGAATGTCCTAACCAACCCAGATGTCGAATTCTCTACAAATGAACTAGTTCAACAGTGTCTGCAACATTTAGAAAAGGCCGAAGAAGCACCGACGGCCACTTTTTAAGAACTCAAAATTGTCACCATTATAGAAGCAACTGAGCCACCTAAGGCTCCTGAAATGAAGACTCTGCCCATGGGGCTTAAACATGTTTTCTTGGATGAGGAAAAATTATGTCCGGTTATCATCAGCTCCAACCTAATAGAAGACCAGGAAGAAAGGCTTCTGGAGGAACTGAAGAAACAGAGAAAGGTCATTGGATATAAGATAACTGACCTGACGGGCATAAATCCTGCCTTATGTATGCACAGACTTCCTATGATTGAAGAATTTAAGCCTTCTTGCAAACATCATAGGAAACTGAACCCTAATCTCAAAGAGGTAGTTCACCTGGAGGTCCTCAAATTACTTAAAGCTGGCATAATCTACCCTATCTCTGACTCCCAATGGGTCAGCCTTGTCAAGGTCGTTCCTAAAAAAGGAGGCACTACTGTCGTGCTTAACGACAAAAATGAGTTAGTACCCACCAGGACTGTAACAGGGTGGAGGATGTGTATTGACTATAGGAAGCTGAACAAAGCCACGAGGAAAGATCACTACCCTCTACCCTTTCTCGATGAAGTCTTGGAGCGTTTAGCTCATCAGAAATACTTCTGCTATCTTGATGGTTATTCTGGGTTCTACCAAATACCCATACACCCGAAAGACCAAGAGAAAACTACCTTCACCTGCCCTTTTGGAACCTATGCTTTTAGAAGAATGCCTTTCGGGTTATGTAACGCACCCGCTACCTTCCAAAGGTGTATGTCCGCCATTTTCGTAGGATTAACAGAATCCATAATGGAAGTGTTGATGGATGATTTCTCAGTTTACGGAGATTCTTTCGATAACTGTTTAATCAACCTTGGACAAGTTTTACAACGTTGCGAGGAAACGAACCTTATACTGAATTGGGAAAAATGCCACTTCATGGTAACTGAAGGTGTCGTCCTCGGGCACAGAGTGAGTGACAGATGGATCGAGGTCGATAATGCAAAAGTCGATGTTATTTCAAAGCTGTCGCCACTGAAAGATATAAAAGGCGTAAGGGCTTTCTTGGGTCATGCGGGGTTCTACAGAAGATTCATTAAGGATTTCTCAAAAATAGCAAAACCCATGACCCAACTCCGAACCAAAGATATTGAGTTCATCTTTAACCAAGACTGTCTGCAAAGTTTCTCAACTCTCAAAAATGCTTTAATTTCTGCACCTATACGGAGAGCTCCAGATTGGTCGCAACCTTTTGAAATCATGTGCGACGCTAGCGATTACGCCATAGGGGCAGTGTTAGGACAACGGATCGACAAGAAACCCTATGTAATTTACTACGCATCTAAAACACTAGATGAAGCACAGAAGAACTACACTACTACAGAGAAGGAGTTCCTGGCTGTCATCTATGTGTTTGAAAAATTGTGCTCCTATTTGATTGGATCCAAGGTTATCGTTTACACCGACCACTCCGCCATTCGATACCTAATTCAGAAGCAAGATGCTAAACCCAGACTTATCCGTTGGGTGTTGATGCTTCAGGAATTCGATTTGGAAATTAAAGATAAAAGCGGAGTGGATAACGTCGTAGGCAACCATCTGAGTCGCATTGAAGTCGAAGATGAAGATAAAATCCCTATCCGAGATTCCCTTCCAGATGACCAACTAATGAAAGTTACTTATGGATTCCCTTGGTATGCGGATATTTTCAATTATCTAGCTACAGGAATCATTCATCCATCTGCTTCCCACCATGACAAACTGAAATTCCTCCACGACATAAAGCAATATTATTGGGATGAACCTTACATGTTTCACCTTTGTGCTGACAGACTTTTCCGTCGCTGCTTACCGGAAGAAGAGATCACCCCCGTCCTAGAGCATTTCCATTCAGGACCCACGGGGGGCACATGAGTGCAAAGAAAACCACTATAAAAGTTCTGCAATCTGGTTTCTTCTGGCCAACCATAGCAAAGGACTCCTATGATTTTGTAAAATCCTGCAATAAATGTCAATTTTCTAGTAACATATCCAAAAGGAACGAAATGCCCCTCACAATGTGGAAAGAAATTGAGCTTTTCGACATGTGGGGGGTAGACTATATGGGCCCTTTTCCTTCTTCCTATGGTTTCTCTTACATCCTGGTTGCGGTGGATTATGTCTCAAAATGGGTCGAAGCTGTACCCACTGTATCCAGTGATTCCAAAATAGTTATTAAATTGTTCAAAGATATCATTTTCCCAAGATTTGGAGTCCCCAGAATTGTCATATCAGATGGCGGGACCCATTTCCTGGAACGAAGTTTTGAAGCCCTGTTAAAAAAAGTATGGAGTCAACCACAAAGTAGCAACGCCTTACCATCCACAGACCAGCGGTCAGGTTGAGGTATCTAATAGACAACTAATGGAGATCTTAGAAAAAAAAAGTCAACAGAAACCGCACTGATTGGTCCGCCAAGCTTCCCGATGCCCTTTGGGCATACTGTACAGCCTATAAAACACCAATCGGGACAACCCCGTTCCATTTGGTATACGGCAAATCATGTCATCTTCCAGTGGAGCTGGAACACAAAGCCTGGTGGGCCATCAAACAGCTAAATTTTGATTTTAAAAGCGCCGAAGAAAATAGACAATTCCAGCTACAGGAGCTCGAGGAGCTTCGAATGACCGCCTATCAGAGTGCCAGAATCTATAAGGATCATACCAAAATGTGGCACGACGGTCATCTTAAGAGGAAATACATCGCCATTGGTGACAAAGTACTCCTTTTTAACTCCAAGCTCAAGTTGTTCCCCGGAAAACTTCGAACAAAATGGTCCGGGCCCTTCACCATAAAGCATATATACCCAACTGGAGCTGTCATAATTATCGACAACAACGGAGGAGAAAGGACGGTCAATGGCCATCGTTTAAAGAAATACTACACCCCAGCAGATAAAATGCCAAGACAGACCATCGAAATCAAAGACGCCAAGCCATCAACATAACAGCGTCACAGCTTCGTCGAGCCAGCGACGTAAAACCCAAGCGCTACTTGGGAGGCAACCCAAGATTTCAGCTTCTTCTTTTATTTTTTCGTTCTTTTATTTACCTGAGGTTTATCTTCTGAAAATATAAAAATTTCACATAACCAAATCAAACATAAAAATATAAAAATCCCTTCGACCTTAACCCTCCCAAAAGGTCCTGAAACCATTTAGAACCAAACGGTCACCAAACCGTTTGGGACCAAACGGTCTTCAAACCGTTTGAGACCAAATGGTCCTGAAACCGTTTGGGACCAAACGGTCTTCAAACCGTTTGGGACCAAACGGTCCTGAAACCATTTGATCTGGAGATTTTGTAGGGTCAATCCCCGATCCCTATAAATATAAACCCTACCCCCTCCTCCTCCTCTCTTCGACTCTCGAGTTTTCTCAAAATTTTGCGCAAGTGTTGTTCCATTCCTTCCGTCGTCTTGCTCCCGCGCAACCCAGATTCCCTCCGCCTCCGTTGACCTAGTTCCGTGTTCTTTCACGACAACCTCACCTCTGTGCCGCTGCCCTCCGCCTCAACAACCATCAACTGAAGGTAGTCCTGCCGTCGCCGACACCTACATCCACCACCGCGGCAACCGATCTGATCTTTCCGCCTCTGCAACCACCATCTTTACCTCTGTCAACACCTTCGGCGCCGCCTTCGTCTTTATCACCGCCGGTTCCGCCGCAATCATCTTTACCATCACCTCTATCGCCGCCAGCTACACCTTTTCCATTGTCCGCTCCGCCTCTGTTGCTATCGGCTCCGCCTTTTCCATCGCCGCCTTCATCTTTGTCGCCGTCGGCTCCGCTGCGATCCTTGTTTTCGCCGGCCGGTTCACCCGACGTTTCACCTTCCAAACGGTCCTCAAACCATTTGGGACCAAACGGTCTTCAAGCCGTTTGGGACCAAACGGCCTTGAAACCGTTTGGAACCAAACGGTCCTCAAACCGTTTAGGACCAAACGGCCTTAAAACCGTTTGGGACCAAACAGTCTTCAAATCGTTTGGGACCAAATGGTCTTCTAGCCGTTTGGGACCAAACGGCCTTGAAACTATTTGGAACCAAACGGTCCTGAAACCGTTTCAGACCAAACGGTCTTCAAATCGTTTGGCCTTCCACATTTGTTTAAAGTTTCATAAAAATATAAAACCACATAAATACAAATACAAATACAATTCTTTTCTAAAGCATGTCTTCTTACCCATGATTTTCTACTTTTCAGATATGGCATCTCCAGCTAAGCATGCCACAGGATCTGAAGACGCTCCTTTCTGGACAAAGGAGAAAATGCTGGAAGACCGGGCCAAACTCCAACAGATCATAGACAACTACAACAACACTGGGAAGGCCCCAACAAATGTCAAAATCATGGTTGTTCTATGTGAAATTGACTGCATAAACAAGTGCCTGGCCGAGGCACCTGAAGAAGAAGTGGAAGAAATTTATTCTGACGATGACGAAGGCTCAAATTACAAGCCAAACTCCGAGGAGGAATCCCCAGCTGAAGAATCAAAAGGGAAACACAAAGTCTAAGATACTGCAACCGGACAACCCTCCAAGAAAAGAGCCAGAAAGCAAGTCCGGCCAGCCACTGCAAGGGAGCAAATCCTGGCAGGAAACAATCCACCACTCACCACCTCCACTTCCACCCCCACAACCATCACCGTCCCCACTTCCCCCCCCCGTCACCACTGCGGCACCACCACCAGAAAACCTCTATATAAACACCGCCCTCTCCACCGAAAAAATCCTAAAACCTACTAAGTACGTCTGCTCCAACGTACTACTTAAGATGGGGATCCATGACTGAATTTTCAACATGCTAGACAAAGCCAACCTAGCAAGGCTGTGTTTAGTACCTGAGATCTCATATTCTGAACCCACTACTGAATTTTTCACCTTTCTTACCAAAGAGCCCGTAGACAACATGGATAGATCACGGGATGGAGGTGACAGAAGGCTGGTCACCCAAATCTTTGGCAACAAGGTTGTCTTAACAGAAAACATGCTGAACGAAGTCTTCATCGACAACCAAGAGCAGCTAAATCAAGCCAAGGCTGTGGGAACTGGGCACCCTAATTTCAACAGGCACAAATTTTGGAAATCTCTGACTGGGCTCCCCACCTATGATGCTAAGACATGCAAGGCATCGAACATACATTCTGGACTTGTGCACACCCTACACAAAATCCTCGCAGGCGCACTCTTCCCCAGGACAGAAGGAGGAAATGTTATAATCTCGTATCTCTTTGTTCTTTGGTCCATTCTAAACGGATTGCCAGTCAACATTGGACGACATATGATCCAGAAATTATCTGCTTACGCCCTGGCGAAGGAAATCTGCATGGGAGGTCATGTCACTTCCATCATCAAATATCTCAAGATGGACAGACCTCTACCTCACTGCACACAAATAAAGGGCGACGTCCTTACTAATGAACAAACATTGAAGAACTCCTTCATTATTAAGGAAAAGGATGCACAGCTACATTACGTCTTCTGCCCTACATTAAAGTCATCTAGAACCCTACTACCTCTCCCAGAGCTCGCAGACTACGACAAGGAAAAGCTCCTCTTCACCGTCGAGGAGCTCACCAAACTCTTAGCTACGGTACAAGCACCAACAAAGAAAATAAAGGCGGGACAGACTGAACTCAGCACCAGTGCCCCGACAGCTAGAATACCAAAAATTCCTGTGAAACGACCTTCCACTAGACTTTCACAGAAACAGCAGCTATCGGGGACACCAACTTCCAAACCACATCCAGAAGACAACCCTCTCCCCGAAGATCACATCACCACCTCATCTTTAGACTCCTTCATTATGAGTCAAAATGCTGAGCTAACCGCCACCACCTCACCACCCTCCACCTTTCCACCATCCACCACCCTTCCTTTTTTCCCCACAACCACACTACCACCCGCATCCTCTTCTTCACCCTTTTTTCCTTCGGGCTCCCCTTTCTCCACCCATACGCCCGACTTTCCCACTTTCCCCTCCACCTCCACAATCTCTCCCCCATCACTATCACTTCCACCACTTTCACATGAAATACCACCACCTTTCACATCCACCACCACCCTGACACCGCTGGTGACCCCATCCATAGTCACCACGCAGTTCGCGGCACCATCAGTGTCTCTTTCGCAAGACACTACGACCCTCCCACGCAGACCCCAGCCATCCCACCGTTCCACCTCTGGGGTCCCCTTTTCCAATATCGGCAAGGAATTCGGACGTCAATTTGACGTCATCTGAAACCTCCTCACCGATCCTTCTAACATTCAACATTCTATTTTTTCTTGTGTGCAGGGATTATCCAAACAGGTGGCCACGATCGACGAACAGAACCGCGCCTTTCCCAACATCCTCCACGGTTTTCAGCAAAGACAAGATGAGGTGGCTAAGCAAGTTGATCACATCAACAGCCACTACAACAACCTGCCTGAGCTGGTACTTGGAGCGAAGCGCCAGCAAGAAGCAACGGCTAAGCAAGTCGATGAGATCTCTACACAGACTCAACCTCTGCCCGAGACTCTCCGCGATCTCAAGTAGCAACAAGTAGCTCTTAGCACACGCTTGGATACCATCAGTAGCACCCTCACACAGCTAAACAATCGCCAAGAGGAGTCAACTAATAATGAAATCCGACAACTACGTGCTCAAGTAATAGATCTTACATCACGTCTCCTCTCCGCTGAGGGCCGCTATAACAACCTCAAAGAAACCCACGACGCACTGCTCGAAACACACAAACATGTGCAAGTGGCTTTGGATGAGTTACAAGCCACCCATCGGCGATGCAAAAAGACCGCAAGCAAAAAGCCAGCAGACAAGGCAGCGGCTGACAAAGATGGCGATAGTGACGACGATGAAGACTCTGATTCATCTTCTGATTCGAACAATGATACCACCTCCTTAGGTGATAAATCTGATGATGGGGAGGACCCAAGCCAAGCAGCAGAACCTTCTCAGAAAGGTTCTGACAAAGGTCAACAAGACGGTGGACATCACCCCAAGTCCCCCCACAATGATAATGTAAACATGTCATATGGGGACCAATTCCTTGATTATTCTTCTCTGGGGTTCATCGGGGAGTCTGCTAAAAATGTGGCTTTCACTGAGTTCCACCACTGTCTATTAGGAACCAGCGCAAGCCCACCCGCAGCAACCGCTCAATCTTTCTCCGCACTTGACCCATCAGTGCCTTCCCCCCATGACCAGGACGAGGTAGAATGAGTAAGCTTAGACACAGATGAAGACCTCGATTCTGCCTCTGACTCGGAAGACGATCTACAAGGCTATGAAGAAGCCTTGGTACAACCTTCTTCCCCCCATCTGCAGAACCTTCCCCCGCCGCCACCACTACCACACAAAATGCACGATTTGGATATGGCGGCCATCTCCACATTAGATGCTCAGGACATCTTTATACTGAACACCATTGTCGACAATGTAAAAGCGGGGGAAGACATCATCTACTATAACACCAAAACTAACCGCAAGTTGACATGAGAAGACTTCCGCAACATCCTACGACCACGGTCCACGATGCCAATGGCAATCTTCCGTGTCCTTCTTGCCAACTGTATCGAAGTGTACAGAAGCTCTAAGAGGTAGCAGCCAGTTTTTAACGCCTCACCTGCACTATCTATCGGCCTATTATACAAAGATATATGAGTAAAATCCATAGAGCGGTTGCGTGCCGGTTTAGCACAACGGGCACGTTATCTCACAGTGCCCTTCCAAGTTTCGGACCACTGGCTTATTATGATAGTAGACACCGAGGCTCGGGACGCCAAGGTTTATAATTTTTGCGGCATTGAACTACCTGCCGGTACAATAAATTTTGTTGGTGAAGAAGTAGGTGAAGCACGATGCATACCTTTCCGGCTTCTCAAGTTAATCTAGGTTGCGCGCCCATCTCTCCGCCAAGACTGGAGCCAACCCTGGTTCCAAATTATCAACCCACATGTTCAAGCTGCTAAGGGATCTGGGGACTGTGCTTTTTGCACCATCCGTCACATCCAAGCGCTGAACCAAGAAATCCCTTTTGCTGATCTAGTCGCTGAAGATTTTCACTCCTTGTGATGACGTTACGCAATGGATCTCATTTGTGATAGAAGGTTCTTCAAGGATCCGACAATGGCACCGGATGACATCCCTCATTACCTTTTTCAGCAATACAACGGCCGCAGAGGCGACCTTTCTGACAAACTTTGAAAGAGCTGGAGAAATCCAAAGCAACAACCACAACTCCCAAGCAAAGAAAAAGTGACATAGATCCTTTGTCTGCCATAAAACCAACTTTCCCAGACTTTGACCTCAGTGCTTGCAAAGGTCTCTCCGACATTGAACTACGTCTCATCATGTCGAGGCTCTCCGCTGAGAAAGATGAACTTGTATTCATGTCTGGCGACATTCTAATAATGGAAGACACGCTTCGAGAGACTATACAGTTTAAAGGATCTCTCTTCGTCAGCTTAATGGCCACTTATCAATTTATCCTCGGCCAAAATAACCCCACAACATATATGGTGTCACCATACATGAAGGATGATCTTTTAAAGCTAAAGAACTTCAGAATAACTGAAGCGCTGATCTTCTTTCGACAACACACAATGCCAAAATTCATCATGCTTCCCTTCCTTTATCACGAGCACTGGATGCTCCTGGCAACAAACCTACCAGAAGGAACAACTACAATCTATAACAGTTCTGACAGCCAGTACAATCCATGACAGAGGAATTATGTCGTGACACCAAAGACGCCCACAGAGGTAGTAGCAAAGGAATGCGCTGACAAATTAATCGCCTTTTTAAGTCAGCATTCACGGGCTTATGGCAAAGAACATTTTCATCGCCCAACCTTCAACCACAAATGTCCACAGCAAATTCACCAGTCAAATGACTGTGGCTTCCATGTCCTCTACTGGATGTACACCATCATGACCCTTCAAAGACCAGTAGAGGATATGACAGATGTGGATTACCACGCCCTTCGTGGAAAGTTCACTGCTGACCTACTCCGCACACACGACGCAAACAAAGAATTAACTGAAGCCTGATGCCCTTGTCCTTGTACTTCTCATCCTATCACCTTGACACTCTGTGGACAGAGTGAGTGATAAGTTAGGGGGGGAGTACACTAGACAAGGGCGAGGTATCATTTCTACAAGCCTTTCTTCTCAATTCTCCCTTCTCTTTTTTTTGTATAAATTCGTTTACACTTTTAGTCTTTGTTTTTTGTTTTATATTTCCTAACATTAAACCCCACTCATATAGAATAGCATCTCTCTTGGACCAAGATCAACCCCTGCTGACTTAAGAATCCAGTAGTCCTCAAGAATAAGAATAATAATAGCATAAAGGCATGTAACGACGAGTTAATAAATCTCCTTCACGCTTGACTTTCATGATTTTGCTTCAGTTCTACATCAGACTCTTCAACAAGTCAATATCAAAGCCGAAGCAAGCCAAATATTCTCAAGGACATGAGGGAAATCAGTGAAATCCAAATCAAGGAACCTCGCAAGTGGACCACCAACCAGAAAATAAGTGCATGCCGGGAAATTCTAAGAACAGTTTTCTTCTTTTTAATAAAAGAGGCTTGGCCGCCCAACCAAAAACCCAAATATCCAAATCCCAAGCCTGTGAGTTTTCGAATAAAAGCCAGAGTGTTGAATAAAAACATGAGAGTTGTGCCATCCATAAGGACTTATATGAAGAACCGATAAAGGTCTCACCCGGCCGGTACATTCAGCTGCCCTCACAAAGGCAGATGTGTCGTGCCCGGTAGTGAGATCCTAAGGTCTCCAAATATATGAAAAGGCTAATAAAGGGCTCACCTGGCCGGTACATTCAGCTTCCCTCATGAAGGCAGATGTGTCGTGCCCGGTAGTGAGTTCCTAAAAGCATAGATAAACCCTCTCCCACTAAAAGGGAGAGTTACACAAAAGCCCTTAGCCAACCCTCATAACCACTCTAGTTTCCATTAGGTTTTCAAAAGAAGTACAAAGCTGATTAGAGTCAATGACATGCACATAATAAAATCAGGAAAAAGGTGGTCCCAATACGAGCTACGTGATTTAGAGGAAACCTAAGATCCGCGCAACTCTCTATACCTGAAAGAATTAAGGCAAGCAGAAGCTCTAATATGACCTCAGGAGATCTCTGATTTAGAACTGAAGCAAGGCTATGGAAATCTTAACTAAATAAAATCACCTCACCTTTACATGCCTCAGCTCTATCTAGCTTGAGGACAATCTAGACTCTAAGTTAGGGGGGGTGATAACCTCCAATTTTGGGATGTTATCTTAGTCTTTTCTTTAGTTTTCCACACTCTTTCTTAATTAGAATTAGATATAATACCTAAATATTCCTTCTTATTGTAAATATACCATTAGACTAACTTTTCCTCTTTTTACGTGCAGAAAAAGACACAAAACAATCATAAAAGACTCAACTAGCCTCGAGACCGCATGGAGTCACACGGTCCCAAGACCGCATGAAGCCAATCGGTCCCGAGACCGCATGAAGTCACACGGTCCCAAGACCGCATGAAGCCAATCGGTCCCGAGACCGCATGGAGTCACACGGTCCCAAGACCGCATGAAGCCAATCAGTCCCGAGACCGCATGGAGTCACACGGTCCCGAGACCGCATGAATCCAAACGGTCTTGAGGTACAAACGGTCTTGAGGTCCATACGGTCTTGAGGTCCAAACGGTCTTGAGATCCAAACGGTCTTGAGACCCAAATGGTCTTGAGATCCAAACGGTCTTGAGGTCCAAACGGTCTCCAAACCATTTGGACTTCACTTAAGGCCTATAAATAAGACCCCAAGGGTCCTCAAAAAGGTATCAAGATTCAGACGTCCAAAGGCTGCCTCAATCACTCTAGAGCACATCCGACTTCCATCCTCTGCCCAGGGGCTGCCGATCTGAGACCCACACTCCATCTCGAAGCTGCTTTCTCTCTCTCCATCAAAGAAGGTGGGAAGAGGGAGATCTCGTCATCGCGCAACCTATGAAGATGGTGGATCATTTCTCTCTCTCCAAGGGGTTGACTTTCCTCCCTCCTTTGTGGGGATGATGCTCTCTCTCTCTCTTCTTGCCTCCTTGTTTGCCCTAGTCATGAGCGAGTAGTCTCTTTCACTGGGGTGCGGGGAGTAGCCCCGCTACCCATGTTTTCATGTCATGTAAATGTAATCCATAGTTTGTAATATAGAGTTGTTATCTTTTCAGTTCAACATCAAACGTTTAATGAATGCTTGTTTCTTGATCACCAACTTGTGTTATCTTTTGTCTTTTAGTATGAATTGTCTACGTTTGTACTATTAGATATGAAACTCGTGTGTATGTTGGTTCTTGGTACATGTATCCACCATGCACCAGTTTCGGTATCTAGGAGTGTCTTTCAAGAGGTGGAGTATACTCACTCCCATCGTTGTACTTTCATGCTATGAAATGGAATCAGTTGACGTGTGAAAGTACAACCTTGATGAGTCGAGGAACGCACTTTGCGAAGGGAATGATGCAAAGTAGTTGACCATTCGTTTGGGGATGGCTGACTTTGCAACATTCCCGCACTTCTCGTGGTTAGTTCTCCTAAAGGAAACTAAGTCTACAAAGATACTAACTGACTAAACTCTTTTTGTAGGTTATGTTTTACTTTGCATGTATTGATCCATGTGTGGTGGCGGTGAAAAAACCGATCACACCCTAGTGACTTTTATCATTGTTTAAACTTCCTTAGATTTACTTGCTTTCTTTACTTTACATGTTCTTAGTTTAAAAATAACAAAACCAACCTTTCAATCTAAATACCAACTAATAAGTGATTAAGTGAAATTCCAACGTTTTCTATCTTGTTGCTTGCAACAAGACCATTGTCCTGTGGATTCGACCCTTAACTATACTGCGATAAGACTTCCACGTATCTTAGCATACGTGGGTGGAGTTCTCTATCTAGTATAAGCAAGGCTAAACTTAAAGACTTCTTATCTTTAGGATTTTTAGTTGGTGCACGCAATTCCATGTAAGTGGAAGCTCCATCAACCATCAATACTATGAGAACCATCATCTCTAATTTCCAATGGGGTGGAGGTGGACATGGCATTGCATGGAAGGATATCACTCAACCTTACAAAGAAGGTGGACTCTAGATTAAGGACACGCAACATATAATGCATGAAGGTACAAGAAAAAGAATAAACAAGTTTCAGAATGATCAAGACAACGTCTGGACCTGCTGATGAGAAACAGATATGGGCAAGACATCCGGCTGGAGGAAGGTAGCAACCCTTCAAGGATATGGAGGAGCATGTGTAAAATGATAAGGTATGTTGATTACCCACAGAGCAGGGGCGATAGTCAAGCAGTTTTTTCACCTACTAATCAGACCAACACAAGTAATGAGGTCACATGGTGGAAGCTTCTCTGGGGCAAATACTATTACCCCAAAAGGAGTACACCGCTGTACAGAGCAATGAGTAATTTTCTACCAACTAAAGATTGTATGATCCAATGGGGAATCGAGGTAAATCCAGACTGCTGCTTGTGCCTAGAGATTACGGAATTAGTAGAACACATGTTCTTTGAGTGCAAATATTCCCTACTTCTCTGGCACACCATCTACCTCAAGAATAAGTGGGGTATTCAGCTGCCTACAAAGCTCAACGAAGCTCTTCAATGGGCCACAGATACTGGATGGATGGATTGGAAACTTGCTTTCTACGGGCTATGCATCGCAGGACTGAGTTATGAAGTGTGGGCTGAAATAAACATACATACACATAACAAAAAAAGTACAAATAATTTAGAGCTAATGATGAGAATTGAAAGAAACATTTCTGACCAGATTCGTCTTTGCAAGAAGATGAGTAGCCAACTAGACACTAATGTGTGTAGATACTGGGGCATTTTTTAGATAAGCCCCATTTTTACGCAATTTGCTTCTTGGGTGCTATATGTTCTGGTTGTGTTTTGTATCACACCAGTAACAGTTTTTGTTAAAGTTACTCTGTAACCCAGTTTTTGGCAATACATATTTACCTATTTCCAAAAAAATAATCATATTTGTTGGTAAGCATAATTGATTACTTTATCTAGCATGCCTCAACTATTCAATCTGCTCAATTGACAATTAAATACTCTAAATGCTCAATTCATTTACTGTTGAAATATTTTTTATAATCAATATTTGTTGGAGAGAGTTATATCTCTCGCTGGGACTGGGTCTCACCTCATGGGTCACCACAACATTTTTGGTGATCAGCAGTAGAGGAAGTCGACCATAGCAGTAAGGAGTATCTGAGGTGATGGACCCTATAGATGGTATTTTAGTTGTCTAGTGTGTCCTACAGTTGTCCCTGTACTCTTAGGTCTGAGTGAAAAGTTTGTATATGATGTTTCGATTGAATTGAGATTACGATATCATGTTGATGTTTGTATATGTGGTTAGTGTTCCTTTGTAATGTTTATGATGTAGCTGAGGCTACAGAGCAATTGTAAAGGATATTGAGAATTATATGAAATACAGCAAGTTGCAAGGCTTTTATGTAACTATTTCTGGGCAATTAGTAAATGTTGAAATCGGTTTTAATTTACCCTATTGTATGGGTTTGTGTTTAATTGATGTGTAATCATATTTTGTGTTTTGAGTAATCTCATTTAGTGTTACGGGTTCTCACAAGTTGGTATTAGAGCTTTAGGCCCTCTAAGTCTATAGGTATACTAGGACTTAGGACTAGGATGATGTCTAAGTTAGGAACTTGACATAAAGAAATGGTTCCCACTGCCTAATCTCAGTACTTGGGTGCCCTGGCCAGGTATTCAAGTACTAAAGAAAAAATAAGTATGGAACTCTTAGTTTGATATCTTTCTAATTACTCCGTTCAAGTAGCCATTTTGAAAAAATCTAAAGAGCATAACAAATAAGAAGTCATGGTATTAAAACCTCAATCTCACTCTAAGGAAGATGAGAATCACATCATAACCTATCAAAACATGAATCTTTGGTGACTATAATGGAAAAGATACAACACCATGAAACCTAACTTTGAATACAAATAAGGTGAAGAGGAGTTCTTGAAGCTGTAATTCAAAAAGATAATATAGTAACAGATAGATAAGTCGATGTTAATAAAGTGATTCAAGGTATGAAATTCACATAAGAAGGAGAGAGCTCATATTATAAGTATAATATGAGAAGATTAATGAAAACATGACAGAGGAATCAAGTGGAACCTGAGTTAATCTCATATTAATCCATGTGTGTAAGAAAGTGTTCATGTAAAATCTTCATGATATGTGAAAGAAATTAAGGGGAGATGATCCTTGTTCAATGAAGAAAATGTGGAATATGATGAACTATTCCTTAATCAGTAGTTGAAAAACATGGTAACATGAGAGGACATAGAAAAGAATGATGAAGAGTTAATGATAAAATAGCAATGAGATATGTTAATCATGATAACTCCTATGCTAATGGAAGGGAACCAGAGATGAAAAAGATAAAATAATACAAAAGAAGCTACAACCTGCATAATAAAGATATAATTGGTTACCTTTTTTAGTGACCCTTAGACAATGTTGCTTTGATGTGGGAAGTGTGTTTCCCTTTGTGTTCCTTCTTTTTAAGGAAAAGACTTCAAGTGGATATCATGCCACTAGGTACGTGTGGGTTGGCTATAATCATGGGATAGATATCTTGATATGATGTGGGGTTGCCTTGGACCATAGTTCCAAAATCTTTATGTTTGTTAATGAGCATGGTTTTTTAGCCTTCCAAGAGTTATAGGGATTCCTCCTATATATTCTTAGTCGGTTATGATGTTGAGGAAGTGGAGGAAACCAGTGTATGGGTTCTTTATAACACATGTTCTTCATACCAAGGTAACAAATCCTAATATCCAGAGTGTACCAGTTATATATGAGTTAAAAATATTTATTAGATGAGCTGTCTAGTGTTTAACTCCATTAGAGAGAGAGAGTTGATGTTGATCCTCCAAGTGTTGTTTGGGAAAAGAAGAGTGATTCTATGATGTTGTGTATGTTCAGTTGATGGTTGGGCAAGACCACTATCAAGGATAGATGATTTTTTGACCCAAAGCCATGTGCTATCGTGTTCCTGTAAAATAAACCTAGGATCAAAATATCAAGGGATAAGAATTAGAGTGGATGACATAAGTTATATGAACATGATGAGTATAGGATTATATTATTAAGACTGACTAATGTATCAATAGAATTCATAAATAGGAGTAACAAAGCACTCAAATCATGTCTCACGAGTTCTGAAAAGCTTTGAATGATGACATCACAAATTATTTCAGAAGTGGTCAATAGCATGGTTAACATCTTTGCTAAACCTTGAGAATGTTGAAGCAACTATACTTATGTGGAAAGTTCAGCAAGAGTGAGTTAGGGGTTAACTAGAGTATCCTTTTGGGGTTATGATACATGTGCTAAGTGTGTTTTTTGAATCCTGGTGAGATGAAGACAATGTCATTTCCCTACATCTAACAAGGTCAACCATGAAGTTATATTTGTTAACGATTGCATACAAGTGTATGATTCTTCAACTATACAGATGGTCAATCCATCGTTGAGATGATTGAAGAATCTTCTAAGAACATATGCCTTATATTTCTTGACTATTAGGGGACACACACCTGATTGATTGAGTTTCTAATTAGAACAATCATTAAAGGAGCATAGAGATGAAGACTTGTAAAGTTACATATGATAAGAGATACATGATGTTCTATGTTTGGTAAGATCCAACAAGTATGGCCTCTGATGTGTGGTACAAGAAATAGTATAGTCTAGGATGACAATTAGAGTCCTAAGTTGAAAGGTACTACAAGACATGTACAGGTGGAACAACATTTCATATGTTGAACCAAGGTGACACATGCAAGAGTCAAGGGAGAAGAATATTTCTTCTATGAGAATGATGTGGCATCGCCATGTGATGAAAGTAACCATGTGGAATGTTGAGTATGACGTGCATGAGTAGTAACCATCTATGTGTACCTTGTATTTTGGGGGCGAAATCCCTATTAGGGGTTTATGGTTGTGAGCCCTCTAACCTTGCTTAAATGGTTGAACATACTTAATTACCATATTTGAATGTCTATAACCATAATATAACCTTTTTATATTCTTTTTAGTCATAATACAAGCTTAAGTTTCAAATTTTGGCCAATTTGGACACTGTTTGTGCAAGTTATGCAACTTTATGTATATTTTGGGCTTTTCTGCAAGTTACCCAATTGAGAGATTTTCTTTGGAATTTGTCACTTGCATCATGGTCTATGAATGTTATCTTATCATTATTGAGATTTTTGATCCATGGGGTGCCTATTTGAAGTTTGTTTTGGAGGTGTTTTCTTCAAGGGTATTAAACCCCTTCATGGATGAGCTACCTTTAGGAGCTATCAACCAATATTTTTTTCATTTGGCTTAGAAAACCAACAAAAGTTGGCGAAGAAGGTCTCCTTGAATTGTAGAGCAGCTGCTTTTGTAGCTTCTTGTATATCAATAATAGTTTAAGGCCATGTACACATGAAGAGCTACTAGGACACCTCATGTTTTTCTTTTTCTTTATCCTAAAGTTTTATATACCTATCCTTAAGCACCCAAATGAAACTTTTTCTATATACCACTTCCCTCCTTCTAGTAACTTTGACTTTCCTCCATTCTTCTATAGAGTACCTATCCAAGTAATAATAAGGTGCGGATCTTCTTGTTAGAAGCATCTAGGGTTACAATTTGCTTCCTTTAGGGTTTCTCAAGCTCCTTCTTGGTGATCTTGACCTAAATGAGTAAGTATCCCCTTCTTTCCTCTATTTATTTATCTATTCTTATTCCTCCTACCTTTCTCCAGGTCAGAACCTTGTTGTTCCATTGTAGAAGTTGCTCTAGAACTCAAGAATCTACCTTTCTTGCTTCTTCTTCTAAGGTTTTGCTTCCTTGTGGAGAAGGGTGCCTACCTGGCCGAGTTCAGATCTAAAACTTGTGTTTTCTTGCCTTCTTAACTCGAGTTTCTTTCTTCAAGAAGTATTTTCTTCTCTGTAGAGTTGATTTTTATAACCTAGCTTATATTGCTTGCTAAAAGCTTGTTAATTCATGTTTATGCTTTAAAGTGATGATCTAAGCATAAAGAAATCACGCTTGTTTAGGGTTTTGAATTTGTATGGTGTTCCCTATTATGTTCCAGTGCTATATGAACCTGTCAATAGGTGTACATCCTTCCTAAGGTAGAAGATTATATATTACAGCCTGGTAGCACAACTAATGGTGCTAAGCACCTAACAACTGATGGTTCAAATGAGAGGTTTCAAGCTATTTCCTTCACTACCACATGACTCGATGGTGATACCATGCAACAACCGATGGTGATGCTATCATGACAAATGATGGTGGTGACCAAGGGTGTCAATTAGTGGTGAAAACCGATGGTCACCCCTTACGTCAGGTTTTGGCTCAATTAGAAGCTTAATGATCAACCATTAAGTACCCTTATTATGCTATCAATCAATCATGATATTAGCTTAATATTCGATGGTGTTAAATGAATATAGTGTTGATCTAGCAAATGATGGGGACTTAATGGTCACAACTGATGGTGGATCAGGCCTCCACAACTGATGGTGAGTTAAGGATGTAGTTGTAGCATCAATTAAGCCAAACCCAATAGTTTCTTGCGTTAAATGATTCAAGGGTTAGACCTATACTCCAATTGATGGTTTTGAAATATGACCATGATCCAATGGTTAGGATCAACACTTCCTCATCTATTAATTTTGAATAATGGACTTAATCCAATAGTTGAGATTGGATACTTCAACATCCAATGGTTTGGATTGAAACCTATAGTATTTCAAGTAAGTTCTAATACTTAGAATTTGATGGCTTCCCTCATGTGATCCATTTAAGGAGCATGATGGTTGATATGATATCTTAATTAAAATGTACAACCAATGATGGGTCTAACCCCAAAACCTATTCATTTTATGTTATTAAATAAGGTATGTCTATGGTTAAATGGTGACTCTTTCTATAACACAACTCCATGGCTCTACATATGGTTGGTTTAAGGTGATTTTTTATGTAAATAACCAATGGTCTTACCTTTTCAACATTCAATGGTTTTGGGTGACGCTGTGGTATGGTGATATGGGTTGAATGATGTTGGAACTAATGGATACTTGACCTTAATAAGGTATTCTTACCTTTGCCCTCATATGAATAGAATGGATAATGACCATATCATGTTGACATGTAACCCTAATGGGATATAGTTTGTTATACTTAATCCTAATGAACTCAAATGATTATGGGTAACTATGATCAACCTTCCTTAGTGGAATAATATAACAATGGTGTCTCTTTTTTTTGGAGCAGGTAAAATATTACTAAACATCAAAAAGTATAGAGGGTATGGCCTCATATACTATACACAGGGGCTAGGCTAAAAAATGGTGTGGAACTCAAATGGTATCTCTCTTATTGTTATGGAACTCTAGTATAAAATAACTTAATGGTTACACCTTGAGTTATGTGTGGATCCATACTTAAGAATGGTATGGAATGTGATGATGATGTTGTGACTAATGCATCCAAGATTATAGTGGGATACTATGGGTTAAGATTTGTGAATCAATGTCAACTATAAATTTAATGTAACCTACCTTGCTAAACCTAACCCTAGTGCAATTAGATAATGGTGGTTAATCATGTTATATTTTCTTGAATGACTTAATATTATGATGGAATATCCTTCCTAACAATTGATTGAAACTCTAATGTGTTGATTGGCGATCATAATAGCTTAATGATCTATGGTTTCTTATTCTAAACGTGTACACTAAAGTGTGATGATGGCTGATCATATCTAGATTCCTTGTATGTTGATATAATAAAGGAATGCTCTTAATTTCTAAGATAATCCTGTAATGTTATCATGTGAACATCTTTTAGTTCCTTAATGCAAATTATGTTGAGTCAGTGTATCACATGTGTGGTGATGATGTAGAGGTATGTGTTAATTGGTGGTCATAATAGCTTAATGATCTATGCTTTCTTATTCTAAACTTGTACACTAAAGTGTGATGATGGCTGATCATACCTAGATTCCTTATATGTTGATATAATAAAGGAATGCTCTTAATTTCTAAGATAATCCTTCAATGTTATCATGTGAACATCTTTTAGTTCCTTAATGCAAATTATGTTGATTCGGTGTATCACACGTGTGGTGATGTTGTGGAGCCTTGTTATAAGGCATAGAAAGATAATGATGAACTTGCAGGAAATGACATGATGGTCTTAGTGACCATTGGGCATGGTAGAGCCTCGAATGAGGTGTAATCCTCTTATGTTGTCAAGGGTTGATATCATGTGATATTTTTATTAGGATTCATATCCTATCATAGTATGATGACATGTACAGTCTCACAAATGGCAAGTGAATAGCACCATGTGATTATGAGATCAATAATGATAAGATGCATACGTCTTACATCTTGTGAAGTTGTTATATGTTAATGCTTGCTAGAGATGAATTAGGGTTTGTATATCCACTTGTTTGATGCAACCTTAACTTTCACAATTGGAAATAACTAATTAAATGAAACCCTAATAATGTAGTGCCCTATGTCGTAGAACCATTTCAGTGTTATAACTTGTAGTTGGTGAAGTGACCAATTCCTGTGGGAAGTTTGGAGTGCATACATAACATGTTGAGTATGAGGGGACAACATGGTACCCTAATATCAAGCAATTCAAGATGGTTGTGGTCATGTCTCAGATATTGTGATGTGTGAAAGGTAGCAGTATAACTGCAAGATGCTCTTTTAGAATGGCGATGTGTGAGCCTATTCTCTAGTGTTGTGACTTGTACCAAGGGAGGAATAGTTGTTAGTAGCTTGACTATATGTCGATGTAGTGGAAGCTTTGAATGATATGTCACTGTCTTTTTGGCCCATATTGAGCAGGTAGATGTGAGATTTTAGATATTGGAACTCCTAGATCTTGTACAGAACCGAATAGTCCTTCACAAGGGTTGGTTGAACTTTGTATGGTACAATTCAAACTTCCCAGGGTGCAATAAAATATGTAATACTGTCATGTAACATATCAATTTAGGGTTATACACAACACTTCATATTGGATGATAACCCTTGTTTGCATTCCTTACTTAGAGATGATGTATAGTTGTAAGGAGTGGGATCCATAGGGGAACCACTCCCTACTAAAAACTTGAACAATAAAACCTCCAGTCCAAACACACCCATAAGGTATCTTGTAGTGGGTGTAAAATTTTCAAATCTTATTAATGGTATTCAAAATAGCCAAAGTATAGGAGCGGAATATAAAACATGACTATTATAAATTCTTCACAAAAGATTACAAAATTATATCTCAATCTCTGACATAGGGTTTACATGTATGATACAACATAAGGATCTAAGATAGAGGAAAGTCTAAATCATAACAACTTTGTCTCCAAGCTTTAACTCCTTAAGCTATGTCCATATCTTTATGCCATGTCCTCCATAACCTTCACCTAGGGTTGGAAGCATACCCCAAGAAGAAGAGAAAAATAGATGACATCAGCAAAGTTTGGTATGTGCATACTAAAAAGTAAATTGAGCAATGTTATGAAACAAAGGAAAACAAATAAATAGAAGCTTCCCATAGAAAATAAAAGTTCCACCCAAGTGGGTATCAAGAGAAAAGAATCATAACAAAATGATACTTGCCATTAAAACAAATAAAATATTTTGCCATATATACATCCACTACCATGGTGAGAAATAAATCACAAGGAGGACACACACACCCACAATCATCATCAATATCTTGCATGCATGTGAGATAAACATAGCCCTAGAACAATATAAAGATAAAAGCGGCCAAGAATCATACATCTTAAAACCTGATAGAGAATGGTATACTGCCAAACTCCCAAATATATAAAACATGGGCCAAGAATCATACATCTTTCTCGGGTATGAGGTAACCTTTCCATCCCAAAAGAGCAGGAAATTACACATATGCTCGGAAGGAAATTACACATCTACCAATAATAAAAACCAATGCAATTACACTACTCTAGTGCTACTGAATCACATAGCATGTAAAATTGTAGAGGCAAGTAGAAATTATAGTCAAAATTATACAATGTTGCCATCACACAATGGACAACACATGCATCCACATGCAAGTGGGCACAAGTTAGCCAATATCAAAAAAAAACATCCACCTCAAAGTGGGCTTATAGCTTCAAATAAAACCAAAATACACCAATGCATAAGATACGAGTCAAGAGAATATCAAGGAATACCATAAACAAGATAGTTCACAAGAACCATGACATCAAAAGATAAGAGCAATGTGTATAGGCTATTGTCCATATGACCAAGAGAAAGAAGAAAATAGGTGTATTGCTCAATAAGAATAATAGGGGATGCAAACATACCTTAAACTAGGATCCTAGAAACTCTCTTCATCAAAATAGTTGTTTCCATGATCAACATTTGCTGAGGTCCAATTATGTTCTGAAAATAAACATGGCATCGGGGAGCGGTGCCGCAAACTCAACCCAAGAACCATGTTCGGCTTTTGGGTGAAATGACGATGCAAGGCGAAATCAAATCATGACCACCACCAGCCACACACTCAAGAAAGGATTAAATTGAGATGAGAGGAGGTACACAAAACAACTGAGGCAGACCGGGGTAGAGGTATTTGTAAGTGAGGGTGTGTGCGAAGTTGTTCCCGAAGACTTGAAGAAAAAATTTAGTCGTTTCTCAAATTCTCCACGTTAGGATACGAATATGGTATGGATAGATGCGGAATTCAATTTGCAATCCAACATTAGTTATTTTGTGAAATTTTGTCAAGAAATGAGGAAGTTATGCCCAAAATATCGGACCTTGGTCTGCGGTTACTCTTTATGCGGGCTGGTGTTTCCTAATCCGAATTTTGTGAAGTGTTGATTAAATTATTTTCCTTTTTCTCTCTCTTCAATTGAACGTACAAACAATGTCCAAATTAAATTAAATTTGATACCTAGCCTAATTAATACATGTAGAATCCGATTTTGACATTATTTTTCCCTTTTGGAGACGTTTGCTATTTTATTTAATTCTTTTAAAGTAAATCACAGTTTCTCTTTCCTAATACATTAGAGACGTCTAGAATTATCCAAAATTGATGAAACTTCACCCACAAGTCATATTTAATGTGTTGGATATGAATGTTTCATCAATTTCAGATGTTGGAGTTGTTTGTATAATTATTTAATGTTTTGAAGGTTCTACACACTTTCTCTCTCCTAATTTCACCTTTTAAGAAAACTTTCTCCAAATTGGATGAAAATTCACTGAAAGTCTATATTTATTATGTAGATTACGAATCCAAAAATATTTTCCTCTTTTCATTTATTATTTTGTTTGATATTCTCTAAAAAGAATTCAATTAAATATTATTATGTGAAAAATGTGAAACTTGATTCTCAAGGCAATTGGGACCCAAGGAACATGATTTTTAACTTAGATTTCACTTTTGGGGTTTCCATTAATGAGTTATGATAAAATTAATATTTGTGGCCATTATTATCACATTATTTCATTATTATCACTCTTGCTCATTCAATTATGTTCCATATCTTAATATTATCACCAAAAGAATTATGTGTGACTATTTGCACGAAATTTCATAAAATTCATTATTATTTCATGTGACATATTTTATGTGTCTACTATTAATTTAAGACTAATGTGAGAACATTAGGTTACATTAGGGTGATTTATGCATGCATTAGCTTATTAGGGTTATACTAAACATCTTCTAGATATATCCTCAACCTTGTTTGGCTAAGTCCAAAAGGTCAAACTTCTAGGGTAGGGTTCAAGATCTGGTATGTTACAACACTCCACCCCTTAAAAGGATGTCATCCTCAAAATCTATTGATCCAAAAATCAACAACCAACTACTCTCCACCCCTTAAAAATGTTTAACCTAACAAGTCAAACTAAACATCATTTGGGATTACTCACATATCTTTTAGTTGTGAAAGTTTTAGAGATTTATGTTGCTCATGTATCCAACTAATAGTCACACCATCTAGGGTTGAGTTTTAGGGCCTTGTGTCTCTAACCTAACAACCCTACATAAACATCCAAAAGTCAAAGGGTACAAATGGTAGGTACACTACACCTTTACATCAATCCTAGTCACAACTTCAAAGTCATAACTAGGGTTATCACTACGTTTAGTGTTAAACTACCAAAAGCACCTCACTATATTGTGACTTAGTTTAGGAAAACTCCGATGAAATCTAGAAATTTTTTTAAATATAGTATTATAATTGAAAATATATTTTTCTTCAAAAAATCATGTGATATGAAACAAAGATGAGCTCAAAATCAATGCGGATACCAAGTCACACTATATCCATAACAAGATCTCCTTATTCTTCCACCAAATCATAACCTAATTGCATCCTCAAATCAAACCTCATAGCATCAAGAGACACAAATCATACTCAATCTACATGGTAGGGTAAGAGCATCTAAAACCTTATCTCAAAAGGGTGCACCTAGGCGATTCGAGGGAAAACATCGCATATAAAGGATGACTATGCATGGCAACAGTTATAACTAGGGAGATAAAATTGAAATAGTCAGATTCCAACTACCATGGGCTCTGATACCATGCTGTAAGGAGTGGGATCCATAGGGGAACCACTCCCTACTAAAAATTTGAACAATAAAACCTCTAGTCCAAACACACCCATAAGGTATCTTGGAGTGGGTGTAAAATATTCAAATCTTATTAATGGTATTCAAAACAACCAAAGTATATCACCGGAATATAAAACATGACTATTACCAATTGTTCATAAAAGATTACAAAAGTATATCTTAATCTCCCAAATAGGATTTACATGATTGATACAACATAAGGATCTAAGATAGAGGTAAGTCAAAACCATCAAAACTTTGTCTCCCAGATTTAACTCCTCAAACTATGTCCATATCTTTATGCCATGTCCTTTATAACCTTCACCTAGGGTTGGAAGCATACCCCGACAAGAAGAGAAAAATAGATGACATCAGTAAAGGCTTGTATGTGAGTACTAAAAAGTAAATTGAGCAATTTTATGAAACAAAGGACAAAAAATAAATAGAAGCTTCCCATAGAAAAGAAAAGTACCATCCAAGTGGGTATTAAGAGAAAAGAATCATGATTAAATGATACTTGCCATTAAAAAATAAAAGATTTTTCCATATATACATCCATTACCATGGTGGGAAATAAATCACAAGTAGGGCACACACCCCACAATCATCATCAATATCTCGCATGCATGTGAGATAAACATAGCCCTAGAACAATATAAAGACAAAGGCAGCCAAGAATCATACATCTTGAAACCTGATAGAGAATGGTATATTGCCAAACTCCCAAATATATAAAACATGGGTGAAGAATCATACATCTTGACCGGGTATGAGATAACCTTTCCATCCCAAAAGAGCAGGAAATTACACATCTGCTCGGCAGGAAATTACACATCGACCATAAATAAAAACCAATGCCATTATACTACTCTAGTGCTACTAAATCACATAGCATGTAAAATGTAGAGGAAAGTAGAAAGTATAGTCAGAATTATACAATGGTGCCATCACACAATGGACAACACATACATCCACATGCAAGTGGGCACAAGATATCACATATCAACAAATAAGCATCCACCTCAAAGTGGGCTTATAGCATAAAATAAAACCAACATGAACCAAGGCATGAGATAAGAGTCAATAGAATATACAAGATTACCACAAACAAGATAGTTCACAAGAACCATGACATCAAAAGAGAAGAGTAATGTGTATAGGCTATTGTCTATAGGACCAAGAGAAAGAAGAAAATAGGTGCATTGCTCAATAAGAATAATAGGGGATGCAAACATACCTTAAACCAAGGTCTTAGAAACTCTCTTCACTAAACTAGTTGTTTCCAAGATCAACCTTGCCTGAGGTCCAATTACATTCCAAAAATAAACATGGCATCGGGGAGCGGTGCCGCAAACTCAACCCAAGAACCATATTCGACTTTTGGGTGAAACGAGGATGCAAGGTGAAATCAAATCATGACCACAAACAGCCACATACTCAAGAATGAATGAAATTAGGATGAGAGGAGGTTCAAAAAATAACCAAAGAAGACTGGGGTAGAGGTATTTATAAGTGGGGGTGTGTGAGAAGTTGTTTCAGAAGACTTGAAGAAAAATTTTAGGAGTTTCTCGAATTCTCCACGTTAGGCTACAAATATGATATGGATGGATGCAGAATTAAATTTTCAATCCAACGCAAGTTATTTCATGAAATTCCGTTAAGAAATGAGAAAGTTATGTACAAAATATTGGACCTTGGTCTGCGGTTACTCTTTATGCGGGTTGGTGTTTCCTAATCTGAATTTTGTAAAGTGTTGATTAAATTATTTACCTTTTTCACTCTCTTCAATTGAAGGTACAAACAAAGTCCAAATTAAATGAAATTTGATATCTAATCTAATTAGGGCATGTAGAATCTGATTTTGACATTAGTTTTCCCTTTTGGAGGAAACTTGTTCTATTTTATTTAATTCTTTTAAAGTAAATCACAATTTCTCTTTCCTAATACATTAGAGACGTCTAGAATTATCCAAAATTGATGAAACTTCACCCACAAGTCATATTTAATGTGTTGGATATGAATTTTTTATCAGTTTCACATGTTGGAGTTGTTTGTATAATTATTTAATATTTTGAAGGTTCTACACACTTTCTCTCTCCTAATTTCACCTTTTAAGCAAACTTTCTCCAAATTGGATGAAAATTCACTCCAAGGCTATATTTATAATGTAGATTACAAATTTAAGATTTTTTTCCTCTTTTAATTTATTATTTTATTTGATATTCTCCAAAAATAAATTAAATTAATTATTATTATGTGAGAAATGTGAAACTTGACTCCCAAGGTAATTGGGACCGAAGGAACACGATTTTTAACTTAGATTTCACTTTTGGAGTTTCCATTAATGAGTTATGACAAAATTAATATTTGTGGCCATTATTATCACATTATTTCATTATTATCACTCTTGCTCATTCAATTATGTTCTATATCTTCATATTATCACCAAAAGAATTATGTGTGACTATTTGCACGAAATTTCATATAATTCATTATTATCTCATATGACATATTTTATGTGTCTATTATTAATTTGAGACTAATGTGAGAACATTAGGTTATATAGGATGATTTATGCATGCATTAGCTTATTAGGGTTATACGAAACATCTTCTAGATATATCCTCAACCTTGTTTGGCTAAGTCCAAAATGTCAAACTTCTAGGGTAGGGTTCAAGATCTGGTATGTTACAACACTCCACCCCTTAAAAGGATTTTGTCCTCAAAATCTATTGATCCAAACATCAACAACCAACTACTCTCCACCCCTTAAAAAGGTTTAACCTAACAAGTCAAACTAAACATCATTTGGGATTACTCACATATCTTTTAGTTGTGAAAGTTTTAGAGATTTATGTTGCTCATGTATCCAACTAATAGTCACCACCATCTAGGATTGAGTTTTAGGTCCTTGTGTCTCTAACCTAACAACCCTACATAAACATCAAAAAGTCAAAGGGTACAAAGGGTAGGGCACTACACCTTTACATCAATCCTTGTCACAACTTCAAAGTCATAACTAGGGTTAGCACTAGGTTTAGGGTTAAACTATCAAAAGCACCTCACTTTATTGTGACTTAGTTTAGGAAAATTTTGATGAAATCCAAAAAATTTTGTATAGATAGTAGTATAATTGAAAATATATTTTTCTTCAAAAAATCATGCGATATGAAACAAAGATGAGCTCAAAATCAATGCGGATACCAAGTCACAATATATCCATAACAAGATCTCCTTATACTACCACCAACTCATAACCTAATAGCATCCTCAAGTCAAACCTCATAGCATCAAGAGACACAAATCATACTCAATCAACATTGTAGAGTAAGATCATCTAAAACCTTATCTCAAAAATGTGCACCTAGGCGATTCGAGGGAAAACATCTCATCTAAAGGATGACTATGCATGGAAAATGTTCTAACTAGGGAGAAAAAATGAAATAGTCAGATTCCGACTACCATGGGCTCTGTTACCATGTTGTACGGAGTGGGATCCATAGGGGAACCACTCCCTAATAAAAATTTGAACAATAAAACCTCCAGTCCAAACACACCCATAAGGTATCTTAGAGTGGGTGTAAAATTTTCAAATCTTATTAATGGTATTCAAAACAACCAAAATATAGCAGCGGAATATAAAACATGAGTATTATCAATTCTTCACAAAAGATTACAAAAATATATCTCAATATCCCATATAGGGTTTACATGTATGATACAACTTAAGCATCTAAGATAGAGGAAAGTCTAAACCATAACAACTTTGTCTCCAAGCTTTAACTCCTTAAGCTATGTCCATATCTTTATGTCATGTCCTCCATAACCTTCACCTAGGGTTGGAAGCATACCCCAACAAGAAGAGAAAAATAGATGACATTAGCAAAGGATGGTATGTGCGTACTAAAAAATATATTGAGCAATGTTATGAAGCAAAGGACAACAAATAAATAGAAGCTTCCCATAGAAAAGAAAAGTACCACCCAAGTGGGTATCAAGAGAAAAGAATCATAATAAAATGATACTTTCAATTAAAACAAATAAAAGATTTTTCCATATTAGCGAGAGGTCCCAGGATCGAGCCCAGGCCACGAGATGAATAGAATGGCCATTAAAAAAAAGATTTTGCCATATATACATCCACTACCATGGTGGGAAATAAATTACAAGTAGGGCACACACCCACAATCATCATCAATATCTTGTATGCATGTGAGATAAACATAGCCCTAGAACAATATAAAGACAAAGGCAGCCAAGAATCATACATCTTGAAACCTGATAGAGAATGGTATACTGCCAAACTCCCAAATATATAAAACATGAGCCAAGAATCATACATCTTTCCCAGGTATGAGGTAACTGTTCCATCCCAAAAGAGCAGGAAATTACACATGTGCTCGGTAGGAAATTATACATTTGTCATAAACAAAAACCATTGTAATTACACTACTCTAGTGCTACTGAATCACATAGCATGTAAAATGTATAGGCAAGTAGAAAGTATAGTCAGAATTATACAATGTTTTCATCACACAATGGACAACACATACATCCATATGCAAGTGGGCACAAGATATCACATATCAACAAATAAACATCCACCTCAAAGTGGGCTTATAGCATCAAATAAAACCAACATGCACCAAGGCATGAGATAAGAGTCAAGAGAATATCTAAGATTACCCCAAACAAGATAGTTCACAAGAACCATGATATCAAAAGATAAGAGCAATGTGTATAGGCTATTGTCCATAGGACCAAGAGAAAGAAGAAAATAGGTGCATTGATCAATAAGAATAATAGGGGATCCAAGCATACATTAAACTAGGATCCTAGAAACTCTTTTCATCAAACTAGTTGTTTCTAAGATCAACCTTGCCTGAGGTCCAATTACGTTCCAAAAATAAACATGGCGTCGGGGAGCGGTGCCGCAAACTCAACCCAAGAACCATGTTCTGCTTTTGGGTGAAACGAATATGCAAGGTGAAATCAAATCACAACCACCAGCAGTCACACACTCAATAAAGAATGAAATTCGGATTAGAGGAGGTTCATAAAATAACTGAGAAAGATCGGGGTAGAGGTATTTATAAGTGGGGGTGTGTGAGAAGTTGTTTCAGAAGACTTGAAGAAAAAGTTTAGGCGTTTCTCAAATTCACCACGTTCGGTTATGAATATGGTATGGATAGATGTGTAACTTAATTTTCAATCCAATGCAAGTTATTTCATTAAGAAACGAGGAAGTTATGCCCAAAATACCGGACCTTGGTCCGCGGTTACTCTTTATGCGGGCTGGTGTTTCCTAATCCGAATTTTTTAAATTGTTGATTAAATTATTTTATTTTTTATCTCACTTCAATTGAAGGTACAAATAAGGTCCAAATTAAATGAAATTTGATACCTAGCCTAATTAGGACATGTAGAATCTGATGTTGACATTAGTTTTCCCTTTTGGAGACTTTTGTTATTTTATTTAATTCTTTTAAAGTAAATCATAATTTCTCTTTCCTAATACATTAGAGACGTCTAGAATTATCCAAAATTGATGAAACTTCACCCAAAAGTCATATTTAATGTTTTGGATACAAATTTATCATCAATTTCATATGTTGGAGTTGTTTGTATAATTATATAATATTTTGAAGGTTCTACACACGTCTCTCTCCTAATTTCACCTTTTAAGCAAACTTTCTCCAAATTGGATGAAAATTCACTCAAAGGCTATATTTATTATATAGATTACGAATCTAAGATTATTTTCCTCTGATGGATTCATTTATTATTTTATTTGATATTATCCAAAAAGAATCGAATTAATTATTATTATGTGAAAATGTGAAACTTGACTCCCAAGGAAATTGGGAGCCAAGGAACATGGCTTTTAACTTATATTTCACTTTTGGGGTTTCCATTAATGAGTTATGACAAAATTAATATTTCCGGCCATTATGATCACATTATTTAATTATTATCACTCTTGCTCATTCAATTATGTTCCATATCTTAATATTATCACCAAAAGAATTATGTGTGACTATTTGCATGGAGTTTCATATAATTCATTATTATCTCATGTGACATATTTTATGTGTTTATTATTAATTTAAGACTAATATGAAAACATTAGGTTACATTAGGGTGATTTATGCATGCATTATCTCATTAGTGTTATACTAAACATCTTCTAGATCTATCCTCAACCTTGTTTGGCTAAGTCCAAAAGGTCAAACTTCTAGGGTAGGGTTCAATATCTGGTATGTTACAATAGTACAATAAGAGATGATAGATATTCTTATGTTTCAGTGATTCTCATTTTGTAAACATGCTTTTGTTGTCAGATATACTGACACTGATAGTTAAGATGATGTTTCTATCTATGTTTAATATTGCTATCCATTCTTCTGCAATTAGAAATGCTTAAATTGCTAAACATGCTTATGCAGTTAGTTGTGTTTATGATGTTAGCTCTACTTATGATATAGATTTCTTCACTTTATTAAACATGCCAATCTTGATAGCATGTTATGATACTAGACATATTCATGATGTTAGAGATGCTTATGCTACTAGCTTGCTTGTGTTGTTAGCATGGAATTTGATGATTGTTAGACTAATGATGAAGATTTTTATTAGATGCAATCTTATGAAACCTGAGTAGATATCTGATAGAAGAAATGGATTTACATGTTACATGTATATACATTGATAATCATATTTGTGGCTAAGCTTAATTTCTTAATCTGTTTAGCATGCATGAACTATTCAATCTGCTCAATTGACTATTAAATAATTTAACTGCTCGATTTATTTATTGTTGAAATAATTTGTTATAATCAATATCCGCTGGAGAGAGTTATATCTTTCGTTTGGACTGGGTCTCACCTCGTGGATCAACACAACTTTTTGGGGGATCAGCAGTATAGGTAGCAGACCATTGCAGCAAGGAGTATCTAAGGTGATGGACCCTAGAGATGGTAGTTTAGTTGTCTAGTGTGCCCTAGAGTCATCCATGTACTCTCAGGTCTGGGTGAAAAGTTTATATATGATGTTTCCGTTGAATCGAGCTTTCGATAGCATGTTGATGTTTGTATATGTTGATGGTGTTCCTTTGTAAAGTTTATGGTGTAGCTGAGGCTATAGAACAGTTGTAAATGATATTGAGCATTATATGAAATACAACATGTTGCAAGGCTTTTATGTAAATGTTCTAAGCAATTGGAAAATGTTGAAATCGGTTTTAATTTACCATGTTTTCTGGGTTTGTGTTAAATTGATGTGTAATCATGTTTTGTGTTTTGAGTAATCATGTTTAGTGTCATGGGTTCTCACAAGGCTAGTCTGCCCTTGGTATATAGGTTACGACACTAATGATAAGCCTAGTCCACCCTTATAAAGGTCACAGTACTAGTGAAATTGAGATATGATGGTCGGCGTTATCCTGTCAAGGTATGACCATAGCCATCCTCAAAACATATCACATATACTGAATTATATCGTCTGAGATACGGCCTCAACCATTCTCCTACCAGGGTATGACCACAGCCATCCCTATGAACATGCATATACTCAACAGTATATGACTTCGATCTTCCATTAGAGGGATACTCATTTCACCATATAGCAAGTCCTGACACTGGAATGGATCTACAGCATAGGGCACTACATGATAAGTGTTTCACTTGATTAATTATGTCAATTGGGTGAATTAAGGCTGCATCAAACAAATGGACATACAAGCCCTAATTCATTCTAACAAGCATTGATATATAACAACTCTAGAAGATATAAAACATATGAGGTTTAGTGTTTAATCACAACACCACATGGTGGCAACATAGCAGGATGTTATTTGTTCTTACCATGTCTGTTGAGAATGTGCTTCCTCACCATC
Source organism: Alisma plantago-aquatica (assembly GCA_963693085.1). Lineage (NCBI taxonomy): Eukaryota > Viridiplantae > Streptophyta > Magnoliopsida > Alismatales > Alismataceae > Alisma > Alisma plantago-aquatica. Next base: position 433,624,769 of record OY856413.1, read on the forward strand.
AAAATTCAATGATTCTTTTTGTCTAGATTTCAGATTTAACAACGTCCTCAATGCTCATGAGCATGTCTTTTGTTTGGGAAACCATAGAGTATATATATATATTTTTTGACTAGCTACGCCATTTGTGTGGAGAGTATTTCCAAGAAGCAAGCGAAAACAAGAAAAACATAACATAAGAATTGTCTCACGAATGAGTGTTGTCTTCGTTCCCATTGTACACCTACAATGCACTGAGAAAGTCATCATTGCTGAATAGTGATATAAAATCAGTTTGGGTGTGGAAACTACATAAGTACTTGCTATGTCAATGCAACTCATTGTTCTCTAGACCTAAAGGGAAAACATTTTCTGAAGAAAAAGTCATAGCTTCCCAAAAACTGCCATTGATGGACTACAATTTAGCAATTGTTTTGGATATGAAAACTACATATCACACATAATTGGTGACGTAGTTGTCAAACATATTTCAATTACTTTGGGGAACCATGGCAGCTAATGCAATATCTAACTTCATTTTGATCTGGAAACCTCATGACCCTTTTTGACATTAATGTTGTATGTTGGTTATTCATCTGTTATGTTATCCCTTCTTAAGTGTGACCTAGACTCATCGTCATCATTGAGGAGTCATAGCAGGATCATACAGACATAAGGGACTAATATCCATGGTAGATAGGAGGGTCTGGTGGCACCTCTGTTAGGAACAAGAGACAATGTGAGGAGATATTGTAGACATTCGTCGATGATGGAAGATGGAGGGGTAGGAGAAATGAGATCATGACAGCTAGGGTTTGCAAAATGCCATTTAACATTACAATCACATAGATAGGGAGAAATTATCAGGCTTGATATAGCACATGCTTGGCATCGAGAGGACGAAAATGAGTAAAATCCTCCTTGACTCTTAGTATGGAAATAGTAGATGTTTGCATAAGATTTGAGAACACTAGATGTCATCCCATGCCTCATTAGTAATCGTCTTTATGTAGGAAAGGACATAAACACCCATTATTAAAATGTCCAAGTTGAGCCATAAAAGTTATCTTGTAGATATATAAACAACAGCTCAGCCACAACCATACATTCTTGAGTGGATTTTCCACCTCCTCCTCAGTCATCTATGTAATAATGGAGTTGCTTTTGTCAAATAGCAGACCAACCTCAGCCACCCTCATCCTAGCGGTAAAAGTTGTCTTGTAGCTGTATTATCCATTAGGATGAGTTTTAAGCAATAATAGTGTAAATTAACATTGTTTTCTATAATAGAATTTTTATTAGGACTTAAATAAATAAGTCAGGAACTAGAAAATACAATTCATTGAAAATGAACTTCGATTAGAGGATTTAATTTCCCAAAATCTTACCAATTGATTATGTAATCACCTACAAATATAAGTAAGAAAGTTGTTTATTTTGGTCGGATAGAGTTAGGCTCGCATCACAATTGTAGAGATCAAGAGGGACATAAACACTCACCTTGGTAACCATCACATCAAAAGGTTCCCATATTTTGAATTTCCAAAAATCAAAGCAACTCCCGAAGATTCAATTCATTTCTTTCTCTTTCAACATAGGAATCCTAGAAAAGGAGAATTAGACGAAAAGAATAGAAAAGAGTGTGAGTTGGTATCTTTTTTAGTCAAATAGGAGGGAGTATGGGAGACATAAGAGAGAAGATTCATCATGAAAATTCATATTGGATTGATGATCTTACTTAAACTTGCAAGTTTTTGGGAGCTAAAACCCCAAATCAACATTTCTAACAATTTTCTCATTCAAAACCCTAATTCCCCTCTCTCTTTTAAATGATTAAATTTTCTCAATTAACCCTAATTATCATCTCTCACTTTTCAGCAACCCCCAATTAAGGGATTCCAAAAAGATGAGAGACATTACCTAAAAGTTTTGCAAGGATCCAAATTTTAATCAAATAACAAGCAATAGAAATAATTTCTTTATTTCACAATTATTGTTTAGAAAATTCTTACATGAATTTTCACCATGAGAATTACAAAACATGAGAAGAATTAACTAGATAATCCTCCTTACTAGTTAACTTTAATGTCTTCAACTATATTCATAAGTCCATCACATCTTGATGCCATCTTATCTAGCATGTACCTAAAATATCATGAAACCAAAAGCACAGATCAGTATAACAAGTTATATTGTGTACGTGAGGTGCATGCAAAAGTTTGAAAGTAAGCTAACAACATATATTCCATCAATTATTTGCAAATATAAACTAGAATGTTGTCCACATATTCTTTCTTACGTGAAACTCATAGTGGCATTATAATTAAAGAATATAAATAAACAACCAACATTTTGAGTGTTCAATACTCAAGAAAATCTTAGAACTTGCGAACAAACTAATGAGGGTAGTCTTAGGTGTAACCACATACCTTTATGGTGATCCATGAAGACTATCATGCATAAGACACTTCAATTGCATTCAAGCAATCCAATTAACAAAGATGCATCCAGTCAATCACATTCTATCTGCATGTATATAAATCCTTAAGTGTCATTATCACATTAAATCTTACAAGGGTCCTAATCTAGGGTTTTAAGATTTGAATGATGAATAAGCTATCATTCCTATTTCCATCACGTGCTAACAATTAGGTGAAACCCCAGTTACTAGATCCAACGTATTTTTTTCAGAATAATCATATAGATTCATCATGTTTATCAACAATATTGCAAGATATGATCTGTATACCTAATTGCACATATGTAGGTTATTCCCATTAGCAATTCTAATTATCATCATGTATTCGATTATTCACTTGAAAACCTTGTTACTCAACATTACTATCATGATCAAATTAGATTCAACAATATCAAATTTCATCACAAAATAGACATTTTTCATGTATTCAATGTCCTAATACTTAGATCTAGGGTTTTTATACATTAATCACACATTAACATGTATTTATGGTACTTTTGAAATATAAAGTTTAATTATATCTCAATTATATTTTCTTCATGATCCTCTCTTTTTTTTGATAAATTTGATATATACTTTTATTACATTCCAACCTACCAACTATTTTGTAGAATTGTTTCAAGTTAGGAAAATATGGACCAATCACATAGCAACACATCAGCGAGTATAGTATTGGATTTATCTATTTTCTCAGGCATGTGAATTCATTACTGGTCTGGCTTTGATTTGGTCCCATCCGAGAGGCGGTGCTCCTATGGGAATGGGACTCCGTCCCCTCTCTATTACAACCCCAATTTTGGGCTTATATGGTTTGAAATGCAATTTCTCCAATAAAATGTATAATTATGAAAATTGTATGATTTATGTGTAATGAATGAATTTCTTTGATACTGTTTCCTTTAAATATATGATCTTGTGGACTTTATTGTTTTAGTTAGTCCAATGTGATAAAAAGGAAAGAAGTGGAAGGGAATCTAATAATGCATAAAAAGTAATAGGAAGTAAGATAATGATGAGGATCGTGTGGAGTTCTCTAGAAAGTGGTGTGAATGACCTTCATGGACTAGCTTTCAAATACACTTGGTTAATAATGGTAAAAGGAATCCAAATAAAGGAAATATAAGGGAAAGAAATAGAAAATATGAATAAAATATGCCTTTTTAAGTGATAACTTGCATATGAAGAAAAGTTTATTATACTTTCAAATTTCGGTCCCCATCATGTCACACAAGTAGTTTAAGTCATTATGGACTTTCCTCAAAAATTTGGGATCAAACAGATAAGTGGTTTAGGAGATATGATTTTTGAAAGACTTCCTAAAGTGTGAAAGACGTCATTAAATGTCATGATTTTGATTCCTTTTGGAAATATATTTTCCAACCCTAGTAATTGGAGCGTTCATTTGATACCATTAGATCGAGATCACATGGATTTCCTTTCTCTCCTACCTTAGTCTGATTGGGAAAGTGTGAGAACAAGATGTGCGATCTTCTCGCACCCCTCTTTCGCTTCACAGTTCCTGGCTTGAGAGGATTTTACTCCCAATAGATTTGGGAGGAAGTTTCGGACCTAGTCGACCCTGGTTTTGTGGGGCTTTGGAAGAAAATAACACTTTCCCCAAGTTGTTCCTGGAGTCAGACTCCAATAAAGGGACAGACTTTATCCCAGACCTATAAAAGGGTGCGCTACCCTTTATGTGAGATGTATAAAAGTACTGGAAGACTTAACAAAACCCTTGGGATCATGCAATGCCTCCAATTTGGTCACACACCTTGGTTCCTTTCCCCTCCCCAGTTCCCAGTATGGTGTTTCAATGTGTATCTTCTTCTCCTGCGATCCCTACCCCTCTATTGGTTCCAAGACCAACCATGGATTTGTCCAGGCACGACAGAGGTGGCTGCACCTCTCCCTTGATTAATGGCACCCTACAATGTAGGGTCAACTCGAATGTTGATCGGGCCATGTTGCTTGTTTATGAGATGAATCGAGGCAAGAGGTTGAAGATGACGGTCAACAAAATGACCTTGTTGCCCCTGAATCCAGTACACTAGGGCAAGGGCCCTAGCATCATTTTGCCGGTAACAAAGACTCATTACCTGAGGATGACATGGCGTCCTCTCATTCGTGGAACTTTTATCGGAGTGGAAAAGGATGAAAATCCATTTATGCCGACGTGGCATCCTCCCACTGGCCAAAGGTACTTAATCTTGGGAATATTCTAGAAATTTATTGGTAACTCAGATGGAACAATGTTATATATGAAAGTTGATCAAAAAGATGAAAGGAATTCATTAAATATATAAGTGAAGTGTGAACATGTTTGTAACTCAAAAATTATTCAAAGTTGCCACCTTTAATGCATTTATGAGTAGAAAACCCTAATTATGATATTAATAAGATTTAGTAAAGTTTTCTGGATGATTTAAGTTTATATTAACATGTTGTTAATAGAAAGGAAGATTTAGATCTAAAAAGATGATATTTGTGCATAATTGGGTAATTTAGGGTTTCATATGTATAAAATGCATTAATGGGCTTAGAAACGCTACTCTGGGTGTTAATGACTTTTAATGAGTTATATTTTGAGATCCTTTGTATGAGATGATATTAGGTTGATCCTAATCCAATTTTAGGATAAAGAGACTTTAATATGAATAGTTTAGTAATTACGGTTTTGAGCATAGAATTGTTGTTTTAGGGTTTTGTTGACTTAGAAAGGCAAAGTTAAGTATGAGATCTAAAGAACCCTATGGAAACCCTAATCTGGATTAGAAACCCTAGGAAGTAATCCCAAGTCAATAAAGTAATTCCATGATGAGTATTTAGTAATTAGGTTATACATGCTTTTCAGGATTCAGTTGTATTTCTGTGTGACTACTTGATTGGTTGCTTGGATTACCTGGTTGGATTGGATTGTGCTTATTTTCTCTGAGAACTCTGAGTCAAGTATGTGGTTATTTATGATTACTCCCTTTAGTTTCTCGACATTTCCTGACATTTCATGGATTGCATCAAAATAACTACTTGGATGAATTTATTTCTATAATCTATAAAGTGACTATGACTATCACAATTTAAGTATATGTATGACTTACCCGAACCTACATACCATCTCTGGATGTAAGATGAGAGACCAAGCCCTGGAGGGAAGGTCAGGGGTGGTCAATCCCCAGAGGGAAGACCACTGGGCACCTAGAGAGGTGACCCCAAGTACCAATCTCAGGATGGAGAAGGTAGCCATAAGTCCCTTGCAAGGAGAGGGCATCCCAAAGTATGAGTATAAGCAATTGGTAAGTCATATTCAAAAAATGTAATCTTGCATTGTAAACAACTATTTGAGGTGATTAGGTAGTTGGAATATATGTGCAATATTTTGGTTGTCACCACATACCAGTATATTCATTTATACTGACCGACATTTTGTTTGTCGGTGTTTTAGTAATATTTGAAAGTGGACAAACAGTAAGGTGGCATTTGTGAAGAATAAAGTTAACCTATGAAAGGAGGATTTAGTTAGATAGAAATCTATAGTGGGTAAAGTTCTAGATTCCTAATTTCGAAAGGTATGTGAAAAGTAAATTTTTATCCTGTTTTAAGCTTAGTCTTTGGTAGAATTTATTAATTATTTTTTATTATTTGCAAAACCATTGATCATGTTTTAGGATAGCGGCTCTGACTTCTTGTTCTTCCTTAATTGGGGGTTATCGAGAAGTGGGGATGCTGCACTTTCCCTTTCTTGCATATGCACACATCAGGGTTGCATTGGTTCTGTTGATGGACATCGTTGACTATGTCTCACACCGACGTTAATCCTCAACTGATGTGCCAATACAAATGGCTCGTCTCCAGTCTGATATCCCAGGCCACCTCCAAGATTTGGTCAGACCTTGGAGATCCCCATAATACCTCAACAGTCAGAGGATGATCTCTTTCTGTCAGCTTCGGTCATTGCACCTTGGTTTTCCTCCTCTCCTGATGTGAGGTGAAACCAGGAGGGGATAACCCATCTTGGTATGAATCGTCATCTCTCTCTCTTGCGTTGTACTGCCCGTTGTGACTTCATATTTTTCATCCAGTTTTGAGCAACAACAGGCTTTTTGAACTCATGATCATGCAACACTGCTACTATAACTTCCTATCAGTGACGCTTATTATTGGAGTCCTCCTGGTCATGATGCCAATGAATGCTAGAAGGAATAGAACATATGTCAACCCTACACCCTTCCACCATTCTTCACGACACCCTGACCCAACTTCCAGGACAACAACAACATTGCCTTGGCAATGGGGTCTCTGCCAAACACATAGCAACGACAGTGATGCAAATGGTTTGCTTTCCTTCTCCTTGGTACATGCATTCAGAACCCTTCCTCTAAGGTGATGGTGACACCCCCTTAAATAGGTGCTAGAGTAGGGGGTTTGCATTGTCTATGGAGAAAGGAAAGAAAGGAAGGTGGACAACATTTCATACTTGGTTCCTTTGTGGGTGTATGGTAGATGGAAATTTGATACCGGGATCAGATCATTCACATCAACCATTGTGGTCCACTTTAAACTCATATCTTGGTATTCTCCTCTTGGTAACACTTATGGTTTCCCAAAAATGATTATTTCTTTCTTACCATGGATTGATCGTGTCTTTTCTAAAAAGGATAGTACTTTATTCGAAATCCAAAATCCATCGAGGAGATTGCATCAATCATTGGGCCTAGGAAACTATCTATGACTTGAAATTATTTGATTATTCTCTATTTCCCTCTTGAATATATCCATAAATAAAAAATAGGAACTCATTAACCTCCTTTACATTCCATATTTAGTGCATTGGATTTATGGGATATATTTCCCATACAAAACTTGCTCTTTTTAGACATTTTTTTAAAATAAGTACCATTATCCTATCAAATATCCTTTTTCACAAAATCTCTATAATTTTCTTTTTTTATTCCATTATTATTTTTAGGTATACAAAGGTTAAAATGAGATAATGTTATTTAGTGCGTCAACATTGTGTTACCTTGATCAAGACAAATTAATCATCACATATTCCTCATGTCAACTCTAACCTTGTTTAAACCCAGGTTAAGAAAAGATCACATGTACTATCATTAGATTCTCATCATCATTAAACCTAGTTGACTCATTAGGGTTTTCTTAGTTCATTAGGACATTCCCATCATTACTTGTCTTATATTCTCATTAACTGGAATTATGTTACTGATGTTGTATTTCCAAATTAGTATCAATTATATAACAATTAGTTTCCATATTATTGTGTGCATGCATTGACCCTAGGTCACATGTATTAATCATGTTAGGGTTTTCTTATCATTTTAGGATCATTTAACATGTAACATTATTTATATGTATAATTATGATCACAGAGTTACATATTAGCTTCCAATCACTGATATGAACTTACTATGTAATTTCCATGGTTTCTTAACCATATTTGTAATTATTGCACATTAATTAGGGTTATTAGCCCTAGTTAGAAAAATTAAACAAATTACATGATTTCAAATTGAAACATCACCATATTTGACAACATATGTATTATATATCATATTTTAGAGATAGTGATGCATTTTCAAAATTTTAGTCCATCATTTGGTATTTATTACACATGAAATAAGTATTTCACAACTTACATGATATCACTGAGATTAGTGCATCAAAAGATTGATATTATGGTTTCATGTGGTTCAACTCATTTTTCTGAGAATTTTGGAACCTTATCTGTATTTTTCTAATAAACAGGTTATTTTCTACAATTTATCTAAGATCTAGGATTTTCTGAGGAATTTATCTTTCTGTGGCCAATTGATTTTCGCCACGTGTCCACTCAGTGGCACATCTCTCTACTGAGCGGCTGGTTGTTAGCAGTTTGCTTTCTCTTAGATCGACAGGTTTAGGGTTTTAGACCCAGTTTAAGTTGGACCCATTGTCTCTCTCTCGTATGAGGCGAGACCGTGTTCTCTCGTAAGCAATAGTCGCTGCATCTGGGGCTTATCCAACAAGAAATAGATTGGGTCACAGTGCTCCTCATCGGATCGACATGCCACCAGAAGCTTCTTTGACTTCAAATAGACCTTAAAGGCTACTAGTCTTCTAGTATTATGTTGTGGGGCTCCTTCTCCATGAGGTCGTCGCCCCTGGATTGGTTGCAGTGGACCAAAGTGGCGACCTACCTTTTCTCCTCCTAGAACCGGTCTGAAGCTTCCAAAAGCTCTGTCGAACCTTTGTAGACTCCTTGAGGCCATCCAATTATTGTGAGACGAGGCTTAGTTCCCTCCCCGAGCTTCATTTACTCCTACTCCAAGGTGAAGCTTGACCACCAACAAGACCATCGTTAGAGTCTACGAGGATGACTGGGATTGAACTCTCTGAACTCAACCTCACGTTATCACTCTTTTGATATCATCATAGATCTATAAATAGACCCCCACTTCCCTTCACTTCTCCTTGTTGTGTTTGTTTTCCGGTGATGGAGAAACAACATTGGAGGGCTAGTGGAACTATCTACTCTCTAGAAAAAAGTAGCCAAAAGAGATGTCACTATGATCCTATCATCAAGGCACACACGATCAATCCAAAGCCAACTACTTGTTTCCCACAACATGTTCACCCACATTTGGATATCATGGCAAAGTGGATGCTCGGCATGACAAGTTGTAACCGTTGTGAAAAAGACAGTGTCCATAGCCGTCTGATCAAGAGGTGTGTCTAGGATTAGTCCACTTACCAAGCTGACCCCGTCGCTCAAAAGTCAGTGGTGTGCTGATCGATGTTGATATCCAACTTAGAGATAAGAACCATTAAAACCTTAGGCTAACTTACATAATTGATCAATAAATTCACTCATTTGAAACCCAAATAACTATCTCTAGGAATATCCAATTATCCTCAAATTTTAACCATAGCTTTATCACAACTCAAGCTACATTATACTTAAATTTGGTGACAAGACTCTGCTATTTGACTTGTCGACTAAATTCCTCAAAGGACATTAAAAATAGGGATCTTAATCATGATAAATATCATTGACATCCAAATTGTAGCAAAACACTTAGAACTCTTAAAACAACTCAACATGCATGAATTCACTTATGTCATTGGAAATTGAAGGATTCCAAAAGTTGGCTCCATCTCAATCTTGTTCCTCAAACAAAATCCATAGCCCAGTCACCTTACAGGGGGGCACCAATAGAGATGCATGAGTTGATGAAATAGTTGCATGAGTTTTTGGAGAAGGGTTTTATCAGACTGATCACTTCCTCTTGGGGTGCTCCCATTTTGTTCGTGAAGAAGAAGGATGGCTCCATGAGGCTTTACATAGATTACTGACAATTGAATAAGGTTACAGTGAAGAACAAGTACCCATTGTCGAGGATTGATGATTTGTTTGACCAGTTGAGAGGTGCCACAGTGTTCTCAAAGATAGATCTAAGGTCAAGATATCCCCAGTTGAGGATAAAGGAGGATGACATATCTAAGAATTATTTTAGGACTAGGTATGGTCACTATGCGTTCGTGGTTATGCTTTTTGAGTTAACCAACGTGCCAACAACTTTCATGGAATTTTTGAATAGGGTGCTCAGACTGTATCTGGATCAGTTCGTGATGGTGTTTATCGATGATATCTTGATATACTCCAAGGATAGTCAACAACACGAGAAACACCTTCACCATGTGTTGACGTTGTTGAGGTAACACAGGTTGTATGCCAACTTCAGTAAGTGTGAGTTTTGGTTGACCGAGGTGTGTTTTCTAGGTCATGTTATATCTGCTAAAGGTGTTTGTGTAGACCTTAAAAAGATAGAGCATGTGATGGAATGGGAACAACCCAAGACATCGATGGAGGTCCAAAGTTACCTAGGTTTGATAGGTTAGTACATGAGATTCATAAAGAATTCATTGTTGTATCATTACCCCTAACCAAGTTGACCAAGAAAGGTTTTCCTTTCGTATGGGATGACAAGTGTCATCATTCTTTCCAGTTATTGAAGGAGAAGTTGACTAGTGCTCTAGTGTTAGTTCTACTAGAATAAGGGAAAGGTTATATTGTCTTTTGTGAAGCTTGGAAGAATGGCTTAGGATTCGTTTTGATGAAGGACAAGAATGTAATTTCTTTTGTTTCATGACAGTTTAAGAAATACGAGGAGAACTACCCGACACATGATATGGACCTTGCATCCATGGTTCATGACTTGAATATTTTGAGGAACTACCTATATGGGGAGAAGTGTTAGATCTTCACAAACCACAAGAACCATAAGTATATATTCACAAAACAAGAGTGGAACATGTGATAGATAAGATGGATGGAGCTGATAAAGGACTATGATTACACAATAGACTACCATCTAGGGAAGGAAAATGTAGTAGCTAATGCATTGAGCAGGAAGTCATCTTCATCATCATCTACAGATAAGGCACTTTTGCACTCCATCATGTGTCATAAATGGGACATGTTGGTATCACTTCACCGATTGAATGTACAACTGGAGGTTTCTCTATTGGCAGTCTTGTTAGCATAGTTATAGGGAAAGCCTACCTTGATGTAGCAGATCAGAGATGTGCAACAGAAGGATATTGTGATACATAATAGCAGGGTACATTTTGGTAGTGAGAAGTTTGATGGATTCAATGAGTCATAGGATGGGACAACTTTCTTTTATAAGAGGACAACAGTTCTAGATGTTGATGGTCTAAGGAAGATGGTTCTTGAGGAGGCTCATTCCTCAATGTACGCAATCCATCTTGGTTGTAATAGCCCTAATTTGGGTTATGAGTTAACCCTATTTGTTTTGGCTAAGTAAGTTTCTTAGAACGTTAATATAATCCTCTAAGGTGTTTTGTTATCATGTGACACACCTATGTTCCAAGTTTGGTCCTGATTGAATGTTGTTTGAGCAATGTTCCTTTATTTTGGACCAAAGTGCAATTTACACAAGTTGAGGGGTTATATTGCAATATGTCACATGTTGAACGTGCCCTATATGTTTTAGCATCATAAGAGAGAGAATGATGCTAAGTGGTTTCTTATGGAAAGCCTAAATTCCAATTTTGAACATGTTTGAATAATGTTAGTACCATGTGCACCAATTTTGGTACAAATTGTAATTTACCCAAAATATAGGGTTGATATGCAAATTACCACTCTAGAGTGTCCCTACTCCCTCATAGTATCATGTAGAGTAGAGTGAAAGAATGAGACACCATGTTTGAATCTATTGTGAGTGATGGGGATCTTGGTGGTGAAATGACCAAGGAAAAGGGTTGAATATGAAACCCTAACTTGGGTTGTATCAAGTTGAAAAGCTTATATATGAGTGTCTATCAGCCAAGGAGCCAAAGGAGGAGTCTCATATCGTTTTGTGGTCTCTTGTCAAAGCCCATGACGTGCAAAGCACCTACAGGAGGTGAAGTGTATCGGTTTACAACTTCCTTAGAAAAGTTGTATCAGGTTGTGAATAAAGTGGCGATTTTGTTGATATATTTTATTCAAAGGGATAAGTAATGGACGAAAATTCATTCCTAGATTATCCTCAAGAGTTTTTAATGTCAAGATAAATGTTAATGGATGCATGTACACGTGTCACCCATGCATGGACACGTGGAACCTAGTAGCTCAAATTGATGACACCTCATTTTCACACTTCTTCATGAACAACAAGTATATATACCCCTTCTTTTCACCCATTAGCGAAAATTTTCAAATTGTACCACCCTCCATCACTAAGGTATCATGCATAAGGTCCTTGTATCATGTAGGAGTGAAGTGGTATCGTGCATAGAGCCTTGGGTATCATCCATAGCAAGTTCATATCGTCCATGTAAGGTGGTATCGGCCTAGTAAGGTGATATCGGCCATAGTGGAGTGTTTTGACCCCAAGTGAGGGAGATATCGGCCACAAGTGATGTCATATCGTGCATGAGTAGTGTGGTATCGTGCAAGATGCTAAGGAGCAAGAAGGAGCTCAATACTTAACCCTAAGGTGAGGCCATGATCATCTTCAACCTTGGATTGAAGCATGATTTTAGGGTTATGATTTTCCTTTCTTTTCTTCTTCACCAATTGCTTATACTTGGTGATTCCTTGTATATGAAGGAGTTTTGAAAGAGCATTGGACTTTTGATAAGTCATCTTAAACCTTAGGAACGTGGAGCTTTGGAGCTTTGAGCTTTGAAGTTGTTCTTGAGGCGGGTTATATAACTTGAACTCTATCATGTTATTATTTATCACCTAAATTGCTATACTTAATGATCTACTTTTAATACCAAAATTTTCTGAAATGGTTGATGACATTATGAGTTCTAATAGTTTCTTATACCTATTTCCAGGAACTATAACAGTTATAACAAAGGTCTAGAGCTTGAAGAAGATGGTATCACCTTATAAAGTGATATCGGGTTCAAGCACACAAGCAAGCACCTCTAACCTGATATGGTGATGCACCTACTTCACTAAAACGATATGGATATGATTTAATACTTTCTTGCACGATATGGTGGTGTAGTATACACCTCTTGCACGATATGAGGAAAAGAAAACACCTCAAAAATGATATTGGGAAAGCACACATCTCTTTGCCCGATATGGTTTGAAGCGCACACACACCTCTTTGCCCGATATGATGTGAAGCACACACACACCTCTTTGCCCGATATGGTGAGAAGCACACATACACCTCTAAAGTGATATGGTGAGCAAGCACACACCTCTTTGTCTGATATAGTGTGAAGTACACACACACACACCTCAAAAGTGATATGGAAGCACACATACACCTCAAACCCGATATGGAAGCATACATACACCTCAACGTCGATATGGTAAGCACACATACACCTCTAGGTGATATGGGTAGTAAGTATACACCTTTAAATGGATATTGGGTTAAGAATACACCTTTTTGATGATATGGTGTTGAGCACCTATCTCTAAAATGAGATGGAGGGTAACCCAATACACTAGATGACAAGAGTGTCAAGGTGGTTAATACCCTAGTACATGTGATGGCCAATACACTAAAGTAGGGTGTGGCCAATATCTTCAAATGAGGTGAGGATGTTACACCCATGAAGGGTGAAGTTGATACAAATGGTAAGTTTGATACCTTAATGGGTAAGGGTATGAGGGATATGATGATGCCTAGATCAATATACACCTAACCCAATACATGTGTTCAACTTGACATACATGATTCAATCTAATGAACCTTGTAAAGGTGAGGGTAAAACACTCTTAGGAGTGATGAGTCTAACACCAAGTAATGGTGTGGTTAATACCTTGATAGGTGAAACACCTAAAGTGGTTGATAATGGTATATCAACAATGCCTTAACTCGAGATGAGACCATATCACTTTATGATAGTTGGGTAATTCAAGTGTGTGACTTATGGCCAATGAACTACAACATAAATGTGATGAGTTAGTGCATAAAGTATTAGGATGGGAAATACCCTAATACAAGATAAGTTGATGAACTTAAGCAAGTTAAAAGTGATGAGGGAAGTGATACATCAAGACATGATAAATATCATATCTAACATCTCAAGGTTGATACACCTTGATGCACCTCAAATCAAATATACTTGGATGAGTAACACATGACGTGTGTCATGTTAATTGTTACATTGAGAGGTAATGAGTTTAATGCACTTTGATAAGTGTAGGCTAACATGCCTTGAGAAGGGTTAAGCCAAGTTAATAAAGTATGATGTAATCAATATCCTAGTCAGGATGAGAGACAAACGCATACTTTGTGTTGTTAATCATTTAATGATAAATGATGAGAATAAATAAGTATTATTGAATACTTATGATATCAATTTATGCTCCTAGATGTATGGTGCAATGAATTATGGTTTGGATTAATAATATGAATATGAAACCCTATTCGACTATAAAGGGAAACCCTAACCCTAATGATGGGAAGGTTGCATTTCTCTTATTACATAAGGCTTGTGAGGCATGTTAAGTACTTGTATAACAAGTGTAATGATTAATGGCCTTGTGAGCCATATGAATAAGTTGTTGCCTAGTGAGAGGTGACAACATGTGTAATGGCCTTGTGAGCCATATGAATAAGTTTTTGCCTAGTGAGAGGTGACAAGATGTGTAATGGCCTTGTGAGCCATATGGAATACTTGTACAACAAGTGAAATGAATACATGGGTCTGAGGACCTAGAGGTAATGTTTATCTATTATAGAGATAACAATGTTGTGTTATGATCCAAGGGTTTGAATACCCAGATGCAGTAATCATGATAATGATGTGAAGGGATGAGAATTCCCAGTAATTTGATGAGGGACTGAGATCCCAAGTATCATGTGTTTTAAAGATATGAAAAGTACGTGATAGATGTATTACACTTTTCTTTGTAGAATTTGTTGTAATTAATAATGATAACTTGTTTGATGCTAAAAAAATGTTGTAATACATGTAATACATCATTAGGAACTATAAAACATTGCCCTGACCATAGATCCATCAGCGTCAGGATTTGCTGAATGGTGAAACGGGTTCCCCGTGGCATAACCCGGAGTGCATACTTTTGAGTATGTGGGGGCGTAAGTACAGAGGGCCATGTGTCAGCCAATCCCCTTATGAGCCTGAAATGAATGGGGATTTGGCTATATGTCATATCCTGGCTTGAGTGTGACTTTTGTCGTAGACTCTATGTTGAGCATGGTGAATTGGCCCGTGGCTCAGAGTATGGTGTTTGTGTCACCATGGATTAGTAATTTCATAACTGGGGACGGTTGTTAGTATATGTTCCCCTAAGAGAGTGTAGTTGATGTTGTAGCTCTAAGTGAGGATGCCTACGTACCCTGGCACAGCTATTTGCAGCTGACACAAGATGTCCTGCTAAGCTTAAGTGGTCTCGTACTGACCGAGACAAGTGAGGTCATGGCAATCGGCTCTCCCATTGACCTTGTATGGTACCGACTTGTGAGAAGTTTGTGGTCAGTTGGAGATGAACGACGTATGCTTCATCTCCTCAAGGCATAAGCGTGATTGTTAAAATATGTTCAGTCGTGTAGCATATCTGTTTAAGGGTCGATTACGGAAAACATTGATTGATGTGCAATTCAGTTATACATCTGCGTTGATAGATGTTATTTATGATCCTTTACATTCCTTGCAAAGTAGATAGATGAATTATACAATGTTCTCCTTGAGAAAGGAGATTATCTTATTCTGTTCATACAATGATTAATCCTACTTGTTAACATAAAAGAACCCCTACTCAGTTTTTATAATATTTATCATCAATAATAATATGGTTGGCGGAGAGTTATATCTCTCGTTGGGATAATTGTCTCACCCCGTGGGATCCACATTTTTTTAGGTGGACATGCACGAGGTGATGAAGATCTTTCTGTAGAGGAGAAATAACAGCTGAGGCACCAGTGACAGCTCAGGTTGATTGTACCATCTGTCGTGTCTTGTAGATAGAAGTCCTATGTGTCATCTTTGTACTCTTAGGTCCTTGGAGTTGGTTCGTACTGGTTTCATGAATGATCTAAGATTTTGGCTTGAATGCCTCTAGGTTTTATGTTTCTCCAGTATGTGTTTTGATAGTACAATTGTTATATGATGTCCTCGAGATGAGATGGAACAATGTTGTATAATCTAATCATGATATGTATGAGTTTTGGATCTTTCAGTAAGAGTTTTCTGGAAAAGGATCTCCTTGCAAAACAATTTTCAATTTTAGTGATTTTGTTAATCTGCTTATTATGTTTATTCCACTTAATTAGTAATGATTTGTTTGTCAGTTTGATGATGGTCGTTACATGTTTTGTATGAGAGCTTAAGGTTTGTTGAGTCTACAGAGACATAGGACTAAGATGTTGAGTCTGTGTTAGTGTCCTCCAGTATACCCTATAGTAACTTCTGCTTATGTTGAAGAAATGGTGAAGTTTAAAAATGACTGGAGAACATGAGGAACACATTGTTGAGAGCAATGTTGTTGCACCAGGAGAGGGTGAAATGGATTAGGCAAGAGAAGAATAAGTGCCTGAGAATTCCCATCATGATACAATCAGGATAAAGAATCCTATGTTTATGCTCTTGATAGGCAGGTTAAGACAACAGTGATACATATAGCAGACTGCATACTAGCATTACAACCTAGGTTACCAGTTCTTAATGCAGAAACATTGGGCTCTATAAGGGGTCCTGAATGACATAGTCATGTTAGAATTGTGGAAAATGTGGGAAAGATTAACATATGGAAAGAAAATATACTCTGCCCTAAGCATAGACAGATAGTGCATCTATGATGGTAATGCCCAAGAAGGGGCAATAAGTTGAGAATTAAGGTAAGGCCTCTATAAATTTAGAGACATTTGCCTAGTTGTTCTAAAAAGCCAAAGTTTTTGGTGCCATTAGTGCAATAAATGCCTAGTGCACCAGGGCAGTAGTTGCTAAGTAAAGACAAAAGTCTTAACTTTCCACCTGTAAGAACCCATGGATTAGTTTTTACATTAGTAATAAGACCGATAAGACCATGGTACAAGGGAAAGACATGTTATAAGTATGGGCATGTTGAGCATACTAAACCCTTTTGTTCAAAAAAAAGGGAGGAAAAGTTACAGCCCAATAGTGTAAAAAGTCAAAAGCAACAATATGAAACAACTAGACTCTATGTGTTGAGTCAACCTGAAGTGGTGGATGACCATGAGGGTAACAGTCAGATAGAGATTTTTCATTTTGATATGCCTTATCTTGATGTTATCTGATAATCATAAAAAGGATTGCTATTATGGACCTCCCTATTGATTGCCCTATGGGAACATAGGGAAGAAATGATGAGAACTAGAACTTATATTCTGTTCAGTATTCTTTTAAATGTTCTATAATTGCTCTTATCTATATGAAAGAGGATGAGATATTGAAGTGATGCCTGGAGAAAATCCAGGAATGCTAAGTCCTATGTTTTAGATGATATGAAAAGTAAGGAACATGATAGTAAATAAAGTGCATACTACCTAATCTTAGTACTTGTATACCCTGGCCAGGTATTCAACTATTGAAGATAAGGTGAGTATGGAACTCTTAAATTGTTATCTTTCTGATTACTCTGATCAAGTAGTCATTCTGAGACAATCTAGTGAGTATGACTAAACTGGAAATATGGTAGGGACATTTGTATCACATCCTAAGTGCAAGAAAATGGAATCTGAGATGATCACAGATCAATCTGTGCGTATGAGGAAGTAAAAAGTATAATCCTCATGATAAAGAGAATGAGGACAAGGGAGATGATCCCTATTTGATAAATTTTGTGTGAATAGTAAAGATCTTTTCCATAAGGTAGAAATTGGAAATGTGATAAAAACACAAAATGTTCATGAACATGTTAGACAATAACAAAGAAAGGAGTGATGACATGTAATCAACCTTATAATTCCTATTTTGATGGCAAGGAAACTAGGATGAAACAAGAGTAAAAGGCTCATGAACAGTTGAAAGTTCATGCAATAATCAGAGGAGATGATAATCTCTTCTCTTTGATAAACAACCCTGGGTAATGATGGGGTGATAAGAGGAATATGTTTCTTTGTGTTCTTTCCTTTTAGGGACATCGCAATCAAGTGAGTCTTATGACACTTGATGTGCATGAGTTAAAAGTGTTCAATTGATGGATACTTAGAAAAGTATCAGTTCATCTTGGACTTTGGTTCCAAGATAAAGATATGTGTAACAAGTAATGTCCCAAGATCAAAGAAAGATCCTTTTATATGTGTGGCTTTGGTAATAACAACAGAGAGATGGAAATTATGAGGATGTGATGTGTTTTTGACACATGTGATAGATACCAAAGTAAGGAATTCTGGTATCTAAGAAATATCAAGTGGTATTGGAAAGTAAAAACATAACTCCTAATTAGATGATTTATGTTGGTTACCTGGGATAGCCAACTGTGAAATCAATCTAGTTACATAAAATAGTATGGACATCATATGTTAGGGGTTTATGCTCTACATAAACATAACATCGATAAGAATGTACTAATTGAAGGAACAATTGTAAAATCATTGTGGTAAAAGCTTATCAAGCTAAAAATAGTTCCTTAGAATACCCCTATCTAGATTTGTTAAGGCAACTTATACATAACATCTAGAGATACCTCTAAGATAAGCTCTTAATTGATAAGTAACGTCCTCTTATGACAAGAGAATGTATAACTAATGAGATAGTTGGTACAAGTAGTAAGAAAGTTTGGTGTTGTGTCAGCAGATTAGATGGCACATCAGATGTATGATAAGACTTGTAGTCCCAAGTGGGTGACAGAACGTAACTTTGGTGTTTCCTTGGAAATGAAATGCTAAACTGAATGAGGAGTATGGAAGACTCCCCAGAATCAAGAATCTTATCACATAAAGTCGTAAGTTGAGAAAGGTGATAAATCAGTGAGGTTTGACACCTGATTTAAATAAGGTATGTATAATGTTTCTCTGACTAAGAAAAGTGTTACCTGACATAGAGTTGACTCTACATTCAATAATGAAAAAGACAGTAGAGTATGTGTCATGTGTGACAGATTCTATGATGACCCTGTGTGGAAGAACTTTGTGTTGATTAAAGTTTTATGGTATCTCCATGACATTAAGATGTTATGTGGAGACTTGATGATATGATGAATGAATAATATTTGTCTCCTTTTACCTGGGATTTCGGGGACGAAATCCTTGTTAGGGGTTTATAACTTGTAATGACCCAGACCTGGGTTATGAGGTAACCCTATTTGTTTTGTCTAAGTAAGTTTCTTAGAACTATAATATAATCCTCTAAGGTGTTTTGTTATCATGTGACACACTTATGTTCCAAGTTTGGTCCTGATTGAAATCCTTTATTTTGGACCAAAGTGCAATTTACACAAGTTGAGGGGTTATATTGTAATATGTCACATGTTGAACGTGCCCTATATGTTTTAGCATCATAAGAGAGAGAATGATGCTAAGTGGTGGCTTTTGGAAAGCCTAAATTCCAAGTTTGAACATGTTTGAATAATGTTAGTACCTTGTGCACCAATTTTGGTACAAATTGTAATTTACCCAAACTATAGGGTTGATATACAAATTACCACCTCTAGAGTGTCCCTACTCCCTCCTAGTATAATGTAGAGGAGATATAAGTAAGGATACACCATGTTTGAATCTATTGTGAGTGATGGTGATCTTGGTGGTGAAATGACCAAGGAAAAGGGTTGAATATGAAATCCTAACTTGGATTGTATCAAGTTGAAAAGCTTATATATGAGTGTCTATCAGCCAAGGAGCCAAAGTAGGAGTCTCATATCGTTTTGTGTACTCTTGGAAAATCCCATGATGTGAAAATCACCTCAAGGAGGTGAAGTGTATCGGTTTACAACTTCCTTAGAAAAGTTGTATCAGGTTGTGAATAAAGTGGTGATTTTGTTGATATATTTTATTCAAAGGGAAAAGTAATGGACGAAAATTCATCCCTAGATTATCCTCAAGAGTTTTTAATTTCAAGATAAATGTTAATGCATACATTTACATATGTCACCCATGCATGGACACATGGCACCTAGTAGCTCAAATTGATGACACCTCATTTTCACACTTCTTCATGAACAACAAGTATATATACCCCTTCTTTTCACCTATTAGTGAAACTTTTCGAATCTTACCACCCTTCTTCCCTAAGGTATCATGCATAGGGTCCTTGTATCATGCAGTAGTGAAGTGGTATCGTGAATAGGGCCTTGGGTATCATCCATAGCAAGTTCATATTGGCCAAGTAAGGTGGTATCAGCCTAGTAAGGTGATATCGGCCATAGTGGAGTGTTTTGACCACAAGTGAGGGGGATATCAGCCACAAGTGATGGCATATCATGCATGAGTAGTGTGGTATCGTGCAAGGTGCTAAGGAGCAAGAGGTAGCTCAATACTTAACCCTAAGGTGAGGCCATGATCATCTTCAACCTTGGATTGAATCGTGATTTTAGGGTTATGATCTTCCTTTCTTTTCTTCTTCACCAATTTCTTATCCTTGGTGATTCCTTGTATATGAAGGAGTTTTGAATGAGCCTTGGACTTTTGATAAGTCATCTTCAACCTTAGGAACGTGGAGCTTTGAATTTGTTCTTAAGGCGGGTTATATAACTTGAACTCTATCATGTTATTATTCATCAACTAAATTGCTATACTTAATGATCTACTTTTAATTCCAAAATTTTCTGAAATAGTTGATGAAATTATGAGTTCTAATAGTTTCTTATACCTGTTGCCATGAACTATAATAGTTAGAATGAAGGTCTATAGATTGAAGAAAATGGTATCACCTTATAAAGTGATCTCTAACCTGATATGGTGATGCACCTACTTCACTAAAATGATATGGATATGATTTAATACTTTCTTGCATGATATGGTGATGTAGTATAGACCTCTTGCATGATATGAGGTCAAGAAAACATCTCAAAAATGATATTGGGAAAGCACACACCTCTTTGCCCGATATGGTGTGAAGCACACACACCTCTTTGCTCGATATGGTGTGAAGCACACACACACCTTTTTTCCTGATATGGTGTGAAGCGCCCACACACCTCTTTTCTTGATATGGTATGAAGCACACACACACCTCTTTGCCTGATATGGTGTGAAGCACACATACACCTCTAAAGTGATATGGTGAGCAAGCACACACCTCTTTGCCTGATATGGTGTGAAGCACACACACACCTCAAAAGTGATATGGAAGCACACATACACCTCAAACCCGATATGGAAGCATACATACACCTCAAGGTCGATATGGTAAGCACACATACACCTCTAGGTGATATGGGTAGTAAGTATACACCTTTGAATGGATATTGGGTTAAGCATACACCTTTTGGACGATATGGTGTTGAACATCTATCTCTAAAATGAGATGGAGGGTAACCCAATACACTAGATGACAAGAGTGGCAAGGTGGTTAGTACCCTAGTACATGTGATGGCCAATACAATAAAGTAGGATGTGGCCAATATCTTGAAGTGAGGTGAGGATGTTACACCCATGAAGGGTGAAGTTGATACACCATATGAATGGTAAGGTTGATACCTTAATGGGTAAGGGTATGAGGGATATGATGATGCCTAGATCAATATACACCTAACCCAATACATGTGTTCAACTTGACATATATGATTCAATCTGATGCACCTTGTAAAGGTGAGGATAAAACACTCTTAGGTGTGATGAGTCTAACACCAAGTAATGGTGTGGTTAATACCTTGATTAGTGAAACACTTAAAGTGGTTGATAATGGTATATCAACAATGCCTTAACTCGAGATGAGACCATATCACTTTATGATAGTTGGGTAATTCAAGTGTGTGACTTATGGCCAATGAACTACAACATAAATGTGATGAGTTAGTGCATAAAGTATTAGGATGGGAAATACCCTAATACAAGATAATTTGATGAACTTAAGCAAGTTAAAAGTGATGAGGGAAGTGATACATCAAGACATGATAAATATCATATCCAACATCTCAAGGTTGATACACCTTGATGCACCTCAAATCCAATATACTTGGATGAGTAACACATGAAGTGTGTCATGTTAATTGTTACATTGAGAGGTAATGAGTTTAATGCACTTTGATAAGTATAGGATAACATGCCTTGAGAAGGGTTAAGCCAAGTTAATAAAGTATGATGTAATCAATATCCTAGTCAGGATGAGAGAGAAACTCATGCTTTGTGTTGATAATCATTTAATGATAAATGATGAGAATAAATAAGTATGATTGAGTACTTATGATATCAATGTATGATCCTAGATGTGTGAAGCAATGAATTAGGGTTTGGATTAATAATATGAATATGAAACCCTATTAGACTATAAAGGGAAACCCTAACCCTAATGATGGTAAGGTTGCATTTCTCTTATTACATAATGCTTGTGAGGCATGTTAAGTACTTGTATAACAAATGTAATGATTAATGGCCTTGTGAGCCATATGAATAAGTTGTTTCCTAGTGAGAGGTGACAAGATGTGTAATGGCCTTATGAGCCATATGAATAAGTTGTTGCCTAGTGACAGCTGACAAGATGTGTAATGGCCTGGTGAGCCATATGGAATACTTGTACAACAATTAAAATGAATACCTGGGTCTGAGGACCTAGAGGTAATGTTTATATGTTATAGAGATAACAATGTTGTGTTATGATCCAAGGGTTTGAATACCCAGATCAAGTAATCATGATAATGATGTGAAGGGATGAGAATTCCCAGTAATGTGATGAGGGACTGAGATCCCAAGTATCATGTGTTTTAAAGATATGAAAATTACGTGATAGATGTATTTCACTTTTCTTTGTAGCATTTATTGTGATTAATAATGATAACTTGTTTGATGCTAAAAGAATGTTGTAATACATGTAATACATCATTAGGAACTATAAAACATTGCCCTGACCATAGATCCATCAACGTAGGATTTGTTGAATGGTGAAATGGGTTCCCCACGACATAACACGGAGTGCATACTTTTGAGTATGTGGGGGTGTAATTATGGACGGCCATGTGTGATCTGATCCCCTTACGAGCCTAAAATGAATGGAGATTTGGCTATATGTCATATCCTGGCTCAAGTGCGACTTCAATCATAGACTCTATGTTGAGCATGGTGAACTGGACCGTGGCTCAGAGTATGGTGCTTGTGTCGCCATGGCTTAGTAATTTCGTAACTGGGGATAGTTTTTAGTAGATGTTTCCCCTAAGAGAGTGTAGTTGACACTGTAGCTCTAAGTGAGGATGCCTACGTACCTTGGAACAGCTATTTGTAGCCGACACAAGATGTCCTTCTAAGCTTAAGTGGTCTCGTACTAACTGAGAGAAGTGAGGTCATGGCAATCGGCTCTCCCATTGACCTTGTATGGTACCGACTTGTGAGAAGTTTGTGGTCAGTTGTAGATGAATGGGGTATGCTTCATCTCCTAAGGGCATAAGCGTGGTTGTTAAAATATGTTCAGCTGTGTATCATATTTGTTTAAGGATCGATTATGGAAAACATTGATTGATGCACAATTCAGTTATACATCTGGGTTGATAGATGTTATTTATGATCCTTTACATTCCTTGCAAAGCAGATAGATGCATTATGACTCTACCATGGCTAGATAAAATGTTCTCCTTGAGAAAGGAGATTATCTTATTATGTTCATACAATGATTGATCCTGCTTGTTAACATAAAAGAACCCCTTCTCAGTTTTTATAATGTTTATCATCAATAATAATATGGTTGGTGGAGAGTTATATCTCTCGTTGGGATAATTGTCTCACCCCATGGGATCCACATTTTTTTAGGTGGACATGCACAAGGTGGTGAAGATCTTTCTACAGAGGAGGAACAACAGCTGAGGCACCAGTGACAGCTCAGGTTGAGTGTACCGTCTGTCATGTCTTGTAGATAGAAGTCCTATGTGTCGTCTTTGTACTCTCAGGTCCTTGGAGTTGGCTTGTACTGGTTTCATGAATGATCTGAGATTTTGGCTTGAATGCCTCGAGGTTTTATGTTACTCCAATATGTGTTTTGATAGAACAACTGTTATATGATGTCCTCGAGATGAGATGGAACAATGTTGTACGATGTAATCATGATATGTATGAGTTTTGGATCTTTCAGTAAGACTTTTCTGGAAAATGATCTCCTTACAAAACGGTTTTAAATTTTAGTGATTTTTGTTAATCCACTTATTATGTTTATTCCACTTAATTAGTAACAATTTGTTTGTTAGGTTGATGATGGTCGTTACATTGGTAGTAGCAAGATGTACCACAATCTGAAGGATATATAATGATGGCCTGGATTGAAGCATGATGTGGCAAAGTTTGTTACTAAGTGTCCTGTTTGTCAGCAAGTCAAGGAAGAACATCAAAAGCCCATTGTATGTTACAACCTTTACTGATATCATAGTGTAAATGGGATCATATAACCTTTGACTTTGTGATTGGTCTTCCTAGGATAGCCAAATGCCATGATTCCATTTGGGTGATAGTTGACAAGTTGACTAAGTCAGCTCACTTCCTTCTAGTAAAGATGACTTATACAATGCAGAAGTTGGAACAACTATATGTTGATGAGATAGTCTATTTGCATGGTATTCTAGTTACTATAGTATCTGATAGAGGTCCACCTTTTACAAGTCAATTTTTAGAATGCTTGCATACATATATAGCAACACAGATGAGGTTTAGCACATCTTTCCACCCACAGAAACATGGTCAGTCAGAGAGGACCATTCAGACGTTGGAAGATCTATTGAGAGCATGTGTCTTGCAGTTTCTTGGCAGTTGGGATGTACATATGAGTTTGATAAAGTTTTTCTACAACAACAGTAATCAGAAAAGTATATATATGAAACTGTAAGAAGCCTTGTACATAAGACATTGTCGGTCACCTATATTGGTATGAGGCATGTGAGTATCAACTTTGGGGTCTTGAGCTAGTGCAGTAGACTACATAGAAGATCAAGGTGATACAAAAATAGTTGAAAGAAACCTAGGACAGACAGAAGTTGTATGTTGATAACCGATGCATGTCGTTGATTTCCAAGTTGGAGATCGTGTGTATCTTAAGGTTTCCCCTTGGAAAGGTGTGATGAGATTTAGAAAGAAGGGTAAGTTGGCTCCTAGGTATATGGGACCATATATCTTGGGACATGTTGGAAAGGTGGTTTACAAGTTGGAGCTATTGCTAAAGTTGCACAGGTTGCACGATGTCTATCATGTCTCCATGTTGAGGAAGTGCCACCTGATACAGCACTGACGTTGCAGCCTGTAGAAGTTGAGTTGGATGATGATGTGTCATATGTTGAGCACCATGTGTTGATCCTAGATAGGAGAGTGAAGAAGTTGAAGAAGAATGATATATCTTTAGTTAAGGTTTTGTGGTATCACCGTGGTGTGGAGGAAGCTACGTGGGAGTTAGAGGATGAGATGTGTAGGAATTACCTATCTATGTTCGTTTAGGATTTCGGGGGTGAAATCCTTATTAGGGGTTTATGGTTGTAAGACCCTTGACCTTGCTTTTGGTTGAACATGCTTGCTTATTGTAATTAGATGCCTAAAACCTTAGTCAAACCTTAAGATGTTCTTTGATATCATATGACAAGCTTTAGGTTCAAGTGTGATCTAGTTTGGAAACTATTTGAGCAAGTTATGCATCCTTGTACATGAATCTTACTTGGTGATGGAAGTTTTAGTGCTTGCATGCTTGTTGAAAATGATGGTTTTACTCTCTCAAATGATGGTTGCAAATTAGGGTTTTGAATGGATCTTCTTCCTAGTGATGCAACTTGATGACGCTTTGGATTATTAATGATAACCAACTCGTTTTAACTTATTTGTTCGATGAAATTTTGTAGTCTATAAGTGGTCACCAAGATTTCACCCTCTTGTGGTCTATGAGATTTACACTGATATGATGGTTACCAAGATTTGTTGTCTTATGTGGTTGTAGAACTTTGGACCTTTAGTGGTTGATGGAGTTTTGGATCCCTAGTGGTTTCCTAGTCTCTAAACCCTAGTGGTCGCTGAGATGGCTAACCCTAGTGGTCTCTATGTTTCCCTAACCCTAGTGGTGGCTGACCTTTCTGAATCCTAGTGGTTGCTATGTTTTCTAACCTTAAGTGGTCAATGTAGTTTCTTATTCATGTTGGTTGCTATGATATTGAACCCTAGTGGTCTCTAAGGCATCTAACCCTAGCAGTCGCTATTGTTCCTCTAACCTAGGTGGTCATTGAGAACCCAAACCCTAGTGGTCGCCAACTCTTCTTATCCTTTGTGTTTGCCAACCTTCTTGACCCTTGGCGGTTGATGACTTCTCTAACCTAAGTGGTCAATGAGATTTTCTAATCCTAACTGGTCGCTATATTTTCCTAACATTATGATGGTGATGGTTGACTTTATGCATTCATGAAATGATGTTAATGCTGATAATTAGAGTTGATCTTTCAGTGATGTTTCGTAACTCTAATTCAACTTATCTTGTTGATCCTAACCCTAATGAAAGTATAGTGATGATGATTACTCATGCTTAGCTTTCTTGCGTGATTAGTATGTTGGGGAAATACACTCTCCCTCTTTATGTTGTTGAAACTCTAATGTGTTACTACATGAACATTGTAATCTCTTAAATGCAAAGTTATGTTGAACATATATGTGCCGCATGTACAGTGATGGCTTTATGAGCTTTGGGTGAGGCATGTAAAGATAATGATGTTCTTATAGGGAATGATGTGATGGTCTTAATGATCTATGGGCAAGGTTGAGCCCTTATTGAGGTGTTATCCTCTACATGATGTGACAAAGATTTGTATATTGTGATGGTATGGCGATGATTATGGTTTCATGTATGGAAATGAAATATTTCCATGAGATGATGTGATAAGTATTATATTTCATGCATTTATATCTTCTGAAGTTCCAATCTACCCATGTTTTGTATAACTCTTTTAAGATTTGTATGTAACTTTATTGATGCAGTGTTACAACAACCACTTGGCATTAACTAATCAAGTGAAACCCTAATCATGTAGTGCCATGTGCCATAGATCCATTCCAATTCCATGACTTGTTGGATGGTGAAACAAGGATTTCTAAGGGAAAATTGGAGCGCATACTATTATGTATGTGAGGTGCATGAGATTGTGTGTCCTTGTCATCCTAATCCCAAGGTTATGGAGGATGGTTGTGGTCCTACCTTGGCAGGAGAATGTATGCGGTCGTATCTCAGTTATTTATATATGTGATGAGATAGAGGACAACTGTGGTTGAACCTTGGGTGATAGGGTTTTGTATACTTGGTTTACTAGTGTCGTGACCTATATACCAAGGACGGACTGGGTTGTTTTATAGGTTGACTATATATGTCACTGTGGATGACTCCTACTGACTAAGGGAGGATGAAATCTTAGGAGTCTGACTCTCCTAGATCTTATCTTGCATGGATCTGATTTTGACTTAGCGGTGGTCAGTTGGAGTCTGATTGGTACACCTCAAACTCCTTAGGGCTTAATGAAAGATGTAATACAGTCGTGTAGTATATCTATTTAGGGTCAAACATGACTCACATTATTTTTTACCCATGCCTTGTTTCCAGTAATGTTTAGCTATTATACTTTGTAGTAAGAGGAATCAATTGTATAGGAAATGATAGTTTTTCTTGTTCCTTTGTACACTATTGTAATCATTTTTTTAATTTGTTTTAATTACTTAGAATGTGTTATCTATTTTATCTTCTTAAATCTATTTAATCTGCTTAAATCTATTTAACTTTTTAAATAATATAATCTTGTATAATCAATAACTATTGTTTGAGAATTATATCTCTCGGTGGGAAGTTGGTCTCACCTCGTGGGTCACTGCATCGTTATAGGTGGTCATCCATGACATCGTCAGGGTCGTGGTGTTGAAGAAGAGAAGCTTGGAGAGTAGTAGAAGCAGAACGTTGGATAGTAGTTGTAGAACCCTAGAGTCGTCAATGTACTCTCAGGTCTAGGTAGGGTATGTCTTGTAGTTAATATATACTTTGAATTGATCTTTTGGCAGTATGCCAATGTTTGTATAGGGCATGTATGTGTAGAAGATATCTTATGTATATAGATTGTGGATGATGCCTTTGTTCATACATGTAAAAACCTGATGTGGTATGTGTTGATAAGAAGGTTGTTGTACCTTTATGTAAATCTTTCAAAACATGATGGTAACGTTGAAATTGGTTTTAATTTACCCTAGTTTCTAGTTATGTGGATAATTAGTAGTTGATCATGTGTTATGTTTTGAGTAATCTCATTTGGGAAGATGGGGCATCACTGAAACATGTTCCAATACATGTACCTATGCTCTACTTTGAGAACACTTCTTAAGTTCATGTAGAAGTCTACAAAATTTGTATCACCAAGCATATATACTCAAGGACCGATCACAATGATTAGTGGTTTAAATTTTGATTCTACACAATACATGAATTTAATACTTTGAATACTTTGGCCTCTAATTAAACATTTGTTCCCATTATTTTATTTAAATTAATAGCCCTCATTTCTAGTCTAGAAAGTTACAACAAAAGTTTTGTAGTGGGTCAAGGTTCATAAATTATTGAATCATGACCCAACTTTGGTTGACCTTTTACAAGTCAATTATTTAGATAGTTAACTTTTACCAATTGAATCATGGGAAAACCATTGTTAAGTTTCCTATGGAACACCCCTCCAGATTTCTCTAGAAACTTAGTCGTACTGAGCTGAGCCCAACTACCAATATCGATAAATTGTGTACCCTACTTTTGAAGAAATACATGTTTACCTCACACCTCACCAAGATGGTCAATGCACCTCTCTTTGGAGATCATGTGTAAATCGATCAAGGTATCTTAATAAAGATACTCAATGAAGGATTTCGTATTATACATGTACATATTCAATCACACATATGTGTATATTATATACCTTACATATATAAACAATCACTATATGTGATAAAGATAATTGCGATGATTATGGCTTCCTAGTACAATCATTCCAAGATAATGGAATATTGGGGTCACGTAGGATTTCATGCATCACATGCATAAATATAAGATGATAAACCCTAATTCTTGAATTCTTCAATCATGAGTAGCCACCAAGGATGATCAATCGTTGTTCATGAGTCTTATGCATTTTCCCTTCTACACGGCCACCATGTTGGATACCATATATTTGAGATTATCCTAAAATATTACATCATATGTAAGAGAAACCTCAAGTTCATTCTACGGGAATAAGGCATGAAGACATACAAATGGAATCATTAGAGATGGCACAATAGGCAAGACACACTAAGAATTAAAAAAAATCAACAAGTAATAGATGCAATCATTATTAGGGTTTGTCCATAATCATGTATATCGTACCATAAAAAACATTTATGAGGCATCACTTTGGATTGCATATATATACATATACATGATCATATCTATGATCATGGTGACATTAATTAGGACATTACCATTAATTGAAATATGACATTAATAAATTTTCATCATATGTGAATTCAGGACAATTATTCGAAATCTTAGGGAAACACTTGATTTGTTATCTCACTCATGAAATAATCCTAAAAAGATTAAAATCAGTCAAAATTGAAAAAAAAACTAGTAAAGAGCATTAAACGTACCTTTGATACAATTTTAGGTTCTCGGGAGAAGAACATGCAGTGGAAATAATTTTTTTTCTCAAGGATCTCTGGGGTGGGATCTATCTATGATACAATATCTGATAAAGGTACATGATTGTACCTTATCTGGGAATAAGTTCCAACAACTAAAGTGAATTTCTCAATGCATATCATAACCTTATAATCTATGTTGTTTTCCATCTATCCATTAAAAAAACTGAAACTCAAACTGGGGTTTAGGTCACTTTATAAGTTCTTCAAAATATGTGTTAAACCATATTTTATGGAAGACTATAATCTATGATTCTTCCTTTGATAGGAAAAAATATCAATGTGAAAGAGGTAGGTCTGTTGGCCCCAAATTCACTTGTGACAAAACACACTATTCAAAAACACACATCACCATCTGGAACATGACTTTCCATGGTGATAGCCTACTTCCCAACATGTTATTCTAAGGTGGCTAGGGTCCCTGGGATATGAATTTGGATATTTATTCTACTCATGATCATAATAAGTATCCAAGATATTTTTAGTTGATGGGTAATCAGAAAATAATATAATGAGAGAATTTCTAGAATGATTCAAGATAATATGTGGCCTATACAATTAGCTAAAGGATTATCCACTATTTACTTGGGAGCCAAATAATAGATAATATGTACATAGTTTTTGGTTTTATCTTCTGCCTAATGATAGAAAAGAAGTAATGGGGCGAGATCCCAAAGTTGGGGATAATTTGGTTTAATGATGTATCCTAGATAAATAATTATCTAAAGAGGAATATAGAGTCATGCCTTACCTTTTTCCCCATGATTTATTTAATGTTAAATCAACTTATGAAAAAGGATTATCTTTTAATTAGGAAGGAGTAATAGATTCAATCCTTTCAGGAATATGCCTTTCCATATTTGATATCATCCTTGCACGCCAGGGAAGAGAGAGGAAAAGAAGTGATGAACGGGTTCCATGAGTAGTATATATATGTGTGTGTCTCTCATTGCAACGACCTATCTTTCTCCCTTTGCCTTACGACCATGAAAGAGAAGACTCCTATATTATGTCACTTCTCTCCCTTTGCACCATCTTACTCGTATCCCTAAAGATTACCTCTTTCCCTTTCCACCATCTTACTCGTATCCCTAAAGATTACCTCTCTGGTGACAATCTACAGATCCATGCAACCTAACATTCATAACCCAATAGGTTGTGTCGAGGAGGCATCCATGGACCTACAACTCTGTCGCAATCTCAGGTTTCGGCCTTATCACGCTCGGTGCCAAGTGCAGCATGAGAACTTCCGTCGTTCAGCCGGCCATGCAACAAGAAGGGAGCAAGCAGTGGTAAGAAGCTTGCGGAGGCACATACACGAGCGTTGTGTCGAGGGCGTTGTGTCACGGGTGGTGCATCAAGGACATTGTGCTGAGGGCATTGCATCAGGCACCCTCTATCGAGGACATGGAGTCACAGGTGTTGTGTCGATGTTGGGTCGGCGACGCTACGTCGGCACGAATTAGTAATGAGGTACATTATGCTGACATGGCTTTACATGATTGGTTCAAAACAGTTAATCTTGCAAATAACGTAGCGTCGAGGATTAGTAATGAGATACATTATGCTGACATGGCTTTACATGATTGGTCCAAAATAGTTAATCTTGCAAATAATGTAGTTAATTAATGGTAGATCGGATGGTAATGAACCTATATATGAAATTGGTTAGAAAAATGAGAGGAATCCAAAGAAAATATGATTAGAGTCTAAATATGCTTCTTGTTCCAATAGTATATGCAATCCATGTTTAGATGTGATTAACAGAAAGGAAACTTAGATTTTCTTTAATATAATGCTTAATTGAGTAGATTCATTTATGTTGAGATAATGCCTGATCTAGACATGTATAATGAGGAAATCATTGATAAAGATGAATAATTGATGTTTCTAGATTGATAATCTCATACATGTATAGTTAGGGCTTTGAAACCAGTGTGAATGTCTTGCTATGATCTTAATGCTAGTAATATGATCTAGGTATCATGGATAATCTAATATGCTTAAGATGATGATTAGGCATTCACCTAATATGCATAACTAAAGGTTGTAATCCTAGAAACCATGATATGATGGAATTAGGGTTTATAACCCTAATCCTTAGTCCAAACACGAGACAATCCTAAACCTTAGTTTAGGATCGCATCTAGATCTGATTAATGTAATGTGAATATAGGGTGACACATATGTAGTATGCATATTTCAGATTGAATGCTTGGATGTTTGGATGCACACTTAAAGTACATGTGATATTCTACATAGCTTCCGCAATGGCATAAGGTATGTGGTTATTCTTATGAATACATGTATCGAATTCTGAGTTTTCCGAGGTTTCTCAATGAGATTGAATGAATGATAAACTGCTTGCTTGTTCATTTACTTCTTGCAAATTATAAAGTTCCTATGAGTATCATGAAAAGTAAATAACTTGAACCCTGGGTTACACTAATCTTAAGGGTAATGTACACGAGCCCATGAGGGATAGTGATTACACCTGAGGTAGTAGACCGGATATGGGTTAGAGTTTGAAAACAAGTTTATGTTCTTATGAGAAAGTATAGGATGTGTGATTATATATATACTTGTGATTATTGGATGAACCCACATACCAGTATAGCAATATACTGACCGCGTATTTGTTTGTCAACATTTTAAGTATCAGGTGTACTTGATTCATGAACATGAGATTACATAATAAAGATGTTGAAGATAGTAAAGTAATTCATGAAGGTTTATATATAATGGTATATCATCATACGCGCACATGTTAACTCATTCTAAAATTTATGTAACTCCTTAGAGGGGCTTTTTATGCAAACATGTAAATGTTTGTTCATTAATGGAGATTGTTAACTATTCTATATTAATTCTTGAATCTGACCATGGAATTTATGAGTAATAATTCACAACTTTATGGTCTTTTAGACACTCAAAAGTGTCGGTCGTTACATTTGGTCTCAGAGTAAAAATTCATCAACTAATAGTTAATAGTTTATAATTTCAAATCATCCTTAGAAATTTAAGAGAAAAATTATTAAAGCATAATGCATGTTTAGGTTTCTCATCTCACAGTTTTGTCTACTTCTCATCTCTTTGCTTAAAAAGCCTTGAAAAGAAATTGTTAATTAGAGAAGTAAATGTGAAAAGATATAACCTTTTATGTAGGTCCCTCTAGAGAGGGTAAATACTAGAAAGATACATGTATGGGTAAGACCTTTCTTAGTGGAAGTACTTGGATTACGGTATGAAAATCCTACTGGGTCAAGGGACGTGGAAACTCTAAGAGGTAGAGTATAGTGCCTAACCCTAAACCTAACCCTAAAAATCTTAATCTTAAGTAATGAGTATGGTGTGGTGGTATGGGACACCACCCATATGAAATTTAAAATTAGGAATAAGAAAGAGGGATGGGTTTAGGTGACCCAGTCTCCCATGCATGTGTGCATGAGGAGTATGACACTTATATAAGAGGTCTTAAGAAATATAATAACCCAATATTTATATACATATATATATAATATAATATAATATAATATAACTTACTCAAACTCCTCGTGTTGTCTCTGGAAGTTTGGTGATGGTGGACAAGCCCCTAGAGGGGAAGGCCAATGTAGCACCAAGCCCTTGGAGGTGAAGGTGACCCAAGTTCATCGAATGGACAGAAACCATGAGGGGGTATTCTAGAGATTGAGAAAATATGGGTTGAGAATTATAATGATAATAAGTTATGCATAATAATGAAAAAAGAGAGATATATATGAAACCTTTAAGGTTAGTGTACCAACTTGGGGTGGGTCAACCCAAGAGTGGGAAGATGACCTATGAGGGAGGAAAAACCTTAGATCTCGAGATTAGGTTGTGGCTAGAGAGCTAACCCCCCTCCTAAGAGCCAAGAAGGCACCCTAGGCTAGGACACTCCCTTAAAAGGTAGGTGAATAAATGTATTTAAGTATTGAGATAACCTTAATCCTCACCTAGAATGGTGAAGAGTTAAAGATATAAAAATGAAAACACTTATATTCTTTGAACCCAAGGATGCCATCTCTGAGTGACACAATTGGTCAAGCCTAGGAGGGAAGACTAGTAAGGCACCAAGACCTAGAGGGAAGGTTGCCTAAGTGGACGACCAAGCCCAAGAGGGAAGATCAGGATCAAGCCCCAGGAGGGGAAGATCACAAAAAGTCAAGCCCATGAGGGAAGACCGACATGGCACCAAGACCAAGAGGGAAGGTGGCCGAAGTCCACGGTGCAGATGTTTAGGATCAAGCCCCTGGCGGGGAAGATCACAAAAGGTCAAGCCCAAGAGGGAAGATCGACATGGCACCAAGCCTGGGAGGGAAGTTGGCCCGATCCCAATGTTGGGACTACACTACACAATGTGTACTCAGAATAAAGAGATGAAGGTAATCTGGGTTAAAGAATTAAATAAGAGAATAACATGCTTAAAAGATGTGACATCTCAAAAGAAACCCTTAGTGAGGGTAGAGTCCTAATGCAATCCTAGTATGAAGTAGGGTGTATTAGAGGTACATAGGACTGATGGGTTGGGAGTTGATATGCCCTGAATGCACATGACCAAGTGGTCGTAAGATAACAGTTGGGTTTACCCTAGGCCTATGTCTCAAGAGGTTGGCCACATTCATGATGTTCATGTGGCCCAAAAGTGTGAATATGAAAGACACTCCCCTGATGCATAAGGATTAGATAACTCCAAAGGTACCTATACCCATAGAGACCTCAAGGATTTGGCTAAGGCTCATAATGATACATGAGATGTAAATATAAAGATATAAGGAAGTCATAAAAAAAAGAAACTTGACAGAAGTTGTGGCCTAACTTAAGAGTAAGAAAAAGGGACACTTGACTTTAGGGAATATAAGAATGTTATGAAATTAAGAACTAGTAAGTTTAGAGTAATATTGAGTATGACTCAACTTAGTATGTGAAATTGAAAGGTAATGTGTGGATGTACCATCTTCGCTCTTGGAATGGAATGAACTTTGTGTTTGGGTTGTAGTCAAATGCTTATTTCATCTCATTATGAGGGAGGGAGATTGGATAGAAACAAGTTATGCCTAAAATTGAGATAATGAGGATGAATATCCTACATTGAATGTGTGATGACACGACCTAGGGTTAGAGGTGTTACCTCACCCTTGTATGAAAGTAATGAATAATAGGTGGAAACCTAGGTGAAAAGAGAAATCACCAAGTGAAATTTTGATCACAAAATAAGAATAAAATCATCAAGTGATGATAGGATGCGTATACTATAGATGTGGATATACTTGAATTTCAATTCAAGTGCAAATCATAGTAATAAAATGAAAATTGATATACTATGGAAAAGTTGTTAAAGATTCTAAGTGGGGTGCTAACTGTAAGTTTTGAAGATAATATGAATCATCATTCAGCTAGGCTTAGTAGGCCTGAATTTTGAGGGAAAAATTCCTTTTAAAGAGGGGTGAATGTTACATCCTTGAAATTCATAGATTTCAAGTCTAAATGAATTATGGTACAAATAATAAGGGAGAGGATTGATGGATCTCGGTTGATAATTCCAAACTCTAGAATTATATTTAATGATCAATTTAAGTAAATAATGTGCTTTTGATCATATGTGATGAGGCTAATATAAGGTGCCATGATTATCAAAGCCTTGAATTTGTATTAGGATTGTAATTAAGCTCATGGAACCTTGGAAGGACCAAGATGTGATTCATGGGCCTTAGGGACACGTTTCAGCCCAATTGGTTAACCAAGGTTTACATATGGGTCCCTGGGATATGAATTTGGATATTTATGGCACTCATGATCATAATAAGTATCCAATATATTTTTGGTTGATGGATAATCAGAAAATAAGATAATGAGAGAATTTCTAGAATGATCCAAGATAATATGTTGCCTAGATAATTAGTTAAAGGACTATCCACTATTTACTTGGGAGCTAAATAAGGGATAATATGTACATATTTTTAGGTTTTATCTTCTGCCTAATGATAGAAAAGAAGTAATGGGATGAGATCCCAAAGTTGGGGATAATTTGGATTAATGATCTGTCGTAGATAAATAATTATCAAAGAGGAATATAGAGTTATCCCTTACCTTTTTCCCTGTGATTTCGTTAATGTTAAATCAACTTATGAAAAAGGATTATCTTTTAATTAGGAAGGAGTAATAGATTCAATCCTTTCAGGACTATGCCTTTCCATACTTGATATCATATTTGCATGCTAGGGAAGAGAGAGGAAAAGAAGTGAGTAATGGGTTCTATGAGTAGTATATATATGTGTGTCTCTCATTGCAATGTCCTGTCTTTCTCCCTTTGCCTTACGACCATAAAAGAGAAGACTCATTTATTCCGTCACCTCTCTCCCTTTCCACCATCTTCCTCGTAGCCCTAAAGATTACCTAAGGCATGTACAAGAGATTAGTGAGTTGTGCACAAACAGATCTGTAGATGATGATAGTAGACAATGGCTGGGTCCTAGAGGGACACGCATGACAGCCATGCATCTCTATCCGGGGACAATCGTTGATCCTCACAAACTGATGTTCATGACCCAATAGGTTGTGTTGAGGAGATGTGCATGGACATGCAACTCCATCGCAATCTCAAGTCTCGACCTTATCACACTAGGCACCAAGTACAACACGAGACCTTCCATCATTCAGCCAGTCATGCAGCTAGAAGGGAGCAAGCAGTGATAAGAAGCTTGCGGAGGTGCAGACGCGGGCGCTGTGTCGAGGGTGTTGCGTTGGGGGTACTGCATCGTGGACACTGTGTTGAGGGTGTTGTGTCGGGGATGCCCTGTCAGGGATGCTCTGTGGAGGACATGGCATCATAGGCATTGCTTTTATGTTGAGTCACAGATGTTGTGTTCTGGGCGTTGTGTGCAGACGCTGGGTTGGTGACCCTACACCGGCGCAGATTAGTAATGAGGTACGTTATGCTGACAGGGTGTTACATGAATGGTCCAAAATAGTTAATCTTGCAAATAATGTAGTTAATTAATGGTTAATCGGATGGTAATGAACCTATATATGAAATTACTCAAAAAAACAAGAGGAATCCAAAGAATGTATAATCAGAGTCTAAATATGCTTCCTGTTCTAAAAGTATATGCAATACATGTTTAGATGTGATTAACAAAAAGGAAACTTAGATTTTCTTTAATATACTGCTTAATTGAGTAGATTCGTTTATGTTGAGATAATGTCTGATCTAGACATGTATAATGCGGAAATCATTGATAATGATGAATAATTGATGTTTCTAGATTGATAATCTCATAAATGTATAGTTAGGGTTTTGAAACTAGTGTGAATGTCTTGTTATGATCTTAATGCTAGTAATATAATCTAGGTATCATGGCTCATCTAATATGCCTAAGATGATGATTAGGGTTTCACCTAATATGCATAACTAAAGGTTGTAATCTTAGAAACCATGATATGATGGAATTAGGGTTTGTAACCCTAATCCTTAGTCCAAACATGAGACAATCCAAAATGCTAGTTTAGGATTACATCTAGATCTGATTAATGTAATGTGAATACAGGGTGATAGATATGTAGTATGTATATTTTAGATTGAATGCTTGGATGCTTGGATGCACTCTTAAAATACATGAGATATTCTGCATAGTTTTTGCAATGGCATAAGGTACGTGGTTACACTTATGAATACATGTATCAAATTCTGAATTTGTCGAGGTTTCTCAATGAGATTGAACGAATGATAAACTGCTTGCTTGTTTATTTACTTCTTGCAAATTATAAAGTTCCTATGAGTATCATGAAAAGTAAATAACAATGTTATGAACCCTGGGTTAGACTGATCTCAAGGGTAATGCACACGAGCCCATGAGGGACAGTGATTACACCTGAGGTAGTAGACCTAATATTGGTTAGAATATGAAAACAAGTTTATGTTCTTATGTGCAAGTATAGGATGTGTGATTATATATATTCTTATTATTATTGGATGAACCCACATACCAGTACAACAATATACTGACTGTGTATTTGTTTGTTGGTGTTTTAGGTATCAGTATACTTGATTCATGCACATGATGTTATAGAAAAAAGATGTTGAATATACTAAAGTAATTCATGAAGGTTTAGATATTATGGTATATCATCATACATGTACAAGTTAACTCTTTCTAAAATTTATGTAATTCCTTAGAGGAGCTTTTTATGCAAACATGTAATTATTTGTTCATTAATGGAGATTGTTTAATATTCTATATTTTTTCTTGAATTTGATCCTGGAATTTATGAGTAGTGATTTGCGACTTAAGGTCTTTATACACTCAAAAGTGCAGGTCATTACAACTCTAGAGGTGAGGAGCTTTTCTTGCAAGGAGGAAAATGTCAGGATAATATTTGTGGTGATCAACCAGGAGCTACTCAGACATATTAGAGTGTGACTTGAAGAAAGTCACATACTACAATGAGTGAATAGTCTCTGGACTTGCTCCAGGATCAGATATGACATGGTAAACCATCCTTCCCATTACATAGTTGTTTACGTGATCATCTATTAATGGAGAATATGATAGATAATTTTTGTCCGCTTCTTATCTGATGTCAATTTCCCATCAGTGGTATCAGAGCTACGCCAATTCACTATGTATTGGGATTTAATCGGCATGATTGGATTTTGGTTTTTGTCTTTAATTTATTTCCTATGAGTGAATTTTAAAAGGAATAATGTGTGTATCCAATTAAATACCACATATGATCCCAAACTGATATATACATATATATGATATATATATATATATATATATATATATATAATATTATATATATGTATATATGCAATTTCAATGCATCTCCCTAAAATTGGTTTTGATGGTAGATGTGTATCATGGTTATGGACAATAGTCGAAATATGTGTGTGTGGTTTGATGGTTTGGTTTATTCTTGTTTATATTTCAGTTTGCATGTCGAACCTCTACCTTCTTGCCAATGTAAAAGTATTATTGTTTCGTACCTGTTATCCCCTCGAATGTAACTTGAGGTTTCTCAATATGATGTAATAAGTTAATAGCAATAGGATAGTTTCTTTTCTTTCCATAATTAAGAAGACATTTAGTATCAGGTGAGCTGACCATTTCACGAGATGAGATGACCGTTTGGAGGACTGAGGATGACAACTATAGGAGGTGAACCAATCAGCTGGTGGCCCAACCGACCATTTGGAGGCATCTAGACATTGGTTGTATATGAGGCCAGACAACCAATCTGACAGACCATCCAAATGACTGAGACGTGAGCCTACCGGTTCAAGGGTTGAGCTGATCAACCCAGATTGGTTTAAGCACATATATACACTAATAAAAAGGTTCATGCGTGAGTTTTAGACCAAGGTGGTTGTAATTCCTTGTGGCTCCAAGGAATTACATTAGTATGGCCATAACCATCTCAAATGGTTTATATTTAATGTTTATGATTGTGGGGTATAGCTTGTATATGATACATACTATAGTATGTGGTGATTGGATATGTATATGTATATATATTAATATATAAAATCTCTCAAACAAACATATTAAGTCTAAGATTATTTCCATTAGCAACACATAAGTAAATCTTGATTGATTATGTGTGGGCATGCCCAGTGTCATGTGCTATTTATCTCATGGAAGTGTGATGGTAGTTATGTGGGCCTTCCAAGTGGGGTACATTTCTATCGTGTTGGATTTTGGGTCAGACTTAACTAGGTGTCCTTAATGAGATTAAGAACCTAGAGGTACACAAATGACTATGGAAAGGAGTTGTGCATACCATCTATCCTTGAATTGCATGAGATGTCATTGAAAGACGTTGCCTACCATAAAGGTTGATTATGGACAATGGCATTGTTCGGGTAATAATTGAACTATTTTGGATCTTGGCTCATTAGAAGTTTGTGTGATGCAATCTTTCGAATTGATAATTGAGGGTTATCAACTTGTACAAAATAATGAGAGTGATAGTAAATTAAATACCTAAATGTATGTCATAAAATTTATACAAATCAAATCAAATCAATAATGAGTTTTTTATAAAATTGCAAATTTCTCTTGTAGAATCAAATAGCAACACACAACAACACATTCTTTTTGTGATTAGTCCTTGAGTAGGATAAGTTGAATGGGAATAACTCCGATGATTGGTTCAAGACGTTGAGAATTCTTCTCACACATGAATACAAGCTTTATGTATTGGAGACATTAGATCCAAAAGAACCTCTTCCCAATGAATTTAATAATGACATGGATGCTTACAAGAAGAACATTGAAGATGTCATTGATGTCAAATGCTTAATGATGTGCTCTATGAACTATGAGTTGCAAAGGCAACATGAGAACATGGATGTTATTGAGATGGTTATACATCTTAAGAACACATTCCAAGATCATGTAAGACATGAGAGATTTGATATCTCTAAGGTCTTGTTCAAATGTAATATGGAAGAAGGAGATTTAGTAAGTCTAGATTGTTGGATCCTAGATGGGTGATTGGATGCTCTAGAGGGGGGTGAATAGAGCTGAATGCACTTAAACAAAATTCATTAGACCTTCAAGATATATCAAAAGATAAGATTGCTAAATAGGAAGTTTAAGTGTAACTAAAACATGCATAGAAAAGGAGAGAGAGATTGAACATACACCAAGTGACAAGCTATGTAGAATGGTTCCACACTTCAAACTAGAAGTGAGTCAATCCACTACCTAGAGAGGTCAACCTCCAGATTTCTTAACCATTGTACTCTTATATTCATTTATAAGACTTACAATACATGACCAACCAAAGGGCTTACCTATCTAATTAAAAGAGTATCCACCTTACTAAGGACTTACCCACTTTGCAAGAGTCTTCATCCTTCACCAAGGTCTTACCCACTCAAGCACAAGTCTTCTGCCTTCAAGGACTATTCCACTCTTCTTGGATCTTCAACCTTTGACTTCACCTTCACTCAAAGAAGCTTCCACCAAGGACTTACCCACTTGAGCAAGGACTCTTCTGGCTTCACCTAGGGCTTACCCACACTTGCTCCAAGTCTTCAGGCTTGATCTTCACCAAGGGACACCTTCCCTTATTCTTCTTCACCTATGTTAGCCAAGAGAGAGAACCTTCATCTTCATGGTTGAAATGAGAGATAGGGAGGTGGTGGAAGTGAGAGCCTCACAAGATATACATGTAGGATGAGTTCTCTTAAAAATATCCTACTCACTCTAATGGATGTAGCAAGTGATTAAGCTTAAAGAGAGAGAGAGGACGTTGTAGGATCACTCAACTATAGAATAGGTACCTTCCTAGTGCATGGCTAACCATGGGATGAAACCCAGGGGGTCCTATTTATAGTTGAGGATGCCTAGAAGCCTTTGGGAACACTTAAGAATGAAAACTAGCCATTTTGTGGCATGCAACGATTATATTTTTGATTGTTGCAACTCCACAACGTCTAGAAACACTTTTCTTCACTTTTCTGTACAGTACAATCGGTCGAGTTTCTATAAAGGTAACTCAACTGAGCCCACTAAGAGACAAAATTAATTTAGGCCATCGGTCGAGTTTATCCTGGGGTAACTTGATCAATTCACTTAAATCCATTTTGGTTAGTAGAGAGATTGGTAGAGTTCTGTGAAGTGTGAACTCGACTGATCAAAAGTCATTTTAAAGAACCAATCAGGATCGGTCGAGTTTGCAGCTCGATTGATGAACAACCTGACGTGAATTTTGGAAAATGGATTTTGAGTGCTGAAATATTCAATCTAAGTGCTCCTGATTTTTTCTAAGCTTAATTACAAGTAATACAATCACTACAACTAATTTACAATATGATTCTAATGGATTTACATCATATTCCAAAAATGTGCACTTGTATTGACTTTGACTTGACTTTTCTCCAATTTGTTATGTGTAAGTTAGGACATTTGGAGTATGTCTATGTATAATCTGATATCACTAAAATAGAGACATTAGACACAATTAATTGGAATGGTTTAGTCATCATCAAAACAAGGGTTTAGTCAATTTATACCTTGAGTCAACATTCTCCCCCTTTTTGAAGATGACAAACCATTCCATAAATGTATTGAAAGCATTTAAGTAAAGTCATACATTTGGAGAAACCTAGGGGTTTCATAAAAAGTGAGTTCATATGCTCCCCCTCAATTGATGCTAGTGGAGTTCTTATACTCCCACTCATGTCAAAGAATCATAGCAAGCTACGATCTCACTGTACAAGTCTTAGAAGCATGCCCGATATCCTAAGCCTATCTCTTAAGACCCCGTTTGCAGCGGGCCTCGACACATCTTCCTATCAGTGGCTACCAGGAGTGGTCGAATATCTCTGACTCCACCTCTCAACCTGGGTACTCAGGCGGTGAGTCAAAGCCATCAGGCTTATGGTGCATCAGTGGACCTACTGACCACTGATATCTCAACTTGTAACACAAGTACCACCAGGAGTACCAATCTTAGTCATAATTTGTAGAATTTGCATATCAAGAAAAGTTGTTAAATATATCAAGTGGGGTTGATAATCCTAATTTGTGAAATTGAGTTGAGTAATTCTTCACTTAAGCCTTACTGACGTGAATTTTGGGGGAAACATTCCTTTTAAAGAGGGGTGAATGTTATATCCTCATCTTTGATGAAATTATATAATATAAATATAAAGCATGAATTGATAATTAATTCCTCATGATATTATTAGTGGAACATTTGTCCTTGTGGCACAAATTAAAGAAATAAAAGGAATTAGCACAGAAATAAAAGATAATGGCTTTATGATATATTGGGTAACTAATATATGAGGAAATTGTCTCATACCATCTTCCTAGAGGACTGGTCGAATTTTGAGGACAAAATTCCTATAAGAGGGAAAGGATGTTAGAACCTAGTTTTTTTCATGTTTTAATATATTTGTTTTCAAATAAGATAATATGAAGGACACATTATAAAGATGGTTCCTTATGTGACTTGTTTGAAAATTGTGGTATGCAAGTGTAAATACTCCATACAGAATAGATCTCAAGTAGTTTACTGGTTTCAATAATTCATTAATAAATATTGGATAAAGAAAGAGTGGGGAATCCAATAATAAAGAGGTTCCTAAAAGGAATGGACCATTGGTGTTTTAAATATGGAAGTGAGTGGAATTTTCTAGAAAAAGAGGGTTTTGTGAATAACTAAATACTAATGACTTAGGTAATTATTGGACAACTGAAATATAAGATAATATGCAAGTTTCCCAGAGAAAAAAAGTGTATGATGATTTAGATAATTAAAAGAGTAATTATCTAGCCATAAAAATTATAGGTCCAAAATCTCGAACCTAGGGTACAAGATTCCTATTAGACAATAGGTGGCATCATTCATCCATAATTAACAATCGAGCAACAATCAAGCAAGATTTTGTGGTATCAATATCATTGTCATGGCATTAATGGTAGATGAATGATATCAACCTCGGTCTTTCTAGGAACTTAATTGCAAGCTATAGTCGACATCATCATATTTCAAGATCATCATCAACTCGAGATTTAGTATCAAGTTTCAATATCATCATATGGTTTGACCTATTAGAGACTTAGGTCAAGAGATCAAAATTGTATAAAAGGGGTTACCTTTTCAAACTCTAAATAGTCAACAAGGTCAAAATTTAGAGGCAAACATAATAAGGATGTGACCTAGGTTAGGGGAGTTATGAAAAAAATTACAACCCTAATGCTAGAGCATTTGTCCTCATTAATCATGAAGCATCAAATCTATCAAAATAGGGAGAGCATCATTATTTTAATTTGCATTCACAACGTCATGAGATCAAAGATCAGTAATCATAATAGAGAAACCATGGTTCGAGATTCCATGTATTAGAGGTCATAATATTGTTCCGTTCTCTTTATAATTAAGAACAAGGGGGTATATTCAAAATTAAAATAGTCAATATAGGCTCTTTTAACAATTTGAGCATTATCGGGTATGATTGAGATCTCATATTTGTTATATTATTCTAAATTGAGTTTAACAATGAGGCATTATAATCAATAAGGTATTTTTCCTTTTGTATCAAATTTTTCATCACGATTTTGAAAGTCCAAAGTCATAGTCATTACAAAACATGATCGTGATACATATCATAATAGGGGAAAAGATTTGCTTAATCATGTTTGACATTTAATAGACAATAGGGACAACATGTACTTAATCAATAGGGACCTC
This sequence comes from Alisma plantago-aquatica, assembly GCA_963693085.1. Taxonomy (NCBI): domain Eukaryota; kingdom Viridiplantae; phylum Streptophyta; class Magnoliopsida; order Alismatales; family Alismataceae; genus Alisma; species Alisma plantago-aquatica. Next base: position 433,668,716 of record OY856413.1, read on the forward strand.
CTCAATAGTGAGGTATAAAGCATGAGTTCTCCTTATTTCATCATATTAAGGATCATTATCATTTTCCCTCAAAAATGAAAGGCACATAGGTCATATTTGGTAAAATCAAGTTTACATGACATGATATGTTAAACATCAATACTTAACTTCAAGAGTACTTTCTTAATCATAATTGAGTTTTCAAATTAAGGTCATATCATGGCATCATAATCAACTTTTACCAAGTCATTCAAAATTTAGTTTCCCATACTTAAGCTACCCATAATTGAGGGATTATGTGATTAGTTGTCACAAAAGATATCACATGAGGAAATGAGATACTAAATAATCATCATCTAATGGATGACTTAGGGTAGTCCTTAATGAAGATATGAGATGCTAGAAGACTCTCTAAGCTTTTTAGGGAAAAGTCCTTAACCCAGTCTTGGATTCACTTTGGCCAGGTAGGTATATAAGGGAAACCTCAACATCCACATCTAAGTGGATAGGAGGTGCATCAGCCCCCATGTAGTGAACTGCATGGATACCTCAGCTTCATCATTATGGACTTAGGTTTTCCCAAGGTTCATACGAGTTGGGTTATTAAACATGCATAGAGGATATGTGATTGCTCTGATACCATCTTTCATAGAGTTGCTTGATACCCAAATTCCCACTCATAATGGCTAGAAAGCCAAAGGAGAGAGGACACGAGTGTCTATCCACAGGTAATATCACATAACATATGCATGAATAAAACCACAAAAAACAACTAAGCTATGAGACAAGAAAGCATAAAAGAAATGCTAAATTAATACTTGACAACATCTTAGGTCCCATATATCAACCATGTGTATCCATTTGCAAGTCATTATATATCATCAGAGTAAGAGCATGATTATCATAAGTGTGGAAGCATTGATCATCATAAGAGATTCATAGTGTACCTATTACTTAAAATCATAAAATGGGTACACATCAGTAGAATTGTGTTGAGTACATCGGCAAAAATATAAAATTACATGTTTAAGAACATATATTGCTTGGAAAAAGCATAAAGTAAATAACAAGAATGAAGCAACAACATGATTAAAGACTCTTTTATTAGCATGCAAGCGTGTTTTATGTTCATTTCCATTATACCAATAATATCACAAGGCCTTTGACCAGCTTCTCAAAGGAAGGGGTCTGTGAGGGTGCTCAACATTATCTACTCTATTTCAACATGGGAGACTACAAGACTAAACGTCAAGAGTTAACCCTATTTATAAGGGACCTCAAGGCCATAGCCAAGATCTAACCCTTGTATCAACTTGGTCTGCCCTATAATGACAACTCAAGTAGGACACCCAGCCTTGTGCCCTTACCCCGAGAATATAGACATGTACACAAGGTTGTATAATGGACATCTATCATTTTTTTTTATGTTTGTTCAACATATGTAATCAATACCAAAGCATATTAGTCATGGTGAAGATGTAGCTCAAACAAGTATATAAGCCAAGCATCTTATATTTCATACATACAAGAAATTCCAATACCACTAGTCTGGCCACTAGTAGGATAAAGTACACCTTGATATGAGCAAACTACCATTATACAACATGAGTAGATCTTTGAAAAGAGTCCATCAAACAGATTCTGACATTTCAAGCAAGTGTGATATGGTTAACATCAAAAGACATAGGTCACCTAAACATATCCATCAAGAGTGAATGTCTCACTGAATCTAAGTTCCATATATTATGATGATTGATTATGACATTTCTAGTATTCATGCAACATTCATCATCAAGCTACATACTACATCATATATCATTTTACTTATGGTGAAACGTCCTTACAAGATCAGGGATTTCCAACTTTGGTTTTCATGATCTTAGTAGAGCCAACTTGAGTTACGAGCAAGATCAAACAACATAGGTATCAACATTGTCAAACTAGTCATTTTCATGCAAGATGGTCAATCATTAGAGTAAAAGAGTGATCAAGATTGATTTAGTGTCATACATATCAACAAGTTACTGATTTGAGTATATCAAATAGCATGTGTGACAATTAGGGTGAGATCTTGTACAAGGTTAGATATCAAATATAGCAACATGCACTTTAGGTCACATTTCAATGTCATGTTTAAGTCACTTAGTCATAATAGGAAACAAGAGTGATTTACATGGATTTCAAAAGCGTATGAAGTTACTGATCTGGTGTTTAAAAGGTAGCATGGAACATATTTTATCAACATATTTCTCAAGGTTAAGGATCATTATATAGGGGTCCATAGATATTACATTTTATGGAATTTTCCATATCATCAAGTTGCAAAAAGTTCAACTATGAACAAAATATATTTATGGATTAATCATGCATCAAATATTACTGATATAAAGCTATTATGAACGTTCAAGGGTCATAACATCATATTGGTGCACAAAGATCATGGTTTTAGTACAAAAGATCATCTTAAGTGCCATAGAGGAACATTTTTTAAAGTAGGGTTGTTCAAAGGTCCAATCATGTTCAAGTTCGATTCACATGTCACAAAATACTTAAAATTATTGATTAGTGCCACGAAAAGCAAGTGGGGTCAAGATATGATCCTGGTTGAGCATTTAATCACCATTAAACATTTAAAAGATATGTATTTCGTGTCATCTTCAACATATAAGGAGCCACTAAAAGAATTGTGTTCTCCAGAAAGGTTCATTGGATAGATCTCGTCGAGTATATACATTTTCATATATAATACATCAACTTTGGTCTTAGCAATCATTTTCTATGAATTTTACAATATTAGACATATATGCTTGAGAGAGGAGGAGGATAGAGTGCAATTGTTACACCCCAGTTTCACAATTACCACTAATCATGAGATTAGGGCATAAATTGAGGATTTAACGTAATACAAAGATCATCCTTAACTTTTTCTTCTTTTTCAAACTCTTTATTTTCTCGCATTAAACCACATAAACTAACTTTACAAGGGAATCTAAACATTGATTTCTCTAATCTGATTTCAATAGTAAAAATGCATGTAAGAACATTCATTATGTTTCTCATACTTTTAAGGACATATGACTTGCTGATTCGCATATATTGCTAAAAGAGGAATAATGTTATACATCATCATTTACAACTCTCTCTTATTTCTTTACAAGGACCTAGAGTGACAAGGACCGACTGAACTTAACTATACTCACACTTAACTCTTGTGGCAGATCTACTCTGATGCAATGATATCTTCAATCCCCACAGTTTATCTAAATATTTTGAGTAGAGGGGTGAGCCTACTCGCTCAGTGAATGAGTAAAACAGTAATGTAGTCTAAAGTACTAAATCGGATATTTATCATTCTTGGATAATTGAAATAAAACAAGATAGTAATTTCAAATTAAAAGACTTGATATTTCAAAAAAAAACTTACTAATAACATTGAAGCCTACATCATTAGAAATAAACAAGTATGGAAATATAATCCTCACTATATTCAAAATTACATTTAAAGAACAACTGTTGTGAAACTGAAATCAAATCTTTCTTAACTCTTCTTACTTATAAGAAACTCTTTAAACTTATATTATCATATTTTAGCTTATGCCCTGATCATATGCAGTGTACTCTACATATGAAGAATCATAACAAAATACGATCTCACCATACAAGACTTAGCTGACACACCCAGGATGCTAAGCCTGACTACATGTAACATACCGAATTCTGAAATTTTGTCTTTTGACCCTCTTTCCCATCTTTCCCTTTCATTTCTATCCTTTATGTTGCTTATGTTTAATTAGTGGAATTTATAGTGGTTTAGTGAACCTTTATTCACTAATTATACCAATGGAATGGTTTATGCACAAAATACCTCGGTGAAATCTTATTTAAGGATCTAAAATGTAAAATCGCCACTTTAGTAGAACAATGGTATATTAATTTGTGCTAGAAGTGCAAGGCCCTAAACCTTGATTAATGTATTAAACAAGCTAAATTACCATAATGAAGTGCTATAAACATTAATATAACTTTTTGATATGATTTGAAAACATAAAATGATCCTATGTTTCAAATTTGGTTCGATTTGGATGTTGTTTATGCCAGTTATGCAATTTTAGGTACATTCTGGACTTTTATGCAATTTACCCAATTGGGAGGTTTTATTTGCAAATTATCACCTGAATTTTAATCCTTAGATATTCCCTTACCATTCACGATATTTTGTACCATGGGGCACCTGTTGCACCTTGGTTTGAAGGTGTTACTTTCCAAGGGCATTATAGGGATTACCCTCTTTATAAATGTGATTATCTTTAAAAGCTATCAACCAATGGGGTTATTTATTTGTTTGAAGGATGGTGGGAATGACCTAGAAGACTCTAGGGTCTCTAGGACCGACCTTTGATATGCAAGAAGAGTCTATGAGCTGTACTCTTGCATGGCCATGAAGCCTTAGCCTAAGGACACATGGAAAGTCACATAGACACCTCATGCTTGCCCCCTTCTTTATAAAGACATGCCTACCCCTACCCACCTCCCAATCCAAGAAGAAATCCTATCCTTATCTTTATTATATCTTAGAGCATCGTCCCTTCTATGTTTTTCCACGAATTTTCTATCCCAAGGTAAAAGAGGGTGCCTACCTTTGTGAAGAAGGCTCCTAGGGTTCCAAATTTCTCTATTTAGGATTTCTTAAGCTCCTCCTTGGTGATTTTGACCAAAACTAGTAAGAATCCTCCTTTCCTTCCCTCTTTTCATTCTATTAGTATTCCTCCCACCTTATTCCAGGTCGAAACCATGACCTTCCATTTTAAAACTCCACCTAGAACCCTAAAACATTTCATCTCCATGCACTTTTGCTAGGGTTTGCAACTCTAAAGTGGAGAAGGTGATCTTTGCTCAAGAAAGGAGCTTGGCTTGGAGCAACCAGACCTTCTAATCTCGGGATCCTTTCTTTTTGTACCTTCTTACCTTCCTAGAGGCAAGTTTTATTAACCCCCTTCTCATATATTGCTTAGTACATGCTTAAAACGCATGCTTCTATGTTGAAAATCGATGATTTCCATCTCTTTTTACCATGTTCTTCTAAGGTTTTGGTTTCTTGCTATTTTATCTTCTCTAGAACCTCTAGTTTGGTTACCTATGCAACTTCAAACCTAATCTTGGGTCAAATGGTGTTTTCTCCCTCTCCCTCCCTTCAAATATCTCGATCGGTATGATGATGTGGCAATTTCCTATTAGTTAGTATTGAAAAATTCATATCTTCTAAACTGCTTATCCAAATTTGACAAATAAATATGTTTTGAAATTGTAAAATTGATCTCTATCTAATAAAAATATTTTCAAGGTCTGATTTTATGGTTTGACGAAGGGTGATTTTTTGTAAAATGAATTTAATGCATAAAATCCATAAAAATTACATCTCAATCATCATAACTCCAAAATTAACATAAAAATATGTTTTCTGCATCAAGAGAACCTAATAAGTTCTTTGGTGATATTTTCAAAATATAAATCTGAGTTTTGCTAAAAAGTTCCGAAATTAGGGTATCTACACATTAATGTGCACTATGTACTCTAATACATGTTAATACATTGAAAATAGGCAAAGTGGAACTTGGACTCAATTAAAGCGGTGAAAGTTAGTAAATGATATCAGTAAGATAGGTATGTGCATTTACACCTTAAGTTGGTAATAATTGTGCTTTAACCTACTTTTCTATAATGAGGCTTTATTAAACCCTTTTCCATATACTCTTGAATCTTTTTATATACTTGCCTCATAAATCTGTTTCGGAACATTATTCTTGGGTCTTGGTACCCCATTGCCATGCTTATTGATTCATATGATTATTCTTTCCATGACTATTTTTTCTAGCATGTGGGTTTATGTTCTATTTAATTTAAAGTAGTGTTACTTATGTACAACCACCCACAGAGGGCAATTATTTAATCGCCATGGGGAATGTTTTTATTCTCCCCTATATAATTGTGTAGGTGATTGGGAATGTCTTATTCTCCCCTCACATATAGGTTAGAGGTCCGATAGGTGCCTCAACCCTACTTAGTTAGGTAGACATAATTATCTTACATGCAAATCCTTTTTGATATAATTGTTAATGGAAAGTTTCTTTTGAATATAGCCTCATACTCTTGTTATCTTCATCTTATGATGAACCCTAGCCTGTTCGTATTTGCTTTACTTATCTTGATATCCTAGACTAGTTTTGTTACACATACTTTTCTTCCCTTTCCCTTTTTGTTGGGTGCCTTCCCAACCACCCAGGTGTTGAGCAAGGTGATGGATAAGACAAGGAAGATCTTAGCTTTTGGCTTGGACTCAGTTGATGGAGATGTTGCTTGGAGACAAGATTGTAGTAGTCTAGACTTCCCTCTATCTAGATCTTGATTGTGTGTCTTGATGTAAACCCTAATGCGAGAATTTAATGTATTTTTCTAAACCTTTTATGAAATTGAATATAGTCAGTTATTTTTTTATTTCGCTGCTTTCTAATGGTCTTTTGTATAGCATCAAAATAAGTTTGAAAATTTTTCACCCATTCCAGCATACCCCTGAGAGTGTTTGGAATGGACGTCAATTCTTCATTTTTTTAGTAAAGGGGTTATTTCACTCCCTTACAACATGGTATCAGAGCCCGTGGTAGTCGGAATCTGACTATTTCAGTTTTGTCTCCCTAATTAGAATCCTTGCCTTACATAGTTCCTTTTGGTGACATGGTTTCCCTAGAGTTGATCTATAAATGATGAAAGGTTGATTTAGGACCCTATAGTTCCACATTAGTATCATGATGAATAAAACTCTAAAATACTCATAACTAAAATATGCATAACTGAATGTTGTTTAGGTTTTCCTTTAGGCAACTATTAGGGCATGAAGTTGAAGCAAAGGTGTCTAGAAAGGATCAAGTTCTAGGGGCTGGCAATATTTTCCTCCGCGCCACTTGCTTGGTTTATGAGGACTCTCAGATCGATATGATACCGGCCTGGCCTAAGCTGAAATGGATTGTCCGAAAAAAGTTTGCTTTTAGGCAATAGTGACCTTAGACATCTATGTTGTATATATTTGGGAACCCTAAGTTTTAGGTCTATGATGACTGGTTTGAGGTTGGATACCAAGATAGTCTCCTTATGTCCCTTGGGGCCACATGCTTGGATAGTTTATCCCTAGAACCTAGACTTTGAAGTTTGGGGTTAAGTGAGCTATCAGAGTGCACAGTGGAAGTGTGATGGATCTTGTACATGGTTTAGTTAGACTCATCCTTTAACCCTAGTGTATTTTGGCTTGATAGGTCGAACTCTTTAAGGGGTGGAGTATAGTTAGTTTGATTATGTTGGGTGGTTCGATTTCGAGGACAAAATCCTCTTTAGGGGGATGGAGCCCTATGACATCTTGAAATCTATCTACACTATCTTTAGAAACCCTAACCCCATACTTAGGAGGTTGTTGTGCTTGAAACCTTAGTTGGGTCCAAACAAGTTATAGTTATAGCCTAACATGCTTGTTTATATAGTAATGAACATATAATGATCATATGAGGAATAATTTATATGTTCAAACCCTAACGAATACCTAATGCACATAATATGAGTAACTCACATATTAATCCTAATCGATATGCATGGTGTTGCCCATGTCATAAACCAATAAACTCTAATGAAATGACAAGTAAGATGATTGTAACCTAATCTTGGACTTAATAAATGCTAAAATATAGTGATCATATTAACATGAACCCTAAGTTGTAATCATCTAACCTTAACATATACATCCTTAATTCCTTTCACGATACATTAATGACATTAGGTGCCATAATCAGTTAACATACTTTGATACACATAAATGATATATATAATCATCTAATCACATATTAATCAAGTCATCAATATGAAATGCATGGTATGTTACCTTGTTATCTAATAAACACACGATTAGTCACTTAATGTGAATCAATTCGTAATATGCCTCATCTTGATCATTAAAATACATGGAATGGCTTCAGTATGAATATGAAGTGATTCAATTCACATAAATGTGCAAATCAATAATATAAATAAATATGAGAAAATGATTAATGATGACATTAATGTGAGAAATAAACATAATGTGGTAATGAGATAACGTTTAATATAAATATATGTAATTGATGTGACATAATTTGTGTTGAATGAAGAATTAAAGACAAATTGAATATTTCATGCAAAATAATTCGTACTAACTTAATGTGGTGATAGTATAAGGATAATGAAGTCGAAGTTCAAAATATTAAGGATAATGATCAAGTATATTAAGGGAATTGAGTAACCCATAATTTTGCTAAAATTCTTACTAAGATAAATGAGAAATATATATATATGATGTTTCATGGATGATAATGAAATATAACTTCCTTGTTAATAAAGTGATTATGACATGCCATAATTAAAATAATGGTGATAATGTGATATCATAATGAATATAATGTTAATGAGACAAAAATGTAAATAATTTTAAATATCCTAAAAAAGAATATCCAAATCATGGAACCTAGGTGATCCATGAGAATCTGAGCTATGTCAAGATGCTTGTGGAGTATATGTTGATGAGTTGTTTTGTGGAAGTTAAGGTTGGAGAAATAACTTGAAGTTTTGTGATGAGATGTTGCACACTCACCCTTCCCTTATTGTGATTTCGGGGACGAAATCCTCTTTAAGGGGTGGAGTGTTGTAACATACTGAATTCTGAAATTTTGTCTTTTGACCCTCTTTCCCACATTTCCCTTTCATTTCCATCATTTATGTTGTTTATGTTTAATTAGTGGAATTTATAGTAGTTTAGTTAACATTTATTCACTAACTATACCAATGTAAGGGTTTATGCACAAAATACCTCGGTAAAATCTTATTTAAGGATCTAAAATGTAAAATCGCCACTTTAATAGAACAATGGTATATTAATTTGTGTTAGAAGTGCAAGACCCTAAGCCTTTATTAATGTATTAAACAAGCTAAATTACCATAATTAAGTGATATAAACCTTAATCTAACTTTGTGATATGATTTTAAAACATAAAATGAGCCTATGTTTCAAATTTGATTCGATTTGGATGTTGTTTGTGCGAGTTATGCAATTTTAGGTACATTCTGGACTTTTATGCAATTTACCCAATTGGGAGGTTTTCTTTGTAAATTATCGCCTGAATTTTAATCCTTAGATATTCCCTTACCATTCAAGAGATTTTGAACCATGGGGAACCTGGTTGCACCTTTGTTTGAAGGTGTTACTTTCCAAGGGCATTATAGGGATTATCCTCTTTATAAATGTGCTTATGTTTAAAAGTTATCAACCAATGGGGTTATTTCTTTGTTTGAAGGATGGTGGGAATGGCCTAGAAGGCTCTAGGGGATCTTAGGACCGACCTTTGATATGCAATAAGAGTCTATGAGTTGTCATTTTGCATGGCCATGAAGCCTTAGCCTAAGGACACATGGAAAGTCACATAGACACCTCATGCTTGCCCCCTTCTTTATAAAGCCATGCCTACCCCTTCTCACCTCCCAATCCAAGAAGAAATCCTATCCTTCTCTTTCTTAAATCTTAGAGCATCGTCCCTTATATGTTATTCCACGAATTTTCTATCCCAAGGTAAAAGAGGGTGCCTACCTTTGTGAAGAAGGCTCCTAGGGTTCCAAATTTCTCTATTTAGGATTTCTTAAGCTCCTCCTTGGTGATTTTGACCAAAAATAGTAAGAATCCTCCTTTCCTTCCTTCTTTTCATGATGTTAGTATTCCTCCAACCTTCTTCCAGGTCGAAACCATGACCTTCCATGGTAAAACTCCACCTAGAACCCTAAAACATCTCATCTCCATGCACTTTTGCTAGGGTTTGCACCTCTAAAGTGGAGAAGGTGATCTTTGCTCAAGAAAAGAGCTTGGCTTGGAGCAACCAGACCTTCTAATCTCAGGATCCTTTATGTATGTACCTTCTTACCTTCCTAGAGGCAAGTTTTGTTAACCCCCTTCTCATATATTGCTTAGAACATGCTTAAAACTCATGCTTCTATGTTGAAAATCGATGATTTCCATCTCTTTTTTCCATGTTCTTCTAAGGTTTTGGTTTCTTGCTATTTTATCTTCTCTAGAAGCTCTAGTTTGGTTACCTATGCAACTTCAAACCTGATCTTGGGTAAAATGGTGTTTTCTCCCTCTCCCTCTCTCTTCAAATATCTCGATCGCTTTGATGATGTGGCAATTTCCTATTAGTTAGTATTGAAATATTCATATCTTCTAAACTGCTTATCCAAATTTGACAAATAAATATGTTTTGGAATTGTAAAATTGATCTGTATCTAATAAAAATATTTTTGAAGGTATGATTTTATGGTTTGATGAGGGTGATTTCTGTAAAATGAATTTAATGCATAAAATCCATAAAAAAATATCTCAATCATCATAACTCCAAAATTAACACAAAAATATGTTTTCTTCATCAAGAGAACCTAATAAGTTCATTGGTGATATTTTCAAAATATAAATCTAATTTTTGCTAAAATTTTCCAAAATTAGGGTTTCTATACATTAATGTGCACTATGTAGTCTAATACATGTTAATACATTGAAAATAGGCAAAGTGGAACTTGGACTCAATTAAAGTGGTGAAAGTTAGTAATTGATATCAGTAAGATAGGTATGTGCATTTACACCTTAAGTTGGGAATAATTGTTCCTTAACCTACTTTTCTATAATGAGGCTTTATTAAACCCTTTTTCATATACTCTTGAATCTTTTGCTATACTTGCCTCATAAATCAATTTTGGAACATTATTCTTGGGTCTTGGTACCCCACTGTCATGCTTATTGATTCATATGATTATTCTTTCCATGACTACTTTTTCTAGCATGTGATTTATGTTCTATTTAATTTAAAGTAGTGGTACTTATGTGCAACCACCCACAGAGGGCATGTATTTAATCGCCCTGGGGAATGTTTTAATTCTCCCCTATATAATTGTGTAGGTGATTGGGAATGTCTTATTCTCCCCTCACCTATAGGTTAGAGTTCCGGTAGGTGCCTCAACCCTACTTAGTTAGGTAGACATAATTATCTTACATGCAAATCCTTTTTGATATAATTTTTAATGGCAAGTTTTTTTTAATATAGCCTCATACTCTTGTTATCTTCATCTTATGATGAACCCTAGCCTGTTCTTATTTGCTTTACTTATCTTGATATCCTAGACTAGTTTTGTGACACATACTTTTCTTCCCTTTCCCTTTTTGTTGGGTGCCTTCCCAACCACCCAAGTGTTGATCAAGGTGATGGATAAGACAAGGAAGATCTTAGCTTTTGGCTTGGACTCGATTGATGGAGATGTTGATTGGAGACAAGATTGTACTAGTTGATAACACCAAATTTTGTGATGTTTTAGACTATTTTTCTGCTATCAAAACTTCCCTTTTTAACTGTTTTCCTCTCTTTTATATGTACTTTTGCAATAATTGGCCAAACGACTCTCTTAATCCAATATTTCCAACTTTTGCAGAGTTTTCATACAATTTTGACCCATTTTGTCATCAATAAGGCCGTCCCGGCCCACGAATAAGCTCCACCAGCATCGGCCTTCCAGATGCCCGATACGATCGCCGCCCGGCAGGGTAGCGCGGCACAACGACGCGCGACATGGGGACGCCGCGCAAGAAGAAGCTGACGGGCGACACGTCTCTTACCCGACAGGGATCCGAGTTCGCCACGACAACTCAAGCTTATTGTGCGACACAGGTCACCCATCGGTAGGTGCCACCCATCACGTGACCAACAGCCGACACCCTGTGTCGGGCGATACCAGTATCGGCCATCCACTGGCCCGCGAATAGGGAGGACACATGGCACTTCGAGCACCATAACTTCCCCCAACTACTGCCTATAAATAGAAGCTACAGGAAGCCGAAAAGACAGGTCGGAACAGGTCGGTCAGGTCGGAACAGCTCGGAACCTTACGCAATCTTCAGAGGAAAGCTGTGAGAGTGAGGATATCATGCCTCAGTGTTGTGCTGGGCGATCCTAGGTGAACTCTTCCCCATCCCGAGAGGGAGGTGAATGGTTCACTTAGTATCGTCCCGGGCGACACTACGGGCCGATATCGGCCGACACGGATCTCCGACTTAAGGGATCGACACTAGATACAGCAGCTAGCCCGACACGATACTGAACCCGATGTGCTTCACCCGTCACGGCGTGTCGCCCGAGAGGGTGTCGCTCGACATGAGTGTATCGAGCCGGGGTTCTCGCACGATGCAATCCGCCCATTACGGTGTGTCGCCCGAGAGGGTGTGCCGCCTGACACGGTTGTATCGGGCTAGGCTCCTGACCGGTATCGGGCTGGATGGTCCATTGTAATCTATCGTTCTTCTAAATCAAGAAGGCGATATCTATCTTTATTTTTGTCATTTAATTCTTTTACTTCTGCATTTTAATCAACCCTTTATATGTTAATAGAAATAGAAGAGTTTAATTATCTGCTGACTTATGCTTGGTACCCTTGTTGGATGATTGCTATGTTTAATATCTAAACTCTAGCTTGTATGTTGGATCGCGTTTTGATTAGCTATCGAATCGTGTTTTTCCCATTGCAACAACCTTGAGAGAGGTGTTGTGGCTCTAGTGTTTGGTCTGACTCTGGAGTACGAGAGTGCCCGGAATCGGAGCTGTTGTAGTAACCTTTCCACTCTAACCTAAATCCAACAACCTCGAGAGTGGTGTTGATGCTTGGTTAGAGGTACCCGCTCTGAGAGGAGGGGTACAGGATGTTCCTACTGCCGCATGTTTTACCGAAGTTTCCTCCTTGGTACCTTGCTTTAGCTTTAGTATTATCTCTCTGTTTCTATTGCATGAAAAATCCCTAAAAACTGATAAATGCCTAAAATCTAAGTTTTTCTCGTAACTCCAGTTGAAGATAGGGTTTTCTTTTGTTTTGTTGATCTTGTTCTGCTGTTCCCTTTTGGGAATTTTATCATCTCTTATCCTTGTCGGAGTGTAGCGTGTCAATTCCGCGTTCTCAACACTACCACCCTTGTCCCTGTGTTCGACCCCGTATATCTACTTCGACCCCGTAAACAAAGTTGCGGGGGCCTAGAAGGATTCGGGTTATAAATGTAAAAGCTCGACTACCTCAAATCCGCCTCCAATTTTAGGACGCGTGATTTAGGCCGGTCAACTTTTTGGTGCTATTGTCGGGGACAAGGTAGACGGTACTATTGACGAATCTGAATCCATTAACTACACTCCCGTGCCTCACGCTTAGAAATGAGCTTGACAACACTCTTTTCTTTTGTTATTTTATTATCATTATTCTTTGCACAAAATAAATAATTCTACTTTCTAAACTTGATTTCTTGTGCCATTTCAGGAACTCTGAAGAACGGTGATTTGTTCCATCAAGCTCTGACACCATGTCTCGTTGTGAGCAATCTCTGTCTGAGGGTGAACGTCAAGGCCGAGATGGGATTTCGCACCAACCCTGCTTGGTTGGTCAGTTGTTTGCTTACATAAAAAGACAAGACACTATCATCAACCATCTGGCACAGGGAGCGCTCCCCAATCCTGGAGCTCTGAATTTCATGCAACACCAGATGGCGAGTCTGCAGATGCGCCAGCGAGAGGTCGATCAATGATTGGCCCAGATGGCCGCTCTGATGAAGAAACATGTAGGAAAGACACTCTCCTACCCTGAAACTGCCAGAATGGCAGTACTAAGATCTGGGAAGAATGTGAAGCGCACTGATGAAGCCTGACTAGAGCCTGAGCAAAGGCCTGAGGGTGCAATTCCAGCAGAGGACGAAGGTAGACAAGCAGAAGCTCAAGAGCCTGCACATAAGCCTTCCGATGAGCTACCTGGTGGGAGGATTTCATATGCTCCCAGGCTATCGTTTCCGTATAAACTGGTCAAGGCAAATCTGAAAAAGCGTCACGAAAGATTCATGGACTCGATCAGGAAACTGCATCTTGAAGTCCCCTTCCTTGACGCCTTGGAGGAGATGCCGACCTATGCCAAGTTCCTCAAGGACCTTATCATGAAGAAAAGAAGAGGAGGAAGGGTTGAGACCGTGCACCTAGCATCTGCTTCCTCAGCCTTCATGAAGCCTGACCTGTCAAACAAAAGAAGAGACCTAGGAGCTTTTACGATCCCGTTTGCCATCGGGGACAACGTTGAGCGAAAAGGTCTTGCCGATGTAGGGGCAAGCATCAGCCTCATGCCCCTGAGCTTCGCGCAAAGATTGGTTTTAACCGAAATGGTTCGTACCAATATGAGGATCGAACTGGCGGACCATACCTTTAAGAGACCAGTCGGCGTTGTTGAAGATGTGCCGATCAGGGTCGGTAATTTCTTCATTCCTTGCGACATAGTCGTCATTGATACGGCAGAAGATCTCCGTTGCCCGATCATCTTTGGACGTCCTTTCCTGGCAACAGGAAGGGCGTTGATCGATGTCTCTGAAGGGATTATCACGCTGAGGGTCAAAGACGACCACCTGGACTTCAAGCTGAAGGAAGCAATGAAGGGTCCTTCTCTGTCTGAATCTGCATGTTTTGCGGACAGCTACGATAAATTCTGTGAGGAGATAGAAGAGGACATCCAGATGGTGGACCCCCTTGCCAACGCTATGAGCTGCCAGGATTCCGACTTCGAAGATCCAGAAGTTGTGAAGTATCTCGACCTGTTTGACATGTCTGACAAAGATCTGCACGAAGAGGATGAGGTAGTGGAGTCTATGAAGTATACCTCTCTCGAGGAGGAGCCTCAAGAGAAGGCACCCAGAGCAAAGCCTGAGTTGAAACTGTTGCCCGAAGGTCTGAAATATGAATTCTTGGATAAAGAAGAGAGAAACCCTGTCATCGTTAACGCCAATCTTTCGAGAAACCAGCCGGACCAACTTCTTGAGGAGTTGAGACTCCACAGGGGGGCTATAGGATATTCAGTAGAGGACATCAAAGGCCTTAGCCCCGCCTTATGCATGCATCGCATCAACTTAGAAGAATCCACCAAGCCTCTGGATCAACCCCAGAGGAAGCTGAATCAGATGCTCAAGGAGGTCGTCAAGAAAGAGGTAATCAAGCTTAGGGATGCGGGGATCATTTACCCAATCAGCGATAGCAATTGGGTGAGTCTGATCCACATAGTACCCAAAAAGGGTGGGATGACAGTGGTAAAGGGTGAAATGGGCAACGAGGTGGTGGTTAGGACCGTCACCGGGTGGAGGATGTGCATCGATTACTGAAAGCTAAACCAGGCTACCAAAAGATATCATTTTCTGCTACCTTTTATTGACCAAGTTCTTGAAAGATTAGCGCATCACGATTTTTTTTGTTTTCTTGATGGCTTTTCAGGATTTTATCAGGTACCCATCTTGCCCGACGATTAGGAGAAAACAACATTCACCTACCTCTACGGCACTTATGCTTTCAGAAGGATGCCCTTCGGACTTTGCAACGCTCCCGCCACGTTTCAAATATGCATGATATCGATGTTTTCAGATTTTTTAGAAGATATCGTAGAAGTTTTCATGGACGATTTTTTAGTCTATGGGAAGGACTTCGATACCTGCTTGAAAAATCTGTCATTGGTTCTTCAAAGGTGCGAGGAGAACAGTCTGGTTCTAAACTGGGAAAAGTGTCATTTTATGGTACGGGAGGGCATCGTTCTGGGGCATAAGATCTCAAGGCGTGGGATCGAGGTGAACGCAAGAAAATTTGAAGCAATATCTAAGCTTCCTCCACCAAAGTCCGTGACGGGACTGAGAAGCTTCCTCGGGCACGCCGGATACTATCGAAGATTCATAAAGGACTTCTCGAAGATTTCAAAACTGTTGTCCAATCTTCTGGTAAAGGATGCTGAATTTGTTTTCTCTGATGATTGTCTCAATGCTTTTCAAGCTTTGAAAAATGCTTTAGTATCACCACCTATCCTCCAAGCGCCAGATTGGGATTTACCCTTTGTGCTTATGTGCGACGCTAGCGACTATGCGGTAGGAGCAGTCCTGGGGCAGAAGAAAGATAAAAAGCACCATGTGATCTGCTACACTAGTCGCACGTTGGACGAAGCTCAAGTAAATTACACACCCATAGAAAAGGAGATGCTCGTGATCGTCTTCGCATTTGATAAGTTCAGGTTGTACCTCATTGGAGCAAAGGTCAAGGTATATACAGATCATGGGGCCATAAAATATCTAATGCAAAAGAAGGACACAAAGCCCAGACTGTTGAGGTGGGCCTTACTGCTTCAAGAGTTCGACCATGAAATTATCGACAAGAAGGGCGCAAAAAATGTGTTCGCCGACCACCTATCGAGGATCGTAGCTGAAAGACAAGGGGGACCACCGATCAACGACGACTATGCCGATGAGGCTCTTATGTTGGCAGAAGCTAAAGAAGAAGACTTGCCATGGTTTGCAGATATCTGCAACTATCTTTCTTGTGGAGAGATGCCTCTTGACATTACTTACAATCAGAAAAAGAAATTGTTTGCGGATGCTAAAAATTACTATTGGGATGATCATCTTCTCTTCAGAAGATGTGCTGACAATCTATACAGGAGATGCATCCCCAAAGAAGAAACCGCGAACATTCTGAAAAAGTGCCACGCCTCCCCCTACGGTGGACACCTGGGTAGTGAAAGAACGGCCGCAAAAGTGCTACAGTCAGGTTTCTACTGCCCCTCGCTATTCAAAGATGTTACACAATTTCTAAAAGTCTGCAAAGAGTGCCAGTCAACGGGGAATATAGGGCGGAGGAATGAAATGTCGATGGTGAACTGGATCGAAGTAGAGATCTTCGACGTGTGGGGGATTGATTACATGGGACCGTTCCCCCCATCCAGGGGGTATCAATACATACTAGTAGCAGTACATTATGTATCGAAGTGGGTGGAAGCAGTAGCAACCCAAACATGCGACGCCAAGTCGGTAATCAAGCTATTCGAGAAGACGATCTTTCCTCGGTTCGGAGTATCACGCACAGTAATAAGCGACGATGGGTCGCACTTCGGAGAGAGATAGTTTGAAGCACTCCTACGTAAGTATGGAGTGAAGCACAAGATCGCTACACCCTACCACCCACAGACCTCAGGGAAGGTAGAGGTTTCAAAGAGACAAATTAAGCAGATCCTAGAGAAAACTGTCAGCCGAACGGGGAAAGACTGGTCTATGAAGCTTGACGACGCACTATGGGCCTACAGAACCGCTTACAAAATGCCCATTGGAACCACCCCCTACAGGTTGATCTACGGAAAATCCTACCATCTACCTCTGGAACTGAAACACAAGGCCCTTTGGGCAATCAAATTCTTAAACATGGACCTTGAAAAAGCAGGGGAAAAGAGATTTTTGCAGCTGCAAGAGCTTGAAGAGCTGAGGATGAACGCCTATGAGAATGCAAAAATCTACAAACAAAGAACGAAGGTTTGGCATGATGCCCACCTAAGAAGAAAGGATGTGAGCGAAGGGGATAAAGTTCTATTATTTAAATCCTCCATTCGTCTTTTCCCTGGGAAGCTACAAACGAGATGGTCGGGGTCGTTTACTGTGTCAAAGATATACCCATCAGGAATGATGGAGCTCTACGACAAAGATGATCCGACCAAGGTCTTCAAGGTGAATGGGCACAGAGTAAAGAGATTCTATGAAGATGAAGCTTTTGTCAGGAGAGCAGAAATCGACCTGTAGGATATGGGTAATGCCAAAGGCTGAACGTGAAGAGCTTACACCGGTCGAGCTGGCGACACTAACTTCAGCGCTCCTCGGGTGGCAGCCCGAGTTTTTCTTTCTTTCGTAGAGTAGGATGCTTTTTTCTTCCTTGTAAAACAAACATTATGGACTGTAATAAGGCCTGAGTCAGTGCACGCACCGAGCGTACCGACTTTTCTATTTTATGGGCCACCGCTGTATTTTACGAGCTTTGAGGAGTAATACCTCCTGAGGTTGGGGACTTAACCCTAAGCCGATGATGTTTTACCCTTTAATCGCTTTTTCTTCACCTAGTTTTAGTTTTTGGCCGCCTGTTTTTAACCATATCAGGCAGCAGCTCAGCTGGCGCGCAGGACCGCTTGTATCAGGCTGTAGTCTCTCGGGCATTGCAACGGCCATGACGGACGGTATTCCTGGGCGGCGTGCACCTGTATCATGCATGCAAGTAATTGCCCTTAATAAGACTGATGGGATCGTCATCTCGGGAATGGAATGTCTCAACGGTCGGCGCGCGCTCCAGAACTTCCCGTTTTACCCCCAGCCGAGTTTGCTATATACAGTAAGGAGGGCTCAACATGTCGGGCTACCACTCTCACTCTTTTAGCCACTTGTACCACATGCAGTAATCCCCTTTTTGCTCGCATGTCAGGTGGCTCGCCCCCGCCCTCGTGTCGGGCGAGAGTCTCAAAGAGCAAAGGTATAGCCCGACAGTCTGTTTGCCCGACACGGGTTTCATATCACACGCAGCGTATCAGGTTGACGAGCTTAGTCGATTTTTCCTTGTATCACCCGACACATATGAAGCACGACACGTCGGCCGATAGTGTTTGCCCGATATGCCATATTGGGTGACACATTTTTCTTTTGTGACGTCCTATCGGGCAGTTGTTTCATGCGACCTTATCGCCCGACGTACCGGTGTCGGGCAACACGTCGTGCCGCGTTGATCCCCTATATTGCCCGATCTCGTATCGCCTTGGATTTTTATTTTGATAAGTGATACACTGAGCTTTACATCGCGACAAGATTTATCGAGATTTCAGTTTTTCCCGACCTAACATTTAAGTGATCAATGGACTTGATAACAGGTATGGCTCACACGAAGCAAACCTCCGGCCGAGCTGACAAACAAGGCACAAGAAGTAGAATCGCGGCCACAGCTGAAGCAACAAATGTCGGACAGAAACATCAGAATCCCAAGGCAGTGGGGCCACCAACCGCCAAAAAGAGAGCAAGGAAAAATTTTCTTGATTTGGTAGCCCCAAAAGAGGTTCATTTCCTTATTATAGTCTGTCTTCTGTGGTGGTTTAGGACCATCTCCAGAGACAGCACAAGTCTTGCCCCGGTGGCCTCTGGATTGAATGTGGGCATTCCGGTTCCACCTTCGCAAAGGGGGAAGCATCCACAAGTGTTTTCAAGAGCTCTCTGTCTACCATGCACGAGCCCTGCGCTTCCTTCTTGAGAGGTTTGCACTTGTCCCAGCTGCATCCAGCTGGGAAAGAAAATGGAGTCTGCAAATACGGAGAGCATATTGTAGCTTCTCCAAGGCACAAGCGCAACCTCCAGCTAACCTTCACTGGGCTAACATGACATCACCCTATCTTCTTCACTACTCTGGGACACAGTGTGGGGTAAGTTTGGGGGGGGGGGGTACCCATGTACCAGTGAAGGAGGTATAAAAATTTTCTTGTGCCATTTTGTTCTTCTCCTATATCATGTGTATGTACCCATGCTCATTTAAAATTTCATGCTCATATAAAAATTTTGAAAATTGCTTATTTTGTCCCCATATATTTGTACAAAATCGCTACATTAGAAAAAAAAACCTGATGTGATTTCTTGCCAGTTTGTTTTCTATGTGCCTAACGAGATGCGAGCTTTGTTATATCTTTTTGATAATGCTACATCAAACGACAAAAGACTACAAATTTCCACGCCAAAAAATTCGAAAAAAAATGAATAATCTCACAACAGCTAAGAGACGAGTATGGAGAAGGAAAAAGCTGCCCAAACAGCAAAAAAATCCCTTTTTTTCCCCTTACCCAACAAAAATCCCAAAAAGAGAAAGCAGCCTTATGAGGGTGAATAAAAGAATGAGAGTTGTGCCCAATAAAAGAAAAAGAAATATATATATATATACACACACTTGTTTCCCAGAAGTACCCATCTTTAGGCATGGTAGATCTGGGGCAATGGTACGTAGGATGTGAAATCACTTCTCTAAAGCCAACTGGCTTGGACTGCAGGGACCACTTTCCCGCTAACAGACCCTTACCTGGATGGACTGATGGGAAACAAGAAGAAAAACTCAAAAAGCCTTAGCCTACCCTATACACAACTTTCTGCCCCAAAAATAAAGCTGTTTGGTGTGTAAGCTAACTTCGCAATCATACACCAAAGTCTGGCTGAAGTTGTACAGAAAAAAAAATTTACTGCAATAAAAAGGCAGGAAACGCAAGGTCTTTTGTCTGTAGGGAGACAGCATTATCTCTAAAGGCATTACGATACTTGTTTTACCTCTTGTCCTGAAAGCTACACCGAGCAAGAAGTAGCATCACTAAATAAAGTTTAAATATTGATTGAGGAAAATCAAAACGCTAAGTTTGGGGGAGTTGATAACACCAAATTTTGTGATGTTTTAGACTGTTTTTCTACTATCAAAACTGGCCTTTTTAATTGTTTTCCTCTCTTTTATATTTACTTTCGCAATAATTGTCCAAACGACGCTCTTAATCCAATATTTCCAACTTTTGCAGAGTTTTCATAAAATTTTGACCCATTTTGTCATCAATAAGGCCGTCCTAGCCCACGAATAAGCTCCACCTACATCGGCCTTCCAGATGCCCGATACGATCGCCACCCGACAGGGTAGCGCGACACAATGACGCACAAAATGGGGACGCCGCACAAGAAGAAGCTGACGGGCGACACGTCTCTTACCCGACAGCGAGCCGAGCTCGCCATGACAACTCAAGCTTGTCGTGCGACACAGGTCATCCACCGGTAGGCACCGCCCGTCACGTGACCAACAGTCGACACCCTGTGCCGGGCGATACCAGTATTGGTCGTCCACTGACCCGCGAATAGGGAGGACACGTGGCACTTCGAGCACCATAACTTCCCCCAACCGCTGCCTATAAATAGCAGCTACAGGAAGCCGAAAAGACAGGTCAAAACAGGTCAGAACAAGTCGGAACAGGTCGGTGAGGTCGAAACAGCTCGGAACCTTGCGCAATCTTCGGAGGAAAGCTGCGAGAGCGAGGGTATCGTGCCTCAGTGCTATGTCGGGCGATCCTAGGTGAGCTCTTCCCCATCCCCAGAAGGAGGTGAATGGTTCACTTAGTATCGTCCCGGGCGACACTACGGGCCGATATCGGCCGACACGGATCTCCGACTTAAGGGACCGACACTAGATACAGCAGCTAGCCCGACACGATACCGAACCCGATGCACTTCACCCGTCACGGCGTGTCGCCCGAGAGGGTGCCGCTCGACATGAGCGTATCGGGCCGGGGTTCTCGCATGATGCAATCTGTCCGTCACGGTGTGTCACCCGAGAGGGTGTGCCGCCCGACACAGTTGTATCGGGCTAGGCTCCTGACCGGTATTGGGCTGGATGGTCCATTGTAGTCTTTCGTTCTTCTAAATCAAGAAGGCGATATCTATCTTTATTTCTGTCATTTAATTCTTTAACTTCTGCATTGTAATCAACCCTTTATATGTTAATAGAAATAGAAGATTTTAATTATCTGCTGACTTATGCTTGGTACCCTTGTTGGATGATTGCTATGTTTAATATCTGAACTCTAGCTTGTATGTTGGATCGTGTTTCGATTAGCTACCGAATCGTGTTTTTCCCATTGCAACAACCTTGAGAGAGGTGCTGTGGCTCTTGTGTTTGGTCCGACTCTGGAGTACAAGAGTGCCCGGAATCGAAGCTGTTGTAGTAACCTTTCCACTCTAACCTAAGTCCAGCAACCTCGAGAGTGGTGTTGATGCTTGGTTATAGGTACCCGCTCTGAGAGGAGGGGTACAAGATGTTCCTACTGCCGCTTGTTTTACCGAAGTTTCCTCCTTGGTACCTTTCTTTAGCTTTAGTATTATCTCTCTGTTTCTGTTGCATGAAAAATCCCTAAAAATTGATAAATGCCTAAAATCTAAGTTTTTCTCGTAACTCCAGTTGGAGATAGGGTTTTCTTTTATTTTGTTGATCTTGTTCTACTGTTCCCTTTTGGGGATTGTATCATCTCTTATCCTTGCCGGAGTGTAGTGTGTCGATTCCGCATTCTCAACACTACCACCCTTGTCCCTGTGTTCGACCCCGTATATCTACTTCGACCCCGTAAACAAAGTTGTGGGGGCCTAGAAGGATTCGGGTTATAAATGTAAAAGCTCGACTACCTCAAATCCGCCTCCAATTTTAGGATGCACGATTTAGGCCGGTCAGTAGTCTAGGCTTCCCTCTATCTATATCCTGATTGTGTGTCTTGATGTAAACCCTAATGGGAGAATTTGATGTATTTTTGTAAGCCTTTAATGAAATTGAATATAGTTAGTTGTTTGTTTATTCCGCTGCTTTCTAATGGGCTTTTGTATACCATCATAATAAGTTTGAAAATTTTGCACCCAATGTAGCATACCTCTGAGAGTGTTTGGAATGGACGTCAATTTTTAAAATTTTTAGTAAAGGGGTGATTTCACTCTTTTACACTACATCAATGGTCTGCAATAGGAAAATGGATCTTTGGCCTTGACACACCTATGGGCCATAAAACTGGACTACTCCTCTAACCTAAGCACATAGGTGGAGAGTCAAGCCACCTATTGGCTTTTCTGTACTCTAGTGTCACTAGCATCTCTGGTTGATGTTGGACACTACATATTGTATTTTTAAGGAGACTTCCACTATGGTTTGGTCCCCCGTACCACCTGTTAGTACGATCTGACCCTCATATATTGGACACTGTCAAGGTGAGGTCATTTCATCCCTACGGCGCACACCTCTCATAGGGAATCTATGGTGTTCAGGGCTACTATTATTATTGTAACTTTGATTATATCTTTCTCTTAGACTGATCTCTTTTAACTCTGTATATTAATGACTACTTGGACTATTGAATTGAAATCAATGATGATACTAAATTGAATGCTTAACATATTGTTTACCCCTTTCTTAGGGTTTCTCCTTACTCATGCACATATAACACTTCTCATGTATTCATACATATATCATGTCTACTAATATAAATATTCTTATTCAACATTTCTCACATTTATGCATGGCATTGATAACATACTTATCTAGGGAATGTCATATCTCCACTTGCAATAGCATAAAAACATATGCATTTCATGACAAGTATTTGAGTTAGAAAATATGAATCTCATAAACAAATCATATATGCGTATAAGATAATATGGTCAGGCTAGAATACACTCGAGTGTACGGATCGCACGAATACACTCAAGTGTGTTTGCATATCAAGACTATTTTTTGCAAAATGTAAACCGTTGATCTTCACCGTCATACTATAACTAGGCTATATACAAATTTTGAGCCCATTTGGATGAGTGTAAGTCACTCATCCAAGGGCAAGAAAATCGATGCACGAAACTAATTTGAAATGCATAATTTTTGCGGTCTTCATAACATGAGCTATACATATCCAAATGTGCTCAAATTTTGTGTATGAGTTGTTCACAAGATGTTTATGAAGATCAATGGATTAGATTTTCAAAAAAAATATTGCATCATGAAAAACTACTTGAGTGTATTCCGCTCCGAATACACTCGAGTGTATTCTAGTCTGACTCAAGATAATATTCAAATAAAATCCCACAATATCACATGAATCATTTCAATCAGCCATTTACTACTAAATTAGATATGTATACTTGTAAAAGCATACTAGATTGGGTTTCCATCCTTGATTACTTGCTATTCACAGGATATGTAATGTGAAAATCAGAAACTCTATTTGTCCATATATCAAATCAAAGAGATCAAACATGTAGAATTATATGCACTAGGAACATAAATAAGATCATATAAACATAAATCCGAATTTCAGCTATATTGTTGTTCAAGCACCCAAATAACTTGAAAATTTAGATATTCAGAAGATTCTCAATAAACTTCTTAATTCTATAGTATTCAAGATACATGGATATCTATATCCATGTCATCATATAAACATTTTCAGATCATAGTTGGAACATGAATTGAAGTATTCTGTAAACTGAATTCAAGAACAGTTCTTTTCATTTATTGTCATCTAGGGAGAAATCAAGAATATAAATTAAAACCATCTAATTGAGTACAATTGACTGAAATATTCTTTTAGCCACTCACCCTAAGCTGTAAAATAGCTTAAAAATGTATCCCATATCTAAAAATCTCGAATCCATATCAAAACCCTAGCAATCGCCACTTTCTTCTTCCTTTCAACTCGAAAACCCTAGAATTGAAGATTAGGTGAGAAAGAGTGAGAAAAGGACTTGATTTGATATAATTTCGAATCCAATCAGGGGAGAGATAGAATCTTGACTTCTAAGAGAAGATTCACCATGAAATTATATCCAAAGAAGCTAAACTTACATGATTTCATCATTCCTCGGACCGCAAAACCCTAGGTCAGCATCTCCATCACTTTCTCCTCTCAAACCCTAACTCTCCCTCTCTCTCTAGGATTTTGTTTCTCTGGATTGAATCACGAATTATGAGAGATCCTTGTGTGTTAGGTTGACCATTTAGAGCAATTGAGCTGCTTGGGTCAATTACACATTGACCCCTCACTATATTTTCTCTTATTTCAGCTGAATTTTTTGTCATAAAAATATTACTATAATTCGTCTACTGATAAGGTCTAAACACATCCAAAAAATTATGAACAAATTACATGTTGTTTATGATTGAGTTTTAGATCTCCAATTAATATTTCAGATCATTTGGAGTTACCAATAAATAAGTAAAAATCAAATAGTTCATTGCTATATCAATATGAAAATATGATCGGTCGAGTTTGAAACTCGACCGAAAAACAGGTCAGAACATTCTTCAAAAATTCTTATATTTTTCAGTAGTGTTCAAATTTGAGATATCCAAATCATATCCAAATTTGAATTCAATCATATTACACATAAAATACTAAAAATCATTTAGTGAGACATTATACTTATCAAATTCTGTATTCATATGTCATCAAAACCCTAATTTGGGCCGATTAGGGTTTCCAAATCATAAACCCTAATTATGTGAATCAAAGTATGATTAAATCTTCTCATTATATTTAAAACATCAAAACTTAACAACCATCACTAATCAAGATTTAAACAATGATCAACTTAGATAAGCATACAATCATCCAAGTAAACCCTAGTTTACCAATTAAGCTCAAGTGCGGTCATAACAGTAATACCCTTTGACGAGAGGGGCGACATGGCACCTCGTAATTGGTTGTCTGATGTGGGCCCACACAACTGCCAACATGCCATGCATCCACATCTTGTGTTTGTCCATTTGGCACGATGATAGCATGTGATTCTCTCTCTCTCTACTGGCCCGGTTGTGAGTGGTTGGACAATGGTACGTGATGGTGGGAGGCAGCCTCCCACTCTGCCCTTCCTAGTGTCTGCACAAGCCAACAGGCTGGGCAACGGCTAGAGAAGAATCTCACCAGAGAAAAGGGGAAAGGAGGAAGATGAGCCAAGGGGCCCAATGATTGTCTAGTTGGAGTCATGCCGCCAATGCGGATTCAAAGGGCTAAAAAAAGTATTGTATGGATAGGTAGACGAGGAGGAGCTCCTCACCGATGTTATAGTAGCTCAGAGCCCAAAGAGCTCAAGAGGAGGAAGTTTGGTGTGAAAAAAGGGAAGGAAACAAGGGGAAACCAAGGGGCGAGCTCTTGCGGAGCTTGTGTTCTTAAAAGGAGGGTGCGAGGAGGAACATATGGCTCCATCCACTGTCGCCTCGGCCATGGTGGAGGGTTGTTCCATGCCCCTACCCGCTATCTACAATGTCTACAAAGACCTAGGGGAATGGTCAGGAAGACTATAGGGAGAATTTTTTTGCCATGAAAATTCACAACTGAGGACAAGATGAAGGGCATAGGTTGGTGTCGAGAGGTATGGCAAGTAGCACTAGTCGCTGACATTAGAGCAAGGTTGGGGATGACTCCCAACCTTTAGATCGACCCCTGATCCTTGGGTGCCTGATTGAGTGGCTGAGGGAGGATCCCAGCCTTGTTTGTGCATGGGCTCCACAAGGGGTGTGAAATGAGCTGTGCCCAGGTGAGAGGATAAGGGCCGAGTCCCCCAAGGAAAAAGGAGAAGAAATGTTAGAAAATGAGCAAAATTAAAATGGCCATAACTTTCTCCTAGATTATCTGATTTGGGTGAAATCTTCACCATTGGATCAAAAATTCCATTATATTTCTCATAGAAAAGGATTTAGTTCCAGGTCATCATGTTTTGTATTTTTAAAAATTCAAAACGTAAATAACATGTTGGAAGTCAGTCAACACTACATAATTGAGTTCAAAATTTAAATTAGTTATCATAACTCATCAATTGAGCAACTAGTGATCCCAAAACATCTAAGAGATGATTAGTGTGAATATTGAGTCAAATAGAGTGAATTATGAGTCAAAGCGTGCTGAGTCAGAGAAAAGAGAAATTCTAGGTTGTACTGTAACACCGTCATGGTGGATAGTTGACAATATGAACATGGTGCTCACCTTAACTGTGGTGGAGGGTTTGTTATAGCTTCTTCAAAACTAAGATTTCCTCTATGAATTTTTCATTGGAAGAATGATTGTTTCATGTCACAATGGATGTTTTGAGGCCTTTCACTTGAGGTTTGATCTTTAACTTAACAATCCTTGGAGTTCTTTTCTCTATGTCGACTATTGGCTACTAAGGCTAGGTAGGGTAAGCTCTTGGACCCGTCTTAGACTCCTCCATGGGTGGAGGAGCCCATAGAATATCTTCTTTCTCTCCAATCCATCCAAAGCATGTTCCAAGTACATGAAAACATGTAAAGAACGTCCATAAGTACATATTATCGTAAACCATTTATTAGGGGAAGTAACATGCATGTTAACAAGTTTATAGGTTATTAAAAAAAAATACACAAGAAGAAGCCCCAAAATAGTGATGCATCACCACCCCAAACTTAAAACACACTTGTCTTCAAGTATGCTCCAACTCAATCTCTCTTCAATCTTTTCAACAAGAAAGACGTGACAAATGCATTATAATATATATATATATATATATATATATATATATATATATATATATATATATATATATATATATATATATATATATATATATGCATACATACATATATATATGTGCTTGTGTGTATTTATATATCTATATATATATATAGAGAGAGAGAGACCAAATATGAACAATGATGACTAAGTGCATGTATATCACCTCTTTCCTCTCATCTTTCACAAGCCAATCATGATCAAAGCATTGAGTACACAAACTTCAAATATAGGGCATAAGAATATACAATTAATCTATCTGGCTTCCATACAGCTTAGATAAATCATTTCATGTTGGTGACAATCAAGATGACTAGAGAGTGTTGTTTTACCTTTATACATTAAATCTCACATCTCAAACCACACTAAGTAACCCACATGATTGTGAAAAGGGGGTGAAATGTGGTAGCATTGATGTTTCGTAGGTCAATGGGTATGAAAATAAAAGAAAGTAAGAAAGGTATTGTGGTAAGATATCGAAGTACTATTACATAGGAGCACTCTTCTTTTCTTTATTTAAATGTTATTTAACAGGAGCATATTTTATTTTATTTTTATTTTTTCCCTCTCTTTTTCTTTACGCTTGGTGTTGTTAAGGAACATTGTGATGAGAGTGAAGAAAAGGGATATAGACATGGTCGTCCCAAACATCTTGAGGTGACCAAGGCTAATATGTGAAATTGGGCATCCTTTCATGAGGCGGAGAGGTAAGAATAATAGTGAGTCAAAAGAGGGATCACTAGTGTGAGTTTTAACATGAGATCTCATACATGAAAATTATTCTAACATTTAATCAAGTGATAGGAAACCACATGAATGATAAATACGAAAACCATGTTGTTCTCATGAGATTCGACAACCTCAAGCATTTGTGGGTTGCTTAGATCACAATTCGACCAAAACATTGCACACACAGATAAGAGGTGATTCACATGTAAAAAGTCAAGAATTGAGACTATTTTGCAATAATCCATGAAAATGTAACATGTATTTGTCAAAGATCAATATTTTCAACACAATGTGTAGAGATTGGGTCAAGACACACTATCAAGCAAATAGATTCAATCTTGGGAAAAATTGGTCAAAATGGTACTAATTTCCATTCAATCACATCTAAACTACATTTAGGAACTAAAAAGCATGAAACAAGAAAATACTAGATTAAAAAAATACAAATATCTACATAAAATGCAATGCATGGCATGGGATAGCATGAAAAGCAAAAAAATTTGAAAGATTACATAAAAAATGCATACAATTATTCTACATGATAAGCATGTATATAAATAAGAAAACAAAGTATGGATGGACAAGTATAAGAGTTAGATGGACGTTTTGATCATCTTGAGCATAAATATACATATAGAAGAATGAGGTAAAATAAGGGTTACCACCCTACCACCCCAAACGTTTGAATCATATTGTCCTCGGCATGAAATAGTGGTTTTGAATGGTTAGGTAGAGGACATAGATTTGTGGTAGACAATCAACAAACGGGAGAGAGATCCTAAGGTTCTGATGAGCAGGGAAGAGCCACCATAGTCATCCTGTGCAAAACAGCTGTGTTGTCTTGCCAACACCAAGGTTTTGTTGTGTAGAACGGCCATTCTGGTGGCCTTCCTATGCTTTTTTCACTAATTTTGGTTTTTCTTTCCAATCTTGATCTTCTCCTGGTCTTGGTAATCCAAGCATCATCTTTCCTTCCATGTACTTGTTCTAACATGATCAATAAACAACAAAACCATCAAGTATAGTGTGTCACTATTTCTTGGCAATTGAAAAGAAAAGTATAACAAAATAGGTTTTGACAACAAAAATCTCAATTGAGGTGGTTTGCCTCTCACTTGGGTTATTTCTTTTAGTCATTCTTTTTTGTTCTTTGATTCATCATCCATTCACAAGAAAGGTGGTTCCATCCTCATCATAAGTGATCCTCTCAAAAGCCTTCATAATGTGATCTTAGTCCCAAGGGTCATCTAAGTTTCATATGTTAGGATTTTCTTGATGATTTCAAGAAGTGAGTTGCTTATATTTACTCTCCTCAACACCTTCAGAATGTGCATTTCATACTCTTGCCTTCCTTTAAGGGAGGGGCCTTTAAAACCAAAAATGAGATGGGGCTCCATTATACTGAAAACTTGGGAATTTTGGAATATCACACTTGAATTTCTTGGATTGACGGTTGGGGCACTTGGTGGTATCACCTCAAACGATGGTGGTGCACATTGTATTATCATCTCAAAATAAGGTGGGATGGAAGATTTGTCAGTGCCCTTGGCATTTTCACAAGAAGGTGGTACGAAAAAAAATTGGTGCACTTGGAACTTTTATAGATTGGTTGGATAGCAGAATTTTTGGTTCTTCTAGCACCCTCACAAGAATTTTTTGCCAATGAATTTCCATCATAATCTTTGTCTCTTGGTTCTTGCCTTTCATTGTATGCTTAACAACACTGCCACCCCACAAGATAGGCGCCATGTCCACTTGCCCATGGGGAGGAGGGGGGAGCTCATGATGGTAGTGGTGGTGGTGTCCTTAGGTGTGTTGGATTGGGATTTTGAAGAATGTAAGGCTGTTGTTGTGGTGGTTGTTGGGGGTTGTTGTGGAGGTGGTTGTTGGTGAGGTTGTTGTGGAGGTTGTAGGTATGGAGGTGGTTGTTGTGGAGTAAATTGGAAGCGGTATGGATCTTGTGGTGGTGGATGAGAGTAAAGATTTGAAGGAACTTGGTATTGTTGCAAGGTTGGCACTTATCCTTGCGGTGGAACATAGGTGCATTAAGGAGCACCCATGGAGTCATTCGCATTGTTTGGATTGGTCATGGTTTGGAAAAGAATCTCCCCTCCTCACAACAGTCAAGTGATAGAGAAATCTGGATCAACCTTTTCTCAAGCCAACTAATGGTTTGTCCATGAGTGGGCACATCTTTCTTGACTACATCTGACCTCCTCCATCTCCCAAGCACTTCCTCCTCAAATCTTGAACTGTTGGACAAACAATCAATTGAGAAAGAGCAAAAAGAAACCTATGTTAACCCTAGACAATTAGTTTCTTATTAACAAGAAAGAAATACTAAGAAAGAAAAGAGTGATTTACACTAAGGCAAGTAAAGCAAGTTAACACTAGAACTAACCTAACAATCAATCCTAATTCATAACTTAGATAGAGAAACTAGCTAGATTAGACAAGAAACTACACTACACAAGAAAATTAGGCAAAAGGGAAATCATGGGAAATAGATGGAAGTAGAATACAATCAATCAAATGAAGTTATAAGTCTTACAAGTTATTTTACCCCAAAATTGTATCAAAGTCACATTTTATCCCCAAACAACCGACCTAAAGGGCTTAGCTACTCATATTACAAAAAATAGCAAAAGAAGAAGAAGTGGAGAGTGGTATAGCCATGGAATATCATGGAAGATCTCTTCTCCTTCAACTCCAACAGAAAGAGCACGTCCTTCTACGTCCTTGGTGGGTGGATAGCATGTAATGGTAGGGGTAAGTAGCTAAAACCCTAGAAAACTAGGGTATTGAAGTAGGGGAAGGTGGAAATGGAGTGGTGGTATGTGGGAGCTCAAATAAAATGATAGGAGGGCTAAAACATTGGATAGGAGGTAGCTAAGAGTGTCTAACCCTTGATATATCTGTCACCCATGTATATATATGTGGTAGGGAAGCACTAGTTAAGTGGGGGCAATATGGGAAAATTAGTGATCACGAAAACACTAGGGCTTTGTCGGTGGCGCAAATGTGTTAAGAAGGATGCCCATGGTGGGTAGAGGGTAGCATTGTCATGCTAGGAAGGAACAAGCATACTGGTGGAGGTGAAAATGTCAGGTTGAGGGTGGATTTTTGGAAGGCTGGTAGCACATTCGTGGTAGGAACTAGGTAGCACGGTCCTATTTATTGTCATAACAATGGTGGATAGGTGATAGCATGGTTTTTGTGGACACCATGGATGCAGTGACACCATGGTTGGGGTAGATGGGGTGGCAACACGGCCATGGTGGATGGGTGGCAGCACGTGCGTGGTGGATAATTGGTAGTACAACCGTGGTGGAGGGTTTATTGTAGCTTCTTCAAAACTAAGATTTCCAATGTGAATTTGTCATTGGAAGCATAGCCATTTTGAGGGATTTTTCTTGCACTTTTATCTTCAACTTCACAATCCTTTGACTTGTTTGTAGTAAGTCCACCCCTAGAGACTATTGTTGGGTTGGGGAAGCTCTTGGACCCTCCTTAGACTCCTCCATGCATGGATGAGCCCATAGAACATCTTCTTTCACTCTCATCCATCCAAGGCGTGGTCTAAGTACCTAAAAAACATGCAAAGAATGCTGATAAGTTCATTTCATTGTAAACCATTTAGTATGTTAAGTAACATGCATTTTAACAAGTTTAGCAGTGATTAAAGAACAAAAAGGCACAAGATGAAGCCCTAAGATAGGGTACTTGTCACTTGGCCATTTTTGACTAAAAGATCCTAGTTATTGGTATAAACTATATTTATGAGGTAATTAAATGCTAAACATAATATATCATGGATATGTTCTCTTAAAACATTATATTATGCATAATATGATTCAAAATCATAAGAATAAACAATATTCATGATCACATGAGAAGAAGCCCTTGGTCATACCGCTAGGACCCTTACTTAGTGGAAAAGCTCATTCCTTCCTAACTTAGTATACTTGTGTTTAATTCTCAAGTAAAGTTTGATTAATCTTAGATAACAACTTAAACATTTATTATACTATAATAACTCACTATAACAAATTTCATACCAAAATAACCTTGTGTGAGTTTATTCCACCAGCAATTGTCCAAAAAAGCCTAAAATGAGGGATTTCAGACAAAGTAGCCTTAAATTTATATAATTATAATACAATATTATTTATCTATTATTAACTGAGGTTAGACTATTGTAAAAGTTTCAGCTTATAATATGAAAATTTGAGCCATTTTCCACCCTATATGACCAAAATTAGACTATTTATGGAAATTACAAATGGAATGCATACAATTTCGTACAATGCACAACAAAAGAGTCATGTTCAAACATGTTTTTATGTAACTATATTTTTGTAAAATTAATGTGAATTAAAGTTTCATATTAAAATTATAATTTTATTAGAAAATCTATGAAATTCTTCAAAATATGATAAATTAGTATCAATAACATAACTTTAGTTTGAAGCTTACTTATATATCTAAATGGAGGTTAAGTCACTGACCCTTCATGTAATAAGAAGGTGAAATACTTCTACCTTATACCAAAGAGGTGAATTATCTATTTTTATAAAATATTCCACCTAACTCTCTAAGGTTGAGAATTGCCACAAAATCCTAGCTTGAGATCCTTCCTAGATGAAAGAATGAAAAAAGAGAGAAAAGATTTAGGAGATAGGGTTTTTTCTCCATTTTCAAAAAATGTCATCCAAACAAATATATCCAAGTAAAATGGGAATAAAGAAAAAGAGAGATAAAGAACTTGCTAGATTCCTGTTGAATTTGAGGAAGAACTTGAGCTTGATCAATTCTATGTCAAAATCACCTCTCTAGATTCAACCATGAAGTTGACATATGAAGTTTTCTGGTCGTATTAAGCTTATATGACCATTTGAGGTGGTTGGAATTTTTGCAAAAATGTACATAAATGAAGTTTCCCTGTAAAATGTTGCTTTACAAAACAATAAATCGACATACCTTGAGCATTTGACCTTCAAATTAATATTTTAAAAAATAAATTTTCATTTAATTATAGATTTGTGTAAAAACCAAAATCCTAAATAAGAAATAAAAAATTAGTAAATTTATTTCTATAATTCTAGTATTTCAATCCTATTAAAGTGCAATTTTAAGCCATAAACCCTAATATCAACAAATTTTGGGTTTTCCCTACCCAAATTATATCTAAGAAAGTCTTACTTGTATATGGAATTAAAATAGGCATTCAATACAACAAATGAAACTTTTATAGTAAATTTTGCAAAATCACACTATCAATTAGAAAATAAAAATTAAAAGTTAATTAGGTTTTAAAATCTCATATCATATTAAGCTAGGAGAAACCCATATCAATGATCCATTTTTTCATTTTGTCAAAAAGAAGAAAGACAATTTCACATTAAGATATTATGGTTATGGGTTATCTTATGAACCTAAACTATTTTATTGTTGGTTTCATTCTTTCCAGTGGACAATAGTAGAGTATTGATCATTCTTCTTAAAAAAATTGCATACAATCTTAGCCTTGAAGTTAGAAGATTCTCCACAGAATGTTGTAAACCCTTTTCCTTTTTTGTTTGTCATATATATATCACATCTACACATTTTTTGTATGATAATGTAGGATTTCATTTAGAGTCTTCCTACCATTAACAAACTATTATAAAGAAGGTCTTAGAAGATGGCTATCATCGGTAAAAATACAAAATTAGAGTGAAGTCTAGCAATATCATCATTTGCATCTATAAGATCATATTCAAGACCCCAAGATTTAGTCAAATTATAAAAGAAATCAAGCATAAAGTAGAAAACTCACTTTTCCTACTATGCAATGTAGGTTGAAATTGCAAGCATTTAACTTGGAAAGAAAACTACAATTTTCAAGTTGAAGATCATTATCTTATTCAAAATGAATAAAAAACAATTTGAACTCCATTGTATCTTAATTCTAAAATAATGGTAAGATTTGTAAGATCATTCAAATACTCTAGAAATCAATGTTCACATGTTCTATCTTTTCCTTTTCTTCATACAATTCATATTTTCTTTTTTTTAACTTGCAAAAATAAATAGAGGCATGGATAGAATGAATAATTCAGTTAAAGCTTCTTTTAAGAGTTCATTGATATTTATCTCAATTACCTTATCTCTCTAATTTTATCTTGAAATGAGAAATATGTTACTTTCATCCTCATCAGTTGATCTTGAATCTTATAAAAATTGGGAATGAGTCCCAAGAGGCGTGTTGAGAAATTTCATTTTTGTTCTTATCCTTCCTCTTATAATTTCCTTCCCTTGCATCTATATTCTCTCTTCTTTTATTTGCTCTTGTCATGATAATGGTTTTTTAACCTTTAGTCACTCATTGAAGTGACCCTCTTGACTCTTTACCACACTCATATCACTAGGAACAAGATCAGGTAGACTTGCCCTCGTGTGGTTTTCCTTCTACATAAATAGATTCTTCACTACTCAGGGTGTAACATCCCAAAATTTAAGAGTAAGTTGAAACTTAAAATGTGGTTTTTCTTAAATAAAATATTTGAGGGTCTTAATGCAAAAATGCCATAAAATGGAATTTTTTAGATAAAATAAAGTGAAAAGAACAAAGTGAGGCCCAAAATATATTTTCACTTTCATATGTGCATTATGTGTCAAATTTAACTCAAAGATATAAGTGTTGATTTCCTCTCTCTCTCCCTCTCTCTCTCTCCTATCCTTGAAAATGTTTAAAAGAAACAAGAAAAAATTGGAATTCAAAAAATATATATGTGAAATAGATTTCTTGCACATAAAGTTGTCCTTTTTCCTTTTTATAGTCATAATGTAAGGGGAAAGTAAAATTACTCTCTTTTTCTCTCTCCTTCCATGATAGTTGCTCAAAAGGGGAAAGAATAGATATGACATGGATAATTAGTTATAATCTCAAATTTTGACTCGAGGAATCACAAAAGGAATAAAATTACTCCAGTTATTTAATGTATTAATGCATTCATTAAAGTTAATGACTAGTAAGGATTTGTTTGGAGAGTTTCTTCTCGTAACATTGGAATTTATACAACAAAAACTTGAGAGTTTTTATAAGAGGCATGTAGTTATTTCTTTCCAAAGGGTAGACATCTTGCTACTTATGAAGAGAGAAGAAGGAAACTAAGATTATGAGAGGAGTACATTTATATCTATATATATAGAGACTTCACACAAAAATCCTACGGAGTCATCTTTCCTTCTCCCCTTCTTTAATTATTGTCACCCTTCTCCTAAACCTAGGGTTACCTCTGACTGGCATGGTGCTATGATGATGGCATGGATGTTGAAAGCAACCACGTTCAGACCCAGTCCCATCTACCATCAAGCGAGGAAAGAAACCTATACTCGGCCAGGAAGTCGACCAAGGTGTTGTGAGGCAGAGACCTCAATATCATGATCTGGTTTGAGCCTCCCGTTATTTCTCACGGAGGAGCATGTTGCTACTGTCTTGAACTCACAGATCAACACATGTTGTGGTTGTTGAGGGTTAGAGGAGGAAGAAGTACCAAGCACCCTGATCCAAAGGTTATGCGGTGCCTTCATGATAGCAGCCATGGCAGGTACTGTCAAGAAACAAGGTCAAACGCCTTGGGCACCTTCTTCTCATTCATCCTTCTATAGATCACCCTCTGACTTCCTATGTTCTGGAGTTATCAACTGTGGGTAGTCGTGTCTGTGCTAGGGTGGCGGAACCCTGCTACCCGACTAGCAAGGCAGCAGGTGGGCTACCAGCCTAAGGAGGCAATTCCCTCGGATAGCCATGTTCATCGGAAATGAATGAGGTGGCGGCAGGGACTGTCGACCCAGGCGCAACCTGCGTATGAAAGGAGCCAGCATTTTCAGGAAAGGAGAAATAGACTGGGTTGGTTCAGTTAAACCTATGGACCAGGGAGGTGTTCAGTCGGCCTGCATGCAAGTCAAAATAATTTGTGGGACGCTGACGTGTCAAGCTCCCATTGGACAATGTAATTTCATTCTTACAAATAGCATAGTAATTAAACCATAGATCAGAAAATAGCAAAACCATATATCAAATTGATCGAGAGAACAAGGGGAATATAAATAAAATAATTCTAGGGTCTAATTATGATTCTGATTTTAGAAGTGACATGAATACATGTTTAGAGTGATTAATACATTAAAACCCTATATTTGGGTATTAAAATGTTAGAAACATTTAAAAGATATTTTTTGGTGTTATTATCTGATATTGTTGAACATAATGATAATTCAAGATGAGCATGATCATAATGATGATAATTAGGGTATCTAAAGTGAATAATCATGCATATGTATAATTAGGGTTTTAGGTGATGAATGAAATATAGATTGATATATTGAATGCTATGACCGAACAGGTTGTTTAGGGTTTTCAACCCCAAGTACATGATTAGGGTTTACTGAACCTAGGAAGAAAGATCAAATCTCCTCCAAGTGCAAGGTAAGCGGGCCATGCATGTTTGGCACAAGTAATTTGGTTTAATACATGTTATTTATGATTATGCACTTTAGTATGCTTAATGAATAATGAATGTTTTCTCAAGATGATATCATGTTTACTTATCATTGTTTGACTGATTGATTGATTGATTATGGTCTATGGTAAAAACCCTTATTATGATTATTGATTATGAATTAAGGTTAATGAATCTTGCTCAAGAAGGGGAAACCCTATTATGGTTTAAGAGGGAGAAATCCCATCATGGCATTAAGAGGGAGTAATCTCATCATGTTCAAGATTAAGGTTAAGAACAATTAATGTTTAAGTTAAGACCTAAGTTAATGATGAAGATTAAGGAATTGGCTAAGTATTTATATGTGCCTCGTTTATGGACCTGAAAGGGTCGTTATGGGCTTTCCTAACATTATGGGCTTTCCTAGCAATCATGTGCTCCTAAGGGGCGTTATAGAGGGATGCATATGCTTACTATTCAATTCTTCATGTAATTTATGTACCATGAATGCTTAAGAAAAATCCATGATTAAGTTTATGTCAAGTTATGTCATGTCAATTTTATCATGTTAAGTTATATTTACTTTCATGTCATATAAAGTGCCAAATACCGCTTACTGATGTGTTGTTTGTTTTGCATGGCTAGGGATGAGATGTCCACAAGACTTGAAGCAAGTGAAGGACAAAAAGGGAAATCAAGACTTAGGAGATTCTCAAGCTTTTCCTGGTGGGATGCCATTTACCAAGTCGATCCAAAGGTTTACATATAATCCATGTTTTGTCCAGTCATAGTATCATTAAGATGAGATTTTATAGATGAGCTTCATGTAATCCAGAACTATGAATGAATCAATTTGAAATCAATGCAAGTGTTTCATTTACTTTAATTGCATGATTAGCATATTGTGACACCCACCTTGAGGAAATGCTTCTGCTCATGTGATATGAAAATTAGGGTGATACATTATGGTATCAGAAAAATTTTGGTAGATGGCCACTAGGCAGACATTATTCGCATAGTCACCCTAGAATGAATTAAAGTTTAGCAAAAGATTCCCAAGGAAAGATTCTATGACCTATATGACTAGAATTTTCTCCCTAGAAAAGATAGAGATGACAAAAGTAGATTTTACCTTGTTTAGATCTCAAGTACCTACCTAACCTTAGCTAATGATATAGTCTCTCCACTCTCAATGGTTATGGCCAGCCAATTGAGAATTGAAGAGGGATGTCATAAGCATGAGACCTTTTAATGCAATTCTCCTTTCTTCCTAATGCATGTGGTATGGGACATGTGCATCAGTAAGTTAGGGAGAGGTAGCATATCAAGATCCCACATCTCTGGGTACGTGACTGATCACCACATATCTAGGAATGTAGTAGTTACCTAAAAGACCTAAGAGTGGATAGTCACCTACGCCTACAGTTAAAAAGTTATGCCAAGCTGAAGGTAATTGCCCTAAGTGTAAGGATAGGTTTGGTTTCATAAACCCTAACTATGAGTTGAGAAGATGAGTAGTGAGGTAATAGAAAATTCATGCACGCTTAGAATATGTATAAAACTAAAAATTTCATATGTTACACAACCCTTTTCATGCAAAATTTTCAACATACATGAACCTTTTATGAGATACATTTCCCTTCATGCAAAATTTCATTATACTTTCATTGAATGAAGAAGTGAGAAAATCCGCAACGTGGGTAGTAGCCTAGGAAATTTTGAGGAAAAAAATTATTTAAGGTGGGTAGAATTGTAACATCCCAAAATTTAAGAGTAAGTTGAAACTTAAATTGTTGTTTTTCTTAAATAAAAATATTTGAGGGTCTTAATGCTAAAAGACCATGAAATGAATTTTTATATAGAGAAAATAAAGTGAAAAGAAAAAAATGAGGCCCAAAATATATATTTTCTTTCATATGTGCATTATGTGTCACATTTAACTCAAAGATATAAGTGTTAATTTCTTCTCGCTCTCTCTCCCTCTCTCTCTCCTATCCTTGAAAACGTTTAAAACAAACAAGAAACAATTGGAATTCGAAATATATATATGTGAAATAGATTTGTTGCAAATAAAGTTATCCTTTTTCCTTTTTATAGTCCTAATGTAAGGGGAAAGCAAAATTACTCTCTTTTTCTCTCTCCTTCCATGATAGTTGCTCAAAAGGGGAAAGAATAGATATGACATGGATACTCAATTATATTCTCAAATTTTGACTCAAGGAATCACAAAAGAATAAAATTCCTCCAATTATTTAATGTATTAATGTATTCATTAAAGTTAATGACTAGTAAGGATTTGTTTGGAGAGTTTCTTCTCGTAACATTGGAATTTATACAACAAAAACTTGAGAGTTTTTATAAGAGGCATGTAGTTATTTCTTTCCAAAGGGTGGACATCTTGCCGCTTATGAAGAGAGAAGAAGGAAACCAAGATTATGAGAGGAGTACATTTATATCTATATATATGGAGACTTCACACAAAAATCCTATAGAGTCATCTTTCCTTCTCCCCTTCTTTAATTATCATCACCCTTCTCCTAAACCTTGGGTTCCCTCTCACTAGCATGGTGCCATGATGGTGGCATGGTTGTTGAAAGGAACCATGTTCAAACCTAGTCCCATCTACCATCAAGAAAGGAAAGAACCCTAGCCTCAGACAGGAAGTCGACCAAGGTGTTGTGAGGAAGAGACCTCAATATCATGAGCTGGTATGGGCATGCCGTTATTTCTTGCGGAGGAGCCTGGTGCAACTGTCTTGAACTCACAGATCAACACACGTTGTGCCTGCTGAGGGTTAGAGTAGGAATAAGTACCAAGCGCCCTGATCCAAAGGTGATGGTGGTGCCTACACGATAGCATCCATGGCAGGTACAGTTGAGGAACAAGGTCAAACGCCTTGGGCACCTTCTTCTCCTTCATCCTTCTACAGATCACCCTCCGACTTCCTATGTTCTGGAGTTATCAACTATGGGTAGCCGTGTCTGTGCTAGGGTGGAGGCGCCCTGCTACCCAATCGGTGAGGCACCAGGTGGGCTACCAGCCTGAGGAGGCAATTCCCTCAGATAGCCACGATCATCGGAAATGAAGGAGGCGGCGGTAGGGACTTACGATGCAGGCGCAACCTGTGTACTAAAGGAGTCAGTGTTTTCAGGAAAGGGGAAATAGATGGGTTGGTTCAGTTAAACTGGTGGCCCAAGGAGGTGTTGAGCTAGCCCGTATGCAAGTCAAAATAATTTGTGGGACGTTGACGTGTCAAGCTCCCATTGCACAATGTAAATTCATTCTTGCAAATAGCATAGTAATTAAACCATAGATAATAAAAAAGCAAAACCATATATCAAATTGATTGGGAGAACAAGGGGAATCTAAATAAAATAAGTCTAGGGTCTAATTATGCTTCCAATTTTAGAAGTGACATGAATACATGTTTAGTAAGTGATTAATACATTAAAACCCTAGATTTGGGTATTCAAATGTTAGAAACATTTAAAAGATATTTTTTTGGTGTTATTATCCGATATTGTTGAACATAATGATAATTCAAGATGAGCATGATCATAATGATGATAGTTAGGGTATCGAAAGTGAATAATCATGCATATGTATAATTAGGGTTTCAGGTGATGAATGAAATATAGATTGATATATTGAATGTTATGAATAGGGTTTTTAGGGTTTTCAACCCCAACGACATGATTAGGGTTTATTGAACCTAGGAAGAAAGATCAGATCTCCTCTAAGTGCAAGGTAAGTGGGCCATGCATGTTTGGCACAAGTAATTTGGTTTAATACATGTTATTTATGATTATGCACTTTAGTATGTTTCATGAATAATGAATGTTTTCTCAATATGATATCATGTTTACTTATCATTGTTTGATTGATTGATTGATTGATTATGGTCTATGGTAAAAACCCTTATTATGATTATTGATTATGAATTAAGGCTAATGAATCATGCTCAAGAAAGGGAAACCCTATTATGGTTTAAGAGGGAGAAATCCCATCATGGCATTAAGAGGGAGTAAACCCATCATGTTCAAGATTAAGGTTAAGAAAAATTAATGTTTAAGTTAAGACCTATGTTAATGACAAAGATTAAGGAATTGGCTAAGTATTTATATGTGCCTCATTTATGGACCCGAAAGGGTTGTTATGGGCTTTCCTAGCAATCATGGGCTCCTATGGGGCATTAAGAGAGGTGGCATATATCTACATTTCCAATTCATCATGTTAAATGCCCAAAGATCATGTTAATGATAATGTTAAGATAAATGGAATTGAATTAGTTCTTATATGTTCCCGAATCATGGACCTCAAGGGGTCATCAAGGGCTTTCCTAGCATCAAGGGCTTTCCTAGCAATCATGTGCTCCTAAGGGGGCATTATAGAGGGATGCATATACTTACTATTCAATTCTTCATGTAATTTATGTACCATGAATGCTTAACAAAAATCCACGATTAAGTTTATGTCAAGTTATGCCATGTCAATTTTATCATGTTAAGTTATATTTACTTTCATGTCATATAAAGTGCTAAATACCACTTATTGGTGTGTTGTTTGTTTTGCATGGCTGGAGACGAGATGTCCGCAGGACTTGAAGCAAGTGAAGGACAAAAAGGGAAATCAAGACTTAGGAGATTCTCAAGATTTTCCTGGTGGGTTGCCATTTACTAAGTCGATCCATAGGTTTAGATATAATCCACGCTTTGTTCAGTCATAGTATCATTAAGATGAGATTTTATAGATGAGCTTCATGTAATCCAAAACTATGTATGAATCAATTTGAAATCAATGCAAGTTTTTCATTTACTTTAATTGCATGATTAGCATATTGTGACACCCACATTGAGTAAAATGTTTCTGCTCATGTGATATGTAAAATAGGGTGTTACACAGGGGGTCATCATCACTTGATGAAGATGCTTGAGATTGAGATTCAACTTGAGATTTTTAAGAAACATCCTTCTTTCTTCTGGTCCCCTCTTCCTTGTTTTCTACATCCCTTGGGTTTTTTCATAATTTCATATGCTTGAATGTTACCTATGAGGTCTTCCACTAGAAGAGTTGTGAGGTATTTGGAATCCTCTATTTATATCACCTTCTTCTCTTAGTGGAGAGAAAGGGAGTGATGGATATTTTCACTTACACCATTATGTTCAACATGCGTTCCAAGATACAATAGTCCATTAAATAAGTTTGAGATCCTTGAATACATTTTTTCTATGGACTCACTTTTGCACATTCAGGACATCTTTAGTCAATGTACCAATAATTTGACATATCACTTACTATGTCCTTAATGAGTGATGGAAAGATTATTGAATATGTCTCTTGTCAACATGTATGAAGACATACATTTAAAATTAAACACAGAGAGGGAACCCTAAAGTGTTCTATGTTCTTGAGCATTAAGTTGACCTCTCTTCATGGTATCCTCATCCTAAATAAGAAATTACCCTTTCAATGCAATGTAGGGGAGAGCCACCATCTTCAACATCTCAAAGCTAACGCCTGGGATGTATTATTCATTGTGTCTCTCCAACTATTGGTAGTTTGTGCCATCAACAACTAGTGGATGATGGGTGAAGTATACCTCAAAGTTGACTAATCCAAAGATTATATCATCCATATTCTCTTTTATGTGGGAGTAATTTCTTGGTGAAGACCATGCAAATATACCACTTTTAGGATATATTTCTCAAGAGGGTGAATTCAACTATCACCAAATTAAACCAAAACCATTATACCTTTAAATATTACCTAAGACAAAAAAACACAAGTAATAGATGCAAGGGACATCGAGATAGAAAAACCATGATATAAAGGAAATAATATAATTAGTTTTCTCTCAACTGACGTAGCACCATTATTTGGAGAATTCAATCAATAGGAGTTTTGAACCTTGAGTATCATCTTGTATCCCAACACAAGAGTTACAAAAGAAAGCTCCTTAGATTCCTTTTACCGAGATAAGGAATTAGGAACCTCCCAAGGGTCCTATATTACCTTCCTAGGGCTACCTGCCCTACACCTTAATTTTCTAATAAAGAGCTCCAATTAACAATTGTAGAGAAAGGTATTAGAAGAGGTAGGATAGATTTATATTAAACAAATAGGGGCTATATTTCTTACTAGTGACCTTATTACTCAAAATGATGTTGCAAGTGATCAAGCTCAAAGGAGTGATTAAGGGATTTTTGAGGCACTTCCTCTAAACTGTAGCATATGGGTAATATGGAAACATTTTCCAACCCCCAATGTATCTATATATAGTGGATGGTGCTTACTATTCCATAGGGATAACTCAGTCAAATACTATTTTTTGTAAGGGGAGTACACAATATCCAAAACAATGTGTATTCATTTTCCTCCTCTCTTAAACCTATATTATCCAAGTAAGATACAAAAACACCATGGTTAGCTGCGTCTCCTCATATCAATCTCACTCAATGACATTAGCTACCAAAACATTTTTAGGTTATTCAGACAAGTTTCATCTATGAAAATTTAGCAAATGCACTTACTAGGTGCATGGATTTGTTTATGGTTAGCCAAATTTCATCAAAGCAAGCTCGATTGATATTGGAAACTAAAAAAATGAGTCATCAACAAGACTTCCTCTCCCCGACCCCTCATTGACCTGTGGAGACCCGA
The DNA here is from genome assembly GCA_963693085.1 of Alisma plantago-aquatica. NCBI lineage: Eukaryota > Viridiplantae > Streptophyta > Magnoliopsida > Alismatales > Alismataceae > Alisma > Alisma plantago-aquatica. The sequence continues at coordinate 433,711,579 of OY856413.1, forward strand.
CATGAGAGGAGTAAGGTAAACTAAGTTTGCAACCCATTAGTTCCGATGCAAACCATGTCAAACATAAATCCTAGTTTTTATTCATCCCTGTGAGGATTTGAACCCGAGACTTCTGTCATCCTTTACGGTCCGACCACCAGTGAGCTACATCCTTGGGGGATTGATCCATGAAACTAGAGAAACCTATATAACGTCATTGGATGAGTTTCTAAAATGAAAAATTTAAATGATGGACCTGTCTAGTTTAGGTTTCATTAATTTTCCTAGACAAAGTTATATGTGATCTAATACAATGCAGTATACAATTGATATTAGGTATAAGTCACACAATCAATACTAGTGATTTATGTCAAAGTCTATAGAAAATATATATATATATTCTTCAACAATGAACTTCGTGCATTATGACTTGATCTCTTTGAAATTAGGGTTTTAGAATTGGGATATTTGTGAGAGTGCATATTTATAAAAGATGGTGTCAATAGAACTTTTAGACAGGACTAATATGGGAACAATAGAGGGACATAGAGAGGTGGATAGAGCCCTATTTCCTTAAGAAATAGAAATATGTATGTGTACCCACATAGGTGGTCTAGGAGCCACAATCCTTTGATTGTGATTGTGAAATGTTAATATCTTGAGTGATGTGTGGTGTGACTCAACCATGTACCTAGGTTTAGAAATTAGAAGGTATAGATGCTATAGAATCCTTGGATAATCATGGTGAAATTTAGTTGATTAAATAATTAAAAGGTGATTCCATTGTGGTGGTTTTTTTCTTATCTGGTATATACTCACTTCGAGAACTGATAATTAACATATGAAAAAGGTACGCATTGGAAATCATCTAGATTTTCAAGTCAAAACTAAGTGGGATGTTATTAACGAAAAGCTGAAAAACATAAATGCAACATAGTATTTATTAAATGTGAGTCTTAGTGAGAGAGAATACTTGGATATTTTAAAGTAACCATATGTTACATATAGATCAATCTATGAATTGTAAACTTTGTAAGTATAAATAAGTGTTTCTATGTAGTTCTATATTTAGCTAAATGTTTCTTGTAGAACTTTTAGAGTATGCTCTATTTGTTGAAATATAATGGATACTCAAATATTATCATGAGATTAAGGTATACATATATATTTCTTAGTATATACTCCTAATAGACTAGTTAATGAGGATTATTGGAATTAGATCTCAAAATCTATTATCATGGGCATTTCTATTGGTTCTTGATAGTGTCTATGACAAGTACCTGTTGACCTAGAGGTTATACATTGCCTATATTTTGATAATGACTTAACCATTCCATTCATATGTATCTAATATGTGTGTTTAAGATTGTTTGCAGACATTAGGTACATGAAAAGGATCCAAAATCCAAAGCCCTAGAATGGGTCAAGTTCAAGTCAAAATAGCTACAAGTGTACATTTTGGGATTTCTATGTAAATGACCTTAGAACATTTTTGTAATCACTTGTAATGATGAATTGACTTGTAACTAAGGTGAAAAAATTGATTGGAACATAAAACACCAATGTTAGATCACTTTTAGATGCAATTTAGAAAATTGATTTCAGGCACTTGGTCGGTCGAGTTTCCCAGCCTTAAAACTCGACCGATCATCCTTAAGTAAATTTTTTGAAGATAGCATCGATCGAGTTGTGTTTACACAGAACTCGACCGATCAAGTGGCTGAACAAAACAATCTTCAGGGATTGGTCGAGTTTCCCCAGGACAAACTCGATCGACCGTTTGAATATCAGTTTTGTCTTTTACTTGATCGGTCGAGTTACCTTTATTGAAACTCGACTGATTGCAATGTACGGAATGTGTAGAAAAAAGTGATGTGACCATTGGTGGGTTATTTGATTGCAAATAGAGACGTTTTCTTGAAGGAAAACGGCTATATTTCGGCCCAAGAGTTCACCTAACTCAAAGCAACACCCTTAGCTATATATAGGACACTTGGAGTTCATTCCAAGGCTGCTCTTTCATTGCAAACTTAGTTCTACCATAGCTGAGAGTTTTCTAAGCCTTTGAGCCCCTTTCTCTCTCTACCTTCAAGTCAAATTCATGAGTATGAGTGAGATAGGTTCCTGTGTAAGAGAGATACTCCATGTGTTGATGTAAAAGCTCTCCTCCTCCATCTTCCAACCTCCATTCCTTTGAAGATAGTTGAAGATCCCTCTCCAAGTGAAGGAGAAAGTGGTGTTGTTCTTCAAGGTTGAAGAAGGCAAGCTACTCCAAGTCTCCAAGTGAAGGAGATAGGTGCTCCAGATCTCCAAGTGAAGGAGAGAAGCAAGGCAACGCTCAAGGAAGATAGGTAATCCCTTGAAGGCAGAAGACTTGAAGAAAGGAGTGGGTAAGTCCATGTTGATGGCTGAAGACTCCATGCTTCAAGTGGGTAAGCTCCTTCTATAGGTTGAAGATCTTTGCTTGAGGTACTAAGCCCTTGGATGTGTGGTTGTTGTATCTTGTAATTTTATTGTGGAATATAAGAGTACCAAGATTACAAATCCTAGAGACTAACCCACTCTAGGTAGTGGACTGACATTGCTCCTAAGTTTAGGATATGGAACCACTCTAAACCACTTTTCCAAGTGCTTGTCTTTCACTATCTCTAATCCTTGCTATGAATGCTAGATTAGGACATCAAATTGTTGCTTGTTTAAGTTTCTGTAATTAATATAATTTGGTGGTCTAATCTATTTTGTGAGAATTGTGAAGCTCTATTCAACCCCCCCCCTTCTAGAGCCCATCGATCCAACAAGTGGTATCAGAGTAGGTCTTCTCCAAGCTACTTCAACAAGTAGGAGAAGATGGGTGTTTCGGCACTTGGTTCACTTAACCTAGAAGGAAGCTTCTCCATGAGACCCCCGGTCTTCGACAGCACCAACTTCCTCTATTGGAAGAGAAGGATGCAGTTCTACCTTCAAGGTGTGAGCTGTGAAATGTGGAAGATAGTCCACCTCAAATATGAAGATCCAAAGGGGGACATCACCACATGGACTGAACTTTAAATGAAGCATGCTCAACTCAACGCCAAAGCTGTGAGCATCATCTACACCACCCTTACTCCATCCGAGTTCAATCAGATCTCCTCATGGGACACCGCACATGAGATATGGCACAAATTGTGTGTCACCTATGAAGGAACCGAGCAAGTGAAGGAAGCCAAGATCTACATGCTTGGTGGTCTTTTAGAGAACTTCAAGATGGGTAAGAATGAGAGAGTGGTTGATATGTACACTAGGCTCAATGTCATCTTAAATGGTTTGGCAGCCCTTGGGAGTGTGATGGATAGAGGTACTATCAACTCTAAGATCTTGAGATCTCTTCCTAAGAGATGGGAGCCTAAGGTTACTTCAATTGAAGAGGTGTACAAGCTAAGTGAGTTGTCAACCGAGGAGATGGTTGGAAACCTCCAAGCCCATGAACCTAGGCTTGACAAGCAAGAAGAGGAAGAGAAGAGAGAAGAAAAAGAGTCAAAGAAGATAAAGGACACAGCCTTCAAAGCATTAATTGAAGAAATGGTCCGGCAACAACAACTCACCTTGAAGTCTCCCAGCCCTTCCTCAAGTGAAGATGAAGGCTCCAATGAGCATGAGGAAAACTACTCAAAGGGCAAACACTTCAAGAGCAAGCCCTCCTCTTCAACTCCAAGGTGCTATGAGTGTGGTCAAAATGGCCACTACAAGAGTGACTACCCCAAGGCCAAGAAGAGCTACCACAAGAGAAGCCACAAGAAAGATAAGGAGCACAAGAGAGAAGGCAATACAAGAGGAAGGACAAGAAAGAAAGAAGATCAAGAGATGCAGCCCATGCAGCTTGGGAGGAGTCTTCTTCAAGCTCCTCAAGCTCCGAGGATGGAGAATGCCATCTTGCCTTCATGGCCTCTAATAGTGAAGATGTTGGTGAGGTAAGTGAGGTAAGTGAGGTAAGCAATGTTAACTTGCATGAACTATCTAAGGAAACTCTCATTGATATGTTGAATGAATGCAAATCCTCCTTTACTAAATGCAAGTCTAAAAGGAAAAGATTAGGGAAGATAATTGATTATCTTTATGCTAAAATTGATATTCTTGATCTAAATGAAAAATTGCATCTTGAGAGCATAGATTCCTTGCAAGGGCAATTTCTTGACCTTGAACTTCAATACAATGGAGTAGAGGTTGAGAATGGTGTATATCTTAAAAATATTGAAAATCTTAAGATAGAAAACCAAAAGTTCCTAGATGAGCTTGATGTTCTTAAAATTGAAAATGTGGAACTCAAACTTATTGATGATGCTAGGAGAGATGAAGTCTATGCTTATCAAAGAGAGATTGTCTTGCTTAAATCTGAAAATGCTAAGTTTCTTGCTCAAGTTAATGATTTATCTTCTAGACCTATTTTGCAAAGTAATGAAGTAGCTAGCATAGATTTAGAAAGAGATTCTTTTCATACTAAAGCCCTCTGTCTTGAGGCCGACCTATTGCATGCTAGAGATGATCTTGCTAGTCTTTCTACTACTGTCATTAACCTTAGTGATGATAATGCCAAGTTAAGATCTTCTTTGCAAAAGTTTCTCTCGGGAAAGAAATCCCTCAATGATGTCCTAGAACACTCTACCAAACATGTTGGTACTAGTGGTTTGGGATATGATGGCACTACTCCCAAAGGTAAGAAAAAGAGCAAGAATAAGGGTAAGAAGAAGAGTGTGGAACCTCCCATTTTCCATGGAGAGACTTTTGGCTCTATGAACCCTTTGGTTTGTGTTCATTGTAAATGTGATGACCATTACTCCACTTATTGTCTTTACAAGCCCAAGGGGACCAATCCAAAGATGAAATGGGTCCCCAAGATAACCCCGGATCCCAAAGTTTGAGTTGGGTTCTGACATCCTTCTTTCTTGTAGGTTAAAAAGAGATGCATTGTTGATAGTGGCTGCTCTAAGCACATGACTGGAGAAATCAGCCATTTCAATAAGTTTGTGAAAAAGGAAGGAGGATTGGTAACCTTCGGGGACGACAAGAAGGGTAAGGTCATAGGTGAGGGTGATGTGGGAAATGAGCTATGTATTAAAAATGTGTTTCTTACTGATGTCCTACATCACAATTTTGATTAGTATTAGTCAACTTTGTGACAATGGATATCTTGTGTTGTTTACTTCTTTAGAATGCTTGCTTCTAGATTCCCTCTCCTACAATGTTATATATAAGGGAACTAGAAATGGTAATCTTTATGTTATTGTTCTTGATGCTCTTAAGCCCATACTAAATAGATGCTTGGTAGTGGATAAAATGATATTTCTCTTTGGCATCGCCGTTTGGCTCATGTGAATATGCATCAAATGAAGAAATTGAGCAAAAAGGACTTGGTTAAAAGACTTCCCAAATTGGATTTTGAAAAGGATGAGGAATGTCAACATTGTACACAAGGGAAACAAACCAAATCCTCCTTCAAATCCAAAGGAGTCATGAGTACTAAGAGAGTTCTTGAACTTCTTCATATTGATTTATTCGGACCAATGAGAACACAAATGCTTCGTGGTTCCAAGTATTGTCTTGTTATTATTGATGATTTCTCTTGATATACTTGGACTTTCTTTCTCGTTTCTAAAAGTGATACTCTTGATGTTTTCTCAAGCTTTTGTAAACGGGCTGAAAATGAAGCCTTTTTCCGAATTGTTTCTATCCGTAGTGATCATGGGGGAGAATTTGAAAATGAACTTTTTGAGCATTTTTGTGAAAAATCTGGTTATTCGCACAATTTCTCTTCTCATCGTACGCCTCAACAAAATGGGGTTGTAGAGAGGAAGAATAGGTCGCTACAAGAGATGGCTAGGACCATGCTTCTTGAGTATGACACTCCTAAGAAGTTTTGGGCTGAAGCCGTTAGCACCTCATGCTTTATGCAAAATCGAGTTTTTACACATCCTTCTTTAAAGAAAACCCCCTATGAACTATGGCGTGGTAGAAAGTCGTCTATTGACTTCTTTCATGTTTTCAGATGTTCTTGTTTTGTTTTAAACATGAAGGATTCTCTTGACAAGTTTGATCTAAAATCTTATAAGGCTTTCTTCCTAGGCTATAGCACTACTAGCAGGGCATATAGAGTATTCAACATAGAATTGTCTAAAATTGAAGAATCTATCAATGTTAAGTTTATTGAAACTAACCCTGTTGTTGGAAAGCATGTTGTTGATAATGATGTTGCATATGATTTGATTCCTATCTTAAAAGACCTCAACATCGAAAATAAAGGTAAGCATGTGATAGAAGAAGAAGAAGAAGAAGAAAAGAAGGATCCCACTCCCCGCTTTTCAAAGAATCATCCTAAGGAGTTGATCATTGGCAACCCATTCGAGAGAGTGAGGACACGAGCTGCTCACAGCAAAGAACAAGCAGATAGTGCCTTCATCTCCCAACTAGAGCCAAAGAACATCAAAGAAGCCCTTGGTGATGATGAGCGGATCCTTGCCATGCAAGAAGAGTTAGAGTAATTCGAGAAGAATCGTGTGTGGACTCTAGTGCCAAGACCAAGTGATAGAAAAATCATTGGCACCAAATGGGTCTACCGCAACAAGCTAGATGAGCAAGGAAAAGTGGTAAGAAACAAAGCAAGGTTAGTAGCATAATGTTACAACCAACAGGAAGGTATTGACTTTGATGAAACTTATGCTCCTATTGCTAGATTAGAATCTATATGTATGTTACTTGCTTTTTCTAGTTACACAAATTTCTTGTTATATCAAATAGATGTTAAAAGTGCATTTTTGAATGGTACAATCGAGGAAGTATTTGTTGCTCAACCTCCGGGCTTTGAAAATGACAAGTTACCCAATCATGTTTATTTGTTGCAAAAAGCTCTCTATGGACTCAAACAAGCACCTCGATCTTGGTATGAGAAATTAAAGAACTTTTTGTTAGATAACGGGTATGTCACGGGAAAAGTTGATTCTACCTTGTTCCTAAAACACACTTCTAACCATTTTCTTATAATTCAAATCTATGTTGATGATATCATTTTTGGCGGGACTGATCTTGATCTTTGCAAGGAGTTTAGTTCTCTTATGCAGAGTGAGTTCGAAATGAGCATGATGGGTGAGTTGACTTTCTTCCTCGGCTTTCAAATCAAGCAAACAAAAGAAGGAAACTTCATCAACCAAGGCAAGTACACAAATGAACTGCTCAAGTGCTTTGGGATGGAGAACATGAAGCCGATGTATACACCCATGTCCAACACTGCCAAACTTGACAAAGATGAAGAAGGTGAGAAGGTAGATGAGAAGCTCTATAAAGGTATGATTGGAAGTTTACTCTAGTTAACTGCCTCTAGACCTGATATTATGTTTAGTGTTGGCTTGTGTGCTCGCTTTCAATCTAGCCCTAAGAAGTCACATCTTATTGTTGTTAAGAGGATTTTGAGGTACTTAGCCAAAACCCAAAATTTTGGACTATGGTATTCTAAATCAAGGGATTTTACTCTTAGAGCATATAGTGATGCGGATTACGCAGGGTGTTTGGTTGATAGAAAGTGCACAAGTGGCACTTGCTTCATTCTAGGACCATGCTTAGTATCTTAGTTCTCCAAAAAACAAAGTACAGTGGCATTATCAACTACCGAGTCTGAATACATTGTAGTCGGGAGCTGTTCTGCACAGGTCCTATGGATGAAGTAAATGCTCCAAGACTTCAACATATTTTTGATGCTTCTCCTATCTTTTGTGACAATACTAGTGCAATTAATCTATCTTACAATCCTATATTGCATAGTTGAGCCAAGCATATAGAGGTTAGCCATCACTTTCTCTGTGATCACATTGCCAAGAAGGATATTTATATCACGCATGTGAATACGGAAAATCAATTGGCAGATATCTTTACAAAACCTCTAGCTAGAGATCAATTTAACTTTATTCGATCTAAATTGCTTAATGTTGATTTGAATGATATTACCATGTGATCTAGCTAGTTGTCTCTTTCCTATATGCTTGCCCATGTCTTTCTTCACCTTGTTTTGCCTATATATATGCTTAAATGTGCCTAACTTGCTTATAAGCATGCTTAGTTTTTTGCTTGTTTTTGGGTTTTTATCGAATTCCATGTTTTATCACTAAATAGTGCCCAATGATGAGCTAAATGTGCCTAAGTATGTTAATGATACATAATAGAATGGAAAAGTAAATTTAATTGGCATGTATATGGCTAGAAACTAAGAATGTGACTTTTAGATCAGGCTGGCCTTCGGTCGAGTTTTCACCCTCAGAAACTCGACCGGTCAGGAGTCGAGAGCAAGTCTTTTTCTAACCGTTCGGTCAAGTTTTCCACACACAGAACTCGACCGATCCGTGGGCTGGGCTAACTTAAAAGTTAGGATCGGCCATCTTTTTTCCCTCTCAACTAGAAAATAGACTACTGATTCCTCACCTCTTAGCCCTAAGCTCTCAAACCCTGCCCTAAACCTCCCGCTCCTAGCCCTAGATCGACCTAAAAACATTGATCTTGACCTCTCCAGTGGTCACTGGTGGTGTTTGGTCGGCGTTTGAGGTTTTCCATTGCTTGTTTGCACGTTTTTTCATCTCGTTTTTGTTCCCATGGCTTCTCATAGACGAAAACATCCTGCTCCAAGCAATGTTGGTGCTTCCTCGTCTAATAATTGTTTGATTCCGTTTGATAATACCTCTTTTGTGTCAGTTGAAGCTGTAAATAGGTACAAGGACCTTCTTCCCCGAAGCCCTTTTCCTTTTTGTGCTTTGATCGATCCTTCCCCTAGGTATCAAGGGATTATTGCCTATATTTCTCGGCTTCTCGCCTCCCACCACTTGTCTGCCCTAGTGATCGAATGTGACTGCTTTCACAACTCCATGTCAAGCACAAAAGTTGTTCATGAGTTCTACGCCAACTTGCGTTGGAACTACGATTCGCTCATCCCACCACTGAATACTCAAGTAATTCTTACTTCTATGATCGCTGGTCGTCGTTTTCAACTCTTTGAGGATACTCTAAATGTATTTTTTGCCGGAGAAGAGGAAAATGATACATGGTGTAAGGATTATGGAGAGTATTTCGATCTTCTTGACCCGAAAGGTTTTTACAAACACCATGAATTGACATTGTCGAATGTTCATCGGATTTTGAAGAAACCTGATGTGGCCTATAAGAAGAAGTCCACCCTGCTCTCCTCCTCTCTTGACCTAAATAGGCACATACTGGCTTTGGTGATTAACTGTAATGTCCATCAAAAGCGGAATCAAACAGACATTGTCAAAAACACCGCAGTCATTATGTATTGTTTGTTAAACAATATCGGTGTCAAGTGGGCCAGGTATATCTTACATCACATGACCTGCTTTGACACTGGTAAGAACACCAAAGGCACCCACCCACCCTACCCGGCTTTGATCTGTGGTTTTTTCAAGTTCGCCACTGACAAATGTCTCTTTTCTGACTTCCATTATCCGGTCGCCAGAAAGGGTGTTTGTATTAGTGAAACCACCCTTCAAAAGTCCATTCATATGTTTTCCTCTGCCTCTGGTGCTTCCGCCTCTACAGCCGCTTCAGCTACCCCATCCTCCTCCACCCGAGCTCCACCACCGCAGCCTCCTCCTAGACCCAGTCGTGCATCTTTTCGTGTATCTAATGAAACCCTTATGGGTTATATGATGCATCAACAGGCGTACAATCAACAGGTTCAGGACCACCTGCACCAGGATCTGTGTTCCATAATGTCTCACATGAACCTATCATGTGCATCACCCTACCCTACCTACCAGCCATTCCCAGGTAGTGCCTATGCTTTATATGCATATGAGCATTACTATCCTGCTGCCAAGCCTTCCGTTGTTGCTCCGCCACCTTTTGATGTTGGTAGTTTCGTTCCTACTATTCTGCCATTACCTGCTGGCCCCATGGCCACTCTGCTCGCCTCCTTAGGTGACTCTGCTCCATCCTTCCCACATGCCAATGAGCTTCTTTCTCTTGGTATGTCATGGGCTGAGCAGAATGCCCACTGGCCCGGTCGTTCTTTTGACCCTCCTGCTAATGAGGAGATGCCAGACCAGGCCGAGGATGATGATGTTGATGCTGATGATGGTGATGACGAGGATGCTTCCGACGACGGTGATGGCGATGGTGTTGGTTCTGATGTTGGCACTACTGCTCCGCCTTCTGACGGGGATGAGGACTACACACATGGCGATGAGGACGTTGTTGATATAGATAGCTTAGACGTTTAGGTGGTTTCTTCATTTTTAGTCTAGCATGCTTATCATATATATCTTTCTAGACTATTTTGTATCAGAAACATCATGGCACATTCTTCTGAGTTGTACTATTTCTTATCTTTGTTTTATCGCTTTGGTGCTTGTAGTTGCTCTTCTGTGGACATATATCTATGTTGTAATATCCTTGATGTGTACTATGGTTATTTCCTATGGTTTATCCTATGTGTTGGTGCCATCTTGAGTTATATTTTGATCATGACTTGGATTGTATGTCATCTTTTATCTGTGTGTGATATATGTCTTTAAACTGTTGTTTAATCCCTTGCATACATGTTCGGTTGAGTTTTGGAGAAGACCTGGCTTTTTCTCTTCTACCCCCCCACACCTTTTTGATAATGTCAAAAGGGGGAGAGATATTTCAAGTGATAGATCATGTCTTGAAACTCAATCATATTGGTTTTTCTCTGCTATAATATTACTTTTGCTTGTGAGATCCTTTTCTTGTTCAATTCACTGTCTTTTATGTGAACTTGCAAAGGACTACACATTACATGTATATTGGTATTGCTATGTGTAGAGAAACTAACCATGCAGATTAGTGGAAGCATAGATTGAGGGGGAGCAATTCACATTGTTCGTTTCATGAATCCCCCTAATTCACAAGGCAAAGGTATAACTTTCATATCCTTTTCAATATGCTTGAGGAATGGTTTGTCATTGTCAAAAGGGGGAGAATGTTGACCTAGAGGTTATACATTGCCTATATTTTGATAATGACTTAACCATTCCATTCATATGTATCTAATATGTGTGTTTAAGATTATTTGCAGGCATTAGGTACATGAAAAGGATCTAAAATCCAAAGCCCTAGAATGGGTCAAGTTCAAGTCAAAATATCTACAAGTGTACATTTTGGGATTTCTATGTAAATGACCTTAGAACTTTTTTGTAATCACTTGTAATGATGAATTGACTTGTAACTAAGGTGAGAAAATTGATTGGGACATAAAACACCAATGTTAGATCACTTTTGGATGCAATTTAGAAAATTGATTTCAGGCACTTGGTCGATTGAGTTTCCCAGCCTTAAAACTCGACCGATCATCCTTAAGTCAATTTTCTGAAGATAGCATCGGTCGAGTTGTGTTTACACAGAACTCGACCGATCAAGTGGCTAAACAAAATGATCTTCAGGGATCAGTCGAGTTTCCCTAGGACAAACTCGACCGGCCGTTTGAATATCGGTTTTGTCTTTTACTTGATCGGTCGAGTTACCTTTATTGAAACTCGACCGATTGCACTGTACGGAATTTGCAGAAAAAAGTGATGTGACCGTTGGTGGGTTATTTGATCACAAATAGAGACATTTTCTTGAAGGAAAATGGCTATATTTTGGCCCAAGAGTTCACCTAACTCAAAGAAACACTCTCAGCTATATATAGGACACTTGGAGTTCATTCCAAGGCTGCTCTTTCATTTCAAACTTAGTTCTACCATAGCTGAGAGTGTTCTAAGCCTTTGAGCCCCTTTCTCTCTCTACCTTCAAGTCAAATTTGTGAGTATGAGTGAGATAGGTTCATGTGTAAGAGAGCTACTCCATGTGTTGATGTAAAAGATCTCCTCCTCCATCTTCCAACCTCCATTCCTTTGAAGATAGTTGAAGATCCCTCTCCAAGTGAAGGAGAAGGTGGTGTTGTTCTTCAAGGTTGAAGAAGGCAAGCTACTCCAGGTCTCCAAGTGAAGGAGATAGGTGCTCCAGATCTCCAAGTGAAGGAGAGAAGTAAGGCAACGCTCAAGGAAGATAGGTAATCCCTTGAAGTTAGAAGACTTGAAGAAAGGAGTGGGTAAGTCCATGTTGATGGTTGAAGACTCCATGCTTCAAGTGGGTAAGCTCCTTCTATAGGTTGAAGATCTTTTCTTGAGGTAATAAGCCCTTGGATGTGTGGTTGCTGTATCTTGTAAACTTGTTGTGGAATATAAGAGTACCAAGATTACAAATCCTAGAGACTAACCTCGAGGTAGTGGACTGACATTGCTCCTAAGTTTAGGACATGGAACCACTCTAAAATACCTGTCCAAGTGCTTGTCTTTCACTATCTCTCATCCTTGCTATGAATGCTTGATTAGGACATCAAATTGCTGCTTGTTTAAGTTTCTGTAATTAATATAATTTGGTGGTCTAATCAATTTTGTGAGAATTGTGAAGCTCTATTCAACCCCCCCTTCTAGAGCCCATTGATCCAACAATACCATCTTCATGATTGGTCATGTTCTTTTTTGTAGATCAAATTACAACTTTATATAAGGCCATCAGGAGGCATTGTCATTCCTCCCTTAGATTCGAAAGCATGTCTGAGCTAGTGTTGATCGAGCATGCGGGGTTAAGAGTCATAGACTGAAATATATGTCTAAACTCGGTCCCTATGTCTTTATCAATTATTGTTACATTCTTTAATATTTTTATTCAATGTAGTCTAATAATTTTTGTAGGTGATTGAGGCCATTGAGGATTTGTATAAACTAAGTATCATAACCAAATCCTAATAGTATTGACCAAGAAATATCTTCAAGGTAGATATATTACGATACCTTTCTTTGATCGAAACTCATGTAACACATGAAAGATAAGTTGGTTATTATGATATACAAATAAATAGATCCGACATTGAAACACCACATGTAAATAACCAACATCCCTTCTTGAGAATAACAAAAGCATTGAACATGTTTATGTTCACCTTTTTGACTCAGAATATTTGAAGGATGTACTCATCCTACCAATAAAAAACTAGTGATATAATTGGTTTGAGTATGTATCCATGGATAACATTGTACAAACACACTATAGCATCATAAATTTGCATACAACACAAATTATGAAATATAGACTTCATGAGTCATATGTTGAATCTCCGATCCATGCTTCCGTCATGTACTTAATCATTATTTCTAATGGAATTAATATCTATATACTTAATTCATTTATTGCATTCAATAAGGCTTATTCTGAATGGTATGATCCTCTTGAATAATATACCACAAAGAATCCATAACATAATGAAGTTCCAACACTTACGAAGATTAAGGGCATATGTCCTATTATTCCTCATAAAGTTCATATCCCTCTTTAAATTATCATGTAGACACTCTTTTTGGATATCGTATTATTACTTGTAATCATAATATTATAGCAAGACCAAAATTCATAAAAATAATTACATTGATATGAGCGCCAAAAAATCATGTACCCATGTTTAATGGTGAAAAAAAGAGTCATCACTACCAAAACAATCTTGTTCGTTGTGTACTTATTGTATAATCATGATGGAATATTCCAACATATGTGATTCATAGATTCTCTACTATGTATAACTGTCTCAAAATATAATTGCAAAAATTGCAACCAACCAACATTATCCAAGGCATATTGCTAAGTTTCTAAAGAAATAAATAGCATGTGTGACCAACATACACACGTAAAAATTAGCATAAATTTGATCTTAAGAAACAACGTTGAATGTGTATTTCCAACATATTATGAATGTTAAGTGTGATTTTCATGACCAAGCCCTAAACTTCCACCACCTTTGTTGTGCAACTAGTTAGGGAGATATATACACGTTCTAGTAGTTCCTATCTACAAATCCCTTCCTATTGATATATATTGTACTAAATCCATATCAATCCTCTATAGATACCCAATTTAGATCACACTTCTTGGTCAAACAACAAATGTGCAATGTGTGGGACTACCTTTTAATGTTGTACTAGATTTTAGGGAATTATGATATTAAATGCACTCTTAGAAGACCTAGAAAGTGGGACGTAGTCCAGAAACATGTCCCACCTTTCCTCCTTTGGAATAGTCAACAAGGTGTCACTAAAACACACTCAAAAGTCTCTAGAAGATGTGTCAATTCAAAGGAACCCCCAGTTTCTAGACCCTTCCTGACTTTAATTATTGGGTGTGCCAAACCCTAATTCTAAGAAACCCCCTATCCTCCATATAAACAAACTCTATGTCACCACTTGAAGAGGTTGGCTCCTAGTCGGTGCCCACTCAATAGAGATTGCAACATCCTTAGCAAGAGAGAGACCATCCCTCCTAAGAACACCATATCACTCCATATCCTACCTCAGAAAGCCTAGAAAACTACCATTTGCCATGGTATAGAAATAAGGACAATGATCCACCTTAATGTCCTACAATTCAAGAAAGGTAGATGGGGTCTAGCCACAATGTAGACCATTTTACTCCCTCCTTTCCAATCTTAAATTTATGTGATGATACGAACACATAAGATTGATAAGCAATGTATAATATTCTCTTTTGTTCAATTAGGCCCAACTCACTAAAGAATCACATTTATACCTTTCTAGGATCATAAATGTTGAGGTTAGACATCATATTGCCTAAAAACTTTCCCATGTGTAAGACCGTGTCCTACCCTAAGGTTAATCTTATAAGCCTTATCCATCTGCTTCCTAAAACATTTCAATAGGTTTCCTCATTCTTTTTCATAAAGCTAATGGTGACTCCATTTTCTGATTGATCACCTGTCTGCTTTCATAAACAAACTAAAATCACAATTATTAGAAGAACCAAATATAGAAAATGTAGAAATGAGATCGATTTTGGCTTAGACATTAGACAAATGGGTTTAGTTTCAAAATTTTACACTTAAAATGTGTGCTGATTCATAGAAATGCATGTTAACGTATCAAATCAGAATCGGCTAGTGTAATATCCAAATCTGAATCTAACTTTCACCGTAAGATTGGATCCATTGTTGACAAAAAAGTTGGCAGAAGCCATTACATAACACAAGTCCAATTTGATTCATTACAATCTAAATATGGATATTCTTTTGGCCCAAACCAAATAATAGACTTGTTGGTAATGAATATACTATATATAGGAAAAATATGTGTATCAAATCTATGTAATTCAATGTTTAGGTTATGTTTTCCTATAATAAAACAATGCATGTTTAATATAAATTAGATATGAAAACTGCCCCAAAATTCTTAGATTTGATTGTGTCTCCAAAATGTAATTTCAATTCGCCAATATTGAATATTATTTTCTAAATTTGGAGTGTAAATTCATATAGGAAGGTTGAAACTGAGACATCAATTTACATGTCTAGTACTTGGTTTGATAATGTTATGCCACTTATAAATTCTCTGACTTAAACTGGTTCTGAAACAAGTTTTTCACATTTCTAGTCTGTTTAAACCCATACAATTGGTCGACTACCAACAGAAAATCACCACAATTTTGTAGATTAATGGAAAATCAAATTCATATTTTCAACTATCAAATAAACTATTGATATTAAAATTTTACAAAATAACATATCTTGGATGTGCATAGTAAAATATTGAATAGTGAATAGAGAGCGTGTTAATTGAAACAAAACAACGGAGTCAAGTAGTATTTATTGGCGTGGGACAAAAAGTACGAAGAGAGGTGGTTGTTTAAAGTTTAGTTATAAAAAAATGTTTCATTACAATTTCGTCAGGGGGGGGGGGTTATGAATTGTTGGTAAAGTAAGGGGAGCTTCGAAAAATGATTGATAAAAAATATTTGAGTAGAAATATACGTATAAATTAGGATATTGATATATTATGACATTTTTATGTGAAACACACTCCACACCCGAAATAAAAGTTGACAAATGGTCAAAAAATAGTTATATTAAAAATATGTACAATTTTTTATAGTATCTGTTGTGAGTGTATATAAATAAGCATCGTTATATACAAAAAAGTTGTACTGTAATAAATTTTGAAAAGATAAAAATCATTATAAAAAATTGCAACTATACTCAATATTACACGACAATACTAAAAAAATATGTGTACCTTTCATCTAACTATTAACAAAATGCTATTTTAAATTTCATTTCTGTAATCAATAATTTTGCTAATTCATATTTGTATGTATCATATATCAATATATAATATATCTTATTAATAAGAGTCAGTCAGTTATATTGTTTCCAAGTGCCTGCTTGCTGCTACTTTTTTTCTTTGTTTTATCTTTATTTCCAGTACAAGCCTAACTGCATGGACGACCTCCTGCAATGCGTATTTACATGATTAAATTGTTTGCTTGGTTGTTGCTAACTTTTTCTTTTAATTTTAAAATCAGACACACAGTGGCAAATTTCCATATCAAGAGTGTACGGTTGGTATTCGAACAGTTTTTTAAATTTAATTTTTTAATTTTTTTTTAACAAAAGCGTCGATAGGGTTGATGTTGTACGCTTTACAGTAGATTAATCTTGGTAGGGGCATGTCGTGGCAAACCACCATATATGAGAATGTGCAATACTATTTGCGCAGTTTTGTTTTCAAAATTTTAATTTCTTTTGCAAACATGGTAGTAGCTACTCGAGCAGTTGGTTTCAAGTTTTTGTGTTAGCTATTATCTGAGCAGCTGCTTCTGCTGATTTTTTTTTTTTTTTAACACGGCACAACTAACATGCTTATCTTTCTTTTCGTGACTTTTGTATTTTTCGAAAAATTAACCAGATTAGTTGTCTACTTCAGTCGGTCTAGTAGAATAATTCTAGGACTAAGCACTTAGTGATAAACAACCATATCGGCGACTATCCATATAAATAAGGACAATTCTGCTATTATACTTTTCATCGAGTTTGTTATTCTTTCCTCAACTGAGAATTTAGGTAATGTTCATCCTTTCAGCAATCTTTTTTTTTTCAAACGCTGCTGCAAATCTCACCAAGCAATGTCATAGCATCTTCACTGGCCGGCTTTATTACTGTCAACTAGTCTAAACCAGTGCAGTCCACATGTTTTAGCTCTTAAACCCAGAATATGTCGGCAAATTAGCTCAGTCGATTGTTTTTGTCAGTCAGTCTTTATAATTTTAAGCAACTTACTACTGTTTTTATAAGCTCCTAATCGAGCAGAATAATATAAAGATAATAATCATTGTCGTTGTTATTTGACAAGTATCAAATGACGATTTTCAAATGGTGGTCAGTCTTATCTTTTGACAGGAGAAGTTAGTATGTTTATCTTTTTAACCCGTAAGATGTCAGTAAGTTGGAGTAAGTTGGCGCAGTTGATTGTCTTTTGTAATCGGTATTTATAATCTCGAGCAAATACTTTGTATTTTTTATTCATTTTTATATAACCACAAATCGAGCAGAATGATACAAAGATAGTAATCGTTCTCCTTGCTATTCGAGCAACATTATTTTTTTTCCCAATCTTTTTTTAAAAAAGGTGATAATAGAGTGTGGCGGTACATGCTATTTAAATATGTTAGTTTAGTACAACTTATTTCGATAAATTTTATTTTTATTTTTTATCTGCTTTTGCTCGAGTAGTTTGTTTTATCATTTTAACAAACTTTAATTGTCATTTAAGTAGTTTTTATTGTAATCATTTTATATTTATATATACTATTATTTGAGCATCTTAGTCGGTATGCTTATCTCCTTTGTGGAACATATCGACAAGTTATTGGGTCGGTAACTTTTTTCAACATGTCTTTATTTTCCAAGCAACTTGCTTATATTTTTCGATTGCAGCTCCCATTCGGTCAAAAAATACAAAGGTGGCAATCCTGGCTATTTGAGCACATGCTTCAACTGTAATTCTTTTCAACTTACTTACAAAAGTGAGGACACATGTTGGTGTTGTGTTATTCAAACAAGATAGCGAGTGTAATTTGCTTTCATTTTCTAGTGAGTTGGTATTTAAACACATTACTTCTACGAATTTTTTATATTAACGAACCACTACTATTCGATTCGCTTGTTTTAAATTTATATCACTACAACAAATATAACTTTTATCGATATTTTTTTTCGGCATATTTAGAACAGACTGCCGCAATCTTTTCCTCGCACATTCTGCTTCCATATTTCCCACGTGCGGGCCTTCCCTTCAGTTATCTTTTCTTTTTATTATCTGAAAGCAAAATGAGCCCTTCCCTTCTCTCTCTAGTCTTGTGTCTACCATCTCCCCTCCCGGATCCCGTCTCTCATCTAGCCATCTCTTTGCCCTTTTACCGTCGCCTCTTCCCTATCCCCCGCCTCCAATCTCCCCTGATCTCACGTCTTCGCTCTTCATTCCTCTGCACATCTCCTCCCATCTCCTCTCCCTTCTCTCATCACACACCCATTTTTCTACTGCTCTCCAGTTTCCACCTCCAAATATTTGTCAATGGTAACTCCGCCCGCCTGACCTTAACAATGATCTTATCATCGGAGATAGGCTCTGGCTTGCTCCCCTCTACTCGTACCTTCAGGAACCCATTCTCTGGCTAGCTGGATTGACTGATCTCCTGTACCCTAAGTGGTTGGTTGACACTACTGATACATGATGCTCCTTGCCTTGTGTGGTGAGTTTTTTTATTCCTTGTTCGACATGTTGCAGTGGCGATTGACATCTTGTTCAAAAAAGTTGAAGTATGTCAAACATTGATCCCAATTGTTGGCATGACTATAGAGGATTTTGTTCCCTGGTATGTATTCTCTTATATATATTTTTTCCAAAATTACAATATTGGTTTCAATTCGCAACGCATCTGGAAAGATAGTGATGTTTTCCTCTTATTTTTTGTACATGTAATAATATTTTATTCGAAAAAGAAATCATCCAGCCTTTTCAACTAACTTCTCGGTTCTTCCTTCCAAGGCAAGCCTTTTTGACAGCCTATAATTATATATACCCCGTTCAAATTAGTATGGATTCTCCTTTAAGACTATTACCATAAGTTGCTATTGTTTTGCACAATCAGCCTGAACAACTTCTCATATTGCAAGACTTGGAGTGTGATGGGAATCCATGATTGGTAACTGATTCAAGTAAATATATATGTGGATACCAAGACATGTATTTCTATGATATATTAAATCTTCAATTCTTCTATAGTTTTGAAACCAAGGTTGTAAAAGTCGTGAGGAAGATTGATGCATTTGACTTGAGTGAGGCGAGACAAAAGCCTTAAGCCTCAAAAATGTACAAGGCATTCACAAACACACATTAATGTTAGTTTTCATGTACATACATATATTCTTATTGTATGTAAATGCATATATACATACAGACAAGTGTGTGCATTATATACACGCATAGGCATACACATGTATACACACTTAAAAGACGCACACAAGTTGCATGCAACAGACACACACACATGACATATCTCTCTCTTTGTGTGTGCATGTGCATGTGCGTGTGCATGCTTGTGTGCATTCGCGTAGGTGTGTGTGTGTGTGAGAGTGAGACAGAGAATATGTATATATATACATACACACAATACATATACACATAGACATCCACAAGCACACATGTTGATCTTCTCTCATACATTGGCCTTCCAAATATGCTTCAAGGGCCTAGACCTTTTAACATCATTATCCTCTCTAATATTTCATAAACTGAAGTGGTACAAAACTGCCCGTTTTTTTCCTACTTTTCCACACCCATGTGTCTTTCTCAAACTTGATATAAGGAGGGATATTTATCATGATGTTTAAACAATTACATTCATATCATTAAAACCTTTGATATTTATCATGATATCAAACAGTTTGCAAATTTGTCAATGGCTTGCCCAACACTGCAACTTGCGTTTCGATGGTTTTTCTAACAAAGCCGTGAATGATTCATCCTTGACTACAAAATATGCTTTCGGTTTGATTTTAGAACCAATGAAATCAGCCTTCCAGTCTCATCCAATCCGCTACAAAATCACATAGAAAAATCACTTTGTCGGCTTTGACTTCTTTCCCAAGTGACGACGACACAGTCATTGGGGCAACTTAGAAAGCTCAGAAGTGAATGAGAAATCCTCAAGGCCAGACATTAAACCATCCAGGATGCTAGTGTTGTTGGGCGGTACCCGAGAACCAACATCAGATATGTCTCCTACCATGCTCAATTGGCTTCATATCCATTTAATCATGGTTCTCTGAAGGTCAGGTGAAGGCATGATTTAACTATTAGCTCAACTCCTCTCACAAGTGGACAACATCTCACATTGTAGTAGAGCATATATGTTTCCAACAATGTAATTTTTGAGATGGTTACATCTGATTTCCTAGAGTTTCATCACCGATAGAACTCTAAGAAGGTCTGATTCTCCCTTTTTGTTGTAGACTCGTTCTTTTTGGCTTCCCACATCTGCTGCACATCTGCTGTAGACTCATATTTTAATCTTGTTATTGTTGTTATGAACAATTGGATACCATATCTAGAAATTATGATATATGCTTGTGGAAAATTGTATCACTAATGCCTTCTTGACGGCTTCCAATAGTTACAAACAAAGTTGAATCTTGATAAACCTATGAAACAAAGAAGGTTTCATTGATACCAATGTGATTTTTAAACGTTGAGACATATTTGTCAGGAGACACAAATGTTATGCCTTCTTGTGAACTTCATCCTTTAAAATAACATGTGTTTGAAAGTATGAAATACTTTGCTTAATCAAATATTAACTAAATCATATGTTTCTATTTAGTTGAGAGGGAAGGCCCTAAACATAGATGTAAAAACTAATGTTTTGTGTCTGATAAAGTATAGAAATATGATAGAAATGATATTGCTAGTAGGAAACTTGGAGAACTTCATGCCACTTGTGTTGAAAGAAAATAATTCACTCTCAGGTGAAGTGGGACAAGATCATTGAGCTAACTAACATTACGCTAGACACAGGGGTTGTAATATACTCACCCAATAAGAATATCAATTACTTTGTTGTTTCTTTGATGAGGAATCCAAACAATTTAAAAGTTAAAAGCTAATCATTATGATATGTTTTAAGTAGACATTGTTATCCTTTATTCATTAAAGTATTAAATTGTTGTCACCGTCTTATGTACATAAGTTAAAATGATAATCTATACATTAATCTATTTTAAGTAGTATTGTTATCCTCAATGTATTAGAGTAAAAATATTTTTTTCATTATTTTTTATGCAGATCATGCAGATATCATCATGTTGTTGAGTTAGTATTCCTAAAGCTATATAAATGTCATCTTACTGGGGAATTGGAGCTCATGGTGAAAGTCACATATGTATCCCGTTGTATCCATGCTACGCATTCAAAGAAGGGGTGGAACTATGCAACTAACTACTGAAAGTTAAATAAAGGTTCTTATATGACACTCCCTTCTTTTATGTAGTGCTATACTTATATGAGCTAAATTTCTTTCAACAAATTTCACTTATTTCTACAAATTGTATAAAATGTCTTTTCTTATTACAATTTTTATATTTTGTTATGCCTTACATATTTAACATAATCCATTACTCCCCTAGGATAGATACATGTTTTCATATCTCATGGGTGGTTTGCACCGCTCTGTGTTATAACGACCGCCACCTAACCCACAGTGAAATCATCACTAATTATGTGGAATAATCATAAGCAACGGATTAACAAATCACTAAAAATTAAAACCATTTTGCAAAGAGGTCCATTTCCTGAAAAACTATTTAAAGGAAGAACCAAACTATATATACATCATGGTTCACATTGTACATACTTTGTACCATCTCATCTCGAGGATAACATATAACAGTTGCTTTGCCAAAACCTATACATAAGCAACACAAAACCCTCAAGGTAATCAAACCAAAATCTCAGATCGTTCATAAAACCATCACATACTAAATCCATGGACCTGAGAGTACAGAGATGAAACATAAGACTTCTATCTACAAGACATGACAGACAGTACACTCAACTCGAGCTATTACTGCTGCCCCTGATGTTGTCCTTCCTCTGCAGAATGGTCTCTACCTCCTCGTACACGTCCACTAAAAATTGTGGATCCCACGCGGTGAGACAATTGTCCCAGCGAGAGATATAACTCTCTGACAACAATGTTATTATCACAGGTAAACAATATAAAACTGAGCAGAGGTTCCTTTATAATAATAAGCAAGGTTAATCACTATGGATAAGAAGATTAGAACATTTCTCATCTTTTAAAAGCATTGTAACTGTCTATGATAGGGCAGTAAATCATCTATTCATTTTATAAGTAATATGAAGAACATGTGTATCATTTACCCATTATACTATACCAACATCTCAAACTTATCCTATGATAATATTATCATGGTATGATATCCATGATTCATTCTCATTTCTAATTGTTGGCCTCAGCCAATCTTCTAGTCAGGTATTGGATTATACCAATCCTATGAATATACATTATTATGTTCTGTACAAGTATTGGTTTATACCAATCCTATGAAATTATATCCATGTATTGGACTATGCCAATCCTGTGAAATTATATCCAGGTATTGAGTTGTACCAATCCTGTGAGAGTTCGTCTAGGTATTGGATTATACTAATCCTGTAAGATTAGAGCCAGGTATTAGGTTATACCAATCCTATGAGAGTTATCCAGGTATTGGATTGTACCAATCCTATGAGATTACATCCATGTATTGGATTGTACCAATCTTGTGAGATCACAGCCAGGTATTGGATTATACCAATCCAGTGATATTACGGCCAGGTATTGGATTATGCCAATCCCGTGAGATCTTATCCAGGTATTGGGTTATCCCAATCCCATGAAATTATATCTAGATATTGGGTTATCCCAATCCTGTGAAATTAAATCCAGGTATTGGATTGTACCAATCCTGTAAGACTATAACCAGGTATTGGATTATACCAATCCTGTGAGACTATATCCGGGTATTGGATTATATTAATCTTGTGATATCATGACCATATTGCTAAGGATTCCATAGTAGTTGGAATACCTTTATGTTTCCCTTTCACTTTCATTATGGGATATCAATCCCTTAAACTCATTACTGAATACCACGTCACCTTTACTAGGCATTATACCTTGGTCAAGCCATCATACCCATTCACATCCTTTACGTGATACAAGTATTCCTCATATCTCACTGTATCATATTCCAAACACTATAGCCCTCATTTGGCTATAACCATAATGCATGTGTGACCAAGATTTCATTATTATCTTTATAATCATTTATTATTATTATTATGTTACGGGGTTCCCATTTCCCTAGTTTATTTTGAACATTACCATCTCTTACATCAATCTCTAGATCATGAGGATTTTATAAACATCATGTCACCTCTCACTAGGCAACAACCATCTCTAGGTCATAAGACCTATATAAACATCTTGTCACCTCTCACTAGGAAACAACCATCTCTAGGTCATAAGACCTATATAAACATTATACTTGTTGTACAAGTATTTCACATGACTTACAAGACCCATATAATCGGTATTATATGGAATATCATAGCTCATGCTTAGCTATTCTCATTATCTCATGATACCAACATGGTTTCAACATAATTAGGGTTAGGTTTTCCATTTATTAACCAATTGTGGTTTCAAATCATATCATTACCCTTCATTAGGGTTAAGGTTTCCCTTTAAGCCGATTAAGGTTTTCAAGTACATTCATCAAGAATTACAACCCTAATTTAGACTCCACACATATTAGGAGTATCAATGTATACTCATTACATGAGTATTAAACAAGTATAAGTTTCTCTTTCATTCCCACTAGAATATTAATTACATCATACTCCATTAGGTTGGCTCAATCCTTCTCTCAAGGTACATTGGCCCATACTTATCAAAATGCATTAAACTCTTTATGTCTTAAGTATCATTTGACATAACATACTACATGTATCACTCAATCAAGTGTATTAGATTGAAGTGCTTCCTCCATATCGGGTATAGAAGTGTACGTATGCTTCCATATTAGGTATAGAGGTGTATCCTCATCACCATATCGTGCATGAGATATATCCTTATCTCCATATCGTGCATCCATATCGGGTTATTCAACCTTTAGGGTTTGCATATCGGGTTTGACCCTTATGCTCATATCTTCTTCAAAACCTTCATGGTATTGTGCTACTCTTCATCATGTGATGAGTGATAGTCTAGAAAACTGATTAGTCACAACTAGCTCAAGTGTACAAACCCATAGGCTATAGAGTTCCAATGCATATCGGATTTCACAACAATATGGTGAGTTTCAACATCATATAGGGTTAGGGTATATACTTGACACCATATCGGGTATAAGGTGTGTGATTGCTCCCACATCATGCCCAAGATGTGTATATGTGTAACTCATATCATCCATGAGGTATAACTCATCAGTATATCGTGCTAATGGTGTATTCATATCACCATATCAGGTTACTCAACATCTCGGGTTTATCATATCGGGTTTGAGTATATACTTGACTCCATGTCATGCATGAGGTATTGACCTCATATCGTGCACATGGTGTATGCTTGACACCATATCGTGAAAAAGATGTATATTTCATCATCATAACATGTATAAGGTATATGCATCCTTAATGTATCTTTTTGGTGATATGTTCACTTCACCATATCGGGTTAGAGGTGCTTCAACCCAATATCGGGTTGAACCATGATGATGTCACCATCATCAACCTATAGACTCTTAACCTCATTGTTCTAGTTCATGGACAACAGTCCTAGGCTACTGATAGAACTTATGGGTTCATCAATTATGCAAGAAAATTTGAATTGAAAGTAAATCATCAATTATGGCAGATTGGTATTAAATAATAACATAATTGAGTTAAAGTTATATAACCCCCCTCAAGAGAAACTTCAAAGATCCAATCTCTAAAGCTTCACATTCCCAAGGTTGAAGATGAGCTTATCAAAGGTCCAAGACTTGAGTTCCTCAGCACCATGCATGATACTTCATCACTTGTGGTCGATATCACCTCACTTGGTCGATATCACTTCACTTGGATGATATCTCTTTGCTATGGCTGGTACCAAATCTCTATGCATGATACCCTTCTTCCTATGCATGATACTAAGACTCTATGCACGATATCTAAGAGCAATAGGGTGATAAATTTCGAAAATTTCACTTATAGGTGAAAGGAATGGTATATATAGTTGAAGCTCATGAAAGAGAGTGTATATGAGGTGTCATCATTTTAAAGATATTCGGTGCCACGTGTCCATGCATGGTTGACACTTGTCCTTGCAAGCACTCATATTTATCTTGACATGCAAAACACTTGAGGATAATCTAGAGATGATATATCGGCCATCACTTATCTTGTTGGATAAGATATCTCAACTTAATCACCACTTAATTCACAACACAATACAACTTTTCCAAGGAAGTTGTAAACATATACACTTCACCTCCTTGAGGTTCTTTTCCCATCATGGACAAGGCTAATATTTCACAAACCGATATGAGACTCCCCCTATGCCTCCTTGGCTGATAGGCATTCTCATATGAACTCTACAACTCGATGCAACTCAAGTTAGGGTTTCACATTCAACCCTTTCTTAGTCTTTTCATCACCAAGAATACTATCACTTATACATGATTCAAACATGGTGTCTCCTTATTTCTCTCTCCTCTAAATGATACTAGTAGGGAGTAAGGACACTCTAGAGGTGGTAATTTTCATATCAACCCTACATTTTGGGTAATTTACAATTTGTACCAAAATTGATACACAAGACACTAGCATTTATTCAAACAAGTTCAAACTTGGAATTTAGGCTTTCCACAAGCCACCACCTTCCATCATTATCTCTCTTATGATAGTAAAACACATTAGGTATGTTCAACATATGAAATATTGCAATATAACCCCTTATTTTTGGGAAAATTTTATTTTGGTCCAAAACAATAGAACATTGTTCAAACATTATTCAAACATGACCAAACTTGAAACATAGGTTTGTCACCTAATAACAATACACTTTAAAGGATTATATTAAAGTTCTAATAAACTTATTTAGGCTAAACAAATAGGGTTAGCCCTAAACCCAAGTCATGGATGTTACAAGTTATAAACCCCTAACAAGGATTTCGTCCCCGAAATCTCAGATGAAGGAAGACAATTGTTATTCATGCATTATATCATCAAGCCTCCACATAACATTTTAATGTCATAGAGATGCCATAGAACTTAGACCATAATAAAGTTCATCCATAAAGGTTTATCATAGAATCTATCATAAGGACACATACTCAACTGTCCTTTTCATTATTGATTGTAGAGTCAATTCTTTGTTAGATAACACTTTCTAAGTCAGAGAAGTATTATTCACAATTCGAATAATTTGGTTGTCAAACCTCATTGGTTTGTCACTCTCTCAACTTACATCTTTTATGTAATAAGATTATTGACCATGAGAGTCTTCCATACTCCTCACTTAGTTTAGCATTTCTCCTCCAAGGAAAGACTAGAGTTACATTCTATCATTCAAAGAAGAATTATCTCAAAGGTATCTCTAGATGTTATTTACATAAGCTGCCTTAACAGATCTAGATAGGGATATTCTTAGAAGTTATCTTAGCTTGATAAACTTTTTCCAAGACAATTCTACAATTGTTCCTTCAATTAATACATCCTTATCAATACCATGTTTATGCAGATCATAAACCCCTAACATATTATGTCCATATCATCGTATGTAACCAAACTAACCTCAAAGTTGACCTTTCTAGGTAACCAAGCATTAATCATCTTTATTAGGAGTCATGTCCTCACCATCTCATATCTTTAAAACTTCTTAGACAGTAGAATTCCTTACCTTGGTATTAGTTACATGTGTCAAAAACATATAACATCCTTATAATTTCCATCATCTATTCTTATTACCAAAACCAAACATAAAATAGGACCTTTCTTTCATCTCGGGACATTACTTAACACATATACTTTGTCTTGGAACTAAAATCCAAGACTAGTTGATACTTTTCAAAGTGTCCATCTAAAAGATTACTTTTAATCCATGCACATCAAGTGTCATAACACTTACTTGATTGTTATGTCTTTGAAAAGAAAGAACACAAGGAAACATAGTCCTTTTTATCACTCCATCATTATCTAGGGTTGTTAATTAAAGGAAAGAGATTATCACCTTCTTTGAGTATTGCATGAACTTTCAATTGTTCATGTGTCATTCAATCTTATTTCATCTTAAGTTCCTTGCCTTCAGCATGGGAATTATAGAGATGATTGCGTCATCATCCCTTAGCATTATCATCATCATGATTACTAGATATGGGTATTCAAATCCTTAGTTCATCATTGAACATTGTCACCTCTCATCAGGTAAATGTTACCTCTAGGTCCTCAAACCAAGGTATAC
This sequence comes from Alisma plantago-aquatica, assembly GCA_963693085.1. Taxonomy (NCBI): domain Eukaryota; kingdom Viridiplantae; phylum Streptophyta; class Magnoliopsida; order Alismatales; family Alismataceae; genus Alisma; species Alisma plantago-aquatica. The sequence goes on from OY856413.1 coordinate 433,738,990, forward strand.
ATTATACTACACATCTTCTTTTGTTTAAGTTGATCTTTGATTAACTTAGATTCCTTCGTATATCAATTAGGATGTGGTAGAAATATTTGTGCCACATCTCCTACTTCATTATGCTCTTTAGATTGTCTCAAAATTTCTACTTGATCAGAGTAATCAGAAAGATAGCAATCTAAGAGTATCATACTTACCTTGCCTTCAATAGATGAATACTTGGCCAGGGTATTCGAGAACTGAAATTAGGTAGTATACATTTGTTTTATATTATGTTTCTTTCTTTTAACATCTCTTTAAATTTTACTACTTAGTATTTCTCATTTTCTTTGGGTATTTCTTTTTCATTTCTTCCCCTTCTACATGAAGAGAGAAATTTCAAAACATATAAGAGATTATTGGACTGAATATAAGTTCTCGATCATCCTTCTTATCTCTTCCTCATGTCCTCATAGGACTAATTAAAGGAAGCTCAACAACAACTACCTTCTTATGATTATCAGATAAAATCAATAGAAGACATATCAAAATGAAAAAGCTCTATCTGACTGTCACCCCTCGCGGTCATCTACCACTTTAGGTTGACTCAAACATAGAGTCTAGCTGTTTCATGTTGTTACTTTTGCCTTTTTAAACAATTGGGTTGTAACTTTCATAAGCCATGTTGAATCTACCTCGGTTGTTGGGTCATTTCCTCCCTTCTTTTTAAACAAAAGGGTTTAGTATGCTCAACATGTCTATATCTATAACATGTCTTGTCCTCGTACCATAGTCTTATCGGTCTTATTACCTATGTAGAAGCTAAGTTAGGAGTTCTTATAGGTGGAAAGTTAGGACTTTTGTCTTTACTTAGTGACTACTGTGCTAGTGCACTAGGCATTTATTGCACTGGTGGTACCAAAAACGTTGGCTTTTTAGAACAACTAGGCAAATGTCTCTAGAATTATAGAGACCTTTCCTTAATTCTCAGTTTATTGCTCCTCCTTAGGCATTGCCATCATAGATGTACTATCTGTTTATACTTATGGCAGAGTCTATTTTCTTGCCATATGTTAATCCTTCCCACATTTTCCACTGTTCCAACATGACTATTTCATTCAAGAACCCTTTCAAAACCCAAAGTTTCTGCATTGAGGACTGGTAACCTAGGTTGTATTGCTAGTATCTAGTCTACTATATTCATCACTGTTGTCCTAACCTGTCCAACAAGAGCATAAAAAGCAGGATTATCTATCCTAATTGGGTCAAGATGGGAATTCTCAGGCATTCATTCTTCTCTTAGCGGATCCCTTGCATATTCTCTTGGTGCAACAACATTGCTCTGAGCAACATGTTCCTCGTGTTGTCTAGTCATTTTTAAACTTCACCCTTTCTTCTGCATAAGCAGAATTCACTGTAGGATATAGTGGAGGACACTAGAACAAACTCAACACCTTAGTCCTATGTCTCTGTAGACTCAGCGAACCTTAAGCTCTGATACCAAACTTGTAATGACCGCCATCAAACCGACAACGAAATCTTCACTAATTATGTGGAATAATCATAAGCAGTGGATTAACAAATCACTAAGGGAGGGTGGGAACACTCTAAATTTTTGTTCATTGTATTTGTCCCTAATTGCTGCCAGGTTGGATTCCTTACTTAAAATGAGGCATAAGATGGCATGTACACACCCTTTCATGATCTCAAAGGTCGGTACCCCATGTAATGCATATGACTAGGCTTCCATGGACACACAACTGTAGTCCATCAAGTTGAGCTCTGCCAAATAGCTTGCTAGGAACACCATCTGTGAGTGGGGATCTCAAAGTTTTCATGCCTCACCCTCACAAACCTCATGAGGAATGTCATGACCATGGGGCTACCCATCTCAAGTTGGAGGACCTTGTGCATGTCAGCCTCCTTAGTGAATACCTCTTCCTTAGTGTTTGTGTTGTCATTTATGTAGTAGAATCTCTCAACATGGGGAGAGTTGATTTGTTTGTACTTGGATGTGATGAGCATACATCTGATGCCAAGGAGTTGGAGTTGCTTCTTGTTAGTGGGCTTGCAATAAATGGAGTGCTGAATATAAGGCACATTAGCTAGAGGGTATCAAGGAGGATATGGTACTCCCTAGCCACTTCCAAACGCTAGTCCACATGCATATAGCTCATGAATGGAGTCACATCTATCTAGATGTTGTCGGTCTAGTTTTCTAGTAGCCACTCCTTTGGCTCTACCCAAGATACCATTAAAATGAGACACAATCAATGAAGAGAATTGACTTCAAAGAGAAGCATGATGTTTTGTTAGGTGCACATAAATCATTAACCAAAACCATTGTCTTATGAAACAACTTGTTCATAAAGGAACGCTCAGGATTTTTTGGAGAATAATTATATCATACACCTCTTATGATATTGTATGTAAGGAATCTTGAAATGGATCATTACATTACATAGGAGCAATCATTTACAATAATGCACAATTGAATACATTTTTCTTGATGAAACTTTGTTTTAGACACTTCAAGATATCGAATGTTTGACATATACATTACTAAATATTATTTCTCATTTGTGAGGTTCATGTTTTGTCATGGGACTGCTCCCACTTGAATGAGGACTTACTTCATCAAGGAGCTGGGATATGACATGACTATGAGAATTAAGGTTTGGGTATGAACTTACCATCTAAGCATGCAGAATCAAATCTTCTTCTATTGATCATACCGTCTGTTTTGGGATTATAAAAGTCGTGATTTGTGTATGAACTTCTTTTATTTTGTATATGATTCGAGTTAACAATCATATTTTATGGAAGTAGTGGAACTCCGTTATTTCTATGTTTACATAGGATATTACATAACTACGGTTTCTACAGAAGCAACTAGTACATTTAGATGCACAATATACTACATATATGTTTCTTTTTATTTGTAATATGCAACCAATTCCCACATATAGAATCAAAAGTAGGGAAGGGTAGTCTTAGCCCTATTTGTCAGCGTCTTTGTTTGCCACGCAAGCTGATGTGGTTTCAATTTTTCCTTTTTTTCAGTTTATTTGCCTTTCAACGTGGCTATTAATTTAATATTAATTGGTAAGTTTTTTTTGTATTTTTTCAGTTCATTTTATGAGTATGTAAGAAACATAGATATAAATACATGCAGAAACCACACTCAGTTAAGACCATTAGAAAATTCTAGTCTTCGACTGTGGGCAACATTGACATCAAATGTATTGGATTCTCTATCACTTCACTGTAAATCCGTTGCTACTTCCCAAAAATTGATCTTCTAATATGTCATTACACTCCAACAATTGTGACTATGTTCTTTACTGATTTGTCTTCTTTACCGACACACACAACTCTCAATCTATAGAGGAAGAGATTTTACAGGAATAAATTTAATTTTACATGAACTGATTCTGATTAAACTCCATTGAGGATTCTTATTTTCAATCATCTTTGTTGGTCTGGTTTGGTAGGTTCAAGGGGTTGCTGGTGTCTGAAGTGTCATTGATGGTGGTCGAGGGAAATCATGAGCTGGAACCTAAGGAATAGAGCATAATTTTCCTCTGTGACAGCTTAGAGCATAACTTTCCTCTCTGAAAACTCTAGTCTTTCCCATTTGAAGAGAAGGGGTCCGATTCTACTTTCTATGACTCATTCAATGTTGGGGAGACACACTTCATCATGCTGGGGAATGTACACCGACTTCACCAGATCAAATAAATTCTCTCTCTTTCCATCTGTGGAATCTTCTGGGTTAATTTTGTCCTTTCTTCTTGGGACATGAAACACCACAAGGAGTTTCAGAACTGCTAAGAATTCACTTAAAGCATCAAATTCATATTATTTCTAGTGTGTTCCATGTTTTATAAATTAGGCAACCAATACAAGTGGCCGCTGAAAGATTTAGAAAAGGCTGACAGATCTTTGACTCCATGGCTACTAGCTACCTGACACACATCATGGTACACCACCTACTGTACTCACTATAGAGAACCAAAATGCATGAGAGTAGAGATTGAAGACATCCTCTACGTGTATGGAACGACACCACCTTCAGTGGTCATGTAAGCTATATACTCTTTTATTTCTACATTGCACCATCACTATCATCCTTACCTATTGAAATCTTACCAATAAAACTCCATCGTTGTCCTATTTCTGCTTTTGATTCGATCAGGTCCATGCATCCCCTCTACTATGTAGCCTGTATGACTCTTCCTTGGGTGTGATCAAACAAGTGATGACATCCTTTTGGTACTAATGGATTTCACTAAAAGTTGTCATGTTCTTGATCATGATGGTCATAGACATCCTCAACCACTGTTGGCTATAAGACGTTATTGGATGGAAGGTTTTTGTAGCTTATCTGCCAAGACAGCTGGTCGGTCCCAAGTTTTAATGGAAGGAAACTGGAAAAAAATGCTCATACAAGAGTAGAAGTGGTTTAAAAGATGATGATAAGTCCTCTGAAGAAAACTGGCATAGTAGGCATGGAAGAAAATGTCCGATTTCAATGTCGTTTCGTTGTCCACAGAAATAAAATTTTGACAAATTTTGATGGCAAAATAAATGAATTAATTTATGAAATTTTACGAGAATGATCTACTAGTGTAGATCTACTCAAATATGTAATAATATTTCATATTGGATATGTGGGGGTGGGGTCTCATTATTTTTTAGTGAATGATCTTAAACTGTTTCAATGGGCATTTCGATAGGGATTTTTGATGTCAAATTTCAATGGCAAAATCAATGAACTGAGTCATTATAGTTTGCAAACACAATATATAGACTTAAAGACACAAAACTGTGCAAAAAAAATATGCTCTAGCTAGTACATAGTATATAAAAAAGTAAAAAAAATCGATGATCTGCATGTTTCGAGAGTTTCGTCAGTCAATTTCGATGTTCGATTGCCGCAAAAATAGAAATTTTGCCAAAAAATATGACAATTTTGTCAAAATTTTGAACATTGGTAGTAGGTATGTTTGTTATTGTTGCTAATAAAGTGTGACAACTCACAAGCAGTCATCCTCTCTTTTCAATTTAGAAGACTAGAAAAATTCCTTTAGAATTCCTAGAAGATTGGAAAATGTTTCAACAAAGAATCTATTGTGCGGATTGACTGTAATGAGTTCTCAAATGTGGTGATTGACAAGAAACAATTTATTGTGTATGGATTGGCACATATATATAGTTTACGATTTTATGGTCCAGATGTTGTAGGCATCTTGTTGTCTACCTCTTATCATATGTTTACAATGTTTCCTTGTGTGGATTTGGATATATTCTATTCATATTGGTAAGTATTTTTGCTTAATCGATTCATTAATATACATTAAATTGCTCTGATGTTTAGATGCATGATGTTACGTATGGGTTAGACCATCTTATGATTGTTCCTAAATGTGATATAAAAGGAAATCAATTCTTAAAAGAAAGAAATGATGATGGCATTGTTATTTACATATAAATATATAAATTAATGCCCTGAATCTCATGCGAGTATCAGAATGTGGTTTTGTCTATTTCCAGTCCATAAAAACATGTTCACAAAGTATCTCTACTTTAGATCCCAACACTAAGTATCTGGCATGACTTAATATGCCTGAGGATTTCTATAGAGAGAGTTCTTTCTTCTATTCTTCTGAACCGTTTGTCTTGAGAACTTTGTTCAAAATACTTAATTTATGACTTGGACTTATATTTTTTTGTGTTTCTTGGGCTTGGCATCAAGATCTTTACAAGTGTGAGGAGTTGGAGCTAAAAATAGTAAAAGTGCAGCTGTAAGAGCTGAGGAAGGAAGCTCACGAGGCAATAAACACACATATAAAAGGTGTGTTGAATATTGTAGAATATCACATATGAGATAAGTTGCTAACAACACTGTTAAATCTATTTAGTATAGATCATCAACATATGCATATAGTAATTTATAACATCTTTATTGAGATATAAACATCTTTATTACATATTTTTCTATGTTTCAAGTGGCCTACGGATTTGCGAATAGTGACGTATTTTAGAAAGTGAAGCATTTGAAAATGTAATCGGACACAATGCAGGAAATGTTTGGAGAAGGTGGATCGAGGTCTACAGACTTTGGCCTTTGTTGCTGGTTCATGATTGATTTATCTTTTCTTTTTTTCTTCATGCCACTGTGAATGGCCTTGTGGCCTGATATGTATGTTGTAATGTGGATATGAGGTAGTCATATGTTATCAGATTTTGGCTTTCTTCATACCTTTCTAATCATGTTCAACATTCAAATATTGTATAAAAACAATTTTGAATTCAAAAATCAATAAAAAATAGTCACATAACGTTTCTCATATTGTGTGTGCTTGCAACTGCTTTGTGTGTTCCCGTGAAATTAGAAGCTTGTATGCCCGTGTGTGCCTATTTGAGCCCATGTGTCTAAGCTCAAGCCCATGTGTGCGTACCTGTTTGAGCCCATGTGTGTATGTTCAAGCCCATGTATGCGCGCATGTTCGTGCGTGCATCTGTTCAAGCAAATGTGTGTACCTGAGTTGCGCTCATTTGAACCCATGTGTGCATCTGTTGGGCCCATGCGTGTGCCCATCCAAGATTGCGCTTATGTTCATGTGATTGTCCCAGCGCATGCCCCCGCTTAGCCGTGCCTGCCAGTATGCCTGCCTGTACGTGCCGACATCATCTATTTCTGGCTTCTTAATATGCTGATTTTGATATCATTTTCGGCAGTATCTGTCCATTCCCAGCATTTTCACAATGCCGGTTTTGAACCCCATTTTCGACATAACTTAGTATGCTGGAAATTTTTTAGCGGCGTGTTTTTCTACGGCATTTCTCAGGCATATTAAAAAATGCTGGATAAAAATAAAACTAGCATAAATATAGTTTTTTCATGGTATTTTACTATGCCGTGAAAATTAACATTTGTTGTAGTTTATATAGATATCACAAAAGTGAGTACTTGGGTTGTGGTATTATGTGCATTAGATGATTTTTTTTTCATTTTTTCTAACAAAGTAGTGACAAAAGTTAGTGTTGGTAGTATTATTCAACTTGCTTCATATAGTATGCATTTTTTTAGCTGGAGCGGCTTTTGAACGACTTGTTTTAGTTGCATTTTAGAAGAAAAAGTTACAAAAGCTTGACTATGGCTTATGTTGGGCGCTTCTCAAGATTGTAATTTCGGAACTAGACATGTGTTTGGCAAATTACTATAATCACGAGACGAAACAGCGATTATAAGTAATCATATCTCAGAATGTATTTGCTAATCAAGTAAATTTTTTTGAGAAGCCCAACAATAAAATCTATAGAAACAATTGACTTCAAATATATTAATTAGTTACAATTTAAGAGATATAATATAGTACATTAACTTTGACCCACGTGCATTGCGCTATTTAATACAAACGGACCACTATTGAAGATGGATTTATTAACATGTAAAGGAAAATACAGCTTTTTAACCCACTTGGTCATCATTGGTATAAGTGAGGCTCCGATAGCCTCAACTTGGGTAGTAGCGTGAGAGGATTTTTCATTTTTACCGTCAATCCAAACCTCTCCTCGATTTTGATCTCTTTCACCTCGTTTGGCAGCTGCCAATCAAAGGCGTGGAGTAGCGTCGCAAGCACATATGCCACTGTCCTTTCGCCCATAGCTCTTCCAACGCAGCTCCGCCGCCCAGATCCGAAGGGGATGTAGGTAAGGTCGTTACCACTGAAGTCCAACCGGCCTGCATCCTTACCGAGGAAGCGCTCCACATTAAAGGTGAAGGGGTCCTCCCACGTCGTCGAGTCGTGGTGGATGGCCCATGCATTGATGTACACGATGGTTCCTGCTGGCACGGTATAACCACCGACGACGCAGTCGGCAGAAGGGCAGCGAGGAACCAAGAGGGGCCCTGGAGGGTGCAGACGGAGTGTTTCCTTGACAACAGCAGCGAGGTAAGGGAGCTTCATGGCGTGGGATTCTTCTATGACGGTGTCACTGCCGACCAGCTCGTCCAGCTCTGCCTGCGCCTTGCGGATGGTCTCCGACTTGTTCATCATCTCCGCCATGGCAAACTCCACGGTGTTAGACACGGTTTCACTGCCGGCAAGAACCATGTCCTGGAAACGTTTTGATAATTAATAGAAATTGTAATTTTTCTAAAATGGAACAAAAACTACCTACAAATCAATTACGTACCACGAATATGCCTTTAGTGTTGCTCCTAGTAAACGAAGCCTCGCCGTCGCCGTCGCCGTCGCCGCCGTCCGTGGCCTCCATCCTCAGCATAACGTCTAAAAAGCACTCTGCTTTGTCACTGTCGGCGCTACTGCACTGACTTTGCTCTCTAGCTGCGATGGCCTGCTGGAATAACCCGTCAAACCTTTTCCGCAAGGCCCATATCTTCTTCTCTATCCCCTGCAGGTCCAATCTTCTCAGCCACGGGAGGAAATCTGAAACGTTCGGAATACCTGCCAATTCCAAGATTTCTCCAACCATTCCTTTGAACTCCTCACTTACTATCTCTGCCCCCTCACCGGCACCCCACAACATCCTCGACACGACACCCATCGACGTGAGGAAGACTTCCTTCCCGACGTTTACCTCGTTCCTTGCTCTGGCACACTCCGCCACTCGGCGCACCATGGCCCTCACCTCGCGGCGGCGGAGCCCGTAGAAGGCGTCAAGGGTGTGCCCCGCGAGCATTTCTTGCACGCATACCTTCCGCAGCATCCTCCACATGGGACCATAACAGGCCCAGCCAATGCCGGAGCTGTCGTAGGCCATGACATGACTGGCGACCGGCACGTCACGATGGGCGAAGGTGACATCCTGGTCGCGGAGTACTTCACTTGCAGCGGCAGCGGATGACACGAAGACGCCTAGCTTACCGCCTAACTTCAGGAGGAAGATGGGGCCGTGCACGGCGGCCAGTTTAGCGAAGTGAAAGTGGAGGTCGGGTTCAAGGTAAGGAAGGTATCCCACGAGCGGTAATCCTCTTGGGCCCGGTGAGAGGGGCGGTGAGTACCGGCGGCGGGAGTTCAAGCGGGCAAGAAAGATGTAGGAGACAGCCGCCAGTACCACGGCGGCGTAGATGGCAAAGGGGGAGTTCCTCAGACTCTCTGTCACTGGTTCCATGTCGCGTCGGCTGATGGAAATACGGACTGTGCGATGAACTTCTGATGATACATAGAACATAAACCGAACAAGAAATGGGACCCCTCTATACATCTATACTATATAAGAAGCCCCGTTTGGGATTTGTCATGTAATTTTTTCCACAACTTTATCAAATTACGAATCAGTCCTTTTTACTTATACACAGGTCGTTCAAGGTTTTCTGTGTAATTTTTTCCAAAGCTTTACGGAATTACAAATAACTCCTCAGTGCGTGTACTGACAACACATAAGAGGCATCTGTGGTTTCTTGTGCAAATTTTCCAGCAAGTTTCAGAACAGGATTCCCGATAGGCAGTGCCTCTATGGCACCAACCTTGTAGGGTACTAGGGATTCACAGCGGCGGTGGGAGCAGGATGTACACCAGGAGCTGAATGGGAAATCCAAAATCGGATGCAACAACTGCCAGAATAGGAGTTTGCAGGTTTGGTCTCCTTTGTTAATCTTTCATAGTGTTATTGTCGCACCCCGATCTCACACTAACCACAGACCACGAGATTAGGACGCGACGGAGGGATTTACACACAAGCCAAACCATTCATCACTTTTAAAAATATCTTAAAGACATTAAGAAGATAACCTGAGTTATGCTGTAAACTAAAGCCAAACAACTGCAGAAGAATTTCTATTAAACTGACAAGAGATATATACAAAGTCTACAGCAAATTACATTGTTCAACATAATGTAAAGCATAACAGGTAATTTACATCTTAATACACATTCCACATACGCACTCTCTCTCTCACCCACACCATGTTCCAAGGATCGAGGGGAAAGGACTAAGAGACCTCTAACTAAACTAACTACATATACCTTCTACAGACTAAGCGTTAGGATGAAAAGATCCTTCTGATTCCTATTGTTGTTGTTGACCTGAAAATGTTTGAGTAGAGGGATGAGCCTACTCGCTCAATGAATAGCATTTCATTTAACTATCACTAATCAACTCATCAGATAGATAACATATTATATAAAAGATAAGTGCAGTACTAAACAGGGCAGTTCTAATGACATAGCAGATTTACAGATAACTATCTCATTTCAAAACAACATCAGATATTTTAAACAAATAAACTAATATAGAGAATTGGCACAGAAGTTCAAATCTCTTAACATATTAAATTTACTGTGATCCTATATGATTACATAATTATATCATTATTATTATGCCATAATCATATGCAGTGTACTCTGCATATAAAGATCCGTAGCGAACTACGATCTCACCGTACAAGACTTAGCGACACACCCGGGAAATGCTAAGTCTGACTGCCAGCCCTGCTCTGCTACAGGACCACAGGCTCTCCGGCCTCATTGCACTAACTCCGAGTGCTCTAGACTCCTCCTCTAACCTGAGCACACAGGCGGAGAGTCTCACTGGGTTACCACCGTGACTCCGCACGGATTAATGTTGAATAACCCCTATTTTCTCCAGTGCCACCGTGACTCCGCACGGATTATTGTTGAACACTGCCTCTCTGTCCTCGTGCCACCGTGACTCCGCACAGTTATTGTTGCGACACGAGTTTTACCCCTAAGAAGCAGACCTCTCAAAGGGGTTCTACGGTGTCAGGGCACCTAAGTCTATTAACTGATTAACATATAAACATTTAAACAGGAATATCACATTTCATACTTATTTCACATTCTGAACATCACTTGAAAACACACATATATATATATATATATCATTTGTCATCTTTAAACATGACTCAGTATCACTTATCCAATTTCAATGCTAAACAACCATCTTTAATCAGCATATACATTGTAACTGTAATACAGAAATTCCATCTTTTTCATCAATCATATTACGAATTTCAAGTTCCAATGAATCTATCATACTCTATTGTAGGTGCTACACTGTTTAGGAGTTATACCAACTGATAAGGAAGCAATTAAGCACTTAAATTGAGTTAAATAATGATTTCTGAATGAACTGCCACTCACAGCTCAGAAACTCGACCGATTGGTCGGAAACTCGACCGATCACTGCACAACTCGACCGATCAGCTTGCAAACTCGACCGATCAACCTGCTGTTCGATTCCTGCTAAGAAAACTCGACCGAATCACATATAACTCGACTGAACGGCGTACAGACTGAAAACCTAAACAGACCTGCTGATGTCGATTTCACTCGAATCAGCGGGCAAAACTATAGATTTGCGCAGAAAATCACCTGCAACTGATGCACACAACCACGAACTAGTTGTAGGAAAGGAGGAGGACGAACTAGGGCTGCTCTTCGCACCCTTTCCTTCTCCTGGCCGCCGCTGCTGCTAGCGCAGCTCCTGCTGCAAGCGTAGCTCCGGCTACTACTGGTTCAGTTGGCAAAGAAGAACGGTGAGGCGAAGATGAAGGGCCGCAACTGCTGGCCGGAACCAAGCTAGGGCTCCAAATCGTCTTCTCTCCCTGGTCTCTCTCTCTTTCCCTCTCACGCGAAGAAGAGAAGAAACGCTCTGCGTTTCTCTCGTTTTTGATAAATGAAACGAGTAAAGGAGGAAAGAAAGGATAAGAAGGAAAAACCTAGGGACCAAAACGTAAAGTCCAAGAACTTTCAAAAACTACAAACAAGTCCCTACAAGCCCAAAAACATACAACTTTTGACTCGAAAGTCGGTTTCAGACGATTTCTCTGGCAACGCCTCAAGCGCAAGATCTTACACGTTTTAAGGGCTAGGATTCACACTACGCACATATCTTATCTATTTTAAACGTTATTAACAAAAGCAGGCTTATAACTTAGCAAAGCAGCTAAACACATGCTTAACAGCATACTTACAGGGTAAGCTCAACGCGGGTCGTAACAATCTCCCTCCCTTATAAGAATTTCGTCCCAATGCACGATGTAACTGATTCCAAAACCTAGATGTAAACTTTGGATCTCTATCAAAAATAATGGAAACTGGAATCCCATGTAATCTGATTACCTCGTCCACATATATCTTGGCCAGCTTCGGAACATCAAAGTTTGACTTGACAGGAAGAAAGTGAGCAGACTTAGTTAGTCTATCCACAATCACCCATATCGAGTCCGAACCTCTAGGCATCCTGGGTAACCCTACCACAAAATCCATCGTGATGTGTTCCCATTTCCATTCAGGTATAGGAAGCGACTGTAAGGTACCAGCAGGTTTCTGATGCTCGGCTTTAACCTGCTGACACACTCCACATCTAGCCACATACTCAGCCACATCTCTCTTCATACCAGACCACCAGTACAACTCTTTGAGATTCCTGTACATTTTTGTGTTACCTGGATGCATGGCATACATAGAAGCATGCGCTTCTTCAAGAATTTGCCCTTTCAGCTCACTGTTCCCAGGTACACACAACCTGTCATGAAGATACAACACACCATCGTCAGAAAACCTGAATTCTGTTCTTTTACCTTCCGACATATCCTGCATAACCTGCCACAACTCGTCATCATTCTGTTGCAATTCCTTAATCTGATCATAGAAAGTAGGTTTGACCTGCATCTGAGCAATCAACCCACTCTGTCCAGTCACATCCAAGTATAAGTTCAACTTTCGCATATCTACAAGCAAGTCTCTCTTGAAACATGCCATAGAAAATGCATATGCTGTTGAACTCGACTTTCTACTCAAGGCATCTGCCACAACATTCGCTTTACCAGGATGGTAATCGATTGTCACATCATAATCTTTGATCAGCTCAAGCCATCTGCGCTGTCTCAGATTCAAATCCTTCTGAGTGAAGATATACTTCAAGCTCTTATGGTCCGTGAACACCTGACATGTCTCACCATACAGGTAGTGACGCCATGTCTTAAGAGCGTGAACTATGGCAGCCAACTCCAGATCATGAGTAGGGTAGTTCTCTTCGTTCTTCTTAAGCTGTCTAGATGTGTAAGCCACAACTTTGCCCTCCTGCATCAGCACACAACCCAAACCTCTCCTGGAAGCATCGCAGAACACTGTATAACCTTTATCTGCCTCTGGAAAAACCAACACTGGTGCTGAAGTCAATTTCCTCTTCAAGATCTGAAAACTTTTCTCACAGTTATCAGACCAAACAAACGGTGCATCCTTCCTCGTCAAGCGTGTCAAGGGTGATGCTAGCACACTGAAGTTCTGTATAAACCTTCTGTAATAGCATGCTAATCCCAAGAAACTTCTAATCTCAGTAGGAGTCTTAGGCCGCTCCCACTGAAGCACAGAATCAACTTTCTTAGGATCAACGCTAACTCCATCTCTTGAGATAACATGTCCAAGAAATGCTACCTCGGCCAACCAGAACTCGCACTTGCTAAACTTAGCATACAGCTGATGTTGCCTCAACAACTGCAACACTACTCTCAGGTGTTGCTCATGTTGTACATCATCTCTGGAGTAGATCAGAATATCATCTATAAAGACTACAATAAACTGATCTAGGAACGGTTTGAAAATCCGATTCATCATATCCATAAAGGCTGTTGGGGCATTGGTCAGCCCAAACGACATGACCAGAAACTCATAATGCCCATACCTGGTTCTGAAAGCTGTCTTGGGAATATCAGAAGCCTTTATTCTGAGCTGATATATTTCAGATCTCAAATCTATTTTAGAGAAGATCGTCGCTCCACGCAACTGATCAAACAGATCATCTATTCTCGGCAAAGGATACTTGTTCTTAATAGTGATCTTGTTCAATTGCCTATAGTCTATGCAGAGATGCATAGTACCATCCTTTTTCTTAACAAACAGCACTGGAGCACCCCACAGTGAAGAATTGGGTCTGATGAAACCCTTATCCAGCAATTCCTACAGCTACACCTTGAGTTCTTTCAACTCTGCAGGTGCCATTCTATAAGCTGGCAGTGCTACTGGATGACTACCTAGATATACCTGAATCTCAAAATCAATGTCTCTGACAGGAGGTAAACCTGGAAAATCTTCTGGAAAAACATCAGAAAACTCACGAACCACATGTACATCATAAACACTGGCGGTGCTCTTCTCTGCTCTAGTGTCAACCACATGAGCAAGGAACGCTTCACATCCTTTCTGTAGCATCTTATCAGCTACAACAGTTGATACTATGCACGTAGGCAGAACTTTCCTGTCTCTAGTAAAGACACAAGAAAATTCACCTTGTTGAAAGGTAGCTTCCTTCTTCCAACAATCGAGTTGCACTCGATATGACTCAAGACAATCCATACCCAAGATGACTTGAAAAGTATTGACATCTAGGGGTATGAGATTAGCAGCAAAGGTGTAACCTCCAAAAGATAACAAGCATCCGGGACAGAACTCAGTCAGAACTGTTGGTCCGCCTAGTGGAACCCTCAACACTAACTCATCTACCAACTCTTGAGTTAACAAATTAAGTTCACCAACTAAAGAACGTCATATGAAAGAGTGAGTAGCACCCGGATCTATCAAAACTGAAACTGGTATACTATTAAACAAAAGCATCTCTCTTGTAACGACTTGTGAAGAGATTATACCTTCCTGAGGTGTCAAAGAGAAGAAACGTGCTGAAGCTCTCCCTCTGCCACGCTGTTCTCTCTGACCACTTCTGCCACTGGGCACTCCACCACCTCTGGAACCAGAAGCCACAGAAGAACTCGGAACATCATGGTACTGATGCTGGAAAGCTTGTGATGCTGCTTGTTGAAGCTGAGGACATTCCCTTTTGAGGTGTCCTATTTGTCCGCAGACAAAACAACTTGGACCCCAACATTGACCAGTATGTGGTCTTCCACATTTGTCACATGGCGGTATCTCTTGTCCCTGGGGACCTGTCACTGACATTGACGACCCAGAAGACTGTCCACTAGAGGCACTGCCCCATCTCCCTGGGGTGCCTCTAGAAGAAGTAACATCCTCAGATCTCTGTCTACTGAAACAGCTAAAGCCACGCCCGAGTTTAGAAAAGAAACCTCTACCTCCACCTCTATATCCACTACTGGACTGTCCTCTACTGAAATCTGCAGATCTCTTCTTAGACTCAGGCACCTTGTCAGCATTCACAGATTCTTCAACCTGTCTAGCAGCCTCAACAAACTCACCAAAGTTCTCTCTGTTCCTTCTACTAGTAGCAGAAACTGTATGCTGAATCTCTGGCCTCAGTCCTTCTTGAAACCTCCTGCATCTCTCTATGTTGTCGGGAACAAGCTACGGACAGAAGTTCGCTAACCGGGTGAAAAGCGCTTCATATTCTGTAACTGACATGCTTCCTTGCTTAATGTTCTGTAACTGCCTGATTTTCTCATTAATGAAAGTAGGTGGATAAAATTTAAGATGAAACTCTTCAGAGAAATCCTGCTAAGAAAGCTCTATACCTCTCCTCTTATCCTCCACACCACGCCACCACAACTCTGCATCGCCTGTCAAAAGATAGACTGCATGATTAATCTTTTTCTCTTCTGAAAGTTCCATCAGACGAAAGACCTTCTCTATCTGTCTCAACCACTCATCAGCCTCAGCGGGATCTGTAGTGCCACTAAACTCTGTGCCACCAAGCTTCTTCACAAGCTCATAAGATCGCATCATATCCTTACTACTGGTAGAAGTAGAAGCTCGTCTATCAGCCTTGTACCTTTCTTTGGTCTCCAGAAACATCCTGTACATACGGGATGCTTCATCCACATGGTCACCACTACCTGGACCCAAGCACAGTGGATCAGGGCCAACATGGCTCTCGGCCTGATCATGACGATCAAAGCCTCTTTCCGCCATCTGCAATGATATAACAGAATATTTCCTGTTAGAAAACTACAGATAGAAGAAAGACACCTAAACCTTAATCCTATTGGTCTATTATCGTCCCCTGACTTGGACTCTGAGTAACTATGTACTCAACCTAAGCTCTGATACCAAGATGTCGCACCCCGATCTCACACTAACCACAGACCACGAGATTAGGGCGCGACGGAGGGATTTACACACAAGCCAAACCATTCATCACTTTTAAAAACATCTTAAAGACATTAAGAAGATAACCTGAGTTATGTTGTAAACTAAAGCCAAACAACTACAGAAGCATTTCTATTAAACTGACAAGAGATATATACAAAGTCTACAACAAATTACATTGTTCAACATAAAGTAAAGCATAACAGGTAATTTACATCTTAATACACATTCCACATATGCACTCTCTCTCTCTCACCCACACCATGTTCCAAGGATCGAGGGGAAAGGACTAAGAGACCTCTAACTAAACTAACTACATATACCTTCTACAGACTAAGCGTTAGGATGAAAAGATCCTTCTGATTCCTGTTGCTGTTGTTGACCTGAAAATATTTGAGTAGAGGGATGAGCCTACTCGCTCAGTGAATAGCATTTCATTTAGCTATCACTAATCAACTCATCAGATAGATAACATATTATATAAAAGATAAGTGCAGTACTAAACAGGGCAGTTCTAATGACATAGTAGATTTACAGATAACTATCTCATTTCAAAGCAACATCAGATATTTTAAACAAATAAACTAATATAGAGAATTGGCACAGAAGTTGAAATCTCTTAACATATTAAATTTACTGTGATCCTATATGATTACATAATTATATCATTATTATTATGCCCTAATCATATGCAGTGTACTCTGCATATAAAGATCTGTAGCGAACTACGATCCCACCGTACAAGACTTAGCGACACACCCGGGAAATGCTAAGTCTGACGGCCAGCCCTGCTCTGCTACAGGACCACAGGCTCTCCGGCCTCATTGCACTAACTCCGAGTGCTCTAGACTCCTCCTCTAACCTGAGCACACAGGCGGAGAGTCTCACTGGGTTACCACCGTGACTCCGCACGGATTAATGTTGAATAACCCCTATTTTCTCCAGTGCCACCGTGACTCCGCACGGATTATTGTTGAACATTGCCTCTCTGTCCTCGTGCCACCGTGACTCCGCACAGTTATTGTTGCAACACGAGTTTTACCCCTAAGAAGCAGACCTCTCAAAGGGGTTCTACGGTGTCAGGGCACCTAAGTCTATTAACTGATTAACATATAAACATTTAAACAGGAATATCACATTTCATACTTATTTCACATTCTGAACATCACTTGAAAACACACATATATATATATATATATATATATATATCATTTGTCATCTTTAAACATGACTCAGTATCACTTATCCAATTTCAATGCTAAACAACCATCTTTAATCAGCATATACATTGTAACTGTAATACATAAATTCCATCTTTTTCATCAATCATATTACGAATTTCAAGTTCCAATGAATCTATCATACTCTATTGTAGGTGCTACACTGTTTAGGAGTTATACCAACTGATAATGAAGCAATTAAGCACTTAAATTGAGTTAAATAATGATTTCTGAATGAACTGCCACTCACAGCTCAGAAACTCGACCGATTGGTCGGAAACTCGACCGATCACTGCACAACTCGACCGATCAGCTTGCAAACTCGACCGATCAACCTGCTGTTCGATTCCTGCTAAGAAAAATCGACCGAATCACATATAACTCGACCGAACGGCGTACAGACTGAAAACCTAAACAGACCTGCTGATTTCGATTTCACTCGAATCAGCGGGCAAAACTATAGATTTGCGCAGCAAATCACCTGCAACCGATGCACACAACCATGCACTAGTTGTAGGAAAGGAGGAGGACGAACTAGGGCTGCTCTTCGCACCCTTTCCTTCTCCTGGCCGCCGCTGCTGCTAGCGCAGCTCCTGCTGCAAGCGTAGCTCCGGCTACTGCTGGTTCAGCTGGCGAAGAAGAACGGTGAGGCGAAGATGAAGGGCCGCAGCTGCTGGCCGGAACCAAGCTAGGGCTCCAAATCGTCTTCTCTCCCTGGTCTCTCTCTCTTTCCCTCTCACGCGAAGAAGAGAAGAAACGCTCTGCGTTTCTCTCATTTCTGATAAATGAAACGAGTAAAGGAGGAAAGAAAGGATAAGAAGGAAAAACCTAGGGACCAAAACGTAAAGTCCAAGAACTTTCAAAAACTACAAACAGGTCCCTGCAAGCCCAAAAACATACAACTTTTGACTCGAAAGTCGGTTTCAGACGATTTCTCTGGCAACGCCTCAAGCGCAAGATCTTACACGTTTTAAGGGCTAGGATTCACACTACGCACATATCTTATCTGTTTTAAACGTTATTAACAAAAGAAAGCTTATAACTTAGCAAAGCAGCTAAACACATGCTTAACAGCATACTTACAGGGTAAGCTCAACGCGGGTCGTAACAGTTCTAGCCTCCTCTCATGTCCTAACCCTCCAATCCTCTCCTTGCTGTCATGAGTAGGGAACAAAGTCGGTGGCTAGGATCTCACCAGGAGCAGTGTCGACCAGAAGGAGCAGCCAACCCAGCCGCCGCAATGAGCAACAAATAAGGCAGCCACAAGGAGCAACCATCACGCACCAGGGTCGCCACCAATGAATGGTTAACCCCTCACACCTTTTCTCCGCCTAGATTTCTTCTTCTCCTTAGTGGTTTCGTTTATTCCTCCACCTCTTTCATTTTTAGAAGGCAGTTTCTCCCCTTCTTGTTGCTCCACCTCTTCTCCTTTCTCTTCCTCTTACCCTTTCTTTTGTTCTTTCACCGTGCATTATTTTCCTCTTCTACTACTGCACATACTCTTCCATGGTTCCACTGTTGTTCCTCCACCATGGCCTTTTGTCCTCCTCCATGTCTTCTTCTCCTACTCACATTCATCTTCCTCCTCAAAGCCTATTTCTCCTTCTCCGCTCCATTTTCCTCCTCCATCAATCATATAATCCTTGATCATATGACCACTCCCGAGTCTGATTGGGGGACCGACACCAACATCATATAGATGCTTGCTTTTATTTAAGGACATGGGTACATACACCAAGTGAGAACGCAAATATGCAATATACCTTCACAGCAACAAACATATTATGCCATTATTAAACTGAAAAATAACAAAAGATTTAAGTACAAACCAAGCTAATTGAATTATTAGAAGTGCATTATTTTCAATCAGTCTTCTATAAATAATGGCTCAGCCAAATTACTTTACACCCCAACCTGAAACATAATCAACCTACATTTTGGCTTGAATGAAGTTAAAATTCAAGTCCAAACAAATGTGGGTTCTGATATCGATGGACCAGAGTATCAGAAGTCTTTAATGGTTAAAAATGTTACATACAAATTAACATACTGTTTCATTGATAGTGATGTCCTAGAATTTGACGCCACTGCCATCCCACTCTTAATCTTTCATCGTTGTAGCTTTTCCTTCGACGAACATGGTGGTAGTTGGTCTTGATTTCAGTTAGGTGCATGGAAATATTATACACATCAGCCACCACTTGAAGAGAAGTCAAAAAATTTATAGGGCAACGGAAATCCACAAACCCAAAAGATACAATTTATGTTCAAACCCAAGATCACACTCATCTAAAATGTTCATACTTCTTTTCGGGCGAAAATACATACTGGATACAGAGAGAAATAACTGACACATTTATGAGATGATTCCATAATTTTTTTACACTCAGTTGTTCAACTCAATATTCATCTCTTTTATGATTCTTAAAAGACAGTGGGGGGATACAACTCCTACTACTTTAGGCCCTATTTGGGAATGGATTGGGATTATTGATATTATGAAATCCGGACTGGGATTAATCTAGTCATCATCCGGATTGGGATTGGGGTTCCCCACTTGGCCCTGTTTGGTAAACCAATCTGGCTGGCCTCGTAACTTGTGTTTTTCAGTCTGCTGTATAAAACAAAATACATAAAAGACAGAGCCTAATCTGGACTGGGATTCGTAATCCTGCTGCTGGCATGACTGAGATAATCCAACTTTTGGGATTACGGAATCTCGAAATGGAGATTCTAGCCAAACGCGCAAGTATAAAATCGGACTGGATTTGTTGATGTGGCGCAGACGTGGCCTAATAAGACAAGCCCCAATCTCATCCCAGTCTGTTTCCAAACAGGCCCTTAATTACATTACAATAAATAAAGGACGTGTGCTTTCATTTATTGCATACCTCACTCATGTTTATTTTTATTTTCTATATGTTCAGGTTTATGAAAAGGAACTTAAATTAAGGAGCCTTTAGCCATCTAGAATATTTGCCTTGCCTACGACAACGGATGCCTGTTGATGTTGTAATTGGACAAATCTATATGCTCCTATCCCATAATGATCCAAGTCTGTTTGTTTGAAAATGATCAGAACATCTTGTGTTCAGACGTCTGACTAAACTTACATTGTACATATTAAATATTATTTCTTTGTCTCAGTTCTGTGATCGGTTTGATGTCTGAATTATGTATGGCCTTCAAAAAGTAACGTGCTAATAAGCTTTCGGTCACAGTCACACCATCTCCTACTTTTAAGATTAAAAAACGCTGTAAAGGGTTACTAAAATTGGTGCATTTCCATGTCTCCCACATGTTTAAAAATGTAACAGCCCTTTATTATCAATGCAAATCTAAACTTTAAAAACACACACTATGAATGTCCAACTGACTAAAAGAACGTCTAACTTAATTAGCATTATGAACAGTCCATTATACTTAAGCCCGTGCAAAGCACGGGTTTATGCCTAGTACATAATAAAAATAAAGGTTCCATTTGTTGTTCAACTTTTTCTAGTATCTATACCAAACCTCTATGTAAATCTCATTAAAGAAAAGTAATTATATATTCCTATCATTCACGTTGTGGGACAGAGGATTTGGTCGCTACCAACTCGGATCTAGTGCCGACAAGAAGACCCATTCCCAATTCCCAAAAGACTAAAATTTGTTCAAGCGCGCGTCATGCACGCCGAAGGGACTACCCAAAATTATCTTCCGCTCTTGTTGTTGGCAGTCTATAGCAATGCTATGCCAAGCCGATCCGCAAAAAAATTTAGAGAAAAGTTAGTTTTTAGAGGGTGACGTGACAGACAAGTTTTTAGAGGGTGACGTGACTGACATTAATTTGATGGTTGGTGGAGGTTAGTGTAATAGAGAAATAAATTTATTTTGCTTATAACTCTTAAATCGTGATGAATTTTTTGACGAAAAAAACTATTAGATTCCTTATAAAATATGCATTCCAACAAAATTAATGTTATATTTTTGACAAAAAATATAAAAATGGCATGTATAGGTGAGTGCTGAGAGAAAAAAATATTTTTGTTTATAATTTTTAGTCTATGATGAATTTTTGAATAAAATAAAACTATTAGATTTGTCATGAAAATATGTTCAAACAAGACTAAGGTTGAGAGAAAAAAGAAGATGCTCTCCAAATATCAGAAGAGGAACAATTACCAAATCCACAAATGAATAGGCGCCCAACGGATGGTTAATTCACAACACAGATGGTTCATTCACGTCTAGAAAGGGTTCATTGACACATAAAAGTATAAAAATGACGAAATAATCTCGTCACGCGCGGCAGCCCGTAACACGCGTGTCTCCCGCTGGCCAGGCAGTTTTGGAGGAAAAAGTTGGGGGGAAAGCTGGTTTTCAGAGTATGATGTGATGGTCAGTAATTGAATGGTTGGTGGAGGTTATGTAATAGAGAAATAAATTTATTTTGCTTATAACTTGTAAACTGTGATAAATTTTTGACGAAATAAAAATCATTGAATTCCTAATAAAAATGCATTTTAACAAGACTAATGATATATTTTTGATAAAAAATATAAATGTTGTAAATAACACTAAAAAATTACTAAAAGCATTAAGCATAGTGATATGCCCACAAATGGATAAAAGCACCAAAAAGTGGCATAAAACACCCAAAACTCACTAAAAGTGTCCAAAATTAATGTATACATTGAATAAAGTTTTTGAAAAAGATGAATATGCGCCCAAAAATAGCTGAAAAATGCCTAAAAATACTAAATATCACCAAAAATCTCTAAAACGGCCCAAAAATCTCTAAAAGTGTCATTTTTATACTTCTGAGTATCAATGAACCACGCATAGAAAGATGTAGAAAACCGCCGTCGGTACCACGACTGCGGTAGATGACAAAGGGGGAATTTCTCAGAAACTGTCACTGGTTCTATGTCACTTCGGCTGGAACTGAAAGGGACATTGTTTGGAACATATAGCTGTTAGTAGATCTAGAGTGATATATTCATGTCATTCATGTTTGTTTGGATAGCGCGGAGCCCACCCAACCGCTGTCTATAGCTGCATCGTCTGTGACAAAAGAGACGGATCAGTAGAGGGATGCGACAGTTCCAACTTTGACTGGAACTGAAAGGGACATTGTTTGGAACATACAACTTTTAGTAGATCTAGAGTGATATATTCATACCATTCATGTTTGTTTGGATAATGCGGAGCTCACCCAACCGCTGTCTATAGCTGCATCGTCTGTGACAAAAGAGACGGATCAGTGGAGGGATGCGGCAGTTCAACCAATATTTTTAAAACTGAACCAGACCGGCTGGTCCAACGGGTCAGACCGGTGAACCAGTAGCTGACAGGTCCGGAAGCCTAAAAAACTGGTTATATGTCTTTTTTCAGTGCAACCGGTCAGAAATACGGTCCAACCGGTAGGACCGAACTGGATTGAACTAGTGGTTCCAAGAGAAGAAAAATAGAAGGTAGAATACATATAAGAATTTATATATATATATATATATATATGTATATACATATGACATATACATATATATGTATGTATGTATTTATATAGAAAATATACATATAAGGTAGAATGCATATATATATATATATATATATACATATATTTGTATATATGCATGTATATATATGTATGTATGTATGTGTACATCTACATAATAATACATATGTATACATATATATTTATATATATACAATGTAAATATATTCATATATATATATATATATATATATATATATATATATATATATATATATATATATATATATATATATATACCGGTGTGACAGGTCTGACCGCTAATTTGCCTTTTATCATGGTGACCGGTTCGGTTTTTCTGGTTCAATTTTTTTTTTATGTCATACTGGCATCATTTTCGGTCCAATCGGTTCAACCACTCCGGTTGAACCTGACTCAATCTGGTCTGAGTAAGTACCGGTCTGACCACCGGTTTGGTTCCGAAAACATTGGTTCCAACTATTTGAAATTCTGGCGGGATTAATGATGTTCGTAATTTTTGTTATTTTGGTCACAATATGGTAGTTAGGAGTTTCAAGATGACGTATCAACATATTACAAAGTAGCTACTGTAATTTTTAAGAAGAAAATCATAGTGATATGTAATTGCATCAGGTGAAATCACCACCAGTTTATAACAAAACATTGCACAAAACACAACCTAAAATACAGAACACACTCTAATGAGCTAGTTAGGGAACGTTTGTTTTAATGTATATGTCCGTGGATCCAGCAGCCCAAATATTATGCTTGGTTAGTTGGAGATGTAAAAAGTGACAAATCCTCAACTTTTTGGATATACAGGCCGTGTTGGAGGACCGTCTCCATCTCAAATTCGCGGTCGCGTCGGGAGTCGAGGGTGAGATAGGCTGTCAGGCTCCCATTTGCTTTCTAGTTCGCTGCTTCGGTTGACAAAAGTGAGACCTCACCCTGCTGCAAATTACGACTGACCAAGTGTAAACTACGGCTTTCGTAATTTTTGAAATCCCGAATAGGCGTAATCTATACTATTATAAAAAGAGCGAGTTTGATGCTGCGCTCTCCTTGATTCACTCTCTTATCTCCTTTTTTCAAAAAAATTTATTCTTATAAATATTTATTCTCACTCTCCTATTAACTTTTATTATCTTTAATTTTATATTTCTCTCTCCATCTAACGGAAACGGTTCCTTGATTCTCTCCTTTCAAACAACAAACACAAATATCTTTTACCGTAGGGACTCTTTCACGGACGAGCCATTCCCGACACATTTCTAACAAATTTTATATGTCACGTGCATGTGCACGTGTTCATTCACTAGTACAATATTAATAAAATGCAGAAACAAAAGTGGCCTTAATGGTCCTCATTTGTAACGGCCGAAAATCGTCTTCAACGAGTATGGAAAAAACACTATTGTAAATTCTTTCTTTAATGTTGTTAAATGTATTTTTCAGTATTGTTGAGTATTTTTTCCATCGAAAAATTTGTTCAATAGCTAATAAGGATAATACAGTCACAAAAGTGCCGGACAATTTTATAATATATAACATCTATATTGTTATAATGCACATCACTCGTATCTTCAAAATAGTATCCATTGTTATACACAGTATTCAAATGCAACAATTAATTGACCGTCAATATGTTTCATTTGCAAGTGTGGAACGTATTTGATACATCAGCGCTCTTTCTAAAATGGCACATTCTTTCAGATAATTGCCTCCACCATTGAGATGAACAATGCTATCGCTCTACTGCCCAAGCTGAAGCTATCGGGCCCAGCTGTACCGATGATGTATGTCATTTGAATTTTGATAAATACAGTTTGATGTAACGGCGTGATGTTTAAGTTCCCGTAACTATATGGTCTATTTGTAATGATTAGAAGTATGAATTAAAATATTAGATTAAAGAAAAATATATTAGTACTTTATGAAAGAATAACAAGTAGGACAATGACGCATTTCAAAATAACACATTTTTTGTATAAGTGCAACTAAATGTTGGAAAGATCCATTTTTTTCGTGCAAATGCGTCCAGCAAAAATCTAAATATTCGACGCATTGAATTGAAATGATAGAATAAATTTCATACCATGTCAAACTGTGTATCTATACAAACATAATTTGATGTATACATATAGTTTTAGGGATAATAATCATAGTAAGCTCACCATACAAATATACAAATACTTAAATTATATACATATGTATATACAAATACAAAAATATGAGTTTGTAAATATACATCTATCCTATACAAATACTAGACACAAATTATATTATTCTAGATTATTTGGTGATATATATATATATATATATATGTATACATATATATACATATATTTATATATATTATATAATCAAGTTCTTAAAATATTATGCTAATCTTACCCACCAATCAATATATTATGTTAATTTTATACATATTGTTTATAAAATATTGTTATACAATAATTTTTGTACTTTAAGATGCCTGACCTATTAGGGTCTAGAAGAGATAATAATTTTTAACGAGGTTAGACATATTTTATAGAATCAATTATTTATATTTACAAATTTTTAGGTACTTGAGACATATGACGTATGTATCGTGTCACTGATGCACTTGAGTGTATGCTAACCTGACTCTATGTCACAGAACCGTTTGTTATCCAAATCCTAACTCCAAATGACTACAAAGTCAATGATGATTGGACCTAAGCGTCTGACCCTAGCATGGTATTAACAAAGAGTGAATGCGAAAGCCTAAAGCTTAGCATACATGAATACATAACAAGATAAAAGTACCAATCATAGTCTCAACATTGAACAAGATATATTAAATAACATTATTTTATTATAAGATTTCATATACATATTCAAGAGTACATTTTTACTAGTATGTCCATGTATACTAGGGATCTACAACAAAATCACCTGACATAGCTCACCATGCCCATCAACTTTGAGCCATCTCTGAATCTATAAAATACGTGAAATAAGGCGGGTCAAGCACATGAGGTGTCGAGTACATGGCTAAAAGATACATATACATAAGCTTTGTATAATTTGAAAAGATTTGTAGAAGTAAACGAGCAATAATAAACAAGTTAAGTACTTAGCAAAGCGAGAGCCCATATTTTATGTCATTTTACTCCAATTATATCATCAATATCATGTATCATAAGACCTTTGATCAACTTCCCATTGGAAGGATCTGTAAGGGTACTCAAGATTAGCTAACCCTTTTATACGTGAGAGACCTCAGTAACCAAAGTCATTGAGCAAAACCCTGTTTCAACATTTGTATAATGGATTTCTATATTCTATGTGCAAGTTATAAAACAACGAGACTAGACAAGCATCGAGTACATACTAGAATACTACATGACAATATTTGAGCAAGTAGACAAGCATACATATGTATCACATTTCAAGCAAGAAAGCCATAGTCATATAAATATTAAAGCTTGTACCTGATTTCAAAGATTTCATAACTTAACCTTATCCATGACCATCTAGACACAGGAAACCCCTTATTAAGCACAAGATTACACACATGTGTTAGATTCTCATCATTAACTCTAACTAGTTCCATTTTAGGGTTTTTGGCCAAGTTAGGTTCCAAGTTTCATATTAGTGCATTTGATGATCTTTTACTAACATAGATGTCAACAATAAGGTGTGGTTCACGTTTCATATCATTTTGAGGTCTCATTCATCTTATATGAACATTTCAAGATTTGAGTCATTAATGCACATTATAGGATATAAGACTGATAATGTAGCAAACAAGTTCATGGATCATTAATACATGAGATTTGGATAAGATGTGAGATTAGATCAGAAATATTAGGATATAAGAAATACATTCCAATATGGGTGGATGTTCCCTAGGGTTTAGGCATCAAATTCCCATCCTTGGGTATTAACATTCAACTTACATTCAAGATCCTACATACAAGACTTATAGGACTAGGGTCCAACAAATGACTTAAGTGAGAAACTCACTTCAAAGTGATCACAAACATCATATACATCCCTGATATAACAGGGGGGAGTAAGATTAATATTCACAAGGAGACAGGAAACAAACAAAACAACCAAGTCATATATGTCAAACTAGGTCAACATTAGTGGACTAGAGTCACATGTAATGTCATAACATAGAAGAGTGAGGTCATGAACATTAGTATCTTCAAAAATCATAGGGATATTGATATTAAGAATATAGAAGGGCTTGATGTATCAAGTAGGTCAAACATATCATTTGAATCATGTAAAAACAAGCATAGCCATATATGGGGCCCATACATGCATTAGGGGTCACAAAGCTCAAACATAGAAAAAGGATATTATAGCGTGGTCCTTGTGCTAAGGAGGGTAACCAAACATTGATTTCAAGATCTGGTTGGAGTTACATATCAAAAGGAGAAAGATTACAATATAAATCAAGTTCATACATTCAAAGCCCAAAGTAAGTCATAAATGTGAAATAATGTCAACTACTGAACACAAATGATGATTAGGGATCCAAAAGCACTCAACAATGAACATAAGTCCTTGATTTGATGATTAGGAGTGTAGGGGGGCAATGAAGATTCAAGCTTTGACATAATAATGCATCAACTATACTCAAAATGATTCAAGATAGCACTTTTAAGAAAAAAGTGTAGGGGTGGAAAGATCCGGCGGCGTGGGTGGCCAGGCTGATGATTTGCACTGGCTCTGTCCCTGTTGCCGAGGTCTATCTCCCTAATCGTTAGTGGCGCCGGGTGGCTGCTGGCTTCCTCCCAAAATGGCCAGATGACGCAGAAGCAAGGGGAGAAGGGAGGGCAAGGAGGGAGATGATCGCACATCATCCAGGTGTAGCGACAACGCTACTTGTATCCTTGGTGAACGGAGACGACCCCACTGCTGAAGCCATCATCAAAATTGTGGAGGGGGATGATATTGGCAGGCTACAGAGAGGAAAACAGGGAGTAAGATGGTTCCAAACCATGGTGGCTGGAGAGAAGGAAAGAAGAAACAAGGAGAAAAAGGATCTAGGTTTAGATGGGAGGGGTTTATTGTGGCTAGGAGTCTAGGTTCTGGTGTTGTTCCAACATGGATCTGTACAGTAATGAGAAGAAGAGCTCCCTCCGGTGCCTTCAAGTCTTCCCCACAGAGGAAAGAACGAAGGAGAAGGCTAGTGGGCTTGGGCCCATGCCTCATCCGAAACAAATCCCTTTTAGAAGATGAACATATGTGCAAATGAGTAAATTTTTGAAAGGCCATATCTTGAGTTCTGAATATCCAATCGTGGAAATTTTGTGCATGTGCATTCATCACTGAATCTCCTACCTTATGACACAAATTGGAGAACAAGGGAAATTGAGTGGTATATTGACTTTAGTTGCAAGATAATGACTCACTTAATCATGAACTTAAATCATAAATTCTCGTTAACTTCACACTCTGTGAAAAAAAGCATAATGGATGTGATTACATTGGGCTTGAAAACATCTAAATTATAAAATTGTCATACAATCGAGTGGTTTCACTCATAAGTAGAGAGAGAGGGTGCATAAATGTAGAGAGAGAGAAATCAGGATTGTAACATCCTTCCCTCCTTAAAAGGAAATTACATCCTCAAAATTCGTCTAAGACGATGAATAAGGGTCATAATCGACATTCATCATCTTGTATCATGTGATTATCAAATCCAAGGTATACCTTGCTTTGTCCATATACGTGATACTTAGGGTTTCGGTCATAATGTGACATCATCTCAACATTAGGGTTTCACATCCATATCCCTACGCATTAGGATTTTTTTTTGCATTCATGCAAACTCAAGAGGTGATATTAGGATTATGTTATCAACTTCGAAATTTCATGCCCATCCTAAGATTTTCAATTAGGGTTATCGACACCCTTAAATTTTTGTCAAATTATAAGTTCGTGCATGGTTCCAATTACACCAAAGTTTCTCATATGCTTACCCTTTAGGTTTGTCTCGAGTTACCAATTTTGTACATGGCATCTATTATTCTGAGGTTCCAAGCATTATCACATTTTAAGTTCATCTCCTTTATCTATGATATCTAGATTGAACTCGAGGCATGAAATTGTCATCCTCTTCAACGTTCAATGCATGTTTCTTGAACTAGAGCAGACTGTCTGAGATGCATGTGAGCTCAGATATCACATATTAATTCACATGAGTATGGCCATACATTTTGCAGTCTCACTTATAAAGAGGCTCTGGATATCAATCTCCTATAAGAGGGACAAATCTCATCTACATCACTCACACTCAATCCCCATGTGTCACAGTGCACCCGAGCATCACCTTTATGGCAACCCTTATTCAAGGTTATGTTGGATGATGTCTAAGTACATCGAACAAGATGTGATTAGTGTAGTGACTTCAAGTCTAAGAACCACAATCACTACTATCACTATGAGAGTTGATTGTGACTACCATTCCATGGTATCCATGGTCACTCTCATGGTGGGTCTTTCCTATACACTATTCTCTAACATGTATTTGTGTGTTTGACTTGATATTACATTTCATGACTAATGAGATTCTGTCATTAGTCAAGACACACTCTAGTCTTATGTATTACTATTATTTATTTTCCTTCCAAGTAATATCCGACTAGGGATATAACAAAAACATATGTACTCTATCATATGATCTTATTGTTTAGGTCATCAACCTGAATACATATGTCATCGAGTAACATAATTCTTTAGAAATCTACTATGTATGTGTCATCACCTCATGAGTGAGACAAATATAATAGATAGAATTACCTTTATTATTATTATCAAATTAAGTATCTAATGCCACACTCCAATCATCATATGTTTGGCTCTCTGGGAATACATACCAATAGACTCCCACTTTCACTTAGATCCAATTACCCACAAATCATATTCCAAGTGATCTTAACATGTCCATCATATTTGTGTTGTGTAAGCACTTTCATTGGGGGTTAGCAAATTTTGCTTCAATTCGGTATGTTGCAAGTTTGACATCTCCTTGATTTACGACATCTCGTATGAGATGGACATGTCATAGTGAGATATCTAAGATTCCTTGCCTAATCGGTAGCTCTATTGTTGTCATAGCATTTCTACTGTGTCATTAATGGTTGGAACCTTCCACAAGGTCATCTGTATGAACTCCTAGATCCATACAATATCCTCTTTGTTCTCATAACACAAAGATACTCGACTTCTGTTGTAGAATTTAAACAACTATCTCTAGCTCAGAACCCTTTTCAGATTACAGTTCTTGTTTTAAGGTGAAACACAAATTTATATTGTGATCATTTATTTTTCATTTTGGAAACTTGCATCAGTGTAACCCTTTACACCCAACTCTTCCATCTTACCATGATCAAGGAACTAATCCTTTTATTTATTCTCAAATATTTAAGGATGTTGTTATGGCATTTTACTAACTTTCACTAGGATCTGCGAGATATTCACTCGTCATGTCCAATACATACGAGACAACTGGATGATTTAATATCCTCTTATCATGTCCAATACATATAAAATAACGGGATGAGTACATAACATTGCATACATGATAGAACCAATTGTGAATGCATGAGGGATCTCATTCATGTCTTACCATCCTTTACAAGAATTGGGATATTGGGCTTTTGAGAGACTAACTCATTGAACATGTACAAGTTTTGTGGCAACACATCCCACTATCATACAGACAACGAGGTGTTACGCGAAAACGTGCGGAAAACACCATAATCCACAGATTACCAAAAGCACGGGTTAATTAAAACTGATTGCAGAAAGCAGGTAACCAAGAAACTATTATATTCCGATCCACATCCAGCAAGGAAACAATTATATAAACATTTACAAAATCTTGACACGTGTCCACAGCTTAGGAGATCAGCTGTCAAGCTATCACATGAGTTCATCACTTGTTATATATACATAACGACCCACATCCGACCAGCAGCAGGATATACAAACCATCAATAGCTATACATCGTGAAACAATGTCAAAACGCTCCCAAGGACCTGAGAGTACAGGGATGACTCTAGACTCTACTACAAAACAACCAAAACAGCATCATGTCCATCTCTTGCCTTCTATTTCTCTTCTTGCTGCTCGGCTGCAACTCCACGACCACCACCACGTCTAGCTCGACCACCTAAAAAGGTTACAAACCAGCGGGGTGAGACACACAGTCCCATCGAGAAACATAACTCCTCGCCGAAACCACAAACCTCAGAAACATAAAGCAACAGCAGCAGATTACTGATAAAAGGTACAACAAGAGCAGTTTATATAGCAAAGCTTATTCATACCATCAATCTTACCAGATGTACGGAAGGCATATCACCAATTGTCTCTTTATGGAACATGATTGACAAGATAAGATTTATAAGATCTTATAAGGAACATATAAGCAACTGCATGTATAACAAGATTAACTACACAAGCAAGGCCTCAACCAATGTTCCGTGTTTTGCCTTAAGCAGTAAATACTATTCGGCTGGATTACATATTATTATGCCCTGAGGAAGTGAGCCGTACTGCTCAGATCCAACCGACGGATGTGAAACCTGGAGCCGGTGCCATACAAGCTCAATGGAAGAGCTGGACTCCACGACCTCCCACCTCGTGGTCAGTACACGAGTACAACACAAGCAGGACCACAATCTCATGCTTAAGTGGCCTCGGCCACAGGGTCAGCTCCCGCAGGCTACCCTCTGCCTAGCCCGCCTCGGTACAGGTCTCGGCGCTAGTGAAACTGAGCCACTGGCCTATTCATCATACTCTGAGCCATGAACACATTCATGCTCCCATATCACATATCCTGAGCCATGGGCCTGTTCACCATGCTCTATACATATCCCGAGTCTGCAACCGCAGCTGCACTTGAATCCTCACTATTTTAGGCTAGGAGAAACCTCGCATATTCAACAATATGCACTCCAGGTCAACCCGCAGGAGAACCTATTTCACCATCACCAGCTCCTGACGATGATGGATCTATGGCCAGGGAAACTACATGATATGTTTCACCGTGATTAGTTAGTATATTTTAAGTGGATTATTGAGGCAATCAAGTTGTATAACATGCATACTATAACAAGAATAAACAACATGAAACTCAATATCATGCTTTAACTATCATCAACATCATCCTGATCCATCACAAGGATCCAACATTTCATTGCCATGGGATCTCAATCCCTCATCACATAGTGCCACTGCCTCTCAGGGATTACATCATCACCATGGGATAGCAATTCCAGCACTTTAGCCAAACTCAGGTCCTCAGACCAAAACACATCATGCATATTATTTCATTATCAAGAGTAACCATCAAAGCGGTGTTATTCAAACATATATACCTCATAGCCCTTTACCTGGCTATGCATCTATATGAACCACATGCATGCACAATCATTATGGATTAACAGAAGAATCATAGTATCCAACATAAGGTGACATTGATGCTTATATACTTATCATTCATGCCACAACCTGTGACCATAGACATAGGTCATATCATTAAGCAAAGCATCTTATATACTTATCATTCTCAGCATTTTACAGATAATTCAAGATGATCATAAACACATGTAATACCATGGTAAGCTACATAGGTGGGGTCTATTATTCATTTCCATCAAGCATATCAAGGGTTACTATCATCAACCAAACGTGATAGCAAGAATGAGATCTAACATATAGAAGGAACAAGATCCTCACTAGAAGAACCCACTACCCTCACCAAAGGTAGTATCGGGCAGGGTACTTTCCCATATCGCCCAACACTACAACCTCATCACAGTCAAGCCAACCAGCCACATAACGGCCAAACACTAAGCAAGGGTGTTGACTATCAGCTCAAGATGTATCGATAACCCTAGGTGTCGTGCACCTATGTGTATCGTGCAACATAGGTATACCGTGTAGCAAAGTCTAAGGGCATCTCGTACAACGACGCATCGTGCATAGGTGTATAACATGCACAAGATGTATCAGGCAACACCACTCGACAAGGAATAATGCCCAAGGGTGTAACTCAGCATGTCGTTAACCAGCCTACCCATGATCTATCGGCCGACACAAGGCAAAGACTGAGGTGAGATGCCCGTCACAAGACTAGATCACAACGCCCCTTAACGTTCAAGGTGATAACAACACCAAGCAACCAACTGAGCTAGGCGTGTCGGGCAGGATACTCAACTAGGTGTGACGCCCGACACACAAGGGTAACGGCCAACGTTCTACTCATCTAGGTATAACGACCAGGGCACAACCTCAAACAACAGCAAGGAAAGCATGTCGTCCAGCTAGCTAACCTCATTTATCAGCCAACACACAAGGCCAGGGCCAGGGGAGACGCCCACCACAGAACTAGCTAGCAAAGCTTCACAACATCAAGGTATAACGAGGTTAAGTGTGTCGGGTAGGGTACTTATCATGGTGTGACACCCGACACAACAAGGCGGGAACTAGGTGTGTGACGCCCGACACAACACCACAACATAACGACCAAGGCTCTAGGCCAAAGAGGGATATCAGGCAGCATCACCACCAACCCCATATCGGGCAAGATGCAACCCAACAAGGTCGCAACCAACCTCAAGCACAAAGGACACCAAAACCCTAATGGATCAAGAAGATGGCTCACCTCTCAACAACCAAGAGAGAGGGGTCTTGCCTAGCTTCTTATCACCAATTGGGTAACACAAGGATCAACCCTATCAAAGGTCTACAACCACCACAAAGCTCACCTCTCAAATCCATGGTGAGAGAAGGGTGATGCTCAAGCAACTAGAACACAAGCTCACCTCTCAACTCAAACGAGAGAGGAGTATTTCTCATATCACTAGAGTTTAAGCTCACTTCTCAAGACCAAGGAGCGAGAGGGGTGTTGCTCAACAAGAAACCCTAGAACAAGGTTCAACCAACAAGAAGCAACTAAGCAAGAAACCAAACTAGCAACATACATAGCCGATATGATCGTAGGAAGTATAAAAGAAGGTAGTGTAGTTAGGGTTAGGAGTTATGTAACCCGCCTTAAGCAAGCTCCAAGCTCCAAGCACCACCACAAGAAGGAGAGCAAGGCACTCTAGGGTTAGGCCAGAAGAAGGAGACTCCAAGGCAAGGATCGGCCACCAAGCTTGCAAAGGAAGGGGATGTCGTGCACCAAAGAAGAGGGGAAACTAAGGAACTAAAGGGATCCTTAGCAAGAGAAAGGAAACACATATATAGAATAGGATGGAGGAGAGACCAAGGAAAGACAAGGCAAGGTGTTTCCCACCTAGGGACACTTGTCCATGTGCAAAGCCACCACTCTAACATGTCCTAAACACATGTCCAAGGCCATTGCCACATGCGAGCATCAAACTCCAAGTGTCCACTAGTGGTGACACAAATGAGGTCAAAGAAGGTCAAAGGTTCCATGGGCAACACACACCCACACCATGGCCGACACACTCCCTAGGCCGAAACACCACAAGCCGACACAAAGCACTCCTGCCCGACACAAGGCTCACTTTCCCGACACAAAGGTCCAACAAGGCAAAGGCAAGGCATAACAAGGCCCAAAAGCTCAACCAAGCCCAAGGCAACACAAGAAACGAGCCCAACCCCTTCCTCTCAACTCAAGAGGAAGCAAGGAGAGGGAGGAACACCTAATAAGGTGACAAACTTGCCCACAAACCCTAAACTTGGGTATATTGCAAGTAGCACCTCCAGCTCTCAACAAAACACTAACAAACCCTAATCACCACTAAAGGTGATTAGCAAGCAACTAAGCACCCAGGTTTAAGCAAAGCAAACAGGATAAACCCTAGTCAGGGTCCTTACAAACTAACCCTCTACAAAGGGATTTCGTCCTAGAAATCCAAAGGAAAAAGCGAGGGATACTTCCTCCTCATCTCTTCCTCAAGCTCCCACATGGCTTCCTCAATGCCACGATGATGCCAAAGAACCTTCACAAGAACCAGGTCCTTCCTCTTCAGCTTCTTAACCCTTCTGTCCAGGATCATCACAGGACCTTCCTCGTAGGTCACATCTTCATCAAGCTCAACTTCGACTGGCTGTATCCTTGTTCCTATATCCGGATGACTTTTCTTCAGCATACTGACATGGGACACTAGATGTAACCTGTGCAACTCTGGCGGCAGCTCTAACTCATAAGCTACCTTGCCAACTCGTGCTATGACTGGGTATGGCCCCATATATCTGGGTGCGAGCTTACCCTTACGGCCAAACCTTAGCACACCTTTCCATGGCGAGACTTTAAGATACACTTTGTCTCCTACCTGGAACTCCAAAGGTCGTCGTCGATTGTCTGCGTAAGACTTCTGCCTGTTCTGCACCGCTTTCAACTATTATTGTATCACTCTAATCTTCTCTGTTTTCTGCTGTACTAACTCAGGACCCAGAAGCTGATATTCACCAGACTCATACCAACACAACAGAGACCTGCACTTCCTGCCATATAAGGCCTCATAAGGAGCCATGTCAATGCTCTGCTGATAACTGTTGTTGTAGGAAAACTCTATCAAACTGAGATGTATGTCCCAACTGTCTAGGAACTGCAAAACACAAGCCCGAAGGAGATCCTCCAAAGTCTGAATAGTTCTCTCAGTATGTCCATCTGTCTGTGGGTGGAAGGCGGTACTGAACCTCAACTGCGTTCCCAACGCTTTGTGCAACTGTTCCCAGAAATGACTCGTGAACTGCGGACCTCTGTCGGAAACTATCGTTACTGGCACACCGTGCAACTGCACTATCTCATCTACGTATACTCGAGCAAGCTTCTCGGTTGTATACGTTGTCTTTACAGGTATGAAATGAGCAAACTCCGTCAATCTGTCCACTATCACCCAAATGGAATCATGATTCCTAGTTGTCCTGGGCAGACCAACTACGAAATCCATGGTTATATGATCCCATTTCCACTGCAGTATCGGCAGGGGTTGTAATGTACCTATCGGCTTCTGATGCTCAGCCTTAACTTGCTGACATACCGCACATCTAGCCACAAACTCTGCTCCATCTTTCTTCAAACTGGGCCACCAATACAAGTCCTTCAGACTATGATACATTTTGGTGACTCCTGGATGCATAGCATACATCGACGTGTGCGCTTCTTCAAGCACTAACTTCCTCAGATCATCTGCATTGGGGATCACCATTCTATCTCGGTAGCAAACTAGTCCATCCTTGGACTCATGGAACCCATCACACTTTTCGCTGCCAAACTCTGATATGATCAACTGCACTGCATCATCTTCTTGATGTGCATCTTTGATCTGTTGTCTCAGCGTAGGCTTGATTTGCATATGTGCTAAAAGTCTAGCTAACAAAGAAACTTCCATCTACACATTAATCTGTCGCAAGGAAACAAGCATATCTCGTCTATGGCATACCAAGGAACTCAACTGTGTCTTCTTTGTAGAAAGAGAAGAAGACTTTCCGCTAAGCGCATCAGCTACCACATTCGCCTTACCAGGATGATACTCGATGGTGCAGTCGTAATCATTGATTAGCTCCATCCATCGACACTGTCGCATGTTCAGCTCGTTCTACGAAAAGATGTACTTCAGATTCTTATGATCTGTGAAGATCTGACATACTTCCCTATAGAGATAGTGTCTCCAAATCTTTAACGCATGAACCACTACTCCCAACTCCAAGTCATGCGTTGGATAATTCTCCTCGTGTTTCTTAAGCTGTCGTGAAGCAAAAGAAACCACATGATCTTCCTGCATCAGCACACAACCTAAACCTTTCTTGGAAGCATCGCAGAAGACAACATAGCCCTTCCCAGGCTCTGGCAGCACTAGTACTGGAGCACTAGTCAGTTTCTCCTTCAAACTTTGGAAGGCTTGCTGACAACGGTCATTCCAGACAAAAGGTACATCCTTTCTAGTCAACTTTGTCATCGGCAACACAATCATACTGAAGTCCTTGATAAACCTCCTGTAGTAACCTACTAGACCCAAGAAACTACAAACTTCTGTCGGCATCTTTAGTTGCTCCCACTCTGCAACAGACTCCACCTTCTTAGGGTCCACCTTAACTCCTTCTGCAGATATTACGTGGCCCAAGAAAGTCACTTCCTCCAACCAGAACTCACACTTACTGAACTTTGCATACAATTGATGTTGGCGAAGAAGAGTCAACGCTAGCTGAAGATGTCGCTCATGCTCTTGCTTGTCCCAACTATAGATCAAGATGTCATCTATAAAGACTACAACAAACTGATCTAGAAACAGATGGAACACTCTGTTCATCAAATCCATGAAAGCAACAGACGCATTGGTTAGCCCAAACGGCATAACCACAAACTCAAAGTGACCATACCTCGTCTTGAAAGCTGACTTTGGTATGTCATCCGCCTTAATCCTCAACTGATGATATCCGGACCATAGATCGATCTTTGAAAACACTGTAGCACCACGTAACTGATCGAGCAGATCGTCTATCCTTGGAAATGGGTACTTATTCTTGATCGTGACTTTGTTCAACTGTCGGTAATCTATACATAACTGCATCGATCCATCCTTCTTCTTAACGAACAACACTGGAGCACCCCAAGGCGACGTACTCAGTCAGATGAAACCTTTCTCCAACAACTCTTGTAACTGCTTCTTAAGCTCTGCCATCTCCACTGGAGCCATCCTATATGGTGTATGTGCAACTGGTTGTGTTCCTGGGACCAGATTGATCTCAAAATCAATCTCTCGGGGTGGAGGAATACCAGGGAACTCATCAGGAAACACATCCGCAAACTCTCGGACAACCGTCACCTCTTCAAGGCTAGGACCTTTCGCCTTGGTATCCACAATGTGAGCTAAGAACGCCTCACATCCTTGTCGTAACAACTTCTCTGCCACCATAGCTGACACTAAGCACGTCGGAAGAATCTTCCTATCACCTTGGAAGATCCACTTCTTACCGCCATCATCAAACACATCTTGCTTGGATCCACAGTCCAAAACAACCTTATATTTCTCTAAGGTATCCATCCCAAGGATCACATCGAAACCATGCATATCAAGTGGTATAAGATCCACTTGTATACAGTGTCCCGAAAAAGATAAGACACAAGATGGACACTCTTCACGAAGCATCGAGGAACCATCAAGAGGGTTTCTAACAACAAGCTATCCTTCTTATAACTAACAGGTAAACAACAGTTCTCAAGCATACTATAGGCGATAAAAGAGTGTGTAGCACCTGGGTCAACCAAAATAGATATAAAGCAAGAAGAAGACATATCAGAATGAAATAACTCCATCTGACCTGTCACCACTCGCGGGTTGACTATCGCCTTCGGCTGACTCATAACATAGAATCGAGCCATTGCTTGCTGCCCACGTCCTCTGCTTCCTTGAGCAGACGATCCCGCTTGTGATGCTAGACCACGTCCTCACCCTCTGCTACTACTGGGTTGCTGTCTATCTGACCCTAGTTGATTCTGCCTTGGCTACTGTGTCACTTCAACATCTCTATTCGGGCAGTTGAACCTAAAATGCCCGACCTGACCACAAAGATGGCATGACCTATCTTCAAACCGTGGCCTAGATGGCCCTGTCACTGCCACAGAAGCTGTACTATGTGCCTTTGACGGTGAAGAAACATAACCTCTTCCCTTACTCGGAGACCACTGTGACGGTTCACTGGAACCTCTCATCACGGAAGGTGCTGAAAACCTTGGCTTCTTGAAGCCACCAAACCTCTGTCCCTGGAACTGAGCAGGCCTCTT
Organism: Alisma plantago-aquatica; assembly: GCA_963693085.1. Lineage (NCBI taxonomy): Eukaryota > Viridiplantae > Streptophyta > Magnoliopsida > Alismatales > Alismataceae > Alisma > Alisma plantago-aquatica. The sequence goes on from OY856413.1 coordinate 433,777,487, forward strand.
CTTAGACATGGATTCTCTTTTATCCCTTACTGATCGTTCAATCCTCTGGAAAGATTCCACAAACGTAGCAAACCACTCACGGTTCTCCAATGCAGAAACAGGTGTTGTCAGCTCAGCACTCAGACCCTTCTCAAAACGACTAATCTGCTCCTCATCTGTTGTTGCCATGTGAGGAAAAAACCTCAACAGATCCATGAACTTGGCCTCATACTCGGTGATGTTCATCGTTCCTTGGCACAGGTTCTCAAACTGACTGATCTTCTCATCCAGATACGTATTCAGAAAGTATCTACTGACGAACTCGCACCGAAAAACCTCCCAACCGATCACCTCACCAGGACACTTCTCCTCCTCGATGGTCCACCAGTGACCATCCCTACCTTTCAAAAGGTAGACAACGTGCTTTACTTTGTCTGCTTCGGGGATGTCAAGGATCCGGAAAACCTTCTCAAGACTTGTCAGCCATAGATCTGCATCCGCTGGATCAGCCGTTCCAGCATAATCCGAAGCTCCGACTCGGCGAAGCCGCTCACAGGTCTTCCCAATACCCAATGTTTCACCATGGGGAGCCTGTGCTCTTGGCCGAGGCACTGGAAATCTTTCTACCATGAGATTCATCGTAGCCACCATATGCCCCATAAGCTGTTGATAGGCAGGGTGTTCAAGAATGGTTGGGTCATCTTGGGGGACCTCAGGCACCCGATCTTCATGTGCCCGACCAAAAGCTTCATCAAATGATGCAGCATCGCTGTTCTCGGCAGCGTGTTTTTCATGGTTTCCAGACAACTTGGCTTTTCTTCCACCGAGGGCAGAAGACGATGGTAAGAAAATCTGGAAAACTCACAAGAACAGACACAACCTAGTCCTAAATCCCTATAGACTCAGCGAACCTAGAGCTCTGATACCAAAACTTGTGACAACACATCCCACTATCACACAGACAACGAGGTGTTACGTGAAAACGTGCAGAAAACACCATAATCCACAGATTACCAAAAACACGGGTTAATTAAAACTGATTGCAGAAAGCAGGTAACCAAGAAACTATTATATTCTGATCCACATCCGGTAAGGAAACAATTATATAAACATTTACAAAATCCTAACACATGTCCAAAGCTTAGGAGATCAGCTGTCAAGCTATCACATGAGTTCATCACCTGTTATATATACATAACGGCCCACATCCGGCCAGCAGCAGGATATACAAACCATAAACATCTATACATCATGAAACAACGTCAAAACTCTCCCAAGGACCTGAGAGTACAGGGATGACTCTAGACTCTACTACAAAACAACTAAAACAACAGCATGTCCATCTCTTGCCTTTTACTGCTCTTCTTACTGCTCGGCCGCAACTCCGCGACCACCACCACGTCTAGCTCGACCACCTAAAAAGGTTACAAACCAGCGGGGTGAGACACATAGTCCTAGCGAGAAACATAACTCCCCGCCGAAACCACAAACCTCAGAAAGATAAAGCAACATCAGCAATTTACTGATAAAAGGTACAACAAGAGCAGTCTATATAGCAAAGCTTATTCATACCATCAAGCTTACCAGATGTACGAAAGGCATATCACCAATTATCTCTCTATGGAACATGATTGACAAGATAAGATTTATAAAATCTTATAAGGAACGTATAAGCAACTGCATGTATAACAAGATTAACTACACAAGCAAGGCCTCAACCAATATTCCGTGTTTTGCCTTAAGCAGTAAATACTATTCGGCTGGATTATGTATTATTATGCCCTGAGGAAGTGAGTCGTACCGCTCAGATCCAACCGATTGGTTCCATACAAGGTCAATGGAAGAGCCGGACGCCACGACCTCCCACCTTGTGGTCAGTGCACGAGTACAACACAAGCAGGACCGCAGTCTCATGCTTAATTGGCCTCAGCCACAGGGTCAGCTCCCGCAGGCTACCCTCTATCTAGCCCGCCTCGGTACATGTCTCGGCGCTAGTGAAACTGAGCCACGGGCCTATTCATCCTGCTCTGAGCCATGAACGCATTCATGCTCCCATATCACATATCCTGAGCCATGGGCATGTTCACCATGCTCTATACATATCCCGAGTCTGCAACCACAACTGCACTCGAATCCTCACTATTTTAGGCTAGGAGAAACCTCGCATATTCAACAATATGCACTCCGGGTTAACCCGCAGGAGAACCTGTTTCACCATCACCAGCTCCTGACGATGATGGATCTATGGCCAGGGCAAACTACATTATATGTTCCATTGTGATTAGTTAGTATATTTTAAGTGGATTATTGAGGCAATCAAGTTGTATAGCATGCATACTATAATAAGAATAAACAACATGAAACTCAATATCATGCTTTAACTGTCATCAACATCATCCTGATCCATCACAAGGATCCAACATTTCATTGCCATGGGATCTCAATCCCTCATCACATAGTGCCACTGCCTCTCAGGGCTTACATCATCACCATGGGATAGTAATTCCAGCACTTTGTCCAAACTCAGGTCCTCAGACCAAAACACATCATGCATATTATTTCATTATCAAGAGTAACCATCAAAGCGGTGTTATTCAAACATATATACCTCATAGCCCTTTACATGGCTATGCATCTATATGAATCACCTGCATGCACAATCATTATGGATTAACATAAGAATCATATGATCCAACATAAGGTGACATTGATGCTTATATACTTATCATTCATGCCACAACCTGTGACCATAAACATAGGTCATATCATTAAGCAAAGCATCTTATATACTTATCATTCTCAGCATTTTACAGATAATTCAAGATGATCATAAATACATGTAATACCATGGTAAGCTACATAGGTGGGGTCTATTATTCATTGCCATCAAGCATATCAAGGGTCACTATCATCAACCAAACGTGATAGCAAGAACGAGATCTAACATATAGAAGGAACAAGATCCTCACTAGAAGCACCCACTACCCTCACCAAAGGTAGTATCGGGTAGGGTACTTTCCCATATCGCCCAACCCTACAACCTCATCATGGTCAAGCCAACCAGCCACATAACAGCCAAACACTAAGCAAGGGTGTCGACTATCAGCTCAAGATGTATCGACAACCCTAGGTGTCGTGCACCTATGTGTATCGTGCAGTACAAGTATACCGTGCTGCAAAGTCTAAGGGCATCTCGTACAACGGTGCATCGTGCATAGGTGTATAACGTGCACAAGATGTATCGGGTAGCACTATTCGACAAGGCATAACGCCCAAGGGTGTAACTCAGCCTGTCGTTAACCAGCCTACCCATGATCTATCGGCCGACACAAGGCAAAGACTGAGGTGAGATGCCTGTCACAAGACCAGATCACAACGCCCCTTAACGTTCAAGGTGATAACAACACCAAGCAACCAACTGAGCTAGGCGTGTCGGGCAGGATACTCAACCGGGTGTGACGCCCAACTAGGGCTGATCATCAGTCCAAAACCGGATCGGACCGGACCGAACCGGACCGGACCGCGGACCGAATTTCAATAATATATGGACCACAGACTGGACCGTTTCAAGGTAGGACCGGACCGGGACCGGACCGTGTTGTGCTTGGACCAGACCGGACCGTTTGGACCATAATCTGCTTTTTTTACATGTTTTACAACTTATTTAATTGTACAAAGTTGATAATCTTAGTCACTTCTAACAATTATATAACTTTAATATCAAACATTTATACTAGTAGTGCTTATATATGTACTTTATTTGTAGTTATTATAGAATACACCTTTAAATATATATGAATTTTATACAAAAGTCAATCTACGGTCCGGACCGGACCGCACCGGACCGGACCAGACCGGACCGAAGACCGAACTTATCGAAATTCCCAGACAGCGGACCGGACCGAACTCAAAATGGACCAGACTGGACCGGACCGAATTGAGCAGTCTGGTCTGGTTTTGCGGTCTGGACCATTATTTGCTCACCCCTACGCCCGACACACAAGGGTAACAACCAACGTTCTACTCATCTTGGTATAACGACAAGGGCACAACCTCAAACGATAGCAAGGAAAGCATGTCGTCCAGCTAGCTAACCTCATCTATCAGCCAACACACAAGGCCAGGGCCAGGGGAGATGCCCACCACAGAACTAGCTAGCAAAGCTTCACAACATCAAGGTATAACGAGGTTAAGTGTGTCGGGCAGGGTACTTATCATGGTGTGACGCCTGACACAACACCACAACATAACGACCAAGGCTCTAGGCCAAAGAGGGATATTGGGCAGCATCACCACCAACCCCATATTGGGCAAGATGCAACCCAACAAGGTCGCCACCAACCTCAAGCACAAAGGGCACCAAAACCCTAATGGATCAAGAAGATGGCTCACCTCTCAACAACCAAGAGAGGGGTCTTACCTAGCTTCTTATCACCAATCGGGCAACACAAGGATCAACCCTATCAAAGGTCTATGACCACCACAAAGCTCACGTCTCGAATCCATGGTGAGAGAAGGGTGATGCTCAAGCAACTAGAACACAAGATCACCTCTCAACTCAAACGAGAGAGGAGTATTGCTCATATCACTAGAGTTTAAGCTTACTTCTCAAGACCAAGGAGGGAGAGGGGTGTTTCTCAACAAGAAACCCTAGAAAAAGGTTCGGCCAACAAGAAGCAACTAAGCAAGAAACCAAACTAGTAACATACATAGCCGATATGATCGTAGGAAGTATAAAAGAAGGTAGTGTAGTTAGGGTTAGGAGTTATGTAACCCCCCTTAAGCAAGCTCCAAGCTCCAAGCACCACCACAAGAAGGAGAGCAAGGCACTCTAGGGTTCGGCCACCACTAGAGGAAGAAGGAGACTCTAAGGCAAGGATTGGCCACCAAGCTTGCAAAGGAAGGGGATGTCGTGCACCAAAGAAGAGGGGAAACTAAGGAACTAAATGGATCCTTAGCATGAGAAAGGAAACACATATATAGAAGAGGATGGAGGACAGACCAAGGAAATACAAGGCAAGGTGTCGCCCACCTAGGGACACTTGTCCATGTGAAAAGCCACCACTCTAACATGTCCTAAACACATGTCCAAGGCTATTGCCACATGCAAGCATCAAGCTCCAAGTGTCCACTAGTGGTGACACAAATGAGGTCAAAGAAGGTCAAAGGGTCCATGGGCGACACACACCCACACCATGTCCGACACACTCCCTAGGCCGACACACCACAGGCCGACACAAAGCACTCCTGCCCGACACAAGGCTCACTTGCCTGACACAAAGGTCCAACAAGGCAAAGGCAAGGCATAAAAAGGCCCAACAAGCTCAACCAAGCCCAAGGCAACACAAGCAACGAGCCCAACCCCTTCCTCTCAACTCAAGAGGAAGCAAGGAGAGGGAGGAACACCTCACAAGGTGACAAACTTGCCCACAAACCCTAAACTTGGGTATATTGCAAGTAGCACCTCCAGCTCTCAACAAAACACCAACAAACCCTAATCACCACTAAAGGTGATTAGCAAGCAACTAAGCACCAGAGTTTAAGCAAAGCAAATAGGATAAACCCTAAACGGAGGTCAGGGTCCTTACAAGTTTTCTCTCACTAAATCCTATATGCTAAACCCTTCAACACCATGCCAATGTATGTGCTCTTTCTTAGGTTGAGAAGCTTTCCAGATTTATCTCTATAGATCTCAAATCATATCACATAGGATGTTCCCCTAAACCATTCATAGAGAAGGTACTTTCCTTGCTAAATTTTAATATTTGTAGAATAAGGATGTTATCCCCATCATTAAGTGGAATATAAATATGCTCCCACTAAATATTTTGTAATCATAGATTTCATCTTCATTCTAACCCAAGTCAAACTCTTTGACTGTCTTGTCAAATTGAAGATTCCAGCTCAGAGATGCTTGCTTCAATCCAAAGATTGACCTTTATATCTTATAGACTTTATTTGCATTATATGAATTTACAAAACCTTTAGGCCGTGTCACAAACACACCATGTACAATATTCCAGTTAAGGAATGTGGTTTTAACATCCATTTTGTGAAATCTTATGGTCACATTAAGCAACAATAGCAAATTTGATCCCGATGGCAATTGGTGAGAAGATTTCATCATGTTCAACACCTTCAACTTATTTGACCAATCTACACTTCCATGTTGGTCTTGTCTCAAAGACCCTAAATGCACCCTATGGATTTTACCCCTTTAGGTGGATCCACCAAGGTCATACCTTGTTGATGTACATGAAGTCCATCTTTGATCCCATGGCCTCAAGCCATTTCTCAGACTCTGGTTCCTCAATAGCATCTAGGAAGATTGTTAACTCATCATATATGACCGACTTACTGCCTTATTGAGACATAAGATATCACAATCTTTCAAGCTCAAGGCATGTTCTACTAGATTTATGAGGTTTTGTTTACATAAGGAAATTGAGATTCAACAACAATTTGTGATTCTCATTGTTCCCACTGTACCCCTTTATGTTCAATGTTTTCTTGTCTGTCTTGAACCTTTTGAGTTCTACTTTTCTCCCACTAATTTATTTGGAACTGAGTTCCCTTTCAGGAATACAGTTATCCCGATCAACAAGCAACTTTGTTGTTAGATTGGAATACAAAAATAGTATTCAACAAAACAACATTTATATGATTTGTGGACATAGTTTTTGAAGAAACTATTTTCTTACATAAGATTTCAATCCTAATCTTTAACAAAGACATATTTAGACACCTCCCATGCCATATCGCATATGGTGTCTTTTGAATCATTTTAGACGATAAATTGTTTTAGTGTAAAACATCTGTCAAAGAGGAAATTGGAAGAATAGATAGATTTATTGATAATCACACCATGGCTAACAAGGTGTGATTCCATCTTTTTGACACATCATCATGTTTCAGGTGGAGTTCATTGTGATACACTATTACGATCTCTCCATAAGGTCCTCAAACTCTTGGTTTAAAATATTTTAACATCAGTCATATTGAAGTATCTTAAAACACCTACCAAGTTAGTTATGTACTTCATTTATGATATCCTTTAATACTTCAAGGGGTTCATACTTGTATTTCATTAAATAAAAATTACCATATCAATTGATATTATCAGTATATATGATGAGGTATGAGAAAATACCTTTAGCATTTATTCTAAAAGGTATATATACATCAATATGTATGAACCCCAATAGAATAGTCACTCTCCCACTACATCTAGTAAAGATGCTTTTTTTCATATTTCCCACTAAATAAGACTTGCATGTCTCTATCGGTTTATTAACCAAAAGATTTTAGGTAACCATCATTATGGATTCTAGAAATGAAATTCTCATTTAAGTGCTTTAGATGACAATGCTATAGGTATTTATTGTTTGAATCATCAGGTCATTCAGTATATGTGTCATACATATATTTGTCCTTAGAACTACCAAGTATAGTTTGTGAGACATATGACATCACCATGAAATATCAATTCGTGTCCATACAAGATACATGATATTTTCATCAATGGAAGGTACATAATCAAATTTATCTAATTCTATTATCTGCCCATGACTGACATCTTCCAGTTGTAGTGGCAACAACCCTTGCTCCGCACAGTTCTAGCTAACTTCTTCTCAGGCCCTGAAGTGGAGATATCTATCTCTTTATTCTTCTTGAGATCCTTTATATAAAGAGGGAAGTTCCTTTACAATGTCTACATAGTGACAATGCTGGCATTTACCTTAATCATTTAAGTGAAAAGAACAAATTCTTTTTGTACTTACCCCTTTCCATATCTTTAGTGCTGAAGACTTGGACTTTAGCTTAGCCTCAAAACTTTTCTTAGCTTTGTCTTTTCCCCTAGACTCACTTCTGCAATCACCATCACATATTTGTCCTTCTTTAGTCATTCTTTGACATTAATCAACATGCCAAACAACTCAGAAAGTAGTTTGGCCAAGTTACTCAAGTGATAACCATCGATAAATTGGCTATGTGATTCAGGGAACACTTGCAAGATTATATTTGTGGGAAACTATTGACCTAAAATAAATCCCAGTCTCTCCACATGCTCAATCATATTTAACACATGGGGATCTACTTGATCTCTCTCTGTTAGTTTGCACTCAATCAACACTTTAGAGACATTATAGCTTTCATGCTTTACATGATTGTTAAGATGTGTTACCATCTTGAGAATATCCATCTTTTCATGTAGTTAATGCAACTCATAGTTCATACAACATAGAATAAGGTGTTTGATGTTTGTAGCATCATCATCATGCTTCAAGTAAGCATCCATTTCAGCCTTAGGTGCATTTGGAGAAGGTTCCTCTGGCTCTGGTCTTTTAAGGACGCATAGCTTTCACTCATTGGTGAGAACATTTCTCAAAGTCCTAAGCCAGACATAGAAGTTAATCTTGTTTCATTTGTCCTACTCAAGGACTTATCACAATGATACATATTTGTGTTTGTCTACAAAATAAAATTTTCAACTTTGGTCAAATATTTTGATTAATTTGACTTGATAAGTTTGACAATAGTAATTAGGCTTTTATTTAATTATCATTCCCACTATTTTTTTTCAATTTGATAACCCTCATGTATCAATTCTGAAGATTGCAACTTACAATACTATAGTGAGACAAGACCCAAGAAAATTGAATTATTACCTAACCAACACCAACGTCATAACCAACTATTAAGGTAGGAAACATTTGCTAATTGCATCTCATGCAATTCTTCGATAGATGGTATTCACAACTCCTTGTCATAGTCCATCTGCATGCTTCTAGATGCTCAATCTTATTAAGTGCACCCAGTTAAGCTTGACCCAAAATCCAACACGATAGTAATGCACCCCACTTGGTAGGCCCACAAAACTGCCATCACACTTCCATGTGATGGACAACACACCACACTTGGAGTGCCCACACATAGTCGATCAAGATTTCATGTGTGTTGCTTATGGAAAGATTCTAAGACTTAATAATTAGATTCACATATTTTAAATATAAATACATATACATATTCAATCACCACATACTTATAGTATGTATCATATACATGCTATAACCACAACGAAAACATACAATTATAAACACAAGTGATTTTTATGGCCATACTATGTAATCCCTTGGAGCCACATAGAATAACTACCAGCTGAGGTCTACATCACATGCAACAACCCATTGTTGGTGAAGATCCATGCTCAAACCAATCTAGGCTAATCGGTTCAACACTTGAATGACCGGTTTGCTTCCTGGTTGCTCGATTAGTCTCTTGAAATAGTCTTCTGGTCTCAGGTTCAAAAGATGTTTGGACAGCTCCAATGGATCAGTTTTTCCAATTGTCATCTGGCCTCCTCGGCCATTCAGTCAATCATGCATCTCACGAACTGATCGGTTTGTATAATGCAAAATGTGTAATGACCACATTTGTGCTTAATTGGTAAACTAGGATTTACCTGAATGATTACATGCTTGATTAGATTGAACATCGTTTAGACTTGATTAATGATAGTAGATCAATTATGATGTTTCAAACCTAATAAGAAACTCTAACTATGATTTTAGTTTGAAGAATTAGGGTTTGAGAAATGTAAACCCTAATCGACAAAAATTAGGGTTTTGATAGTACATGAATATGGAATTTGATTAGGATAGAAGTGTGGTAAATGATTTTTCATATTTTATAAAATTTTTGTATATAATAATTTTGGATATGATATGGACAACTCAATCATGCATATTTGAGAAAAAATTCAGAAATGTTTGAGTGTCCATTGAATGTGATTCTCGGTCGAACTATACTTCGACCAAAATGTTGACAAAGTGCTTTTCAACAGTGTAGTGTTTTATTTTTAGTTATTTATTGGTAAATCTAAATGATCTAAAATTTTACATGGATATCTGAATCTTAATCATAAATGACATATAAAATTTTCATAATTTTTGGATGTGTTTAGACCTTATCCGTAGACAATTTACAGCAACTGACATTTCTGCAGAATTTGAGATAGCAGTGCACAATTAGATTTTTAATTATTTAATTGGAGCTTGTAATGATGTTAAATTTTAAATGAAGATTAGTAACTATATTATACACAACATTATAAATTCTCGTAATTTTTGGAGAAGGTTTGATCTCTGAAATATACGAATTCATAGAAACCTTTTTATGATAGAAAAATCTACTGAAATAAGAAAAAGTTTAGTGAGGGGTCAAAGTGCAATTGACCCAAGCAGCTCAATTGCTCTATATGATCAACCTAACACACTATAAGCTCTCCTAATTCGTGATTCAAACTAGAGAAACGAAATCCTAGAGAGAGAGGGAGAGTTAGGGTTTGAAAGGAGAAATTGATGGAGATGTTGACCTAGGGTTTTGCGGTCCGAGGAATGATGAAATCATGTAAGTTTAGATTCTTTGGATATAGTTGCATGGTGAATCTTCTCTCTCATGTCAAAATTCCATCCCTCCTCTTATTTGATCTAAAATGGTATCAAAAATTCCCCTTTTCTCACTCTTTCTGCATAATCCCTCATTTTTATGGTTTCCGAGTTGAAAGGAAGAAGAATTGGGTGAATTGCTAGGGATTTGATATTTGATCGATATTTTCAGGAATGAGCTACGTTTTAAGGTGTTTTCACACCTTAGGGTGAGTGGGAACTTCCTTTAAACAGTATATTGCACAAAAATTGGTTAAATCAACCATAATCTTTAATCGCTTAGTATGCGACTACAAACCCTAAATTGATTATTTGTTCTAAGTTGTTGCAAAATGATATGAAATGGATTCTTCCTTTATTTGAATGAATTTTAGATGATAAAATCATATTAGAAATGTATACAATGCATTCTAATGATAATTCCCTAAGTATTCACAGAGGTTATAAGAGTAAACTGAAATATAGGGAATATGCCTACGACTAAAATTTGATGTATAAGTAAATAGAGAAAGTTCCTTATCTATATCCCCTTGGTTTGAATGATTGTTTATCTAAATTCATAGTATATATATGTTAGATACTATCTTGGATTTCATTTAAAGTGAGTAGTGTTTGTTTGGTATCTCAGTGAAGAGGGTGAAACCCTAGATGCAAGGAAAGTTGGATATTTGCGAATAGATATCGTGAAATCCATTTGAAGGGATTTTCTTGACATGATAGACTTTATTTATTCAATGTTATTATTGATGCATGATATCCCAGTGAATGGCCTGGAAACCCAAATTCAGCTCAGTTCCAAGGTTTCATACATATATTGATTTTATATGATTTGTTGATAGTAGTCTTTATTCAGTGAATGTTTATGTTGCATGAAATCTTTATGGGAGCCATGGGAATAAGTTATTGCCTAGTGAGAGGTGACAAGATGTGTGATGGCCTTGTGAGACATGAGAATACTTGTACAACCAGTGAAATGAATACCTTGGTCTAAGGACATAGAGGTAATGGTTACCTATTACAGAGGTAACAATGCTATGTGATGATCTAAGGGTTTGAATACCCAGATCCAGTAATTATGATAATGATGTGAAGGGATGAGAATTCCCAGTAATGTGATAAGGGATTGAGATCCCAGGTATCATGTGTTGTAAAGTTTTGAAAAGTACGTGATAGATGTATTACACCTTTCTTTGTAGCATTTGTTGTGATTAAATGAAACCCTAAGGGTAGGGTGTTCAATGAATCAAGTATTGTGATATCAATGTTCTCATTTATTATTAATAATTCTTGTCATGATAAGTAATTAACTCTTAATTGAGTTATGAGATGCACAACTCAAGATTTGGGTTGATATGCACGTTCTTTGAAAAATTACAAATAAGTTCCTGACGTGGGATTTTATCGCACTAACAAACTCACTCAGGGTTGAAATCCCCGAGATTTTACCAAAACCAAAGTGCAATAATACCACCCGCAAGAGTACATGTCTTATCACAGTATAGTTAAGGATCGAACCCAAAGGACAACATTTTTAAGAATCCTTGCCAGTCTAGTCTAGTTCGAGTTAAGACTAATGTTTAAAATGATTGGTTGATTTGAGTTTGATTAAACTAATTGCAAGAAAATAAAAGTTGAATTAAAGTCAGATTTAGATCAATGGTATGGAAACACTGGGATGGTATCGGGTTTCACCACCACTACACATGCAAACACATCCAAGCATAAAACATCTAGGCAAGATATAACTATCCAAATAGAGCTGCTGTAAAACCCCCCATACGGGCGTTAGGTTTGCGTAAGCATCACCTTAGGCATCAGATGTCTCGTCACCATCCGAATCACTTACTTACGACTCCGAAGATACAAAAATCCAACGAAGGTTGTGGGCCCCCTATACAGGCGTTAGGCACACAGAAGTGTCACCGAAGGCTAGATGGCTCATCCCCTCACGGATCATACACTTACGACCTCGAAGAAATTCCATTCTATTTCTAGTTTGGGAGTCAACCGCATTAATCGATAAGCAAGTAGGCGATTAATATACAAGCAAACATCGACGATTAATAGGAAGATACAAAATCCAACTAAGGCTGTGAACCCCCTATACATGCGTTAGGTGCACAGAAGCATCACCAAAGGCTAGATGGCCCATCCCCTCGCGGATCATACACTTACGACCTCAAGGAATCCCATTCTATTTCTAGTTTAGGAGTCAACCTGTTAAACGACATTCAATCCTATATATAGAATTTCTCACAACATAGGAAGAACAAAGATGAAAGCAAGCAATTAATCTAACTACGAACATAATGATTAATAACGAAATGAAAAGTTATATACATTTCCATGGAAAGTTTAACAAAAGAATATGATTGCATGGGCAGTGGGGCTAGTCCCCGCTCCCCAGCTAAAGTGAACTACTCGCTCATGATGTGAGAAGCAAGAAGAATAAGAAAGAGAGAGAAATTCGTCATGAGCACGGTGCAGAAGGTAGTCGCAGCTCAGTGAAGATGATGCGGTCTTATACGTCGTGTCGGAGCAGATCTGGACGCGAAACGAGAGATGCCAAGACAGACCAGACACTCTCTCTCACTCCGTCTTCCTTCTCTTCTCGGTCTCCTTGATTGCAACACGGGCAGTAGGTGCAGTGAAACTGGCGTGGATGGAACTGGATCTGGATCGGACCTGTGTACAGGTAGCTTGTCGGCATCCTAGAACCGATGCCCAAATGGGGACCCTACTGGTCCTATTTATAGGCATAGGATTGGCCCTCCCGCTTTAGGTGTGATTCCAGCCCAAACGGTCTACTAAATATCTCTTTTAAACGGTTTGGTAAAATATCTATTCCAAATGGTTTCATTGCAACCACTTTATTAAATGGTCTGGTAAGCATTCGGTTTGGTACAAATCAACCAAATGGTCTTGGATAGTTGAGCAGCAAACGGTCTTGATCAGTACATTCTTCAAACGGTCTGTGTTATGCTTGAGCAAACGGTCTTCACTATCCGCTTTATCAAACGGTTTGCGATTCCTTTTTCAAACGGTCTGCTAGTATCTAGTCCTGCATACCGTCTTGGATATGCTTAGCCGCATCAAATGGTCTTTATGCATACCCTCATTCAGTCTTAGAGCTGCTAATCCAAACGGTCTGCAAGCATGCTTTGGCAAATGATCTTGCTCACGAAGCTGTGGTCATTCGATCTGCTGCTCATTCGGCTTGCTTGGGAACCAAGAGCCAAATGGTCTTCTAGATTCGGTCATTCAAACGGTATGAGACCGTGGCCTCTCCAAACAGTTTTGAGGTGTGCCTCCAATCAGTCTCTGATGGTCTATCGGTCTTGAGACCGAATGGGCTCAAACGGTCTTGAGACCGAATGGATGAAATCACTTGGTTAGATCGATTGGTCAGGACCAAGGGTGAGTGAAGGTGGGCCCCAGCTAATTGTTCAGCTTTATCAAGACCTGCATCAAATCAACATAATTTCAATTAAAATCATGATAATTGGACCAATTTAGTAATTTTGCAAATTTTGATATTTAGTAAATGAAATTGAATGCGTTGAGTCAAATTTGACCCAATGTGGTGATTGAAATCCTTGATGAATATGCATTCATCAGTTGCAGGTGCTATTGACAATTACTCATATGTTAAGTAATTAACTCTTATCAGTGTAATAAGAGATAAATTGCATGATTCTAGTGTGTATGTGCCAAGTGGACATGCAATCTGTTTATTTAAGAATTTTAGTCTGCCCGCATGTATAGTATGTTGATTACTCATTATATTACAGTGTTTTGAATTTACTGCTCTGCCACGTTTAGAATGATATACATGTTGTGTTATAAACTTCAAATAAATAGACGCGGTGCCATAGAGATACCAGAGTCAAGTATGAGTAAAAGAAAGGTACAATGTAGAAAGAGTTTTCTAGGAATAATAAAATAATAGAGTTAAGAGCCATGAACACTGTAGAATCCCTATGAGAGGTCTACGCCTTAGGGATGAAATGACCTACCCCGACGGTGCATCCAGTATACGGGGGTCGGAATGTACCAAGAGATGGTACGGGGGACCTAACCCTGGTGGTGCGACTAATATACGGGGGCCTCCTTAAATTTCAGAATGTAGTGTCCAACATCAACTAGAGATCCTGGTGGCACTAGAGTACAGAAAAAGCCAAGAGGTGGCTTGACTCCCCGCCTGTGTGCTCAGGTTAGAGGAGGAGTCTAGTTTAGGCCAGAGAGCCATTTTCCTATTGCAGACCAGGAGAGTAGTCAGACTTAGCATTTCGCAGGTGTGTCTGCTAAGTCTTGTATGGTGTGATCGTAGTACACGATGAGTCTTCATATGTAGAGTACATTGCATATGATCAGGGCATAATAAAATGAATGAGAGGTCAAACAAGTGTGTACAATTATTCAATTGTTCTTTGTATGTTTCTGAATTATTAGTTCTCTTTATGATCAATCAAGCATTTCATATATTGATTCACTCTTATAGATATTTAGAGTATCCTGCCATATTTATGATTGTCAATTATTAGACTCTTTAAAGCATAATGTTGTTATAATTGATATCAATTGCTCAAAAGTATATTTGTAATTATATCAGTGCTTTAGATAGTTTCTTTAAAGTACTCATTCACTGAGCGAGTAGGCTCACCCCTCTACTCACAATTTTTTAGGGAAATCACATGGACTTGAAGAAGATATCATTGCATCAGAATAGATCTGCCACAAGAGTTAAGTATGAGTATAGTTAAGTTCATTCGATCCTTGTCACTCTAGATCCTTGTAAAGAAGTAAGAGAGAGTTGTAAATGATGATGTATAACATTATTCCTCTTTTAGCAATATGTGCAATTCATCAAGTCTTATGTGCTTAAAAGTATGAGGAACATAATGAATGTTCATACATGCATTTTTACTGTTGAAATCAGATTAGAGAAATCAATATTTACATTCCCTTGTAAAGTTGGTTTATGTGGTTCAATGAAAGAAAACAAAGAGTTTTGAAAGAGAAGAAAAAGTTAAGGGTGATCTTTGTATTACGTTAAACCCTCAATTTATGCCCTAATCTCATGATTAGTGGAAATTGTGAGATCGGGGTGTAATAAAATGTCTTCTCATGATGAAACATAAATTAAAACTATCCTATTTCATATTACATTTTCAAAGGGAAAACCTTGAGTTATATTCGAGGCGAAATAGGAAGAAGAGCATTAATTTACATTTGGAAAGGAGGAGAGAGTCTCAGTATGCAAATTGAGATTTAAATAGGAATAAACAAGCACGACCATACACATAGAAATCTAGGATTATTGGCCAAAACCATGATAACTTATTCCATCTAAACCAACTTTTAGGGTGACAAATGTGAATTGCATCTATATCATATATATATTATTTTGTGAATTTTATGTGGTAGTTAATCAAATATGCACATCAACCAATTTAATATTCACATCGTATGCAATAAAATAAATTCGACCATATCGATTTAAATTTAGATACACTATAAATTGATGTGGCTATGATACCAATGTTGGGAAACCAGGGTGACAAATAAGGCAACAGAAACAAAAATTTACAGCCTGATTTCCCAATCAGCAAGATCGCATCAACAATAATGTATCTAGGAAGGAAGATGACAATAGTTATATCTGGTCCTGGAGTAAGTCCAATAACAACTCTTGATGTAGTAACATGCTTCTTCTCTAAGAAGCAGTGAGCTTCTTCTTTAGGAAGCCCCACTCAAACAGTCGTCAACAACAACATCCTAGTCTGGCACCGTGGATAGCATTTGATATTTTTCTCCTAGCGGGAAAAACACCTCACCTCTAGAGTAGTCAACGCGGACCATCGGGAACTCCATTTTGTACTATCATAGACAAAAAGAAGGAGTTATCCCTTTGAAAGTTGATTCACTAGCACTGATTCACTTTCCCACAATTGTCTCTCCCTTACTATCCCTCCCTTTAATGGGTAGGACTTGCTCAGGCTCTCTATTGGTTACTACAACTAGAGAGGACAACAATTGTCAGAGCTAATTGTTGTATCTGAGAAGCCCCCAATACCCTCTATTTATAGGGGAGGCTAGGGCCAGGGTTCCCAGTCTGTGTGGGAGTTAAAAGGATAGAGTTCATGAATTTTCTAGAAACTTCCAATAGAGGACCGGTCACTTCGCATGACCAACCGGTTGGTTGGTGCATGAACTGTTGGTTCATGTCATGAAATGGTCAGTTTGTGCAATTTTCGATTCTAAATCTGGTATTTAATGCACAATTAATGCAAAATATGACATCAACACTAATCCTTGATCTGATCTAATTGACCATTGAAACCATGTGGTTCATCATATGAACTGGTTGGTTGGGACCATGAACTCGCCAGTTCATGCCAGGTTCAAGAATTATTCCATCAATGTTGATTCATATTGACCTGACACTCCAACCAATCAATTCAACACTTGCAACGGTCTATTCATAGTCTAGTCAGTCATTTTTTAGCCTCAGTTGTTTAATTCAATACCTAAACACCTTTAGTAATCAAGTTAAAAATCATACATGAATATACTCCTATTCCAAGTGTATCCTATGCGTGTGACCCTATAGATCTCAAATTACATTGGCAATGAATGTCTATAACCAACTTATGACATCACAAGCAATGAGTGGTATCTAACAACACATTATTGATACTTAAGTAGTTTGGAAAGTTGGAGAACAACTTCAATCTACAATCCATGATCAATGTTACTACGATCGTATAGTTTGTTTGACTCTAATATCCAGATTGAACTCGAGGCATGGAATCATCATCCTCTTCAACATTCAATCCAAGTTCCTAGAACTAGAGCAAACTGTCTAAGATTCACATGAGGTCACATATCACATATTGAGTCACATGAGTATGGCCATACATTTCTCAATCTCACTTATCAAGAGGCCCTAGATATCAATCTCCTGTAGGAGGGACAAATCTCATCTAAATCACTCACGCTCAATCCCCATGTGTCACAATGCACCTGAGAATCACCTTTACGAAAACCCTTATACAAGGTTACATTACATGATGTCTAAGTACATCGAACAACATGTGATTATTGTAGTGACTTCAAGTCTATGAAACACAATTACCACTATCACTATGAGAGTTGATTGTGACTACCATTCCATAGTATCCATGTATCACTCTCATGGTGGGTTTGTCTGATATGTTGTTATCTAACATGTATTTGTGTGCTAGACTTGATATTACTTATCATGACTAATGAGATTTTGTCATCAGTCAATACACACTGCAGTCTTATATATTATTGTTGTCTATTTTGCTTCCATAGTAATATCTGACTAGGCCCATAACAATAATGTATGTACTCTTATCATTCATATGATCTCATTGTTTAAGACATCAACCTGAAGACATATGTCATCGAGTAACATCATTCTTTAGACATATATTGTGTATGTGTCATCATCTCATGAGTGAGACATACATAATAGACAAAATTATGTTTATTATTATTATCAAATTAAGTATCTAATGCCCCACTCCAATCCTAATATAATTGTCTCTCTCAGCATAATTAAAAACATATACCTGGTCCTAGAGCAAGTCCAACAAAAATCCTTCCATCATGGTGCTTCTAGATCAGACATCACATGGACATCTATCGGGGTGACCTCCTGGTGTGAAAAAATGGATAGTGGCTAATGCAGTCCTCCTAGTGTGCTGTGATGACCCCCACACCTCTATCGTGTCCACACAGACCACAAGGAACTTCTCGTCATGCTTGCTAGAGATAACAGGAAGGATTTTGTCCCTTCGATCTCAATGTGCTAGTCCTGACTTGTACTCCCTTGTTGTCTCTCCCTTTTACGGGTAAGACTTGCTCGGGCTCTCATGTTACCATAACTATGAGATGACAATGTTTGTCAGTTCTAGTTGTATCTTTTGAAAGCCTTGACTACCCTTATATTTATAATAAGGTCATGGCCAGGGTTTCCACATCAACTGGGAGTCGAAGAGATGGATTTTCAAGCTATAATTACTATTGTGGATCTCCAATCAATCGACTTGTACTCCATTCATCCGACTGGAATACTTCATACAATGTGATGATCAATGCTCGCCATTATCTTATCATCATTGCTTAACCAGTCAGTTGATTGGACATTCCAGTTGGTCGATTGATTTATTTCGACAATCCAATCGGGAATATGTCTATTTGACCTATTGGACACTCTGATCAGTCGATTGACTATTTCCATTGGCAATGATTGTACATCTCAATCGGTTGGCTAGACTCTCTAGTTGATTTACTTACACACCAGTCAGTCGGTTCATTTACCATTGTTAATTAATTTGTTCACCTATACACTTTAGAGACTATGTTAAGCCTTATTCGTGATTAAACTCCTATTCAAGGTATATCCTATGTGTGTGACCCTATAGGTCCCAAATTATGCTGGTAGTAAATGTCCATAACCAATTTATGGCATCACAAGCAATGAGTGGTATCTAGAAACACATCATTGTTACCCATGTAATTGGAAAGTTGGACAACAACTTCAACCTAGATCTATGATCAGTGTTACTGTGATTGTATAATTTCTTTGTCTTGGATATCTAGATGGAACTAGAGGCATCGAATCATCATCCTCTTAATCATTCAATCCATGTTTCTTGAACCAGAGGAGATTTTAGAGATGCATATGACCTCAATATCATATATTGACTCACATGAGTATGGTCGTACATTTTCTTAGTCCAACTTATCAAGTGTCAAAGATATCAACTATAGTAGGAGGGACAAATCCCACCTACATCACTCACAATAAGTCCTCATGTGTCACAATGTACCCTAGCATCACCTTAATGGATACCCTTATTCAAGGAAACATCAAATGATGTTAAAATACATAAAAAACATGTGATGAGTGTTGTGACTTTATGCCTAAGAATCACAACCACCACTATCATACTGAGACTTGATTATGATTATTATCCATGTATCGCTCCTTAGGGTGGGTTTGTATGGTAAATTGTACTCTAACAAGTATGTATGTATATGGTTTGATATCACATATCATGACTAATGAGATTCTATCATCAACCAACACACACTCTAGTCTTATGTATTATTGTTGTCTATTAGCTTCCACAATAATATTTGACTAGGGACATAATCAAGAATGTAAATACTCTTATAATTAATAAAATGTCATTGTTCAGGTCCTCAATATGAAGACATATGTCATCAAGAAATATCATTGTTTGGACATATTATCATGTTACATCATCATATTATAACTGAACAAACATATAGACATGATTTCCTTTATTATTCATCAAATCAATTACAAGATATGCCACTACAATCATCATATGAATGGCTATCTACACATACATATCAACAGACTCCCACTTGCACTTAGAACCAATTACCCATGAACTTAATCTCAAGTGACCTTACATGTCCATCGTGTTTTTTCTATGTAAGTGCTTTTGTTAGTGACTATGCAACATTTCTTTCAGTTGGTACTCTACAAATCTTCACATCTCCTTGTTCTATGATTTCTGATATGAGATGGAACCGTTGTAGTATGTGCTAGGAAAACTAATGTAATCTCAGTTCTTTAACTTGTACAATAGCTCCATCATTGTCACAATACAACCCTACTGTGTCACTAATTCTTGGAACTACTCCAAGTTCACTATTGAACTTCTAGATCTAGATAGCTTCCTTTGATGTATTAGATGCAACAATGTACCCAACCTCTATTGTAGAATCAACAATTGTGTCTTTCTTGGAACTCTTCCATCTTATTTCTCTATTATTAAGGCAAAACAAAAATATAGATTGCAATCTATAGTCATATTTGTCAGTTTGGAAGCTAGAATTGGTGTAACCTTTTACTACCAACTCTTCCTCACCGCCATAAAAAAGGAACTGCCCCTTAGTTCTTCTTAGGTTCTTAAGTATGTTCTCTATGGAAGTCTAGTGACTTTCACTAAGATCTAACTGATACTTACTAGTCATACTCAAGGCATATGAGACATTGGGATGAGTACATAAATTGTGTACATGATCGATCCAAATGTAGATGCATATGGAATCTTACTCATACGTTCCCATTATTCAAAAGAAATGGGACATTTAACTCCAGAGATACTAACATCATAGGTAATGGGTAAGTTTCCTCTCTTTGAGTTCTCCATGCTGAACCTCTTTAATAATTTGTCAATGTATATGATCTAGCTAAGTCTTGGAATCCTTCTAGATCTATATCTATAGATCATGATTCCTAAGATATAGGATGCTTCACCTATGTCCTTCATAGAGAAGGTACTTCTTGTTGGTATGTATGCCCAGAGAGTTAATCATGTGTTGATTGTAATGGAATAACTTGTAAATGATTTGATTAATAATAAATGCAAACTTTCAATTTATTCTATTCTATTCTATTCAGTTATGAGATAATGATGTAACTGAATAAATGTGTAAAGGATGACATTACTAAATTACATATGTCTTCTAGTTGAGGACATGAACATTGGAATCATACGGACGTAAAGAGTATACATTCTTGTTATGTCCCTAGTCAGCTATTACTGTGGAAGCAATGTCGACAACAATGATACATAAGACTAGTGTGTTGATTGATGACAAAATCTCATCATTCTTGATGTGTTATATCAAACCAAGTGTTGGTATGTATGCCCATAGTGCCAGTCTTATGATGATTGTAGTGGCATACTTTGTAAATGATTTGAATAATAATAATAAAGGCAATTTCTGTCTATATATTTTAACTATTTTTTAGATAATAGTATTACATGATAGATGTCTAGAGAATGACAAAACTCAATGATGTATTTGTTCAAGTACGTGACTTAAACAATGAGATCATACGGATGTTAAGAGTATGTACATTTTCACTAATGTCCCTAGTCGGTTTCTATTATGGAAATAACCATAGACATCAATAACACAAAAGACTAGAGTGTGTGTTGATTGATGACAAAATCTCATTAGTCATGATATATGATATCAAACCAAGCACATAGATACATGTTAGAGAATAGTGTATCAGACAGACCCACTGTAAGAGTGATGCATATAAACCATACTTGGTTGTCAAGATCATCTCTTATAGTATTGGTGGTGACTATGGTTCTTAGACCTGAAATCACTGTACTCATCACATGTGATTGGGTACACTTTGACATCATCAAACACAGTCTTAAAACATGGGTTGTTATAACGGTGATAATTGGGTGACTTTGACACATGGGGACTTGACTGTGAGTGATAGATATGGAAAATTTTCCCTCCTAAGGGAGTGTGATATCCTGGCCACTTGAGGAGTGAGACTGAGAAATACATGGCCAAGCACATGTAAGTCAATATATGATATTGAGCTTACATATATCTTAGATAGTCTACTCTGAATCAAGAAACATGGATTGAACATTTGTAGAGGATGACAAGTCCATGCCTCGAGTTCAATCTGGATATCAGTGATAATGGGACTATACATTCACTATAACACCAATAACAAATTGTAGGTTGAAAGTTTTTCTCAAACTTTCCATTTCACTAATTACTACAGAAATAGTGATCAAAGTCGCTTTTAGAGGTGTCAGTTATTTATAGAAACCGACACTGTACACCTTCAACATTGGAGATTTAAGAAATCCGACATCTATGTTTGAAGACCAGCCAGACACGGGTATCACTTTTAATTTAGTGTCGGCTGAAGAAAAGAAACCGACGCCTAAAATAGCCCGTGAAATCCAATTTTTTGAGCGAAAAAATTTCCCCCAAAGTGTCACATACAACGTCGGTGTTTTACCTAATAACTGACGCCTAAAGAAGCCAAAAATTGCACGCAAAGTTCCAATATGGGCGTCGGTTTTCTTGGTGTAACCGACGTTGATAATGGTTCCCGCCAAAAAAATTAGGGTAAAGTTTGTCCAATTGAACGTCGGTTTTTAGTAGCAACCGACACTTATTCAATTTAGGTGTCGGTTTTTTAAATAACCGACGCCCATTGTTAACTTAATACCACCCGCTCAAGCCAGACTCTCCCGTCTCTCTGTTTCATTGCCAAGAACATAGTGCTGGCGATTTGTGATTCTCCTGTCGCCGTCGTCATTGCCTGCTTGCTGTGCTCCTGCCGCCGTCGCCTGCTGTCGCGTGCTCCACCGCCGCTTTCTACCACCGCCACCTACTACCACCGCTTCTCCTGCTCCTGCTCCCAGTGCCGTCCTACTCCTGCTCCTTCTCTCGGTGCCCTTTCCCGCCGGTCCTGCTCCTGCCCTGCTCCCGCCTGCCGCACGGCCGTGGTCAAGCCACCGCCGCCCGATCAAGCCTCTGCCCCTGCTCCTCACACCATCGTAGCTTGAGCCTGAGGTCGCCAGAGGAGCTGCTGCAAGGTCGGAGCTTGAGCCTGAGGTCACCGGAGCTAGCTTCTGCTTCCCCTACTTCTAGGTAGGTTACATATATTGATTTTACTGATTTCCATCAACTGATTAGTATTACTTATCTACTGATTTGTATCTACTCATTTGTATTAACTTATCTATTGATTTGTATTTATTATCTACTGGTTTTTATTCATTTATCTACTGATTAGTAATAATGTATTGTTTTAACTTGTCTAATTCTCATGATTGTCCTAATTCAATAAATTTTGATGCATGTTGAAATAAGATTCAAACTTGTCCATTCTAGTATCCTAATTTGATTTGATTATGTGTTTGGAACCCTTGAAACATGCGTGTTAAATATACATTGATGTGGAATGTATGCACCATAAGGTGATTAAATGCCTAAATCTTGACTTGAAATATGACCTAGTATGTATGTTGATATATGAAGCTCTAGTTAAAAGTTCAAGATTGACTTAGGATATGAATGATGAAATTAGGTTTGTAGGTATAAGATGACAACATACATGTATTTGTTGTCCTAGAAACCCGTCCAAGATTTACTCATTAGGAGTAAATCTTGGATAGTCCCCAGTTTGGGACTGTTCCTGAACAACTAATCTCACTTAGGATGTAAGTGTATAATGTGTATTGGATTTTCAAGAAAATTTCGGCAGCATTTCCCTGTTAGTTCTCTAAGTACATATGTACTTGGAGAACAGTAGGGAAATGCTGCCGAAATTTTCTTGAAAACCCAATACACATTATACACTTACTAGTGAGATTAGGTGTTCAAGAATGGGATAGGTGGTACACATTTATTATATATAAGAATGACAACACATGTATTTGTTGGCCTAAAGTTTTAACCATGCATAAACTCTAATCTGTTAACCCTAGACCCTAATCTTGTTGTAATATATACTTGTTTTCTCTTTGATCATAGAATGGATAGATCATGGATGTCCATTCGCAATCATTACACCCTAGAGTTTATTTCTGGTCTTGACCAGTTTATTAGATTTGTCGAGGAACTTAGGAAACAACCTGGAGATAGGTTCTACTGTCCATGTAGGCATTACGGTAACAACTTGAAAGTCAGCACTGGTGACGAAATCAAAAGTCATGTCATGTACAATGGGATTATACAAGGCTATACAGAATGACACTGGCATGGAGAGATTTCAAACCCAAAACCAGTGGATGTCGATAGCAGTGCTTGTGTGGAAGAAGAAATTGCCTCCGATGACGTAGATGTGAATGAACCAGTTCCAGTAGACATCGTTGATGCGATGTTGGATAGTTGTGGGGTAGAGCACATCGATCCACCTCCCATTTTTAGAAACATTATGCATGATGCTGAGATATCGTTATACACAGGTTGTACTAAGTTTACGAAGCTTAGCGCTATGCTGAGATTGTATAAGCTGAAAGCTAACAATAGATGGAGCGACAAAAGCTTCATGTCATTATTGTCTTTGTGGAAAGAAATGCTCCCTGAAGGAAATGAGCTGCCAATCTCAACATACCAGGTAAAGAAATTGTTGTGCCCAATGGGAATGGATGCCAAGAAGATACACAAATCCCCGAATGATTGTGTATTATTTCAAAAGGACTATGTGGATTTGAAAGATTGTCCAAAATGTGGTGTGTCACGATATAAATTGACGAATTGGGGGGAGTCCAAAACTGGTTCTCCTATCAAGGTGATGTGGTATCTACCTATAATATCACGGTTTCAACGCGTGTTTGCCAATCCGATAGATGCGAAGAATTTGAGGTGGCATGCAGATGTTAAGAAAAATAATGATGGGATCCTACGACATGCGTCTGATTCCCCACAATGGAAGAAGATTGATCTATTGTACCCTGAATTTGGTGAAGAAGTCAGGAATCTAAGACTTGGGCTTTGTACAGATGGGATGAATCCGTATGGGACATTGAGCAGCCAACATAGCACTTGGCCAGTCATGCTTGTTATATACAATCTTCCTCCCTGGCTGTGTATGAAAAATAAGTACGTAATGCTATTGTTGTTGATATCGGACCCTAAAAAACCTAGAAATGATATCGATGTTTATCTTGAACCTCTGATTGATGACTTAAAGAAACTATGGGGTGAAGGTGTGATGACCTATGATGCTTCACGAAGAGAGACATTTCGTTTGCATGCTATGTTGTTTTGCACTATTAATGACTTTCCAGCATATGGGAATTTGTCTAGATATAGTGTCAAAGGAGCTAAAGCGTGTCCTATATGTAAAGAGAACACCGATTCAACAAGACTAAAACATGGCGGTAAGACTATATATCTCGGTCATCGAAGGTTTCTTACAAAATGCCATTTGTATCGTAGGAAGCGCAAAGCATTCAATGGATTGAATGAGGAACGGAGTGCACCTAAACCTATACCAGGGGAGGTTGTTTATGAAAGAGTAAAAGACTTTGTCAATGAATTTGGTAAGAGATCACAATGTACTATGGCCACACAAAGTGACAAATCTTTATTCAAGAAGAAGTCAATATTTTGGGATATTCCTTATTGGAGTTCTTTGATAGTCAGGCATTGTATCGATGTCATGCACGTTGAGAAAAATGTCTGTGATAGTGTCATTGGTACTTTGTTGAATATACCAGGTAAGACTAAAGATGGGATAAAATCCAGACTGGACCTACGTGAAATGGGAATAAGGTCATAATTAACAGAATTACGTGAAATGGGAAATCGGAGAACATACTTACCTCCTGCTTGTTACACATTGTCTAGAAAGGAGAAGAAAGCTTTTTGTGAATGTTTGATAAATGTTAAGGTGCCACAGGGTTACTCATCCAACATCCGTATATTGGTATCAATGAAAGATCTGAAGTTGATAGGTCTTAAATCTCATGATTGTCACACTCTAATGCAACAATTATTGCCTGTGGCAATTCGATATATATTGCCAAAGCATGTAAGGTTTGCAATCACCAGACTTTGTTTCTTTTTCAACAGTCTATGCAGCAAAGTTATTGACCCTGATACTCTCAATAATTTGCAAAGAGAAGTGGTTGTTATCCTATGTCAGCTTGAGATGTATTTTCCTCCTTCGTTCTATGATATCATGGTACATCTTGTTGTCCACTTGACTAGGGAAGTGAAAATGTTGGGACCAGTTTTCTTGCATTGGATGTATCCCTTTGAACGATACATGAGCGTTTTTAAATGTGATGTTCAAAACCGTTATCGGCCTGAAGGGAGTATTATTGAGGGTTATGTGGCGAGAGAGGTTATGGATTTTTTCAATGATTTTCTCAGTGGTAATGACACTCCTGATAATGACAAGAATATTGAGGAGCAATTTGGCAAAGGAATTTTGGGATCATGAGTGAAAGTAATCAGCCGTGAGCAGTTGGAACAAGGTCACTTGTATACTTTACACAACATGGACGAAGTGAGTGTTTATATCGAGGAACATACCAATTTCATCAAGAGACAATATCCTCGAGCCAATACAATGTGGCTTGCTAGAGAACATAATAAGACATTTATTAAGTGGTTTGAAGATAAAGTCTTACATCAACTCTCTCAAACACCAGATGATATTACTGAAACTATCAAATGCCATGCCTTTAAACCAAAATTGAATGTTATGTCTTATGAAGGGTATGACATTAATGGATTCACATATTACACAAAGCGCCAAGATGATAAGAGTGTCGTCCAAAATAGTGGGGTCACCCTTCAAGCGTCAACTATGTTTTTTGCAAGTACAAAGGATAAGAGTCCACGTGAAGCTAAAATGTCATATTACGGTGTCATTGAAGACATATGGGAGTTTGACTACATAGATTTTAGAATTCCGCTCTTCAAATGTAATTGGGTTGATAACACCAAAGGAGTTATAGTGGATGAATTGGATTTCACTTTAGTGAACTTTGAAAAGATTGGCGAGAAGGGTGAACCATTAATATTGACATCACAGGAGAAACAAGTATTTTATATCGATGATCCCGCAAATGATAAATATTCGGTTGTTATTCATGGTAAAAGACAGTTCATTGAAGATCCTATAGATGAAGAAGAGTACTATGATAAGTATGACGACTCCAGTCCATTCTCAGTTGGGTTGCCAACACCAGCAAATATTGAAGCTAATGATGACTTGTATGTGCGTGGAGATCACAGTGAAGGATTGTTAATTGATAAAAAAATCACAATATTAGAGGAATGTTTATATTTTTTTATATGTTTTATTTTTCTAAATGTGAACTTTACAATGTGAATTACTTTACAATGTGAATGTGAACTTTACAATGTGAATTTTACAATGTGAATTACTTTACAATGTGAACTTTACAATGTGAATGTGAACTTTACAATGTGAATTACTTTACAATGTGAACTTTACAATGTGAATGTGAACTTTCAGATGGCTGAGCATTCTCCTGATGACCGTGCTAATGATTACCGTGAGGGTGAGGACATCAATGCGCTACCTCATGATGTAAGTTTTAAAAATATATCATATATTTATATATATATGTCCATTTACAGTTATATCCTGTAAGTGTGTTTATTTTGTCAAATTTTAGGTTGATGATGCACATGTACCCTCTAAAGCACTTGAGGCACTTGATGAGTAGCACCAAAAAGTTGACAAGAGAAGGGGCATCACTATGATGAAGAAGTTAATAGCGCAAAGGGGCAATGGGCCCAAACTTGTTGTGGATTTTGATAATGCAGGAAATGTAATTGGAGTGAATCGCAATTCGTTTGTTTCATATCTTGGGTATGTTACTCGTAGCCATTGCGGTTGTAAGATAGATTCTTGGCATAAAGTTCCTAGGGGGAAGAAAGACGTAATATGGAAGGATTTATGCATCAGTTATTATTGATTTGCAATTCTTTTTTGTAGATTACTAATTTTTTAGATACTAGTTAATAACAATTCTATTTTGCATAGTATATTTGAATTGGATGAAAAGTTGCATCGTAAATGCGTGATGCAATGCTGTGGGAGAGTCCTAAGGAACTATAGGACAAATCTCACCTGAGAATACATTAAAGAAGGTGACAAGAGGAAGAAGACATCCACTGAACAGTGGAACTTCCGGGACTAAGAAGAATGGGATGCGTTTGTTGCTTCAAGACAAATTGATGAATTCAAGGTATTAGGCGTCACTGCCAATTTAATTAATATACGTTGTATTCACCTATTCAAGATTAACATTTAGTGTTACTAACCAAATCATTAATGTGCATACTAACTAGTCCCTCAGTGAGGTGCAAAAAGCAAGGCGTGCACTGAATGTGCATGACCACACAATGGGTCCAAAGGGGTATGCAGACATTTGCCAAAGACTACAGGCTGAGTCTACTGCTCAGTCTACTGATACTCATGAGTCCTATACTATAGGTACCACACCTCTGCCTCGCCATGATGTCTGGATAGCTGGGAGGCAAAATAAGAAGGGAGAAATAAGGAAGCCCGCAACTGCTGAGGTGGCTGAAAAAATGGTAAAATACAACTCTTAGAGCAATCGTTCGAATATTGATTATTTGTGGTGTTTACTTAATTACAAATTTTTGTTTTGGCGATTAGCGGGAGCTGCACGAGCTGAGGAAACAAGGAAAGTTCATCCCTGAGGGCACAATGGATGAATTGACAGTTGCTCTGGGTAACCCAGAGCATCCTGGACGTGTTAGGGCTGCAGGCGCTGATGTGGGCATCAAAGCATTCTTTGGGCCATCCCAGCGCAAACATGGCCCAAAAGTAGGAATTTCACAAGAAGAGTAACATATTCTTTCTTTATTATGTTACTGTAAAAGAGAATTCAATAATCAGAAGCTAATGTTTCTTTTATCCATGTATAGGTAGATAAGATAGTTGATAGGAAAATCGAAGAAGCAATGAGCAAGTGGTAGACATCTCTGACTGCCACTTAGCAGACAGTACCTATGGCATCCCCTCTACTCCTACTGCAGAGGTTGAGAGTAATCCTGTAGACCTAACACCTAGCACATCCGTTGTAAGTATTTTTATGACATAGTAACTAGTCTTTTCAAGATGATATGTATATATGTATATAACATTCTTTACACAAAAATTTGTAGGGGTTGAAGCCATGCCATCTAAAAAGTAAGAATTTATCATTGTAGAGGCGTCAACTTACCCATCCCTACCAGGGGAAATGTTTCATGGGTCTCCATTACCAGCTGGTTGGGTTCGTGTGAGCCCGATACATATATTCCCCAATTGGATGGATCTTCCATTGCCATATGCCCACCCAGATTGTGAAATTCTTGGTGAGGCAGAAGGCGGAGTGATATTGTGGCCAAAAGCGGATGTCCTCTATACTGAAACTGTATGGTAAATTTACATCACGTTAAATTTTTAGTGTGTGTATATGATGTCAATTGATCTGAATTTATATATATATATAGGTTAAAAAGAAGACACCCAGAGCATCAAGGCCTCCACCTCCACCTCCTACATTACCAAGTTGGGTTCCACAAGACCTACCTATCCCGTTAGGTCCTAATTGTAGGGGTATGGCAATATGGTTAGGCGAACATGATATAAATTGCCCTATAACTGTTTCTATAGATGCAGATGTTGTAGGTCAATCATATGAAAGCAAACTATTTATATAAGATATTTTGGAGTTGTTTCGATATGATTGGCTGATTACATCTGTGATAGAGCTATGGATAAGATGAGATCTTGTTTATACATCCATATACCTTATGTAGGATCTGGTGATCTGGTTTCTTATTTATTTATGCATACGTAATACATGTTTTGCAGATACTTAGACAAGATATGTGCAGATTTTTCATTCGAACATGTAGGATTTTTGATTCCATCTTTGATTAGTCTAGTAGCTAAAGACCCTCTATCAGTTCAACAATACTACTGTGATGCTTTTACAAATTTTCCTCAAAATAACAAGACAATGATAATAGCTCCATTCAATGTGGAGTAAGTTTACTTTGCTTATAATTTGGACTTAAGAAAATTACATTTTTATTGTGGATTTTGAGTTATTAATTTTTTACGTTTTTACCTCTAGTGGTATGCATTGGGAGTTACTAGTTATTGTCCCCGAGACGTTCACTGTCTATTATCTAGATCCTAAGGGGACTAAATTGAATTCAAAATATGGACACACAATGAAAATGGCATTATTCCGGTGAGAAATATTTCATTTTCATATATGTTAACATATGTTATTACATTACTATTTAATTATGCAATGTACTGAGTTACATTAACATGTAGGAGTTTAGATGAGTTCAATAAGGCTGGAGGAAAGGTCCCCAGGAAAAAGAACCAGCCAATAATTTGGAAGAACGTGGAAGTAAGTTCCCGACTGCAATGTATATATTATTTATGTGAACATTGCTTAATTAGTTGTATTTTTTAATATTTTGTATGTTTCAATTTATAGTGTGCTACACAAGACAACATATGGGCATGTGCATACTATGTGATGTGATTTATGCACATGATTATCAAATATGCCGCAGTGGACATCGATACCATTCCTGAGGTATTATATATAGTCTCATTAGATAATATGAAATATATCAATCTTATTTATATATTATTAATTATATATATACATCATTCTCTTTGCAGGTATTTAAAACTAACCACACTATAGGAAGGGCCTTACCAGATGTACATGCTCCCTATACAACGGATGAATTAAATGATGTAAGAGAAGAATGGGCAACAACCATACAAATAGTGGGGGTTTTAAAATATAATTGGGATGTTGATAGTAAATAATGACTAAAGAATGATATTTTGTAAATGAATTTCTGAATTATAATATGTGTGAATGTTTCTACATGTCTGAATGTTTCTACATGTGTCTGAATGTTTATACATGTGTGAATGTGAAAATGAATGAAACTGCTAGTTGCTATATGAATGTTTCTACATGTGTGAATGTGAAAATGAATGGAACTGCAAATTGCTACATGAATGTTTCTACATGTGTGAAAATCGAATGGAACTGCAGGTTGCTAAATGTGTGAAAATTAATGTTGTTAATTTTGCAGGTTTGTGGCCTGTTGTTGGCAGATATCAATGGATGTCGTAAAACCTACAGTTCATAACTGAACTACAAGTTTCTCATCCTACGACCAGCCACAGCAGGCCTACAGACTGATAAGAAAAAAAACATAAAATAGGCGTCGGTTATTTGTTTAAAACCGACGAAAAATGATTACAACGTCAGATAAATAATTATAACCGAAGCCTAATGCATGTGATGTGGCATCGGTTATCAATAATAAACCGACGCTGATGGTTCTGACATCGGTTGCCCTACAAGTAACCGACGTCGATTTCCCTAATGAGGCCAGACACCACGGCCGTGCTGGCCAGCACGGTCGTGGTAGCGGGCCAGACAACACGGTCGTGCTGGCCAGCACGACCGTGGCAGCGGGCCAGACAACACGGCAATGCTGGCCTGCATGACCATGGCAGCGGGTGATATGGCATCAGTTATCACTAATAAACCGACGCTGATAGTGCCCCAGATGGTGCCCTTTTTGTGCCACAAAGGTTTATGGTGTCGGTTTCAAAATTAATAATTGACGCCTATACCCCCATGCTGGCACGTTTTCGGTGGCGCACAAAGGGTTGTGGCGTCGGTTTGCAAACCGACGCCTAACGGTTGGCCTTTTAGCGGCGCCCACATAGGTGTCGCATTAAAACTGACGCTAAAGGCCTTAAATAACTGACACTAAAGGTCGGTTATGTACTAGTGACTTGGATGTGTGACTAGGCACCACTCTTTGCGTGTAATGTCATAAGTTAGTTATGTACATTCACGACCAATGTGAAATGGAACCTATAGGGTCATACACATAGGATTAACCTAGAAGAGGAGTTTATCCATGAATGTTGTTTAAATTGATTACTGAAGTGTTCAGATAATCAATAAAACATTAAATCAATAGATTTGACTTTGAATCATCAAGCTCAAATGTTGAACCAATTGATTAGAGTGTCAGATTGATTGATAACTGCATTGACTGGGTTCTGCACAACTTGGACACTAATCGATCGGTTCACTGGGTGAACCGATCGAATCATGGTCAGTGAGATGACCGGTTCACACTGGTGAACTGATCGGTTCACTTAGACCAAAAGAGCAAGTGTTGGGTTTCCCGGTTCGTGAGAAAAGATCCTCATTTCACTTGTTCAATTGATTGGGTCAAGAATTAATCTTTGCATTAATTAGAAGCGAATAAGGAAAGTCTATTGGAGGAAAGTCTGGGAAGTGAAATGTCCGGTTCACTTGGTGAACCGATCGGCTCATCTACTCAAATGACCATTTTAGTTGTGAAATGATTCGTTCGCCAGTCACAACATAATTAGTTCATGGAAAATCTGGACCATTCTACTCCCGTACAGATTGGGAACCCTGGCCCTACCCTCTACTATAAATAGAGGGGTACAGGGGGCTTCTTAGAACACACAACTCATCACATCAGTTTCTCTACAAAGTTGTTGTCCTCTCTAGTTTTGGTAACTAAGAGAACCCAAGAAAGTGATACCCATGTAGGGAGGAACAACGAGGGAAAGACAACTGTAGAAAAGTGACTGATGGTGGGAGATTTTGTCAGTGACTAGTACATCGACAGAAGGGGATAATTCCTTCTAGTATGTCCTTCAGGATAACTAGAGTTCATGGTGTCATGTGTGGACTATCTATAGAGGTGAGAGATTTCTGCCGCTCAGGAGGACGACTGTCAACCATAGTCTGGGTCTACACCAGGAGTTGCATAGACACTATCGAAGACTAGGTGGTTGAAGACCACACTAGCTGTGAGGTATTATCTTCGAGCAAGCCTCAGGACCAGTTATATCTTGATAAACCATTATTCCTATTGCATAGTTGTTGATGCAATCTGCTGGTTATTGGTTTGTGGTTAGATAAAAATTTTTCTTCCACTGCCTAATCTGTCCCACAAAACCCAACGGTGGTATCAGAGCCACATCAATATACTATTTTTTAGGATAAATCGATATGATCAGATTTTGGTTTTTCGCCATTATTTATTGCATGTGATGCGAATACTTTAACTAGCTAATGTGAATATCCGATTAAACACCACAAATCCCTATATACATATATGATATGGTATATATATGCAATCGATACGCATCGCCCTAAAATAGTTTTGATGGTGGATGTGTAGCCTGGTTATGGCCTATAAACCCCTATGTGTGTGTTTGGTTGGTTGTGGTTGTTTGCATCTCAGTCTGCATATCGAGGCCTTTCTCCTATTCTAGATGTAACTTGAGATAACTCGAGCCTTCTCTTCTACCTTTGCTCCCACCAAATGTAACTTGGGGTTTCCCAAAGATATATGTAAAAGTAGGATAGTTTTATTTCCTGTTATATCGAAGAACAGTGGGTCCCAGACGAGCGATTGAAGGACTGAGATGACTGACTAATCGTGCGAGATGAGAAACTGGTGGCCTAACGAGGAGCACGACGACTCGACAAACTGATCGTCTGGAGGAGCCAGACGATCAGTTGGTGACAACCAACTGACTGGCCAGGAGGCAAGCCGATCAGTCATAGGATGAGCTGATCAACCCGAGATGGCCCAAGCACAAATCTTCATCAAAAACAGGTTGCTACATATGATGTAGACCTAGATGACTGTAATTCCTTATGGCTCAAGGAATTACAAATAGGATGGCCATAATCATTACTTTATCACTTCACATGTTTTCTTGTGGGATATAGAATGTATATGATACATACTATATATGTGGTGATTGGATATGTATATGTATATAAATTACCAAACCACTGAATATAATATTAAGTCTTAGATGTTTTCCATAAGCAGCACACATGAAAAGCTTGATCGACAAGCGTTGGCATCCCAAGGGTGGTGCATTGTCTATCTCATGGAAGTGTGATGGTAGTTGTGTGGGCCCGCCAAGCGGGGTGAACTCCTATCGTGTTGTGTTTTGGGTCAGGCTTAACTAAGTGGTCTTAATGGGATTAAGCACTTAGAGGCATGCATATGACTATGGCCAAGAGTTGTGCATATCATCTATCCAAGAATTGCATAAGATGTAATTGGTAAATGTTACCTACCTTAATAATTGATTATGGACGCTGGCATTGGCCGGGTAATAACTCAATTATTTTGGATCTTGGCTCACTAGAAGGTTGTACGTTGCAATCTTTCAAATTGATGGTGAGGGCTATCAATTTGATCAAAATTGTGGGAGCAATAATTAATTAAAGACCTAATTAATATCATCAATTTTATTGAAATCAAATCAGTTCAAAAGGATTTTTGACAAAATGCAAATATTTTCTCTTGTATAATCAAATGGCAAAGAAATCATCGTTGAAATCAGATAATTTAATTGAGAAAATTTTCCATAACTGGTTAAGGGCTATGAGAAGTGTTCTGCATATTACGAAGATGCCATTGGTTGTAGAATCTGCTCTATGTATGCCTAAAGCATTGTTTGAATGTAAACTGACAAAGGGAGATCCAGTTAGACCCCATGTGCTCAATATGATTGGGCATATAGAATGTCTAGAGAAACTGGGATTTTATTTGGGTCAAGAGTTGGCCACGGATATGATTTTGCAATCTTTTCCTAAATCATATAACAAGTTTATCAAGTATTACCACTTGTGCAACATGGCTAAACTGTTGTGAGAGTTGCTTGACATTTTGACAAATGTTGAAGCACAAATGAAGAAGGATAGTTCCATGATTGTGATCAGTGGAATGGAGTCCAAGGACATAGGCAAGACAGAGAAGCATTCTCCTGCCAAGATGAAGTCCAAATCTTCTGCACTCAAAATAAGGAGAGGATTAATGGAATCAAGGAAGATGAAGTAAGAGATAGAGATCTCTACTTCTGGTGTATACGTAATTGACATTAACTTTACTACTTCTTCATCAAGGGTACTTGATACTGGATGTGGATCATACATTTGTTCAAATGTGAAGGATCTGAAAAGAAGTAGGCCTTTAGCAAAAGGCGAGGTTGAACTATGTGTTTCTAATGGAGCAAGAGTTGCTGCTAATGTAGTAGGAACATATGAGTTATCTCTACCAAGTGGGATGATAATAGAGTTACAAAACTGCTATTATGTACTTGCGATTAATAGGAATATCATTTCTATATCTTTTTTGGACAATGATGGACTTGAATTTCTTATTAAAAATGGAAAATGTTCCATTTCTAAAGATGGGATCTTTTATGGCAGTGCCCCGATGTATTATGGTCTATATATGATAGATCTACATACAAGTGTGTACAACATAAATGCCAAAAGACAAAAACTCAATGACTCAAACAAAACATACCTTTATCATTGTTGTCTAGGGAACATAAATGAGAATCGCATATCTAGACTCCATAAAGATGGTTATCTGGACTCTTTTGATCTTGAATCATTAGAGACATGTGAATCTTGTTTATTGGGCAAGATGACCAAGGATCCCTTTTTAGGAAAAGGTGAGAGAGCAAGTGATCTATTAGGACTCATACATAGTGATGTATGTGGGCCTTTTAGAACAAGTGCTAGAGGTGGGTATCAATACTTCATTACCTTTACCGATGACTTCAGTAGGTATGGCTATGTTTATTTGATGAAACATAAGTCAAAGACCTTTGATAGGTTCAAGGATTTCATGAATGAATTATAGAACCAACTTGGCAAAAGTATTAAGGCACTTCGATCTGATCGAGGTGAAGAACACTTAAGCCAAGAGTCTGAGGACCTTCCGAGAGCTTGTGGTATTGTATCACAATGGACTCCACCTGGAACACCACAACATAATGGTGTGTCAAAGAGAAGGAATCACACATTACCAGACATTGTGCGATCTATGATGAGTTTTTCCGATCTTCCAACTCCCTTCTGGGGTTATGCTCTTGAAACTGCCGTATATACACTTAATCACGTACCATCTAAATCGGTTCAAAAGATACCATATGAGATATGGCACGAGAAATGTCCCAATATGTATTTTATAAGGATTTGGGGATGCGAAGCTTATGTCAAGAAAATGTTTCCTAAAAAATTTAGACCCAAATCAAATAAGTGTTACCTTGTTGGATATCCCAAGGAAACTAGGGGATATTACTTTTTCACTCCATCTGACAACAAAGTGTTTGTTGCTAGAACTTGTGTATTCCAAGAAAAGGAATTCATTTCCAAAAGAATAAGTGGGAGGAAAATAGATCTTGAAGTGGTTCGAGACCAACAAGAAAACATTGAACCAATAGATGCACAAGAGGAACATAGAGAATCACAAGTTGTTGTGGAATCTCAAATTCCTCAGGTAACACAGGAACCTCGTAGATCTAGTAGGACATGCCTTGAGCCTGAAAGATTTGGATATATTGTGACTCAACAAGGTAGTGAGGTCATAGATGATGAGCCAACTACCTATTTAGAAGCTACACAGGGACCAGATTCTAAGAAATAGCTTGAGGCCATGAGATCTGAGATGGAATCCATGTATACCAACAAGGTATGGACCTTGGTGGATCCACCTAAAGGAGTAAAACCCATAGGGTGCAAATGGGTCTTCAAGAAGAAGACTGACATGGATGGAAATGTGCAAACTTATAAAGACAAATTGGTTACAAAGGGTTTCATACAAGTTCAAGGTGTTGACTATGATGAAACCTTTTCTCCAGTTGTCAAGATTAAGTCCATCAGGATCATGCTTGCTATTGCAGCCTACTATGACTATGAGATTTTTCAGATGGATGTTAAAACCACATTCCTTAATAGGAATCTTGTCGAGGATGTGTACATGACACAACCTAAAGGTTTTATAAACCCAAATAAAGTCTGTAAGCTACAAAGGTCAATCTATGGATTTAAGAAAGCATCTCGGAGCTGGAATCTTCGATTTGACAAAGCAGTCAAAGAGTTTGGCTTTAGTCAAAATGAAGATGAACCTTGTGTGTACAAGAAGGTTAGTGGGAGCATGAATACATTCCTCATATTGTATATAGATGACATACTATTGATGGGGAATGACATCCCTGCTTTACAAAAGGTAAAGGCATGGCTTAGAAATACATTCTCAATGAATGACTTGGGAGAAGCTTCCTATATTTTAGGAATCAAGATCTATAGAGATAGATATAGAAGGCTTCTTGAACTAAGTCAAAGCACATACATTGACAAAGTATTGAAGAGGTTCAACATGGAGAACTCAAAGGGAGGAAACATACCCATGAGGCATGGAGTTCCTGTCTCTAGAGCTCAATGTCCCAAATCTTGTGAAGATAGGGAACACATGAATGGGATTCCATATGCATCAGCAATTGGATCCATCATGTTCGCAATGTTGTGCACACATCCCGATGTCTTATATGCATTCATCATGACAAGAAGATACCAATCAGATCCCGAAGATGCTCATAGACAGCTGAGAAGAACATCCTAAAGTACTTGAGAAGGAATAAGGATAAGTTCCTCATGTACGGTGATGAGGAGGAGTTGGTCGTAAAGGGTTACACCGATGCAAGCTTACAAACCGATAAAGATGATTACAGATCACAGTCAAGATTTGTGTTTTGCCTCAACAACAGAGTTGTGAGTTGGAAGAGTTCCAAGTAAGAGACAGTTGCAGATTCTACGACAGAGGCCGAGTATATTGCTGCATCCCATGCAGAAAAGGAGGCTGTGTGGATCAAGAAGTTCATCTCTAACTTGGGGTGGTTCCTAGCATCTGTGATGCAATTGAGATTTATTGTGACAACAATGGAGATATTTCACAAGCTAAAGAACCCATATCACATCAGCAGTCCAAGCACATACAACAACACTTCCATCTCATATGAGAGTTTGTACAATGAAGAGATGTGGAGATTGGCATAGTACCGACCAAAGATAATATTGTTGATCCCTTGACTAAGGCACTTTCACAGCAGAAGCATGATGGTCATGCTAGATCACAAGGACTGAGGTTCATGGGTGATTGGCTCTCAGTGCAAGTGTGGGTCTGTTGGTATGTATGCCCATCGAGCCAGTCATATGATGATTGGAATGGCATACTTTGTAAATGATTTGAATAATAATAATAATAAAGACAATTTCTATCTATATGTTTTAACTATTTTTGAGATAATAGTATTACATGACAGATGTATAGAGAATGACAAAACTCAATGACGTATGTCTTCAAGTACGTGACTTGAACAATGAGATCATACAGATGTTAAGAGTATGTACATTTTCACTAATGTCCCTAGTTGGTTGTTATTGTGGAAATAACTACAGACATCAACATCACAAAAGACTAGAGTGTGTGTTGGTTGATGATAGAATCTCATTAGTCATGATATATGATATCCAATCAAGCACACAGATACATGTTAGAGAACAGTGTATCAGATAGACCCACAGTAAGAGTGATGCATGGAAACCACACTTGGTTAGTCAAGATCATCTCTTATAGTATTGGCGGTGACTGTGGTTCTTAGACCTGAGATCACTGCACTCATCACATGTGATTGGGTACACTTTGACATCATCAAATGCAGTCCTAAGACATGGGTTGTTATAATGGTGATGATAGGGTGACTTTGACACATGGGGACTTGGCTGTGAGTGATAGATATGGAATTTTTCCCTCCTAAGGGAGTGTGATATCCTAGCCACTTGAGGAGTGAGACTGAGAAATGCATGGCCATGCACATGTAAGTCAATATATGATATTGGGCTTACATATATCTCAGACAGTCTACTCTGAATCAAGAAACATGGATTGAACATTTGTAAAGGATGACAAGTCCATGCCTCTAATTCAATCATGATATCAGTGACAAAGGGACTATACATTCATTGTAACACCAATAACATATTGTAGATTGAAAGTTGTTTTCCAACTTTCCTTTTCACTTGGGTAGCACTGATGTTCCACTAGGCACCACTCTTTGCTTGTGATGTCATAAGTTAGTTATGGACATTCACTGCCAATGTGAAATGGAACCTATAGGGTCACACACATAGGATTAAACTGGAAGAGGAGTTTATCCATGAATGTTGTTTAAATTGATTATTGAAGTGTTCAAGTACTCAATTCAACATTCAATCAATAGACTTGACTCATAATCATCAAGTTCAAGTGTTGAACCAATTGATTAGAGTGTCAGATTGATTGAGAACTGCATTGACTGAGTTTTGCACAACTTGGACCACCAACCATCCGGTTCACTGGGTGAACTGATCGGCTCATGGTCAGTCAGACAACCGGTTCATACTGGTGAACCGATCAGTTCACTTGGACCAAACGAGCAAGTGTTGGGTTTCCATGTTCGTGAGAAAAGATCCTCGTTTCACTTGTTCAATTTGATTGGAACAAGAATTAGTCTTTGCATTAATTAGAAATGAATAAGAAAAGTCAATTGAAGGCAAGTCTGGAAAGTGAAATGAGCAGTTCACTTGGTGATCCGATCAGCTCACCTGCCCAAACGACCGTTTCAATTGTGAAACAATAGATTCGCCTGCCACAACACAATCAGTTTTTAGAAAATCTAGACCCTTCTACTCCCGTACAGTCTGGGAACCCCGACCCTACCCTCTATCAGAAATAGAGGGGTACGCGGGGATTCTCAAAACACACAACTAAGAACATAAATTTCTCTACAAAGTTGTTGGCCTCTCTGGATTTGGTAACCGAGAGACCCAAGCAAATTCTAACCGTCTAGGGAGGAACAATAAGGGAAAGACAACTGTAGAAAAGTGATTGGTGGTGGGAGAGTGTGTCGGTGACTAGTATGCCAACAGAAGGGGGCGACTCCTTCTAGTCTATCCTTCAAGATGACTAGAGTACCCTATGTCCTGTGTGGACTATCTATAGAGGTGGGAGATTTCTACCCCTTAGGAGGATGACCGTCAACTGTAATCGGAGTCTACACCAGGAGTTGCACAGACACCATCAAAGACTAGGTGGTTGAAGACTGCACTTGCTACAAGGTATTGTTTCCGAGAAAGCCTCAAGACTAGGTATATCTCGCTAAATCATCCTTCCTATTGCATAGTTGTGATGTGATCTACTAGTTATGGGTTTGTAGTTAGATAAAATTTTTGTTTCCGCTGCCTGTTCTGTCCCACAAAACCCAGCACCAAGCACATAGATACATGTTAGAGAACAGTGTATCAGACAAACCCACCATGAGAGTTACACATGGAAATCATTACAATGGTAGTCACAGTCAGCTCTCATAGTTTTGATGGTGATTGTAGTTCTTAGACCTCAAGTCACTACAGTCACTACATTCTGTTCGGTGAACTTTGACATCATCCACCATGGTTCTGAATAAGGGTTTCCATAAAGGTGATGATCGGATGCACTATGACACATGGGGGTGATAGTGAGTGATGTAGATGGGATTTGTACCTCCTATAGGAGCATGATATCCTATGCCTCTTCATAAGCGAGACTGAGAAATGCATGGCCATGCACATGTGAGTGAATATGTGATATTGAGCATACATATATTTCAGACAGTCTGCTCTAGTTTATGGAACATAGATTGAATGTTGAAGAGGGTGACTAATCCATACCTTGAGTTTAATCTAGATATTAGTGACAAAGGAACTATACAAACACTATAACATCATACAAAGATTGTAGGTTGAAGTTGTTCTCCAACCTTCCATTTAGTTGGTTAGCATTGATGTGTGACTATGCACCACTCATTTCTTGTGATGTCATAACTGGTTATGGACATTCACTGGTTATGAAACTATAGGGTCACACACATAGGAACTGACCTAGAAGAGGAGGTTTGATCGTGAATGATAATTAGATTGATTGATAAAGTGTTTAGATATTCAGTTCAAGCAACAAATCAACTGCCTAGACTCCCAAGTGAGCGACTGATGTGTTGAAATGACCAGTTGGAGTGTCGAGTTGATTGGATATGGCATTCACTAAGTTCTTCACAAACTGGGGTGCCAACCAACCAAATGACATAGTAAACCAATCGGTTGGGTCGTGAGATGACCGACTCATTTTGCAAGACACTCGATCGGTGGTGCAATTTGATTGCAATGCGGATTAGTGCTGACGTCATGTTTTACATTAATTGGAATAGAATTGCCAATTCATATGCAATTGGGAAACATGCAAAATGACCAGTTCATTGGTAAAACTGATTGGGCTCGTCTTCCAACTGACACGTTCACCAGGAGAACCAATCGATTTGCTACTCACAGGTTGCAAATTTTTAAGATTCTGATCCCTTCCACTCCCATACAGACTGGGAACCCAGACCCTAACCCCTCCTATAAATAGAGGGGTACTGGGGGCAATTCAGACACACCAAATGCCTCTGACAATTGTTTTTCTTCTATGATTGTGGTAGCTGAGAGAACCCGAGCAAGTCCTACCTGATAAAGGGAGGGATAGCAAGAGAGAACAATTGTGGGAGAGCAAGTTGGTGACTAGTGCACCAACGGGAGGGACAACTCATTCCTGTCAGTTCGAGTAGGATGACAGGAGTTCTAGGAGGTTCGTGTGGACTTCCATAGAGGGGTGGAGGTCATTGTCTGTAGCTAGGAGGACAACGTCAGCCTGCTATTTGTGGTGAAGACCAAGAGACACAACCTACCAGTCATCCAACTAGAAGACAACTGCATGACTACAACGACAGGGAGATTTTACTGGAGTTGCTCTAGGACCAGGTATATCCTCAAAACTATCCTTTCTATTATATAGTTGTTGATGTGATCTACTGGTTTAATGGGGAATATGGCAGTAAAATTTTTGTTTCTACTACCTCTTCTGACACCATATTTACCTGCAGTGGTATCAGAGTCACGTCAATCTACTATATTTTGGGATAATCAATCTCATTGGATTTTTGGTATTATCATTTATTTATTGCAGGAAATGTGAATAATTTTGTCCAATCAAATACCAAGAATAATCCCAAACTAATATCTATATATAAATGATATATATGCAATTTACATGCAACACCCTAAAAGAGATTTTTGATGGTGGATGTGTAGCATGGTTATGGCCAATAACCCGAATTATCTGTGCATGGTTGTGTGGTTGGTTATTCCTGTTTTAACTCAGTTTGCATATCGAGACTATACCTTATATTACAATTGTGAAAGTATTATTCTCTCCTACCTTTGGTCCCCTCGAATGTAACTCAAGGTTTCTCTATTATCATGTAATAGTAGGATATATTACTTTCTTACTATGAGGAAGAAGAAAGATGCTCAGACCAGGCCAACCGACCGTCTCAAAGGTGATCCAATCGACTGGAGGATCTAGAAGGATTAAGGAGGGTGAACCTAACTGATCAGCTGGTGGAACCGACCATGTTACAACCGCAATTTTTGGGTTCATATGGTTGGAAATGCAATTTCCCTAATAAATGTATGATTATGGAAGTTGTATGATTTATGTGTATTGAATGGATTTCCTTTGTAGTATTTCCTTTGTGCATGTGATTTTGTGGATCGTAATATGTTAATGAGTCCAATATATTTAAAAGAAAAAGAAGAAATCAAATACTGCATTATTACGAAGGAAATTGGAGATAATGATGAAAATATGAGAAATATGTGGAAAAAATATGTGTGATTTACTCATCATGGATGAGATTTTGAATCCACAAGGTTTCTATGGGGAAAAGGAATCCAAATAAGGAATATAAAAGAATTGGAGAGAGAAAATATGCATAAAATATGCCTTAATAAGTGATAACTTTCCTATGAAGAAAAGTCTCCCATACTTTTGAGTTTGAGTCCCAAACTTGGCACACAAGTATCTCAAGTCATTATGGACTTTACTCTAAAATTTGGAATCAAACGGATAAGTATCTTAGTAGATATGATTTTTGTATTTCCTAAAGTGAAGAGGATTGATTTAAATGTCACAATTTCAATGGGACTATTTGTTTTGGGCGCACACCATGTGGATCGTGGATCTGAGATCCAATGGTGTCCATATTATCTCCTACCTTGAGCCAAAAGAGGGAAAGCCATGAACTGTTACTATGTATTTCCTAAATCAATTTCCTCCCTCTCAGTTTCCTATTGGCGACTAGAGATTCTTCCGTTGGGTTCGGGAGAGAAATGCGAACGTTTCCGACCCAAACTTTCCCTGAAGTCCCTGCCGATTGGGACTTTACCCAAAGCCATTGGGACCTGGACTCCATGGGAGGGTATCCTCCCTATCTATATAAGGAGGATGACCAACCTGATAACTGAGATGAGCTGAGTCTACGTGGCAAATTTTTTGAGAGACAATGGATGAAGGGAGGGACGCGGCCAAAGATCACCACAAGGCCAGCCACTCCTATTGATCCTTTGAGCTAGATGCGTGAGAACAAAGTCTCTATTGCTGGCAGCGGTGCCCCCACATGGGGGTGATAGCAGGCTTGTCCAGAAGCTGAACCACAACCGTCGTGATCCTAGAGGGAAGGCAGACTCATTTGCCTTGCTTCCCGAGGTCACCATCATGGGCAGATGATGGATTCACGATCCAGGTTGGGTGCCCTGTTTTCCCGCTAAAATAGGGGAAGACAAAGTGGTCAGACCCAGGTATTGGGTTAGGCGGATCCAAGCGAGGATCCACAAGCTGGAGGATGAATCAAAATAAAAGGAAACGAAGGGGCTGACGTGGCGGACACTGATTGGCTAAAAGGTA
The DNA here is from genome assembly GCA_963693085.1 of Alisma plantago-aquatica. Classification (NCBI taxonomy): domain Eukaryota; kingdom Viridiplantae; phylum Streptophyta; class Magnoliopsida; order Alismatales; family Alismataceae; genus Alisma; species Alisma plantago-aquatica. Next base: position 433,821,040 of record OY856413.1, read on the forward strand.
TTTTTTTTGCAAAAGTCCTAACTAATTATTGGTAGCTCATATATGGACATGTAATATATGAAAGTTGATCAAAAAAATACTTAGATTTCAATAAAAATAGTTTTAGAGTCCGAATCTGATCGTAGTTTGAGAAGTATCTAAAGTTGCTAACCTTCATGCTTTATAATGAGGAAAAACCCTAACTTGATGATTCTATGGAACTGAGATGAGTAATATGGATAATCTCTGAGCATATTAACATGTTGTTAATAAAAAGACATTTTGATGCATAAATATTATGATCCATATGCTTAATAGCCTAATGTAGGGTTTGATATGTTAATGTGCATTAATGGGCTTAGAAACCCTAATCTAGGGTTAATGATTTCTAATGACATATATTTTGAGATTATTTGTATAAAAGTGTAATAGGTTAGTCCTAAGACTAATTGATGATAAAGAAGGTTTTAATGTGAATAAGTGAGTAATTAGGGTTTTGAACCTAGAACTATTGTGTTAGGGTTTTATGGATATAAAAGAGGAAAGTTGTAAAGAGATCTAAAGGAACCCTAATGAAACCCTAATTCAAATTAGAAACTCTAAAAAAGTAATCCCAAGACAATAAAGTAGATTCTTGATGAGTATGTAGTAAATAGGTTGTATATGCTTTTCAAGATTCTGTGCTTTTGTGTGATTGGTTTGATTACTTACTGGAATTACTTGATTGGATTGGATTGTGCTTATTTCTTGTGAAATATCCAAATTAGTTATGTGGTTATTTATGATTACACGCTTTAGTTTCCTGGAATTTTCTCAATGATTTATCAATTGCATGGAAATAAACTCCTTGGATGATTTTATTTCTGCAATCTTTAAAGTGAGTATGACTATCACAATCTAAGTATATATATGACTTGCCTGAACCTACATACCATCTCTGGATGTAAGATGAGAGACTAAGCCCTGGAGGGAAGATCAAGGTGGTCAAGCCCCAGAGGGAAGACCACAGGGCACCCAGAGAGGTGACCCCAAGTACCAAGCTCAGGATAAAGAAGGTAGCCTTAAAGTCCCTTGCAAGGTCTAAACCCTAAGAGAGGGTATCCCAGAGTATGAGTAAAAGTAGTTGGGAAGTCCTATTGGAAAATGTAAATTTGCATTGCTAAACAACTATTTGATGTGGTTATGTTGTTAAATAATATGTGCGATATTTTGGTTTTCCTCACATACCGGTATATTCATTTATACTAACCGACTTTTGTTTGTCGGCATTTTAGGAATATCTAAAATTGGACAAATAGTAAAGTGGAACATGTGAAGATTAAAGTTAAATTATGAAGGAGGATTTAGATAGATAGATTTCTTCTGAGGGTAGAAGTCTTAGTTACCTATTTTTCTAAAAGGTATGTGAAAAGAAATTTTTATTCTAATTTTTAGTTTAGTCCTTTGTAGAATTTATTAATTGTTTTTGATAATTTGCAAAATCATTGATCATGTTTTTGGGATAACATCTTTGACTTCTTGGTCTCCCTTAATTGGGGGTTACTTGGAAGCGGGGTCGTTACAATTGGTATCAGAGCATGGTTTTCCATTTAATCTTTAATAATTATTAAATTTTACAAACTCTTTAGAACCCAAGGGAGTTATTAGAGGATTTTCCAATGATGGAGGTGTCTAGAAAAGGATCACAATCTGGGGGTTGGCATGATTTTCCTCTGCCCCGCTAGTCGGTCTACGAGGACTTCCGAATATTGTGTGACTTCCTGGATTAAATCGGAGGTTTTGACTTGAAGTAAGATACCTCTAGAACTCTCTCATATGTCTTCTTCCCTCCTCAAACCTAATTCATATAGGATTCTAAGTTCTTATGGTTTCTCTCTCTCCACAACCCTCATGTGTTTGGGATAAGGGTAATAAGGATTAATGAATCCTCCACCAAATAATGAAAAGCATGTAATCAATATGTCATGGACGTAAGCTTTAAATAGTTTAAGCGTAAACTAAAGATTAGTTACATGCTTAGGTTGCATGGCATGTATTGTCGTGCCCTCAGGAGAGCTCTGAGGTTAGACCTTCTTGTAGGAGGATGAGGAGAGAGTTAGCTTTGGAGGAAGAGGTGTCATGCCCCAATCTCACATTAACCACAAACCGCAAGATTAGGATGCAACAGGATGGGATTTACACATAAGCCAATCACTCTTCACTTTTATAACATTTTAAAGATATTAATAGGAAAATGTGATTTATGTTGTCGAATGAAACTAAACAAACTGCGGAAACATCTTTATTAACTGACTAGCAATATAACAGAGTCTACAACATTTTACATTGTCCGACATAAAATAAGCATAACAATAAATTTATATCTCTGTACACATTCTCTCTCTCACTCACACCTTGTCCCGAAGATCGAGGGGAAAGGACTAAGAGACCTCTAACTACTAACTACGAACCTTCTATTGACTAGGCGTTAGGATGAAACGATCCTTCAGATTTCCTGCTGCTGATGATAACCTGAAAATGTTTTGAGTAGAGGTATGAGCCTACTCGCTCAGTGAATAGCATTTCACTTAGCTATCACTAAACAACTCATCAGGTATATAAATTGAATTAAACATAAATGCGGAACTAAACAAGGCAGTTCTAATAACATAGCAGATATACAGATATTCATCACATTTCTAAGCATCAACCGGTATTTCAGGTAAATGAACAGTTATATAAATTTACTGTGAACCTACTTGTTTATTTATTCATTTTATTATTATGCCCTAAATATATGCAGTGTACTCTGCATATAAAGATCCACAGCAAGTTCATGCTACGATCCCACCGTACAAGACTTAGCGACACACCCGGGAAATGCTAAGTCTGACGCCAGCCCTGCTCTGCTACAGGACCCCTGGCTCTCCGGCCAGAAACATAGGCTCTACGGCCTCAATGCACAACCACGTGTGCTCCCGACTCCTCCTTTAACCTGAGTACACCGGCGGAGGGTCACAGGGTTACCTTCGTGACACAAGCACGAATGGTGTTAGATAACCGTGTTTTCTTTTTCCCAATGCCATCGTGACACAAGCACGATTGTTGTTAGACACTGCCTCTCTTTCTATCCTCGTGCCACCAGAATTACTCAACCGGTTGATGTTGGACACGAGTTTCACCCCTAAGAAACAGACCTTCTTTTAGGGGTTCTACGGTGTTAGGGCAACCTAGGTCTATTAACTAATTAACAAATAGACATTAAAACAGGAATATCACATTTCATGCATATTAAATTCTTAAATAAGCATTTAAACAGGAATATCACATTTCATGCATATTGCACAAATCTGAATAACACATGGATCAAATATACATATTTTATCATTATTAAACATGATTCAGTATCCTTTATCCACTTTCGATGCTAAACATCTATTTTTAAATCAGCACATATATTGCAAGTATAATACAGGAAATTTCATCATTTTCACTAAGCATATTAAGTAATTCAAGTTCCAATGAAACTAACATGCTCTATTGTATGTACTACACTGTTTAGAAGTTATACTAACTGATATGGAAGCAATTAAACATTTAAATTGAGTTAAATAATGATTACTGAATGAACTACTACTCACCCACTTTGGTGTGTTCGTATACACCGAAAAACGTCCACAACTACGCCTAATTCTGCCCTTTACAGCAGAGTGCACGCCGTGCACCTGTGCTGCACGCCGTGCACCTGTGCTGCACGCCGTGCAACCTGTGCAGAAATGAAAAACTCATTGAAGATGAACTAGATTAAAGCCGAATCAAGGACTATGAGTTGCTCGTGGCTAGGGGGCTGCAGAAGCTTACTTGGACCTCAAAATCAGAGCCAAAGAACCATTTCCATGGTGCTTCTTATGCCCAAAACTTTAGGTTTGAACCTGCTGCAAGCAGTAGGAGCTTCTTCACGTACATCACGTTGAAGAGTTCAATTGATATGTTGCTTCTTGTGGCTAATTGACTACGAATCCGGGTTTGGGACCCTAAGAGACCTTGCTTGGGGCTACTGCTGCGCCCAAAGTGGCTTTGGGCCACTACTACTGGCTGCCGCTTCACGCAGCTGAAGCTGCTTGTTGAGGCGTCGCCCCTAGTAGGTCGGATGCCGCTGCTAGGGCACGAAATAGAGAAGGAGAAAAGGAGGTGGAAGGAGAACGAAGGTAGGGTTGTTGTTGCTTGGTGCTGGCCGATGTTGTGGGGCCAAGAAACACCCCGTCCCTCCCTCTCAAGTGGTTGCTGGACAAGCCACAGCTATGCTAGCCGGCCATGAGTACTTCTGCAGGTTGGGACAGGTGGGGGCGCAGCTGGGCGCCGCTAGGGTGTTGAGAGAGAAAGGAAATGGAGAGGAAGGAGATAGGGAGGTAGGATACTTGCTGGATCAACCTGCGACGCCCACCTTCACTTCTTCTTGAATGAACAGCCACCGCTGGCTGCTGTTTGGGTGTTCTTATGGCGCCGCTAGGGCAAGGTAGGGGAAGAAGGAAAGCAGAGGAAGGAGAAGAAGATGACGCTTGCGAATCGGAGCCATGGGCGCTCAAATCGCCCTAGGTCGCCCGCTCTGACTCCCTCTGCTCCGCGATCGACCGAGCGCAGCTGTCCGCGTTAGTCGGTCTGTTCGATTGGGAAAAAGGAGATAAGGAAGAGGAAAGGGGGAAAAAGGTTTTAACTAATAAATTGGAAATTTTGCATATTTACCCCCAGAACTTGAAACCCTCATAGCTATTACCTCGAATGTCCAATTCGAATGATTCTTTTTGCAAAGTTTCAAGTGCAAAATCCTCTACAACCACAAGGCATAAAATCATACTAACTAGATTGTTTTTAACTAATCAAAATACTAATCGCTTTATAGGCACTTATTTAACTTAATGATTAACACTGCATCATCATTAATTACCTCAGAAAATTCCATCTCAACTATTGATTCACATATTAGCTTATTTTAATAAACCATGATGTTTAACAAGATACTTAGCACTAATAAAGGTTCTTCACATTAATCGAGGTATTTCTTGACTAACCCTAACGTGGGTCATAACAATCTCCCTCCCTTATAAGAATTTCGTCCCGAAATCCTAAAAGAGAAAGGAAACTTGTTACTCATCTCTGACTCGTGTTCCCACATAGCTTCTTCTAGGTTAAGATTTCTCCACAGAACTTTCACTAATGGTATATCACGATTCTTGAGTTTCTTGATCCACTGATCAACTATCGGTATTGGTCCCTCAACATGGGACACATCTGATCTGATCCCAGATCAAACCACAATACATTGTCTTTGTAAAACTGTTATAACAGTATCTCAAATTATGGTAATTACTGAGAAATTATTATACTATACATGCAAACGAACTAAAATTCTTAAATAAACAGAATGCATGTCAACTTGGTACTAAATTAAATTCATGCAATTTAACTGTTAAAATCATCACATCTCATAATGAAAATTGATATCAAGATACTTGATTCATCGTACACCCTATCCTTAGGGTTTCATTTTCCTTGTTTATTCATAACATGCTAACACCCTACTCTTAGGGTTATCTCATTCACTAATCACATGGAAACACCCTACTCTTAGGGTTTCCATTATCTCATCTGTTTGATTGCAATTCAAATCACAATATGGTATCATTCTGGAACTGGCAGCGCAGTATATTCAAAATCATTGTAATTACTGAGTAATCTTTATATCATGCATGCAGGCAGATTAAAAATTCATAAATATCCCAAACTCAAATCAATTTTGGCACATACATACTAAATCCATGCAATTGAACATCTTATTACACCAATAAGAGTAATTTACTTCACCTATAAGAAACCATCTATAATATTTATCAATTGCAATTTCTCGAAGTACGTGCATGTTAACCAAATTCCTGGTTTATGCATCACATAACTCAATTAAGAGTTATTTTCGTATCATAACACAAATATTTAACAGTGCTTGAGAATTTCTAATAATATCTCAGAGAATCGTGCCCATTCATGTAAATGTTAAGTCACACACATTAACATAACAGGAAGCATGCATTTAGGTTTATTTACATATTTTAATGTTGTCTTGCTAGCTTGAAATCATGCATCTAATGATTTACCAAATCTGTGTTTTCTGGGTTCATACTCAAACGGTACCATTATCAGTTGTGTATTTTTAAACTCAATATGATATGATTGAAACTGGATTACCAAGCAACCTAATTATTTTATCCATGTATATCTTAGTCAAGTCTCGAGACATCAAAGGTCGACTTAATATGAAGAAAGTGAGTAGACTAAATTAATCTATCCACAGTCATTCATATCAAATCACAACCTCTAGGTGTCCTGGATAATCTTACCACAAAATCCATTGTGATAAATTCCCATTCCCATTCAGGCATAGAAAAAGATTACAAGGTAGCTATAGATTTCTAGGGTTCAGCCTTAACCTACTGGTACACACTACTTTTAACCATGTACTCTGCTACATTCTTCTGCATATCTGAGCATTCATTTCAACTTCTTGGGATTCATATACATCTTAGTGTTTCCTGAAAGCATAGCATACATCAATACATACACTTCCATAAGAATCTTTTCTTTCAGCCTTTTCCCCTTAAAAGAATTTTACTCTATCTCGAGGTACACACAACATGTCATGCTAATACAACATCTTATCATCTAAAAACTTAAACTCTAGTCTCTTTTCCTCCTATCAGGTCATGCATGGTCTGGCTTAATTCACTATCACCCTTTTGTAGTTCCTTGATTTGATCATAAGAAGTAGGCTTAACTTACATCTATACAATCAAATCACTTTGTGTTGTCACCCCTAAGCCTAAGTTCAACTTCCACATTTCTACTAACAGGTCTCTATTGAAACCTGTCATAGAGAATGCATTAGTTGTTGAACTTGACTTTCTGCTGAAAGCACTATTCACCACATTCTCTTTATCAGGGTGGTAATCTATTGTCACATCATAAAGATAGTGATGCCATATCTTAAAAACATGAACTACATCAACTATCTTCAGATCATATATCGGATAATACTCCACTTTCTATGCTACTTTCTTATTGTTACATTTCAAGTTTATTGTTTTGCTCTTTTTTCTAAGTCATTTCATGTTGTTCAAGTACCGTTCAGATTAACTACCTTAAAACCCTAGGTCACTATCAAAGCCAGTTTACTTTTCATAGAACAAATCTCAAGGTCTTATTTTAGAAAGTTACTAGTATTCAAGGTTACATTACTAATGATATCCCTTAAACTACTACAAACTTAATCATTCTAGGGTTTGGTCCTTATTAATAACATAGCATTATTGTATGTGTGTGTGGTCGATCATATTGATCAATTTGAGTTGCTTGGTTCAATAGCATATTAACCCAACACTCAACTTTAATATATTGGCTGAAAATTCAGTTTTCACAATAGTTTCTGTAAATCGTTAATTAAATGGCTAACAGAAGCTCCAAAAATTTTGGAAATTTTATATGTTATTCCTAATGAAGTTTCAGACCTCCAATAAAAATTTGAGATAATTTCTAATTACCAATAAATAATTAAAAATCAAACAGTGCGCTGCTATATAGCAGTCTGCAGCAGATTCGGTCGAGTTGCAACTCGACCGACACCTTTTTGTAGAGATCAAAAGTCATCCAAAAATTACGCCAAATTAATAGAGTGTCTAAAATTTGTGATTTTCAAACACAGTTAAAATTTTAGATCAATTGGATGTACCAATAAAAATATAAAATTCAATTACCACACTGCTATATCATTCAGAAAATGTGATCGATCGAGTTTGAAACTCGGCCGATAAACAGGTTAGGACATTCTTCAAAAATTCTGATATTTTTCCATGTTGTTTATATTTTATATATCCAAATCATATACAAATTGGAGCTAAATCAAAGTTACACATAAAATACTAAAAATCATTTAGTGAGACATTCTATTTATCAAATTATGTATTCATATGTCATTAAAATTCTAATTTTGGACCAATTAGGGTCTATGCTTCTCAAACCCTAAATCTCAAGACAAAAGAACGTTTAGACTTCTTATCATAGTTAAAACATCCTAGTGTGTATACATTATCACCATGTTACAGGTCTAATTCAACCAGAGTCTATTCTTATTTTACTGTTAATAGGAGTCATTAGATCCTAGTAACGCATCCTGCCAGCCGGACCAGGCCGAACCTGTAGTCCTGAAGCCAAGAGCTACTCGGGATTAATCAACCCCTATTAATCTTAAACATGTGGAAAGAATATCCACTTAGGGCAAACTCAATTAAACATAATTTTGGGTCTACTTTAATACAAAGAAAACAAACATTAAACAATTCACTTCATGTCACAACAATATAAAAGAATCATGTTTACTTTACAAACTGAAAATTTCATTTCATGCATATAAAAGCATTTCTAGTAATCTTTAAATCAAATAAACAATGATAGACAAGTGTTGAATCGCATCTTATATGTAATCTCTTATTCCTTTATTAATTTCTGATCTCTTAACCCTAAGATTTCTAGGGTTTTCTCTCTAGCCTATCCTTCCTCTGCATACCTGGCCAGGGCATCCAGAGAAGAACAGACAGAGTAGCTTGATACTGGTCAATCTAAGTATTCAGACACCTGGCAGGGTATCTAAACACTCAGACCTTCCAGAGCTAAAACTCATCATTTATTATTCGCCTTACTTATAACTTTATTCTTTGACCTTAATGATTCTTAACGACTCATCTTAAGCTCATTACTTGATTCTCGTGACCACATCCTCTTCCTGCTATCTGCAATAGTATAACAGAACACTTCCTGTTAGAAAATTACAGATAGAAGAAAGACACCTAAACCTTAATCCTATTGGTCTCTTATCATCCCCTGACCTTGAGTAACTATGTACTCAAACCAAAGCTCTGATACCAAAAGTTGTCACGCCCCAATCTCAATATTAACCACAAACTGCAAGATTAGGACGCAACAGGATGAGATTTACACATAAGCCAATCACTCTTCACTTTTATAACATTTTAAAGATATTAATAGGAAAATCTGATTTATGTTGTCGAATGAAACTAAACAAACTGCGGAAACATCTTTATTAACTGACTAGCAATATAACAGAGTCTACAACATTTTACATTGTCCGACATAAAATAAGCATAACAGTAAATTTATATCTCTATACACATTCTCTCTCTCACTCACACCTTGTCCCGAAGATCGAGGGGAAAGTACTAAGAGACCTCTAACTACTAACTACGAACCTTCTATTGACTAGGCGTTAGGATGAAACGATCCTTCAGATTTCCTGCTGCTGATGATAACCTGAAAATGTTTTGAGTAGAGGTATGAGCCTACTCGCTCAGTGAATAGCATTTCACTTAGCTATCACTAAAAAACTCATCAGGTATATAAATTGAATTAAACATAAATGCGGAACTAAACAAGGAAGTTCTAATAACATAGCAGATATACAGATATTCATCACATTTCTAAGCATCAACCGGTATTTCAGGTAAATGAACAGTTATATAAATTTACTGTGAACCTACTTGTTTATTTATTCATTTTATTATTATGCCCTAAATATATGCAGTGTACTCTGCATATAAAGATCCGCAGCAAGTTCATGCTACGATCCCACCGTACAAGACTTAGCGACACACCCGGGAAATGCTAAGTCTGACGCCAGCCCTGCTCTGCTACAGGACCCCTGGCTCTCCGGCCAGAAACATAGGCTCTACGGCCTCAATGCACAACCACGTGTGCTCCCGACTCCTCCTTTAACCTGAGTACACCGGCGGAGGGTCACAGGGTTACCTTCGTGACACAAGCACGAATGGTGTTAGATAACCGTGTTTTCTTTTTCCCAATGTCATCGTGACACAAGCACGATTGTTGTTAGACACTGCCTCTCTTTCTATCCTCGTGCCACCAGAATTACTCAACCGGTTGATGTTGGACACGAGTTTCACCCCTAAGAAACAGACCTTCTTTTAGGGGTTCTACGGTGTTAGGGCAACCTAGGTCTATTAACTAATTAACAAATAGACATTAAAACAGGAATATCACATTTCATGCATATTAAATTCTTAAATAAGCATTTAAACAGGAATATCACATTTCATGCATATTGCACAAATCTGAATAACACATGGAGCAAATATACATCTTTTATCATCATTAAACATGATTCAGTATCCTTTATCCACTTTCAATGCTAAACATCTATTTTTAAATCAGCACATATATTGCAAGTATAATACAGGAAATTTCATCATTTTCACTAAGCATATTAAGTAATTCAAGTTCCAATGAAACTAACATGCTCTATTGTATATACTACACTGTTTAGAAGTTATACTAACTGATATGGAAGTAATTAAACATTTAAATTGAGTTAAATAATGATTACTGAATGAACTACTACTCACCCACTTCGGTGTGTTCGTATACACCGAAAAACGTCCACAACTACGCCTAATTCTGCCCTTTACAGCAGAGTGCACGCCGTGCACCTGTGCTGCACGCCGTGCACCTAGACAGAAACTCGTTCCGCTTATCTGTAACTTTGCACGCCGTGCAAATTGATTTGCACGCCGTGCAACCTGTGCAGAAATGAAAAACTCATTGAAGATGAACTAGATTAAAGCCGAATCAAGGACTATGAGTTGCTCGTGGCTAGGGGGCTGCAGAAGCTTACTTGGACCTCAAAATCAGAGCCAAAGAACCATTTCCATGGTGCTTCTTGTGCCCAAAACTTTAGGTTTGAACCTCCTGCAAGCAGCAGGAGCTTCTTCACGTACAGCACGTTGAAGACTTCAATTGATATGTTGCTTCTTGTGGCTAATTGACTACGAATCCGGGTTTGGGACCCTCAGAGACCTTGCTTGGGGCTACTGCTGCGCCCAAAGTGGCTTTGGGCCACTGCTACTAGTTGCCGCTTCACGCAGCTGAAGCTGCTTGTTGAGGCGCCGCCCCTAGCAGGTTGGATGCCGCTGCTAGGGCACGAAATAGAGAAGGAGAAAAGGAGGTGGAAGGAGAACGAAGGTAGGGTTGTTGTTGCTTGGTGCTGGCCGATGTTGTGGGGCCAAGAAACACCCCGTCCCTCCCTCTCAAGTGGTTGCTGGACAAGCCACAGCTATGCTAGCCGGCCATGAGTACTTCTGCAGGTTGGGACAGGTGGGGGCGCAGCTGGGCGCCGCTAGGGTGTTGAGAGAGAAAGGAAATGGAGAGGAAGGAGATAGGGAGGTGGGATACTTGCTGGATCAACCTGGGACACCCACCTTCACTTCTTCTTGAATGAACAGCCACCGCTGGCTGCTGTTTGGGTGTTCTTATGGCGCCGCTAGGGCAAGGTAGGGGAAGAAGGAAAGCAGAGGAAGGAGAAGAAGATGACGCTTGCGAATCGGAGCCATGGGCGCTCAAATCGCCCTAGGTCGCTCGCTCTGACTCCCTCTGCTCCGCGATCGACCGAGTGCAGCTGTCCGCGTTAGTCGGTCTGTTCGATTGGGAAAAAGGAGATAAGGAAGAGGAAAGGGGGAAAAAGGTTTTAACTAATAAATTGGAAATTTTGCATATTTACCCCCAGAACTTGAAACCCTCATAGCTATTACCTCGAATGTCCAATTTGAACGATTCTTTTTGCAAAGTTTCAAGTGCAAAATCCTCTACAACCACAAGGCATAAAATCATACTAACTAGATTGTTTTTAACTAATCAAAATACTAATCGCTTTATAGGCACTTATTTAACTTAATGATTAACACTGCATCATCATTAATTACCTCAGAAAATTCAATCTCAACTATTGATTCACATATTAGCTTATTTTAATAAACCATGATGTTTAACAAGATACTTAGCACTAATAAAGGTTCTTCATGTTAATCGAGGTATTTCTTGACTAACCCTAACGTGGGTCATAACAAGAGGCCTCCAGGATGAGGTAGAGACCCGATGCATCCTCTGAGGACGATGCTCAACCCAAACCCTAAGTGGAAGTTAGAGATGACAAGATCAGTTGGATACCTTAGTCTTCTATACCTTAAAGTACGTGGTTTAGACATACATGTTTGACTTAAATGTTTTGGGTACCAATGAGGAGCATGAGCTATGTGTGGTTGTTTGACCTAGTTCTTTTCGGTGACCCGATCTTGGGTGGTCGTTCTTGTTAGGGTGAAGGATAGCTCCCTCATAGAGGAGGTTAGTGGTGATCATATAGGAACCCTAATATATATATATATATATATATATATATATATATATATATATATATATAGTCAGGCTAGTGTACACTTGAGTGTACCGGAGGCACCGTACACCTCAATCATTTTTAAAGATGCAGAATTTTTTGAAAATTTTAAACCGTTGATCTTCTTAAATATCTTAAGAACATACTATATAATAAATTTTAGCTCATTTGGATACTTATAGGTCATGCATCTAAAGGAGGCAAGAATCATACATTTCAAATTAGTTTTGTGCGTCGATTTTTTTGTCCTTGGATGTGTGACTTACACTCATCCAAATGAGCTCAAATTTTGTATGTGGCCGATTATTATTGTAACCATGAAGATCAATGGGTTGGATTTTGGAAATACAAGGTCTAGATAGGCAAACACCATTGAGGTGTACGACGTAATATGTAAACTCGAGTGTATTCTAGCCTGACTCTCTCTCTCTCTCTATATATATATATATATATATATATATATATATATATATATATATATGAGTAGAAAGGAGGCATGCACCTACATAGAAGAGAATGGCAGTAAGTCTGACAACAAGTTTTAGACATAGGCCTGAAGAGTCATGACTAATGTTTATGAGATGAGCATGCAGAGCTTTAGATAATCTTGGTCGAACATAGGTTTTGGATCATACGTTCCACCTAGGTAGGTGTAGAAATGTATCTTTAAGAGCTTGACCCATCGTCTGAGAAAGAACCTCCAATGGTGGGAACAGTTGTAGGGTTAGCTCCAGAGAGAGAGAGCAAGACCGATGGGGAAGGTTGGCGACCTTGACTCTAAGACATGAGAAATCATGAGAAGTTGGGTATGACATGACCTGGTTTAGATGACCTAGAGTGGATAGATGTGGTTGCCTCATGCATGATCCTTAGCGGCTTGTCGTGCTGTGGTTTCCTTTAGAGGAACCAAACCCTAGAATGAGAAGAGGCTTCCTAAACCAATGTATAAAGGTTATAGGTTCTTACCTTTTAGGTGTAGGAGGAGAGTTCCTTAGACCCTGAGGAAGTATGGTAATAGGTTATGGGGGTCTCACACCCAGTTGGTTATCCTTGTGTGGGACTCTAAGGTGTTGTGTATGTGGAAGGATAGTAGGAAGTGTATGCTATACCTTGTATATGTTTAGTTCGTGGTTGAATAACTGAGAATGCAGTTAGACAACTGACACATGGGAAGTGAACTTGGGGTTCCTACATCAAAGAGGGGAAGTACTAGTACCAGGTGTATGTGATACTCATGAGGCAGATTGAGTTCCTAAGGCTTCGAGTATGGAGCCCCCATGTTTCAGAGGAAAAGGAAACCCCACTTGGACTAAGGTATATGTTTGATGAGCCCCTCACACATGTTGGTGACATATGTATGATATTTGCCAACTTCAAAGAATAAGGAACAAGTATGACATACCAAGAGACATAGAATGGTTTAGTAGGATGTCTTCTTGCTAGCTACGTGTATAAGTTGCATGATAGGGCTAAGCATGTACATGATGATGTCAACCCTAGAAGTAAGGACAGTTGTGACCTTTGAAAGTTTTCTTCCATCCTGGGAAGAGACCATTCTGTAGGGTGAGTACCAACTTTTGTTTAGGTTCGAGGTAACCTAAAGAGGTCTCTCATAGGATCTTGATGAGCTAAGTGGAGAGCACATAATATGAACAAAAATCTATAGACCCATGTGTGACCATCTCTAAAGGGCATGAAGATATGTTTCCATGGAGGTAACTTGTATGGGGCCAGACCGAGGTAGGTAAGTCACCATGATCCCTATGAAAGGACGTAAGTTTGACAACAAATGCCCAGAGAGATGATGGAGTTTTTGGGTAAGGATTCAAGTTTGATATGTACCATGATGGAATCCTAAGTCAATATTAAGGTCAGGTAGGGATAAGATCAATGGGAGTAGGAGTTGTCTGTTTCCTAGATGCATAGGACCATAGGGTTGGGAGGTAACAACTATCTTTTCCTGAGGACCATGGGTTGGGAGGTTGAATACCTTCATGAGTTCATGGGGCCCAAAGGCAAATGAGGGAGGCACTCCTTGGATGCATAAGGGAAGATGGATGAACCCAAAAGTACCGGCACCCTGGAGACCTTGAGGAGACGACTAAGGATTAGGCATATATATGAGTAATGTGAAGACCCAAGAGTGTTTGGGAATTGTTGGGTCTTAGGGGAGACAGAGAAGGCAGCGGAAACAAAATTTCTCCCCCAACCCATACCGAGGAAACGCGTCAACGTCTATATAATAGGAAAGGATGGTTTGCGGAATCATACCTTGTCCCGAGGCTTGCTCGGCGACAATACCTCGCGTAATGCGAGGTCTTCAACTCCGAACTTCGACGGTGTCTGTGCAGCTCCTGGTCGCACCGGGACTGACAACTCCTACTTGAACCGGACTGTCGGATGATAGTTGTCCTCCTAAGCGGCAGTGTCCTCCCGCCTCTGTAGTAGTCCACACGGACCACCTGGAACTCCACTCTCCTTGTCCCACAAGGAAGTGGAAGGAGTTGCACCCTCCTGTTGACGTACTAGTCGCCAACATGCTCTCATGCCTCCTGTTGTAACTGTAGTTGTCCTTCCCTTGCTACACCTCCCTTTTGCGGGAAGCACTTGCTCGGGCTCTCTTACGGTTACCAAAACCAGAGAGAACGACAACTTGCAGAGCAACTGGTTGCACTGAGCTATACTGTGAGAAGCCCCCAATACCCCTATATATATAGGAGAGTCATGGGACAGGGTTCTCCATCCCGGGCAATGCGGGACTAATGCAGGAGTAGAAGTGTTCGAGATTTTCCACAAAAAGCAACCAACTCGCAACCTGAACCGATCGGTTCACAAGTGAACCGGTCGGTTGGGGACCTGGACCGGTCGGTTGGAGCACCAACCGATCGGTTGGGACCCATGAGCCGATCAGTTCACTTCTGAACCGGTCGGTTCGTGGTCCTGGTCGGTTCCCGATTGACTTTCCTTCTTTCGTTTCTAATTGGTATCGAATACCAATCCTTGTTCCAATCAAATTGGGCAAGTGAAACGCAAGGAAAATTCTCACCGACCTGACTTTCCCAACTTGCTCGGTTGCACCAGTTGAACCGATCGGTTCAACACTTGAACCGCTCGTTTCACCCTGGGCTTGAGCCAATCCACTCAACACTTGAGCCGACCGGTTCAGCAACCTCAGCCGACCGGTTCAACACTTGAACCGATCGGTTGGGAGTACAGGTTGTGCAAAATCAGTCAAATGTGAATTCAATCAATCTGATACTCCAATCAATACGTCCAACACCTTGAACCATATGATATTGAGCTATCAACTGATTGAGTGTTTAATTGAACTACTAAACTCCTTTAGTAATCAATCTAAACGTTGCTTGTGGACAAAACTCCTCTTCCAGGTTAAATCCTATGTGTGTGACCCTGTAGGTCCATTTCACGTTGGCAGTGAAAGTCCATAACACTTATGACTTCACAAGCAAAGAGCGGTGCCTAGTCACACATCATTGCTACCCAAGTGAAAGTAGAAAGTTGGAGAACAACTTTCATCCTACAATCCGTGAATGGTGTTACAGCGAATGTATAATTCCTTTGTCACTGATATCCCGAATGAACTCGAGGCATGGAACAGTCATCCTATCAATGTTCATTCACTTCCTTGATCTCAGAGTAGATTGGAAGAGATATGTATGACATCAGTATCATATACTGATTCACACATGCGTGCACGCCTTTCTCAATCCTACTCATCAAGTGGCCATGGATATCAAACTCCCTCAGGAGGGACAAATCCCATATCTATCACTCACTCCTCAAAAGCCCCATGTGTCAAAGCCACCCAATCATCACCTTTATAACAACCCATGTTTCAGGACTGTGTTTGATGATGTCAAAGTGTGCCCAACGACAGGTGTTGAGTGCAGTGATTTCAGGTCTAAGAATCACACTCACCACCATCACTGTGAGTACTGACTGTGACTACCATCTCATGGTTCCATGTGTCAAACTCACGGTGGGTCTGTCCGGTACACTTGTTCTCTAACAAGTACCTATGTGTTTGGTTTGATATCTCTATATCATGACTAATGAGATTCTGTCATCAACCAACACCACAATCTAGTCTTGTGTGTCATTGTTGTCTATCTACCTTCCACAATGACATCCGACTAGGGACATAACAAGAATGTACAAACTCTTAGCATCCGTATGATCTCATCGTCCATGTCCTCAACCTGAAAGCATACGTCATTGAGTACTGTCATTCTCTAGACATTCAATCTGTTCTATCACTATCTCATATGACTGAACCAGAATGAATTGGAAGCTCGCCTTTGATGTTTATCAAATCAATCTTAATGTATCCCACCAATCATCCCATGATTGGCTCTCAGGGCATACATACCAACAGACTCCCACTTGCACTGTGAGCCAATCACCCATGAATCATATTCATAGTGATCTTCAGACATGTCCCACATGTCACTGTGCTCTAGTGCCAACATAGTGAGTAATGACAACACCTTGCCAAAGTCTGTACAAATTGCATGTCTCTCATCTCTTCGCTGTACGTCACACGTATGAGATGGAGTTGCCATAATATGCGATCTTGTATTCCATTTGCTAACCTTTAGCCACATTGTATGATCAAGGATTCCAGACTTGTCATCAATGAGTGGAATATAAGTTCATCTCATGAACTTTCAGATCCATATAGTATCCACTGCTGTTCACTAACACATAGATACTCGACATTTCCCTTTTAAATGGATTTATTGGAACACTTCCAATTATCAACAAACATTCACTTTTATACATATATTGCGATTAATTTTCTGTCCTTTCGGAAGTTCGCATCAATGTAACTCTTTACATCGAACTCTTCTCCATAGAACTAGTGCTTCACAAGCACTTATCAAGTTCTCATGGTATTCCAGTAACACTTACTGGAAGCAGACAGACATCCACTCGTCATGTCACACATACGAGTTATCAGGATGAGCACATCATATTGCCATGTCCTACATACAAGATGATGAATGCATTTTATTCTTGCCATGTCATACATGCAAGATAATGGGATGATTACATACATGATAGACCCATATCTATTCTTAGCGTTCACGTTCTTCATAAGAATTGAACACTTGGCCTTGGGATACTAATATCCATGTAACATGGACAAGTTTTCTCCCACTGAATCTGTGCATACTGAACACTCAGTACAGATTGCCAATGTATGCTTTCTCTTTCAAGGTCAAGAGATTTTCCGAGAACTATCTCTATAGATCTCTATTCCTATCACATAGGAAACATCTCTATCTTCCTTAAAGATAATTTCCACTTTTGGATTTCCATTTTAGAACATTTCCATTTCACATCAATATGTGGAATGTGAATATGCTCCCACTAAATCACAGATCCCTTCTTTATCTTTGACATACCAGTCAAACCCTTTGACTATATTATCAAAGTAAAGATCCAATTTTGAGTTGCTTGTACTCAATCAATCACATTGATTAGTCCATTGTAACTTATAGACTTCATTTGCATTAGTGGATTCATAAACCTTATAGGTTGTGTCACACACACATCCTTGTTTTATTCCTCATAGGAATGCAGTTTTAGTATCCATATGCCAAATGTCTTAGCCATTAAGTTGCAATCAACAAGCATCATCCTTCTCAAAATGTTATCCATGTGTCTTAACACTTAAGACTCATCTGCACTTATGGATATGATCCAATGAGTGCTACCATCAAGGTCATACCTTATGGTTCACATGGAAGTCATTTAGGATG
Organism: Alisma plantago-aquatica; assembly: GCA_963693085.1. NCBI lineage: Eukaryota > Viridiplantae > Streptophyta > Magnoliopsida > Alismatales > Alismataceae > Alisma > Alisma plantago-aquatica. Next base: position 433,839,085 of record OY856413.1, read on the forward strand.
TAATGGTTTTAAACCATAACTCAAGATTCGGTTCCTCATATTCATCTTGATAGTTGACTCATCACATGAACAACTCATCACATAGATAATTGAGGTGTATCTGTTAAAGATATAAGAACTCACAACCCTTGTGATTCTTAATTTCTTTTATTAGTGTGGGGTATTCATTTAATAAGAAGAATTCAGTTATTTGATAATCATTCTCTAACTCCTTAGAGTATGATTCCTTCTTGATTCAGACATCACCATGCCTTAATCATGAGTTCACTATGATACACTACCATAATCACTCATAAGGATCTCAAACATTTGGTCCAAGTATTTCATTCATTGATCACATCAAGAATTAATACTTTATCAAATTTGTACTTCATTTTTTATAATCTTGAACACTTCAAGATATTCATATTGGTATTTCTCTAAACACCATTTGAAGTATTAGCATTTATTCCAATAGGTATGTAAATACATCACATGTATTATGCCTAATAGGATAATCACTCTCTCACTACATAAGTGAAGATTGATTAATCATGTCCAAGATATTCATGTCCCTTACTGGTTCTCTAACCAAAAGAGTCTAGTTTTATCCATCACATGGAAACTAGAAATGAATTTCTCATGATTAATGCTAATTAAATTGTTTGAGTTATCTATAACTTTTAGGTATCGTCTTATCTTATGCATATCAAATATCACAAGATAAATAAGGCATTGCCACAAAGATCACATCTTTATAAATTGAAACATCTCTTTATTAATTGCTATCATTGTCATACAATATGCAAAAATAAAGTGTTTCTATCTATTGGCAAGTATGAAATAGCAGTTCATAACTGTATTACATGCCTTATTGGCTGAAAATAAACCAAAGTATTCCTATCTATAAAGGAAACACTTACCCCAAGTAAGAATGCTTTACACTTTACATCTTGATATCATATATCTCAAAAGTGTTACAAGTTTACTTTCATGACACCTTTAAGTAGAGGTTTCAGTCGCCTCCTTCTTCTTTTGTTCTTCCAGGTAGAGAGGACAATTCCTTTTCCAATGTCCTGGCTTTTGACAATGGTGGCAATTTCCTTTCTTGGTCACGCCTCCCTTGGCCTTGAGAGCTGAAGATGGCTTGGACTCCTGGCTAGCTTCAGAACCTTTCTTAGCTTTGCCCTTGCCCTTGCGCTTGGACTTGCCTTTCTTGCTCGTGATCACCATCACGGACTTAGGCTTGTCCTTCTTCATCTGTAACTTGGCTGTCCTCAACATGCCCAACAACTCTGACAGTGTCCTATCAAAGTTGTTCATGTTGTAGTTCATCACAAACTGACTATAAGATTCTGGCAACGATTGTAGTATCACGTCAGTAGCCAACTCTTGGCTCAGTGGAAATCCCAGTCTCTGCAGGTTCTCCACATACCCAATCATCTTGAGTGTGTGAGGACCAACTGGATCTCCTTCTATCATGACGCACTTGAACAGCGCCCTTGAAACATTGTACCTCTCTTGCCGTGCCTGATCTTCATACATGTTCCTGAGATGCAGAATCATCTCTATGACACCCATGTTCTCATGTTGCCTCTGCAACTCATGGTTCATTGAACATAGCATCAAGCACTTTGCATCAATGGCATCATCAGAATGCTTCTTGTAAGCATCCCTTTCTGTCCTTGGTGCATTAGGAGCGGGTTCCTCTGGAATTGGAGTATCCAGGACATAGAGCTTACGCTCTTGAGTGAGAACAATTCTCAATGTCTGATACCAGTCGTGGAAGTTTGTCCCATTTAGCTTGTCCTTGTCAAGGACCGATCGCAAAGAAAAGTTGTTGTTGTTTGTTGCCATTTGAACTACAAAAGGAAAATATGCAATTTTAGTCCAAAAACTCATTTTTGACTTGTTTGATTGATTTGAAAAGTTGACGATAAAATTAGGCCTTTAATTAATTATCGCTCCCACTATTTTAGTTCAAATTGATAGCCCTCACCATCAATTCAGAAGATTGCAGCGTACAACCTTCTAGTGGGCAAGATCCTGAAATCCTCTAAGTCATGGACCAGCTTGGGCTGTCACCCACAACATAGATCTCTCAGGTAGGCAACTTTTGCCAATTGCATCATCTGCAACTCTTGATAAGATGTCATCTACAACTCCTTGCAATGATCATCTCCATGCCTCAAGGCGCTAGATCCTATCTAGGTCACCTTGTTAAGTCCAACCCAAAGCAAACACGATGAATATGCACCCTGCTTGGGCAGACCCACACATTCATCCTTCACGTTTCCACGAGATAGACGGTGCACCACGCTTGGGCGTGCCCACACTTGGTCGATCAAGCTTTTCACGTGTGTCGCATTTGGAAGGCATCTAAAACTTAATATTTAATGAGGGATTTGGTTTTATATACATATACATATCCAATCACCACAATACATAGTACGCATCATATACATGCTTTATCCCACAGAAAAAAATGCACAAACGATAAAAAGCGATGATTATGGCCATCCTAATGTGATTCCTCGAGCCAAGAGGAATCACGGTCATCTAGGTCTACATCACATGCAACTTGTACAAGATGAACTATGTGCCTTGCCATCCGAGTAGATCAACTCATCACATGAATGATCTGTACTCTCCAGCCGGTCATCTGGGTGCCACCAGCCGATCGGTTGGCTCCTCCAACCGATTGGTTCGCCTGGTCGTCGTGCATCTCGTCATGTCCGCCACCCGCTCGTCTCGCTCCTCGAACCGGTCATCAACCAATCGGTTCACTCCTTGAACTGATCATTTCAGCTGTCGTCTTGATGTCCGCCAGTCTATGACATAACAGGAAATAAAAAATATATCCTATTTATTACATTGCTTTAAAAAGGGAAACCCCGAGTTACATTCGGGGGGAGCAAAGGTAGGAAAGAATCTCGAATTATTTCGAGTTACATCAGGATTAAGAGAGGGAAGATCGGTGCGCAGACCGAGATGCAAGCAACCACAAAAAACCACACACAGATAGGGGTTTATAGGCCATAATCACGCTACACACATCCACCACAAAACTCGTTTAAGGGCGACGCGTATTGAGTGCATTAATAATACATATCATATATGTAATTAGGGATTTGTGGATTTAGGATTGGACATGCATAAAGCCGATATTATTCGCATCGTATGCAATAATTAAAGGCGACAAACCAAAATCGATCATATCGATATTCCTAAAATATAGAACAGTTGACGTGGCTCTGATACCACCGTTGGGTCTTAGGGGAGACAGAGAAGGCAGCGGAAACAAAATTTCTCCCCCAACCCATACCGAGGAAACGCGTCAACGTCTATATAATAGGAAAGGATGGTTTGCGGAATCATACCTTGTCCCGAGGCTTACTCGGCGACAATACCTCGCGTAATGCGCGGTCTTCAACTCTGGACTTCGACGGTGTCTGTGCAGCTCCTGGTCGCACCGGGACTGACAACTCCTACTCGAACCGGACTGTCAAATGACAGTTGTCCTCCTAAGCGGCAGTGTCCTCCCGCCTCTGTAGTAGTCCACACGGACCACCTGGAACTCCACTCTCCTTGTCCCACAAGGAAGTGGAAGGAGTTGCACCCTCCTGTTGACGTACTAGTCGCCAACACGCTCTCCTGCCTCCTGTTGCAACTACAGTTGTCCTTCCCTTGCTGCACCTCCCTTTTGCGGGAAGCACTTGCTCGGGCTCTCTCACGGTTACCAAAACCAGAGAGAACGACAACTTGCAGAGCAACTGGTTGCACTGAGCTGTACTGTGAGAAGCCCCCAATACCCCTATATATATAGGAGATTCATGGGACAGGGTTCTCCATCCCGGGCAATGCGGGACTAATGCAGGAGTAGAAGGGTTCGAGATTTTCCACAAAAAGCAACCAACTCGCAACCTGAACCGATCGGTTCACAAGTGAACCGGTCGGTTGGGGACCTGGACCGGTCGGTTGGAGCACCAACCGATCAGTTGGGACCCATGAGCCGATCGGTTCACTTCTGAACCGGTCGGTTCGTGGTCCTGGTCGGTTCCCGATTGACTTTCCTTCTTTCGTTTCTAATTGGTATCGAATACCAATCCTTGTTCCAATCAAATTGGGCAAGTGAAACGCAAGGAAAATTCTCACCGACCTGACTTTCCCAACTTGCTCGGTTGCACCAGTTGAACCGATCGGTTCAACACTTGAACCGCTCGTTTCACCCTGGGCTTGAGCCGATCGACTCAACACTTGAGCCGACCGGTTCAGCAACCTCAGCCGACCGGTTCAACACTTGAACCGATCGGTTGGGAGTACAGGTTGTGTAGAATCAGTCAAATGCGAATTCAATCAATCCGATACTCCAATCAATGCATCCAACACCTTGAACCATATGATATTGAGCTATCAACTGATTGAGTGTTTAATTGAACTACTAAACTCCTTTAGTAATCAATCTAAACGTTGCTTGTGGAAAAAACTCCTCTTCCAGGTTAAATCCTATGTGTGTGACCCTGCAGGTCCATTTCACGTTGGTAGTGAAAGTCCATAACACTTATGACTTCACAAGCAAAGAGTGGTGCCTAGTCACACATCATTGCTACCCAAGTGAAAGTAGAAAGTTGGAGAACAACTTTCATCCTAAAATCTGTGAATGGTGTTACAGCGAATGTATAATTCCTTTGTCACTGATATCCCGAATGAACTCGAGGCATGGAACAGTCATCCTGTCAATGTTCATTCACTTCCTTGATCTCAGAGTAGACTGGAAGAGATATGTATGACATCAGTATCATATACTGATTCACACATGCGTGCACGCCTTTCTCAATCCTACTCATCAAGTGGCCATGGATATCAAACTCCCTCAGGAGGGACAAATCCCATATCTATCACTCACCCCTCAAAAGCCCCATGTGTCAAAGCCACCCAATCATCACCTTTATAACAACCCATGTTTCAGGACTGCGTTTGATGATGTCAAAGTGTGCCCAACGACATGTGTTGAGTGCAGTGATTTCAGGTCTAAGAATCACACTCACCACCATCACTGTGAGTACTGACTGTGACTACCATCTCATGGTTCCATGTGTCAAACTCACGGTGGGTGTGTCCGGTACACTTGTTCTCTAACAAGTACCTATGTGTTTGGTTTGATATCTCTATATCATGACTAATGAGATTCTGTCATCAACCAACACCACAATCTAGTCTTGTGTGTCATTGTTGTCTATCTACCTTCCACAATGACATCCGACTAGGGACATAACAAGAATGTACAAACTCTTAGCATCCGTATGATCTCATCGTCCATGTCCTCAACCTGAAAGCATACGTCATTGAGTACTGTCATTCTCTAGACATTCAATCTGTTCTATCACTATCTCATATGACTGAACCAGAATGAATTGGAAGCTCGCCTTTGATGTTTATCAAATCAATCTTAATGTATCCCACCAATCATCCCATGATTGGCTCTCAGGGCATACATACCAACAGGAATAACCTTTCATGGATGTAAACATAGACTCGAGATATTCATGGTATGGAGTCATGAGATGTGAGTTTCAACTTGGATTGGAAATGTTATGGCAATGTGTGATGCACCATCTCTACTCTTAAAATAGGATGAACTCTGTATTTGGACTGTAGCCAAATTCTTATTTCATCTTGTTATGGGTGTGAAAGACAGAACAAAATGCATGCTAAATACTAAAGATAGAGGTGATATGAGTTGAAACCCTTCTATGATGTTTGAGGATCGAAGGAAGTATCACACCTTTTTGAGAGTATTTTGGATGGATGGTATGAAAACATAGATGAACTAAGGTAACCATCCTATGAGAACGTACCTATCCAGAGTAGTTTGGAATCTATGAGCTATAAGTTTGGGTTTGATAACTGAGATGATGAGCTCAGAGTCTTCTTGACTCAGTTAGACCTAAACCCGAGCTGAGGATTATGTGTGAAGTGTATGAGGGTTTATGTCTTCACCATCACCTAGTATGTGAGGATGCTTATGTGGTAACATGATGTTCTTAGCAGAATACAACTCAGTTGTACAACTGTCTTGTATAGCCAATAGAGAGATTGGAAGAGGTTGCTAGGTGATACCCTACGATTGTTAGAAGATGATACCTATGTGGCTAACACCTAGATATAACCTAACCCGTTGGTCAAGTTAGTGGTTACTCAGTTAGTTAGCCCATAGCTTGATGAGATAAGAGGATTGTTTTAAGAACCTCAGATACAACTCTTAGGGAGAAGAAGGTGGTGAAACCCTCAACTAGAGTGTTTTAGGGTTTCTGAGGAGTCAACCATGAGGAATCATGTCATGCAAGAAGCTCATGATGTTAAGTACACCATAAAGCATAATTCTACCAAGATGGTTAAGGTTTGTAGTGGTACTTGGAAGAAGGGTATAGAGTTGCATGTGGCCAGTTTCCATACATGCCATAGAGTGAAGGCCAAACACTAGTAACCTAGTGAGTTGCTATAGATATGAGGAGTCCATGAGAGGGAATGGGAGTAGATCACCATGGATGTTGTGGTGAGTCTCCCCTGGACCAAGAGAGGTCATGATGCAATATGGGTTATGGTAGATCGCCTTACCAAGTTGACATAATCCCTTGCCTAAGAGAGATCACTGCCTGTGTGACAATCTGGTTGAACTATACATGAGAAATAGATAATTCAACTACACCATGATTTGAGTTGAACAGTTCTCGAGCATGACCTCAAGTTCACTTGCATGTGGTGGAAGTAGGTACATGAAGAACTCAATACTAGTTTGAAGTTTAGCACAACCTATCACCCCTGACTAATGGACAATTGAGAGAGTATGATCCATACTTTAGAGGGTCTGATGAGAGCATGTCTGCTCATTAAATGTGATACATGGGAGAAGTTCCTTCCCTAGAGGAGTTTGCTCGTGATGATAGCCACCATAGCCAGTATCGGGATTTAAGAGGTTCTATAAAGGAGGCCGTGTTGGTCACCACTTCATTAGGATGATGCCGGTGAGAGGACCTTGTGAAGTTCAGAGAGACCACAATGTGTGCACATGAAGTCACTTTGATTGTGCAATGGCCGAGAAAGCCCAGGGGTGATAGGAGTCACGAGCTGATGCGAAGCAAACTAACATGTCGTTCACTGTGGGAGAACATGTGTTATGAAAACCCGACCCCTCTAAGCTATAGCTGAGAAAGCTGAGTCCCCAATACATAGGTCCATTTGAGATGGATTGGCGGAGTTTCTTATGTTTAGTCTTACCCCTCAGGATGACATGATGTATGATGTGTTCCATGAGTTTGATCTAGAGTACTATGTGATGTACCCGAACCATGTGCTGAGCCATGAACCTATTGAGCTTCAAGGGAGGTTGAAATATCTTGAGTCACCTATGGGGATTCTAGATACCAAGGTGAGTGAACTCAGATGTAAGAATATAAGATGATAAAGGTTCTTTGGAAGCACCATGGAGAGGATGAAGCCACATGGGAGCAGATGATGGACATGGAAAAATCTTATCCTGATTGTTTGTATGTTTGGTGGAATTTTGAGGGAAAAATTCCTATAAGAGGGGAAGGATGTTACAACCCCAATTTTTGGGTTCGTATGGTTGGAAATGCAATTTCCCCAATAAATGTATGATTATGGAAGTTGTATTATTTATGTGTATTGAATGGATTTCCTTTGCAATATTTCCTTTGTGCATGTGATTTCGTGGATCATTATATGTTAATGAGTCCAATATATCAAAAAGAAAAAGAAGAAATCAAATAATGCATTATTAAGAAGGAAATTGGAGATAATGATGAAAATATGAGAAATATGTGGAAAGATGTGTGATTGACTTATCATGGATGAGATTTTGAATCCACAAGGTTTCTACGGGGAAAAGGAATCCAAATAAGGAATATAAAAGAATAGGAGAGAGAAAATATGCCTTTATAAGTGATAACTTGCCTATGAATAAAAGTCTCCCATACTTTTGAGTTTGAGTCCCAAACTTAGCACACAAGTAGCTCAAGTCATTAAGGACTTTACTCTAAAATTTAGAATCAAACGGATACGTAGTTTAGGAGATATGATTTTTGTAATATTTCCTAAAGTGAAGAGGATTGATTTAAATGTCAAAATTTCAATGGGACTATTTATTTTGGGCGCACGCGATGTGGACCACGAATCTGAGATCCAACGGTGTCCATATTATCTCCTACCTTGAGCCAAAAGAGGGAAAGCTGTGAATAGTAACTATGTATTTCCTAAATCGGTTTCCTCCCTCTCAGTTTCCTATTGGCGACTGGAGACTCTTCCATTGGGTTCGGGAGAGCATTACGAATTTTTTCGACCCAAACTTTCCCTGAAGTCCCCACCAATTGGGACTTTACCCAAAGCTACTGGGACCTGTACTCCATGGGAGGGCGTCCTCCCTGTCTATATAAGGAGGATGACCAACCTGATAACTGTGCTGTGCTGAGTCTGCGTGGCAGCTTTTTTGAGAGACAATGGAGTAAGGGAGGGACGCGGCCAAAGATCACCACAAGGCCAGCCGCTCCCATTGATCCTTCGAGCTAGATGCGTGAGAACAGAGTCTCTATTGCTGGCGGCGGTGCCCCCACATGGGGGTGATAGCAGTCTTGTCTAGAAGCCGAACCACGACTTTCATGATCCTAGAGGGAAGGCAGACTTGTTTTCCTTGCTTCCTGAGGTCGCCATCATGGGCAGATGGTGGATTCACGATCCAGGTTGGGCGCCCTATTTTCCCGCTGAAATAGGGGATCAGACCCCTGTCCACGTGCGCCTGTGAGGTAGATGAAGTGACCAAACTCGGGTACCAGGTTAGGCAGATCCAAGTGAGGATCAACGAGCCGGAGGATGAATCGACATAAAAGGAAACAAAGGGGCTGACGTGGCATCCACTGGTTGGCTGAAAGGTAATTTTCTTGCGAAAATCCTAACTAATTATTAGTAGCTCATATATGGACATGTAATATATGAAAGTTGATCAGAAAAACACTTATATTTTGATAAAAATAGATTTAGAGTTTGAATCTGATCGTAGTTTGAAAAGTATATGAAGTTGCTAATCTTAATGCTTTATAATGAGGAAAAACCCTAACTTGACGATTCTATGGAACTGAGATGAGTAATATGGATAATCTATGATCATATTAACCTGTTGTTAATAAAAAGATGTTTTGATGTATAAATAGAATGTTCCATATGCTTAATAGCCTAATGTAGGGTTTGATATGTTAATATGCATTAATGGGCTTAGAAACCCTAATCTAGGGTTAATGATTTCTAATGACATATATTTTGAGATTCTTTGTGTAAAAGTGGTAATAGGTTAATCCTAAGGCTAATTGATGATAAAGACGTTTTTCATGTGAATAAGTGAGTAATTAGGGTTTTGAACCTAGAACTGCTGTCTTAGGGTTTTGTGGATATAAAATAGGAAAGTTGTAAAGAGATCTAAAGGAACCCTAATGAAATCCTAATTCAAATTAGAAACTCTAAAAAAGTAATCCCAAGACAATAAAGTAGATTCTTGATGAGTATGTAGTAAATAGGTTGTATATGCTTTTCAGGATTCTGTGCTTTTGTGTGATTGGTTTGATTACTTACTGGGATTACTTGATTGGATTGTATTGTGCTTATTTCTTGTGAAATATCCAAATTAGTTATGTGGTTATTTATGATTACACGCTTTAGTTTCTTGGCATTTTCCTGATGATTTATCGATTGCATGGAAATAAACTACTTGGATGATTTTATTTTTGCAATCTTTAAAGTGAATATGACTATCACAATCTAAGTATATATATGACTTGCCCGAACATACATACCATCTCTGGATGTAAGATGAGAGACCAAGCCCTGGTGGGAAGGTCAAGGTCGTCAAGCCCCAGAGGGAAAGTCACAGCATACCCAGAGAGGTGACCCCAGGTACCAAGATCAGGATGGAGAAGGTAGCCTTAAAGTCCCTTGCAAGGACTAAACCCTAAGAGAGAGTATCCTAGAGTATGAGTAAAAGTGGTTGGGAAGTCATATTGGAAAACATATGCATTTCTAAACAACTATTTGATGTGGTTATGTTGTAAAATAATATGTGCAATATTTTGGTTGTCCCCACATACCGGTATATTCATTTATACCGACCGGATTTTTTTGTCGGCATTTTAGGAATATCTAAAATTGGACAAATAGTAAAGTGGAACCTGTGAAGATTAAAGTTAAATTATAAAGGAAGATTTAGATAGATAGATTTGTTCTGAGGGTAGAAGTCTTAGTTACCTATTTTTCTAAAAGGTATGTGAAAAGGAATTTTTATTCTAGTTTTAAATTTAGTCTTTTGTAGAATTTATTAATTATTTATGATTATTTGCAAAACCATTGTTCCAATTTTTGGGATAACGTCTCTGACTTCCTGGTCTCCCTTAATTGGGGGTTATTGGAAAGTGGGTTCATTACAGACCAATTGACTGGAGGACCTAGAAGATGGTGGACCACAGACCAGGAGACCGGGGAGAGGAACGGCTGAATGGACATGACATGAGCTGATCGGTTTAAGGGTTGAACCAATCAACCTAGACTGGCAAGTAAGGATGTAAATAAACAATTACCAGTAAAAATAATTATGAAAGAACAACCTTCAGTCAAGCTTTAAATCGACGAGAAGATATCTTGGCCAAGCTGTCTATCAATCGAGATGAAGTTATGTACATTTTTAGTAAATTCAACATTTCTAATGTAAACATATCATACCATTACATATCAATAACACAATTATGCAATAAAAAAACAAAGATATACAAGTTCAAGCTTATTTCAGTTCATATATAAAATTATGAATTTCAAAGTAAAGTTTGGGTCAAATCTCAATGAATACATCCAATCATTTTAAGTTTGAGGTTTTAGAACCCAAACCAAGTCAACATCTTTCTTTTTCTTATATGGGCAAGAAAATGAATAGTGACCAAGATGTAAACAATAATGACAACAAATAAAATCAATTTCATTTCTCTTTTTAGTATTATTGTCATAAGCTAGATTGTCTTTAGGAACTTACATGACCTTGGTCTTAGGCACTTGTGTTTTTCTAATTCTAGGCCTTTTGTAGGATTTATCTTTGGGTACATAACCAATAACTCTTCTTCCAACTTGTCCAGAAGATTTTTTTCAAGCTTTAATCAAGAATGTTATTACTCTTTAGACTATCAACATGTTTTTGTAACTTAGTAATTTCATCAATTTTCTATGAAATATCTAGTTTTTCTTGATATAAACTTGAAAGAAAATAATCTCTTTCTTTAATAATGATACCATATCTTCAACAATCATTCCATATGATATTTCCTATATCAAGAGAAACATAGTATTAATTTTAAATAATATTACTTTATGTTTCTAGTGATATACAATAAAAAATTAATGCTTGGGGTTTGACTAACTTGGTGTAACTGTAACTTTCTTATATTTGTTATTTTAAAAACTGACTTCAAAGAAAATGAGTTCCACCTGATTGGTTCGGAACTTGAGTTTTACCAAAAATTGACTTCCAATTGATTGGTTCATTGTAGTCGTAGGCCCAAAATTTAGTTATATTTTTTTTTTGCTTGACGCAACTATGAAGCAAAGCTTCCATAAGAAAACAAGACAATAAAATATCTGAGAGAGACAAAAGCTTGAAAAGAGATGCACTGCTAAATAGACGAAGATAAACAAAGGAAAAAAGGGATATAGGACCTCCGATTCTAAAGGGTCATGGGCGGAGAAGAAAACAATTTAAGAACTAAAATCAGATTGCATCTAATTGTCAAGGAAATTTTGAACCAAACCCACCACACTTATACATACAAGCTCAAAAGTAGGTGTTCAGACGTCGAGACTAGAGCCAGACTCCTAGAAGACGACATAAAAAAAGCAAGGAAGAAGCCCCCACTCCTCACATAGCCTCTAGGTGAAAGACCGAGCGATAAAATTTTGATAAAGAGAATGACATGGCACATCAACAGTCACCCTTACCACGACAAGGGAACGATCGCGTGAAGGCCCTAGGACGATCTCATGGCCATCAACACAAGCGAATCAGGCGAGAAGCAATTTGGGGGTGGAACTCATTTTCCATCTGATTTCTTATGGAAGTCAGGAATTTCAAACTAAACAAACTATTAGAAGTCAGGAAGAAATTGAAGAATCAAGTTTCAGATTTTCACCAAATAGATAAAACTAAAAAAGAAACTTTACTTCCCATATTTTCTAGACATATTACACCAAACCATTTGAACCCTTAACGTAACACTTATTTTGAGAATGAATGTCGATTTTTTAGTACAGTACTTACTATTGAGGAACTTTTTTTCTAAAATATTACAATTGAGGAACTTTTTTCTAAAATATGATATAATTTTCTTGCATACTATTGATCATTTGTTAAGCTCTGAATCAAATGTTAGCATATATTAAGCAAGTAGTTGTGACGCCTGTTGATTCTTTAGCATGAATCAACAAATATGTTAGAATTTCATATTATACATTTAGACTCCGATTGGTTCCACGTAATTTGAGTTTCCATGGAACTTATTTTCTTGGAATTTAAATTCAGTTATTGAAAATGAGTTAGAGTGATTTGGTTTAACATTTAATCAGAAATAATTATCAAATTCTACTAAAACTAAACTTGAAAGTTGGAATAAAATTTACTTTTACATACCTTGCAAAAATAGTTTTTAAGACTTCTATCCACAGTAGAAATCTAACTAGCTAACCCTCCTTTGAAAATTTACTTTGTCTTCACAGAAGTAGTTTTACTGTTTGTCCAATTTTAGATAATTCCTAAAATGCCGACAAACAAAACGTCAGTCAACATAAATGAATATGTCGGTATGTGGGGACAAACAAAATTTTCACAAATAGTTTCTAACAACCTAATTATCACAAATAAGTCATTAACAATCCAAATTACGTTTTCAATGTGACATTCTCAACCACTTTTGCCCTAAACCCTGGATTACCCTCTCTTAGGGCTTTGTCCTTGCAAGGGACATAAGGCCACCTTCTCCATCCTAAGCTTGGTGCCTGGGGTCACCTCTCGAGGTGCCCAATGGTCTTCCCTCTAGGGATTGACCAAATCAGACCTTCCCTCTGGGGCTTGGTCTTGCAACATACATTAGGGTGGCATGTAGGTTCGAGAATACACATGCATATTTAATTGTGATACTCATAGGGACTTTATAGGATTGCATAATTGAAAATCCAACATTTTAGGTTGCAATCATTTGAGAAAGATTCGAAAATCGCCGTGAAACTAAAGCGATTAGCCATAAGCATAACCACATTCCTATTTCAGCCGAATCGAGATAGTAATATTCCAAGCAAGTATGAAATCCAGGCAAGCAAGCAATCCACACAACAAGGATCCCTAAATAACCATACAATTTCCTTCACTACTCATGTTATTAAGATCTATTCAATCTAATTTGCTTCCTAGGGTTTCTACTTTCTTTTAGGGTTTCACTTGCTATTTGGGTTTTGTTATCACTTTTGTCACTACAAACCCTAAATAAGCAAAAATACTCATAAACCCTAATTATCTTGTCCTATCTCTCCTAACAGGCTTAGGATCAACTATTATCAGCAAATTTCCAAATATTTCGAATTAAACATATCCATCTCATCCTTTACCCTAAATTAGGGTTTCTACATGTATTAACATGGATTCTTGGTTTAAAACCCTAAAACATGAAATTTCTCATCTAGATTAGATTCGAATCTTTCATTAACATCCAACAGGTTATTAGTACTCAAATTAACCCATTAAACATCATAGATTCAATCTTTAATCACAATTAGGGTTTCTAACCTAAGTTTAGTGCACTTTTCATCCACTTAATATACTTTTCCAATTAGGAACGAAATCAGGTTATAAAACTATTTTTATCAGGTTCCTCATATTTTTCTAATCAATTTTCATATATTAAGCTCCTTCATCTGACCTTCCTACTAATTACTACAATTTTTGCAAGAAAAAGCATTTTCCGGATATTCTAGCCAGAGAGGCTATTTACCTTTTCTTTTGGAAAAACGAGAGCTGTCGGATCATCATTGCGGTCAGCGGTTGACCCGGTCCCATGGCTATGGCTGCTCGCACCCACTAACTCTGATCTTGAGGCGCGAATCATCCTAGGTCGTGGATACCCCTCGCGAGCCTATCATGGACCCCGATTAGATGGTTCTCCTCTCTTCTTCTTCCTCTTTTCTACACATAGAACCCACGGCGGCGCCATGGAGGAAGCTCACCGAAGAGAGGATGATCGAGAGAGAGAGGGAGTTTGGGGCTAGAAAGGGGCTGTTCGAGTTTGTGGGATCTGGGCGAGGCTAGGGGTGATCCTATTTATAGGTTTGGGCATCTAGATTAGGGTTTCCAACCCTCACCGCCGACGGGGTTCCCTACCGTTTTGTGCATTTCTTCCAGAGTCCTCAAAACCACCTAAAACCTAGGATGGGCTTGCTCGGAATCTTCTCCCGAAGCCATCTATGCCCTTTCCATCCTTGCACATGCTCGGGTTTGCGAGAAAACTGAGATCGAAAATCTCATTTCTCCTCTTCCTTTCCTTGTTCTATCCGATCTACGCGACACACGTGCGCCGTTGGATCTTGGATCCAATGGATGCCTTTGCGCACACCATTTCCTATTCTTTTTAGAAAAGGAAATTATATGCGACATTTAATACAATTAAATGGTTATCCTTTCACTTTAGGAAAACTTGCAAAAACCATAACTCTCTCCTCGTTTATCCTTTTTCGTCCAAATTTTAGAGGAAACCTGGTATTAGCATTATCTACTTGTGTACCAAGTTAGAGTCCCAAAATCGAAATGATAAAGGTTGTTTCTTCACATGCAAGTCATTATTCATTAAAGTATAGTTTATTCATATTTTCGCTCTCTTTCACTTTTATTTTCTTTATTTGGCTTCCTTTTATCACAAGAAATCATGTGGATCTAAAATCTCATTCATAATGATTCCATTATCCATATTGCCACATATTTCTTATATTTTCATCATTATCTCAACTTTCCTTCTTGATAATGCTTTATTTGATTTTATCTCTTTCTTCTCCTATTATTTTTGTAACTTGGGACTCCTTGGAACCCAAGAAATCCTAAAGATACGAAATCCCTCCTTGAAGAATAATTCTTAACCTTCTAGATGCTTCCACATCTTTCTTTTCTCATTATCTTAGTTATTCTTTTACTAACTGAATTTCTTTTTCTTTTTATTTCTTTTTTTTCTTGTTATTGAGCCCAATAGCCAATAAGGCCCACAAAACAAACGAGAAAGGCTATTATAAACGAAATTCATTCATTCAAATCAAATCACACAATTATTTGTTCATATGTCTTTAATAGGAGAAAATGCATTTCCCACCAGAAGAACCCGAAAATTGGGGTTGTAACATTTGTAACACTCAGGCCCACTGCCCAAGGCTCTGGTAGAGTTTTAGGATTGACGACTGGCCCCACAGACCACCACTAGCCTTAACAAGTCACTTTTTCCTCACTCACGCATAAGCCATGATCAACTTCCCGACTGGTCACCCATCCTAGTACTACTCCAAGCTAAGCACACTTAACTATGGAGTTCTTTAGTGATGGGCTCCCTGAAAAGGAGGTGCACCTTGGTGATATGGGTAGTCCAATCATTCCCTTCAAGATCATTTTATCCGAGGCCTCAAATCCTGGGATGTTACAATCTCCCCCACTTAGACTGTTGACGTCCTCGTCAAGACTCAACTATTTGGCCTCATAATCATTCCTCATTTCAGTGTTGACCCAAATGGCCCATGTACACTCAGCTCTCGATCACGACTACCAACACAAGGGCGGCTCCATCAACTTGGATAGCCCTTTCCAACATGCCTGGACACTACCAGTGCATGGGCTGCTCCATCAACTCGGAAAGTCCTTTCCAACATGCGTGGACCGCACGGCTCAAAGACTAGCATGCCACAGGCTCATGTAGGCCCCACCAACTGGAGGGAAATTGGCTCTGATACCATTTGTAACACTCGGGCCCACTACCCAAGGCTCTAGGAGAGTTTTAGGAATGACGATTGACCCCACAGACCACCACTAGCCTTAACTATGTGCTTTAATCTCACTCACACACAAGCCAAGATCAACTTCCCGACTGGTCACCCATCCTAGTACTACTCCAAGCTGAGCACACTTAACTATGGAGTTCTTTAGTGATGGGCTCCCGGAAAAGGAGGTGCACCTTGGTGATATGAGTAGTCCAATCATTCCTTTTAAGATCATGTTATCTAAGGCCTCAAATCCTAGGACGTTACAGCTACGGCTCGACACTCCCCAATGAAGGGACCCAGGTTCGATTCTGGGCGTAACCCTTGGGGTGCAACAATGGCCCCATGTTACTGAGCGTGCCACGATGCCCCCAAGTACACGGCTGGTTCCGGGGTTTACCCTTAGTTGGGTGGGGTCCATTAGTAGCCGATCCCGGGAGGGGTTCCTCATTATAAAAAAAACATAGGGAGAGAATTACTCCACCGTGAGGTGCAGGCAGTTAGCGAGCAAAGTCCGATTAACTCGTCAACGTGCTATTTTTAGAAAGTTACTGGAGACGTAGACGGTGAAGGATGAATGGGATATGGAGGATGGGGTGTCTAGATGAGTGGGAAAGAATTAATGGTGGTGAAGAGGGACTAAGGGAAGGGTGAAGGGGATGATTGGGTGGCGACAGAGAGGAGGTGAGGGTGGTGGCAACAGGTATGTGGGGGTGGTTGGCAGCGGGTAGGAGAAGGGCAAGAAGAGGACAGCGTGTGGGGTGAGGAAGAGAGGGCAGGGGGTGGGTGGCGGATAATAAAGAGGGAGGTGGGCATCAAGGTTGGAGGGGGGAAGGAGAAGGGGGGGTGGCGGCTAGGGTGAAGGAGGCATTAAGGTAAGGGTGGAGAGGAGAAAGGATTATGGAGGATAGAATCGCTCTGATACCATATAAAATGCGAGAATAGTATTTTATATATAAAACAATTATAATGCTCTCTCTTTTATAGGATATGAGAGTAAAACATAAAGCAGAGATAAGCAATATGGGATAAAAGAAAGAGGCTAATAGACAAGACAAGTCTAAAGCCCATAACACAAAAAAAATAAACCCAATAAATATGTATGGTAATACATCCTAATAATGAAGATCAATGAAATAGAATTTTCAAAAACATGTCTTGCTATGTAAAATATACTTGAATGTATGTCACAAAAAATACACGAGTGTATTTCTTGCCTGACTCTCTCTTTATATATTAAATTATATAAATTATATATATAATAGAAATTCAAAATTAGCCATGTGCGTCCTAGGTGTCCTAGGTGGTCTAGAATCATACCAAGCACTACTCAAGACCTTATGAACCATGATGACAAGAAAGAAAAAGAGTCCTTTGGTGTTCATTCACTTTATATTTATTGGTTAACAATACAGAAAGAAATAAACAACTTTCGAAGAGAGAGAATTACTTTGGCTACTAACAAATTTTCTTTTAATGTTATGAGGAAAACATGGGAACACCGGACTTACGAATAACATGGTTTTGAGAGTGATTTAAACGAGGGACACTTGGACTGTGGATGTGCATGCCTAATATTAGGCTGATATAGAATAACTTCAGTTAATGAGAGAACGGATTAAGTTGATCCTATTTTTTGTGGACCAATTTTGAATAATAAGAAGAAAATTGGGTGGGATGAAGCAATCCGTTGGATAATAAATCTTCCAGTCAAGAAAGAATTATTGGAGTATGTGTAGTATCATTTTTCCTTTTCTTTCTTCCATCCATCACGTGCCGATCAGTGCGGGAAACCCTACCTTTCTCGAAGCACATGACAGCAACAACAGAGTGGATTGGGGTGGTTGTGGCTGAAGTAAGTCATGGCGATGACTGGGTAGAAGACCAAACTTAGCCACCAAAATGAACCATACTTAAACAAATCAATCAATGTAATTTGATTTGGAGGGGTATTGTGGTCAAGTTTGGTTTGAAATGCCTTCAGACTGATCTAGAATCATATGGTCATAGTCTAGGTGACCGATCATTCAGTCAAACTACATTCGACCAACCACATGATATAAATATGTATGTGCAAATGAAATATATGATAATTATATGTAGATATCTTTTATTAGAAAAAGGGCATCTTCATAATTATATCACACCCTCAAGCATGCCAAATGACAAAAAATGAGAGTCAATGCAACCTACACCAGGATAAGTAGTAAACACAAAAACCTCGTAAGTCACCATACACACAACAGATGAACCCACCTCTATACTTCAAAAAGCTCTTGAGAGAAAAACTAGCACAATCTATCTTATAAAGCGCTTAAACATGTTTACCAAAAAGGATGCCATCTCTGAAATCCATCATCAGATCACTCCAATGCCAAAGGGAAACCGGACGAGATCACCGACAACATGAGGACAACATGAGTCATCCAAAAATCAGGGAAGAGATCCCGCACCGCTAACCCTGTGTGCCAAAAAAGAGCAACAATCATCCAACAGAAGTCTGATTGACCATGGAAGGTAGAGCCACATAATTTCTCCAGTGTATTCTTTTCTCCAAATATCGACCATCCACATTACTTGTACACCAAGTCATCTCCCCCCATCATCAAAGGCTGGTCTTCACCTGTCAGCAGTGGAGCTTTCGTTCATGTTCCCACCTCTTGTGCATATAAGGGCTACAACCATCAATATGTAGTTGAACATCAGTCACTACAACCCATCAACTGAACAGACTAATGGCATAACCCCTCATACTATGAAAGACTAAGAACCACACTCCTGTGATCTACAAAACCTTTCCTCTATCTTTGATCACTCTAAAAAGATCCAACATCCCAAGTACCCTCACCACTTGTTGTGACATCATCTAAGATACTTGGTCTTCAGGCAATCAACAAAAAATCCTCACGATGCTCACGCAACCCATATTAAAAAATTGTGACATCCATCAGGCCATCATCAAAAGATTCAAAACCTCCAATTGGCCAAGGAGAAAGCATGCACACCTGTGGGTATCCACAACAACCAAACCCCGGGAGCTGGGGAAAGAGTTAGCTTGTAGAAAAACATCAACTATAAGAAAGAAACACAAAACCAAGGGTCTCGCTAGTTCTCACAAGTAGCATGGAGAATGGATTGCAATAGAAAACATCATACACATAATTTTGATCACCACATCAGTAGTTGAAACCTTTGAATATTCCTCCTCTTTTCGGGCTCATGATCTGTCATAGAATCTATCTTATTCCCCTTCACTGTCAAATATTCTCTCATAGTCATCATCTTCCATGTCTTTGTACTTATCTCTATGGGACTTTGTGGACTTGGACTGATAGCGACACAAAAGATCGTCCTTATCCCTGGCTAATATTCTGCTTCTTCTATCTCTATTTGAAAAGGCCTACACGTTGTATCTCTATGGTAGTATCCTTAATGAAGTCCCAAAGATGCCCATTAGTCAGGGGTCTACGAGCACCATCATGCTCCATAACCCACCTGTGATAATGGTTTCCATTATTGACTTGTCCAACTTGTATCGACTCCTCAATGCGCGTTAATGCCCTAGGAACAAAGGACTGAGATGCAACAACCAAGGGGACTCGATACCATAGGAAGGTTTGGCACCACCCAGGCCTCTACTACGATACCAAGATCCATCCCTATCTAGTTGAGAGGCAAGTCATCGTCACTACCACCAGAATCAGTGATCTTTGTCTTGGCAACATAGCTACAACCCTGAAAGGTGATCCGTACGAACTGTGGGGCACTAGGTTTTAGAAAGTGTGAAGTCGAAAGCAAACTGATGGACCCCCTTGGGTGCTTAAGCGAAGTAGTTTGAAGCAGATGCTTTATGAAAAAATGATCACGGTTGTTTTTTTAAAGAGAAAATTTTTGTGTATGCTATACTACTAACATAGTGAAATATCACTCAATAATCAAGCACTCTTATATGATATTTCACTGTATTAAAAAGAGATTTATAGATCTAAAAAGAGTCATCATTACAAAAGTAAATGCAAACTAAATAAAAAGGCTCAACCAACTGATTATCACTATCCATCACCCACTAAACAATTACTTTCATTCCCTAGAATAGCATCAGCATCCTCAAAATCTTTGTCAAAATCAAGGTAACTATCATTATCACCACAGAAGTCACATCATTATACTCATCTTTGCCTCCCATGTTTGCGTTAAACATCTTAAATTATTATTAAGATTGGCCTCCCTTTTAACTTTTCAGGCTTTCCATTTCTTCTGCCACCCTACTAGCTTTTGCAACTACTACTTAAGTTATTCCCGTGCTTGGATAGATTTCTTCTTCATCTGGATCCAAGTCTACCATGTTGGAGTCTTTAGCTTTATCTTGCGGTTCAATTAGATCTTCTTCCTTCTCATGTCTCTCCATCCACTCCTTTAATCAGTTATTTCCTGCTTCACCTCTGGCGGGACACCTCCGCATGCATCAACATCCCCAAGTGATCCCGCCAAATATTTTTTTGAATTAGTGTATACCACTGGTTGATAAATGACCGCAAAACTTGCATCTCACCATTTCCCTCGTAGATGGACCGGGAACCGTGCAGTATTTTCACTCAGGTCACTTGATTTGATCATACTTTGATCACTTCCTTGTTGCTTGTCACCAGTGTCAGCTATGCTCTGTTGGGATGCAACCACATCTACACTGTACGAATCAGATGAACATGAGATGAACATACATAATCAACATTTCTCTTGTTGTAAAAGTCTACGCAAGATACAATTACAATATATTATATTACCTATGGTTTGGACCATCAACCATTTTTGACATAATTATGTTTGTTCACTGAATACTCTAAATGAGAAGTCAAATATTTTAGTTTTATCAGTAAAAAAATCCTACAGACTAAATATTACAGGTAGAGTTTCAGCGGACTAGCATGTTTCCATCAGGGGGAAACTGTAAGATGAGAAGTTTGTAACAAGATATAGGAAAAAGACTTTCTGGCTGTGAATAAAATAACACCAACTTTAGAAACTGACATAACTGACCCACTTTGATAATTTGCAATACTCCAATTGGGAATTGATTGGATGAAGAAGGTATAATTGTTTTCATTTATGATTTAGATGACATCCCTTTATTTCATTCTAATGACTCCCTGTAGGTAGAGAACTGTAACAAAACTCCAACACTTCCAATAAAACTATCTACGAAGACTTTAGGACTCTAGACTTTAAGTTCAGAATACGACACAAACTGGTCAAGTTAAATTGCAAAAATAGTCTAGGCAACAACGGAAGTTAATTGTATTTGGATAGGTAGCCCATACATCTATACTTCACTTAACATATCAGCATGAAATGAACTGGCTACTCAACATGTAGCATATTAATATAGCTATGCCTATGCAGTGCCTTACTACATAAACAATGTACAACGGTTGAAACCATGCTATTGGAAACACATCTTACTCAAATACCAAGAATAGCTTACATGCAAAATGTTTGACATGGTCCTGCCACATGGAAAAGTTTACTATGCGGATAAATAGCGGTTTACAAGTTATTCAAACAAATGTTGCAAATTTTGACACCTTTATCATAATATGATATGCATATACATCAATTATGACTTAATAACTAGCACTACGTTTCACATGCCTTGGACGAGATCCAAAAATATGTAGAAGTGTTTTTTTATGATGCTTCATCTACATCTAAAACAAACCATATCATATATCATTAAGATGTACAAGCTCTTTGTTAATTATTAGATAGATGTTTACTTGTGTAAGCTAATAGTCCCATGTATTTGCAATTTTCAAACTTACTATCAAAGATTTAATGAGCGTCTGGATCAGAAAGTGTCCCTGGGTTATGGGAACAGGGTAAGCCCGCAATGTGTCTGACTCTCAATTTGAAGATAAGAAGAAAAGGGTAATACATTAGACAAGGAGTACACTTTGGATACAACAAAATAGGAAAAAGAATTGGGAAAAGGGAGGGAATAAAAAACATAAAGAACACAAATAAAACTGTGAAGAATAGAGTAGGGATACAAACCTTTTGTTGGATGTTGTTTCGATGTGGGTGTACAGAAGCTCTCCTCGGTTCATAAAGGGGCCACCATGAACTCCTCTTGTGCCCCTCCCTTGGCTCCTAAAGAGGCTACCTTGTACTCTTTTGCCGAAGACTGCTTTGTTTCTAATTGGTGTATGGAAGAAGTGGTGGAGAAGGTGCGTGAGAGTTGGTCTTGGTCTTATAGGCTCACAAAGGGCGCCAGGGGGTAGGAGTTGAGGAGAGTCTAGTCTCATTGGGAAACACTGATTGGACAGTGGGGAAGGCTGCACATGTTTCTATTTGGGAACAGGAATTAGTAGAAACTGAACTTGTGTTTCCTCCTTTATCAGCCAATAAGACTCCACTCGAGCTTCTAAAGCGGGATCAAAGAAAGTGGCCCAATGCATCTGCCAAATGTTAAAACGCCAAAACTCTGTCTTAGGCCAAATTAGGGCGACACCGTGGGCTGGCCACTCCAGCCGCTTTTAAATCGTTGGTGGCACATCTTCATTAAAAGCTTAAATTTTGGTTATCAAACTGGACTCATTTGATTCTGAACACCTCCATTCCAAGATCTCTTTCAACATAACAAAAATCTAGGATGATCTCTGTCACTGACCCATCATCTCTATAGGTGGGATGTAACAAAAATCTAGGATGATCTCTATCATTGACCCATCATCTCTATAGGCGGGATGTCCTCGAACCAGACCCAACAATTTCCTTCATCCTACCCATGGTAGACCCGCCCACCCTCTTCAGGACCAGTTTCTTTCCTCTGAATCTCGATGACATATCTTCAAGCACATGTTCCATATTCTTGGACTCCTGCAAAAACACACTGCTCTTCTAACTGCAATCCTCACCGGATTCTCTGCCTTTGGTCACTATACTTTGAGTGCTAGTCGCATGTCCTCCCAAGGTGCATCATCGACCCATTCAACCTCCACAACCTTTATAAGTCTATCCACAATTCTGTGCCTCTCTTCACAATAATTCTCATCGATATTCACCATGTAACTACGTGAAATGTGCATTCTGTTCATCCTATGTCTCACTCCAAGACCAACAGGGGGGAGAATTCTGATCAGACACTATGGGAGTATGAGGAAGCCCATCTGGGTGATAGCATCTCCTAGCAAGGTGCCCTTGTTGACGACATGTGTAGCAAACTTAAGGATGATGCCATTACGCTTGCCAATGTCACCTTTGCAAACACCTAAAGCAAGTACCTTTAGGTATTGCGTTGAAGGCTCTCAACTCCACAAGCTTTTTATGATTTTTCTACCCTTGATTGCTTTGCTTGTTGATGAATCCACCTCTATCCAGTAGGGATGTCACGTTGTAGCCATGGTCAAAACTTTTTGAGATTTAGTCTTCTCTTGCACAACCACGTGCCTCTGGAGGAGGCATGACACACTTTGGACAGACTCTTTCGAATATTAGTTGATTGGCACCTCTCTACCACCACCCTTCTAGCGCTCGAGCTGAACTTGCTTCCCTTTTTTGCTATAGACTCGGTGGACATCATGTTTCTCTCTCTTGTTAGGTTCATGCCCAATTGTTGAGGTTGAACCAACATCAAGTGAGGTAGAGCGACTCCATATAGTCTCTCTAGGACCACCATGGCAGTTATTCCCAAAGCAAAGATGATCTCCACCCCGGGTCCCAGCCCCTAGGGCGAGGAACACCAAGAGGAGGTGGGGTGGGTGTGGAAGGTGGATGAGAGCCCCTGGAGCTAGGGTATGCTCGATCAGTCCACTACAGGGGCAAGCCTCTGAGGAGGAAGCACGACACCCAATGAATTTCCTCCTGAGTCGCCTAAGCCCTAGAAATAAAGATGGGATCCATCTAATCATATATAGATTTAGTCATACATTGCTCTCTATCCATACAACATAAAACCATTATAATATATTATTCTTATAAATCAACATTTTTAGTGTTTAAAATAAGTAGAGAATTAGGCCATTAAGATTTAAGATGTTAAATGTGTCAGGTTAAGGTGATTAACCTTAGTTTCTTGAAACTAGAAAAAATGTATTATTTGAACATCACAAATAATTTAACATCTGTATCAAATTTGATTGCTTCTTTGACCCATCCTTAAAAACCAATCTTCATTTAAGTGTGATAATAGTAAATACTAAATGATATTGGTTTTAGACTGTGACCATGAATTTGCTATATAGAACCTGCTAACTCTCAAGTCTAATATTAGAAATCTTCATACCACTGTGTATAACTTAAGTTTTCAGTTTTAGGGCCAGACCACACTAGACCCAACCACGTCCACCCCTTAGTATAGTGACTGTAGCTCAAATAGATGAAATACGGTTCATGCATGACGTTTACTAAAGAGAGGTTTTGCTTGAATTTTTTCCATCCTATCCTTCGGTCTTTCTATAGTTGGTTGCCTGGAAAGGCAACCTATGGAGCTGAAGGTCAAGGCGATCTTGCTACATATAGTACTAGCATCGAATAGGGACTCTGCTGACATGAACCATTGTCTTAGTGAAGTCGTGGCAAGAAGTGAGAGAGGGCATAGCTGGAGGAATGGCAAATGACACTAGTTAATTGAATTATAAGGCACATGCCGCTAGATCGGGAGGCACACGTGGTCCCCTTTCCCTCTCTCTCCCACTTCTTTGCTTCTTACTGTCCATGATAATAACTTCAAGGTGATCATGTAGGTGGGGCCCAATTCTCTGAGAAGATCAAAATTGGGGTGAGAAGTATGGCCATATAGACTCAAGACAACAACTCAAAATATCTGGGACGATAGGCAATGACAACCATGGACCTGAACTAGTGAGATGAACGTTGAATGTGAGAGGATTTGCAAGTTAATTTGTTTAAGGTTGCCTACGGATGGATCAGGTGGTAGCCACTCGCAGGTCACTGATGGCAGGCTTGCGTTTCGGTTGTTTCTCTAGGTTTTAGGGTTTAACCCTATGATACAATGCTAAAAAAATGGAATGGTACTTATTACTGTTACTTATAAACCCTACTTTCATATTGGTCATGGGATATAACCACGTACATTACCGGTATATATAACACATTCACTCTTGGATATGAACTGTAATCCTGTGCTAGAATGATAATATATAACACTTATTGAGACTTGTAAGTTCTAACAGCAACAGTTCTTCTTGCTGTGTTCACGCCCCAGTCTGATAAAAAAAGTCCGGATCAGCGGGTCCGTGCCGTGTGCCATATGTCCCGTATTAGTGTTCATGCTACACAGGATATCGCTGAACCTTCTGGTTGGTTGTCGGGAGGTGGCAGTGTCATTTTGCTATGTAAATTGACATTGCAAATTTGCAATGTTAATAATTTAGCAAAATCACGGTTCAGTGTCCTCTTCACACCAGACCAAATGAGCCCCACGCTAAAAAGGATGACTTCTGCCAATTGAAATTCAATGAAAAGGAAGCTTTCTAGTTGCCTTAACCGTTATAATTTTGTCCTTCGAATCATTTCTGTCCTATTGAATTTGCATTTACTGATAGTGCCTGCAGTTTTCTTTTGACTTTGCCCAGACTTGTCTTATTCCTAACTTCCGCTTTTGCAGAAATATGCTGTAAGGAAATTAATTTCAACCAGGAGTATACTCTGCTTTCAAAGTATATCCGACTTGAGCGGACGACTGACTTCAGAGCTAGAAATTAAGGATTACATTTGAGAGGCCTGTGGCGAAAGAAATTTGCCCTGTAGTTGGTTGGTTGTCCCCCCTCCTCTTCAGGTTATAGTTTATAAATTATGTCAATAATATAAATATATAATGTCCTGTGAACCTCCTATTAAGATTCATCATGGTTTCTGTTCTGCCTTTACACGAGACGTAAGTGGTACGTCTAGGTGTGCAATGAATGACTGCGATTGACAAACTCTACAAAGTTGCCTTAGTCAGAAACGTGAGGTTGGCCTCACTCATGTTAGAATAGAGCGCCTCCCAGGCAAATCCCGACTCCCTTCAACTGATAGGGATTAGGAAGCGTAGGAAAGGCGTGCTTACAGGTTGAGTCATAGTTCCCACTCTTCATGCTTTCGGTCTTTCTAAATCTGTGTATCAGGATTTATTCACCTACCAACACGAGTGGGTGACGTCCTTGAGTTAGTCAGGGCTGCTCCTAGTTCACCGACCCACGGTTAGATATATGATTACGTATCTGCTAATTACTGTAGCAACAGCAACTTGTTACTTTAGTGCATTTACTGTAGTAATCATTTATTTAGCATGGGTTAAGCCCAATGTAGTGCAACAAGTACATGTGAGAATGTAGTATTGTTTCTAGTGCAAATGACAAAGAAGTTTTATCCCATATTGCTCACTCCTAGAACTTTTGTGGTCCTCATATGTAGGATCACATGGTGCACTAGTGTCCAAAGGAGTCCTAGGAAGGGGTATGCTCACCTCCTTGGTGGGTGAGATTGCCACATCACAACGCATGCACACGCGCGCGCGCGCCACGCTACGCCTGGCCGGGCCGGGCTAATACGACTAAGTAATTAATTACTCGTGTAATTAATTGGAAAGTGTTTCTCTTTTGCGGTTTATACCGGAAATAGAATTAGGGACGTGCGTGGCTATATATACTCATCCGGTCATTAGGGTTAAATACACCAAAAAAATAGTCTTCTACCGCTGTGTGTTTTGAGAGCCCTAATCCCGAGTGCAAGAGCTGTCGTCCCGGAGTTGCTTTGTGGAGTCGTTCTCCTATGTGAAGCGCGACTTCTCCTTCCCTTCAGATGCAACTGTCAGGCGGTGGTACCTGCGGTTGCTATGCTGCACTGGTAACAGTGTGACGTGCGCGAGCGAGACGTGCAAGTTTCAGGTTCGTGCCAGATCAAGACTGGGAGAACAATGCCTATCCGCGAGGATTGCCGGGCACTGGTTTCTTTAAGTAACACGTTCGTTTCTCAACGAACGATCTGGTTTGCGAATCTAACTTTTGTTTTCTGTTCTCCTGCTTCCTTTGTTCTTCGATTCTTTTTTTGGATCTGCCTGGACTGTTAATTACATTGCACCTGTCGTTGTTGCATGAACGACAATAACCAACATTAACAACAGACTTAAAGAAACCATTATCTGACGTTAATTAACTATGGCCGGTCAGGGTGGTTCGGGATGTAAAATTGATACAACTAATATGCCTGAAAAATTTACTGGTACGAACTTTGCCTGTTGGCAGAGTCGTATGGAAATTTGGCTGAATATTGCGGGTTATGATCAATATTTAATTGAAACTGAACCTGTATCTGATGAAACAATTCGTGATAATGCAAACATTATTACTAATTGGAAGAAGGGTGATAAAATGTGCCGCGGTTTGATTCTGTTTGGTTTAAATAACAAATTGTATGATTCTTACTCAAAGCCGCCAGTCACTACGTCCAAGGTTTTATGGGAATTGTTAATTAAGAATTTTAGCACTGAAAATCAAGGTGTTGAAAAATACTGTGTCAAAATTTCTTAAGTTTCAGATGGTTGAGGGTAAGTCAGTTTCTGATCAAACACACGATCTACAACTCCTAGTTCATGAACTCTCAGATGCCAAGATGGTGTTGCCTGAGAAGTTTGTTGTTATGTCTATCATAGAAAAAATCCCTAAGTCTTGGGAGTCGTTTGGTATGTCTCTGAAGCATCGCAAAGGGACACACACCATGGTTGAATTAATGATGGATATTAATATACAAGAAGAACACTTAAAGGAGAAAGGGGTCAAGGTGCCTACTGATGCAAATCCAACTGTTAATCTTACTTCTACAAAAAACACCAAAGAAAAGAAATCTAAGAATGCACATAAACCCAAGGCAAAGATCCAAAAGAAACCGAAGAACAAACCTTATTGGACTTGTGGACAGGTTGGCCACTGGAACAAGGATTGTCCTACTAAGAAGGCAAAGAAAGCTACCGCATCTGTAACTGAGGAGGCTGTGGTCAATATGATGACTACATCCTTGAACCTCAATGATGGGTGTGTGTCTATTAAACCTGGAATTCTTTCTATTTTTGAACCACTTTATTGGATAATTGACACTGGGGCTAATGTACATGTGTGTGCTGATAAATCCCTGTTTGTGTCTTATCAGACCTCTCAAGGTCGGTCTGTGACTTTGGGCGATTCCAGCTCTGTAGAAGTCAAAGGCGAAGGACGGGTGGACTTGAAGTTCCCTTCGGGGAAGGTTTTGACTCTTAATAGGGTCAGACACGTTCCAACCATTCGACGCAATATCCTTAGTGACGTCATATTAGTTAGAGAAGGTTATAGAGTAGACTGTAAATGTAATAAGGCTATTATTACACGCCTTCGTGATTCTTTATTTTTTGGCAAGGGATACTTATGTGATGTGGAGAACTTGTTTAAGATTCATGTTGAACCTGTTTCAAATTCCGTTTTAAATTTGAATGATTATAGTTCTGTTTGCATGAATCTTGTTTCATTCGATGTATGGCATTCACGTTTGGGACATGTTAATGTTGCCTCAATGAAGCATATGATGAATATAGATTTGATCCCTAAATATGAAATTAGCGACAATAAATGTAAAATCTGTGTACAAGCTAAATTGCCTAGGAAACCTTTTCATTCTGTGAATAGGAATTCGGAAATTTTGGATTTAGTTCATACAGATATCTGTGAATTTAATGGTGTTGCTACGAGGGATCAAAAGCATTATTTTATAACTTTTATTGACGATGCGAGTAGATACTGTTATGTCTTTTTACTTAGAAGTAAAAATGAGGTATTGGATGAATTTCAAATTTATAAGAAAGAAGCCGAAACTCAAACCGGTAAAGTACTTAAGCGATTAAGGTCTGATAGGGGAGGAGAGTATACCTCGAATTTGTTTTTGGAGTTTTGCCCATTACATGGTATAGTTCATGAGGTAACTGCTCCTTATTCACCACAATCAAATGGGATATCTGAACGTAAAAACCGAACCTTAATAGATATGGTAAATACCTTACTCCAAACATCTGGATTACCCAACTTTATGTGGGGGGAAGCTTTGAATACGGCTTGCCATATTCTGAATAGAGTTCCCCATAAACATTCAGAAAGTAGTCTGTTTGAGTTGTGGAGAGGAAGGAAACCGAGTCTTAAATATCTTCGAGTGTGGGGGTGCCTTACAAAGGTACTTGTCCCTGAACACAAAAGGAAGAAATTAGGACCGAAAATGGTTGATGCCATATTCTCGGGTTATGTAGAGACAAGCTATGCTTACAGATTTCTGATTGTAAAATCAGATATTTCTGGCATTGAGGTCAATACAATTGTGGAATTACGTGATGCAACATTCTTTGAGGATGTGTTTCCTATGAAAACTGGTGTGCCCAATGAAGTTTCTCAAGAAGATTCATTTACCACAAATTCCATTCCCGAGCACGTGGAAAGGATGACAAATGTGGGGGGTGACTCAGAACAAGCTATTTCTGAATCTGATGATTCTGAAGAAATAGTTGAACCAAGGAGAAGTAAACAGCCTAGGACATCAAAGGACTTTGGAAGTGAGTTTCTCACTTACAATGTTGAGGATGATCCTGTTACTTTCAAACAAGCTATGGAATCTCCAGAAGCTAAGTTTTAGAAAGAAGCCGTTAATGATGAAATTCAATCAATTCTCTCGAATGGAACTTGGGAATTGGTGGATTTGCCTCCTGGTTGTTCTGCAGTTGGTTGCAAATGGATTTTTAAGAAGAAACTTAATGCAGACGGGACAATCAATAAGTATAAGGCGAGGTTAGTTGCTAAGGGTTACACACAAAGGGAAGGAATAGACTATTTTGATACCTATTCGCCTGTTTCCCGTATGACCACAATCCGAGTGCTTTTAGCATTGGCTTCCATTTATAATCTATATCTCCATCAGATGGATGTGAAGACCGCATTCTTACACGGTGATCTTCAAGAAGAGATATATATGGAACAACCTGAGGGATTTGTGGGTCGTGGGAATGAGTCCAAAGTGTGTAAACTTGTTAAGTCATTATATGGCTTGAAACAAGCCCCTAAGCAATGGCATGAGAAGTTTGATTCTATGATATCATCGTTTGGCTTTATTTCTAATGAATTTGATAAGTATCTCTACTGCAAGATTATCAATAATGGATTCATTTTGTTATGCTTATACGTCGATGATATCCTGCTTTTTGGTTCCGATATGAAAGTAGTAAAAGAGACAAAGTCATTCTTGTGTAGCAAGTTTGAGATGAAGGATATGGGTGTCGCTGATGTGATTTTAGGGCTTAAAATCATAAGGTCTACTGATGGTATAACTCTCTCTCAGTCTCACTATGTTGAGAAGATACTGGAGAGGTTTGAGTACACATCACGTAAACCTGTTAAGACTCCATATGATTCATCCAAGCCCTTATTCAAGAATGAGACTGGGGTTCCATGTCTCAATTACGAAACTCTCATATTATCAGAAGTTTGATGTATCTTATGAACTGTACATGGCCAGACATTGCGTTTGCCATGAACAAGTTAAGTAGATACACCAGTTGTCCCGACAAGACCCATTGGGAAGCTCTTGACAGAGTTCTGAGGTGTATCAAGGGAACACGTTCCCTTGGGCTGCATTATGGTAAACATCCTTCTGTAGTCGAAGGATATAGTGATGCAAGCTGGATTGCCGTGAATTCTGGGAGTAATGGTGTCTCAGGATATGTATTCCTATTGGGAGGAGGAGCTGTTTCCTGGAGGTCTACGAAACAGACCATATTGTCTTGGTCCACTTTTGAAGCAGAGTTGTGTGCTTTAGATGAAACTGGATTGGAAGTTGAATGGCTACATGAACTTATGTCTAGTTTACCTATGGTAATGAAGCCGCTTCCTGCAATTTCAGTTCACTATGACAGCACTACAACTATTGCTAAGATAAAGAGTTCCAAGTACAATAAAAAACAACATAGACACATCCAAGTCAAATTGAAATCTGTAAGGGAGTTAGTGTCTAATGGGGTCGTGGCTGTGGACTACGTCGGTACCAAAGATAATACAGTTGATCCTTTCACTAAAGGTCTTACCTTGGCTTTAGTGGAAAAATCCAGGTTGGGGATGGGACTGAAACCCCTATAGATTTGCAAGCAGTAGCAACCCAACCCAATAGAGTGGAGATCCCACAAATTGGGTTCAATGTGGTAATAACAAGCTGTCAGGTAAATCGGATGACACTATGTATTCTTGTTTGATGCTTTTAGCATCTGTGTGTCTATCTCCTGGAAACCTGTTAGTTTCATGACTGCAAGTTAGTAAGAGAGTAGTCTCTTAATGGTGTCAAGTCTTAGGACAGGATGTTAGCAGTACGTCCTTGGAGACTCCAGCTAAGTGATTGATGTTGTGTAGGCCACAACAGGAGAATTGAGTTGTTCTCTATTATCAATCATGATATAAAATTTTGTATGCATGGCCTTAATGCATTGTTTTCTTTTCTACCATGTCTTTATTGTGTTGTTACCAACCTATACTATTGTACCCAAGGTTCAGGTTCAAGACTTTTGTTCACCTAGTTCCTACAAGAGTCACAGTTGGATAGCTCAGGTAGATTCAAAATGAAAGGTATCTGCTGAAAGCACAGTATGGAGGACTGAATGGTAGAGCACACTACACATTGGACTTTGTGGGGGAATGTTAGATATATGATTACGTAGCTGCTAATTACTGTAGCTGCTAATTACTGTAGCAGCTTGTTACTTTAGTGCATTTACTGTAGTAATCATTTATTTAGCATGGGTTAAGCCCAATGTAGTACAGCAAGTACATGTGAGAATGTAGTGTTGTTTCTAGTGCAAATGGCAAAGAAGTTTTATCCCATATTGCTCACTCCTAGAACTTTTGTGGTCCTCATATGTAGGATCACATGGGGCACTAGTGTCCAAAGGAGTCCTAGGAAGGACGTATGCTCACCTCCTTGGTGGGTGGGATTAACACATCACAACGCACGTACGCACACGCGCGCGCCACGCCACGCCTCGCCTCGCCTGGTCGGGCCGGGCTTGGGCTGGGGCTTGTGGCTTGTGGATTGTGGATTGTGGAGAATGTCTTCCGTCTTCTTTTTGCACTAGAATATGACTAAGTAATTAATTACTCGTGCAATTAATTGTTGCTTTCTTATTACTTAAATCCTAATTGGAAAGTGTTTCTCTTTTGCGGTTTATTCTGTATTGTGTACGAGAGCAACCGAGTATTGCGTCTAACTGGGAATAGGATTAGGGACGTGCGTGGCTATATATACTCATCCGGTCATTAGGGTTAAACACACCAAAAAAACAGTCTTCTTCCGCCGTGTGTTTTGAGAGCCCTAATCCCGAGTGCAAGAGTTGTCGTCCCGGAGTCGCTTCGTGGAGTCGTTCTCCTGTGCGAAGCGCGACTTCTCCTTCCCTTCAGACGCAACTGTCAGGCGGTGGTACCTGCGGTTGCTATGCTGCACTGGTAGCAGTGCGACGTGCGCGAGCGAGACGTGCAAGTTCCAGGTTCGTGCCGGATCAAGACTGTGAGAACAGTGCCTATCCGCGAGGATTGCTGGGCACTGGTTTCTTTAAGTAACACATTCGTTTCTCAACGAACGATCTGGTTTGCGAATCTAACTTTTGTTTTCTGTTCTCCTGCTTTGTTTGTTCTTCGATTCTTATTTTGGATCTGCCTGGACTGTTAATTACATTGCACCTGTCGCTGTTGCATGAACGACAATAACCAACATTAACAACACCCACTTCCACTCCCACAGAACTGTGGCAGCGACAACCCAGCGACTGGTTTGGTGCTGCTCGCATTTGCTGGAAGGAGGTTGGTAAACTCTTTTTAGGTGGAACTCATTCTCGCTGACATGGAGACGTCATCACGCTTGCAAAAGTGGAACTCCGTGGATTTTAACGATAGTTGCACACAGGAGCGTAGCCAGAGGGGGGCTACCGGGGCTGAAGCCCCCCTCCAAAAAATATTTTTATTATTACTATGATACCATGTATATATTTGTATTTTGTTAAAAAATGATTACACCGTACAAAATGCAACTTTTAATTTTATGATTTTAGTCAATCCTATCATACTTCTTTGTATGAACTACGTAATGGTTAAACTTAATATATTTGTGGATTGTGTGTCTTATATACTCATAAATTATAAAATTTATCATCCTAATATGTATGTCATCAATTATGAGTTTAAAAAATCATATATTTAGTTTCTATCATACTAAAATTTTCTTAATAGTTTCATATTAATTGTGGTAAGACATACACAAATTGTCTCCACTGCTTGAATGGTAATCTCTATAAGACTAGGGGGTATGTACCCTTAAAAGATGAAAATAGTTATACAAAATAAAGTTTATAAAAATATGTCATGCATCATGTTGACCTATTAACTGAAATTTGATGTAATATAGTTGATTTATTAATTAACAAATATTATTAGCTATAAATTAAGTAAGTTCACTCAATTATAATTATACACCATTGGAAAAAATAATAACCATACATGCACAACTATCACCTTCTATTTATATATTTTTCTTTCAAACTTTTAATAATCAATCACTCTCAAATTAAGAAAAGATCTATATTACTTATAGAAATAGATCCAAATAATATTTATTGTTACATGATATTTCACAAAAAAATTTTAGTTACATAAGATTTAGATATTATAAGTTTTAAGACAAATAACAATTATTACAAATTTACAAGAACTTGAGAAGATAATGATAATATTTCTATCTGTAAAAGAAAAGAAGATGATTGAATTGGCATAAGGTAAAAAAGAGTAGAGAAAAATATATAAATTGTGAGGTAAGAAGGAGAAGAAAATGTGAGAAAATCCATCAAATAAATATAATTTTAATTAAATGGAGAGAGAAAAATGAGGATGACATGTAGAATGGAAGTTAAAAAAATATATATTTTTTTCTTTCATATCTCTCTTCTTCAACTTTTAAATAAAAAATACGCATCGATCTTTCCTGTTCATTCTCTTCACTTTTTATTTTCCAATGTACTTCTCCATCATATGTTGTTCATACAACCACATTAAATATTTTCCTTCTTCTTTCTTTCTGAAGTTTCCTTCAACTGATCATTGTCTCAAGATCTTATAATATACCAAGTACATTATATTTATATCCTTTATAGTATAAGATTTGACTGCTATAATTTTTTGGGTCTTCCAAGTATGACATCATCCACTAAATGATGTCATATTATATTTTAATGCTTTTTCTCCACTTAAAAGATAATTTTGTTCCCATTTTAAATATAACTATTATTTTTCTTACGCATTGCCAATTGTATGCACATTGCACTGATCAAGTGATCATGAATTATGATTATATTGTTGATCATCTAGTTGTTTAATCTAAAAGACTTGTCAAATAATGTGTTATTTATGACCTTAGACATTTAAACAAATTTATTATTTTGAATAGTGAATTTTATCATTTCATTTATGTTAGATTTTTTTACAAATAGCTTATTTTATATGTTGGAGACAATGAGACACTTATTAGGTGTATTTTTCTTTTTATTTTCCTCATCATCACTAATCATAGTAATTCAGCCCCCGTATGGTAGATTCTGAATCCACCACTAGTTGCACATCAAGCCATGACAGAACGCCTCATTCACAGCGGTGTCAATTAGGATGTATAAGCATTATCCAAAGGTTCATGTGCAGATGATTCCGGATGTGATACATATTAACATGCTGCGTGCGTCCAATTTTTTTATTTATAGATTTTGATCATATAAGTACATCAGTTGCAACCTGTGAAAAGTTGTAGTGGTGGATCCCAAATGGTGGATGACAGTTTTTCCGAGTTAAACCAAAACAAGTTGTGCAAGGTAAACTTGCCGTTGAATTGAGGCAATATTCTTGTCACATCGAAGTGCAATGGCCTAAGTTTACACTTCTTGGTCTGCTTATATTATATGGTAAGACACCGACTTTTTTGATCAATGTGTGTAAGTTTAACAGAAATACCCTTTGCACCATGCATTAGTTTTCGATTAGGTCCCATTTGTGTGCCATATTCATAAATACATCTGTAGTCTTAGAGTTCTGGGATTCAGACTGCATCGATTAAGAGTCCTGCTATTTGAAAAAAGTTTGTTTAGTTAGCAGAGAGATCTACTTGAGGCGAATTTGCATCGTGCAGCTGTAAGGTAGATTGTTTCCACCAAATAGAAGAGACAAAGATCAGACATGAGGAGGCAGAGAAATAAACGACAGGTGGAAGGAAGAAGGGGTATGCATGGATGAGTAGCAGGCAGCCGACGAAGGAGAAACAATGGAGCTTGAAAGAGAGTGACAGAGGAAGGAGGAGGGACGCAACAGTGGTGAGGTTGTAATCTGGGGAGGAGCGGCTGAGAAAAAACATGAAGCGGCGGAGAAAAAACACGGAGGAGCGGGAGAATACACAGGACGGAGGAGGGAGGCGGGCCAGACAGCCGAGAGAGTGAGGTTGTCGTGCGAGGAAAGAGAAGGCGGAGTGGAGTCAGTTGTTTCGGAATGGACCACACAGAACGTGGCCTTTCGAAATTGCATGATTTAAAAGGACGCATATACGGAAGTCAAAATACCGCAAATAAAGTACCGATGATCACTGAATACCATAATTAATAACCAAACGGTGACCTTGTCATGATTGGGATTTAGAATACAGAATTCAAGTACAATCCCTCCGCTAACTACCGCATCCAAACAACCCCTTAGGGACTTGCAAAAGCTTACATTAGACCACCAAACTATGTGGAATCAAATTAAGTTCACTGATTGGCTTTATGAGTAAAGTGAATGCCTTTATCCAACCATCATTTTCTGAAATGACGAGTAGTGATTTGCCCTAGCTTGGGGCATGGTTTGATCAAACCAAACTGAACCAGTAACCATTTTAGACCAATTAAACTAATGTTAGATGTTATAATTTAGAAAAGGAAATATATCATATAAAAGTAATTCTATGTATTTAGATAGTATCATAGACCATTACAGAATTTGAAAAGGAAATATATCATATAAAAGTAATTCTATGTATTTAGATAGTATCGTAGCCCATTACCATCTTAGTCATTTGATATAGGGTTTGCTTAAAAGATTTTGATCATGACTTTAGTATGATACTTATAAACTATATAGTTTTTATGATACTTCTCATTTCTACATATAGAGTAACTATCATTTACATATATAGAACATCTCTATGAACATTTTTTTATAATATCTGCATAGTTTCCAAATCAATAGTAATATAGGATTTCTCTTAGCTTGTAGCTTTAAGGGTAGGTTAGGTTTGCCTCTCATTTGATCGTATTTAGCTACTAATTTGATGGTTTTAAATCATTATATTTTTAATACCATTATAAGGCATCTTACGTGAAAAAATAGCCAATGGAAAGAAAGTATTGTTTACTTAGCTATAATTGTAAGATGTTATCATTATTGATTTATAATATTACTTTATAAACTATATAGTTTATGTACGTCTTTGTTACTTTTTGTGTAGTTTTAAATTAATTCATTACGCATTAGTATACCACATAAACAAAATGATATCCAACATGGTTGTCTTTTAATTCTAAGCAAATTGAGCCCCAATCCACGTTTGATCCATTTTCTATTTGAATATATGTCAATCTAGCTATTCATACACTAGAAACATGCCAAATGCAATGATGGATAAGGCTATAAATAGGTAGGGTATTACCTATTTACCTACCACTCATACCTTGTAAGGTAGGACAATGGTAAATATTTATTTTTACCCACCACATGTTTATCTTTTACTCACTTTATCCACATCTAAATAAAGAGTAAGGGATACATTTTACCCTACCCACTTTACCCATTAACCAATTAGTATAAGTTTCATATTATTAATTTTAAATTCTAATATGTATATTAATATTTAGTAAAAAAATCTAACAAATAACACCATTACTTTTTTAATTTGTACTATTATATTCTCAAAACTTCAATAGACAACAGGTAGCATGCAACTACCTTTATAAACATATATTAGAGAGGAAATTAGATTCATTAATAAGAAAAATATATTAAAAAGGTTACACCTTATTTTTAGAAAATTTGAGTTAAATATTAGTATATTTTGTTGTGTATCACAAAAAAACATAATAATAATTATTATTATTATAAAAAATCAGTTTTAAAAATGTCTTGTGTTTGATGTTATAAGATTGTTGTTAAAACAATTGAATGATATCTTCGTATTGTTTTATCCATTTCATTCGTTGCCCTATCCATTTACCGTGCGAGGAAAAATGGTACAAATAATCACACAGTAAATATTTCTCGGAAAAGGGTAGTTATCTTACTCGTTACCCATGTCTTTGACCCAGGTAAGGGTAAAGGTAAACTTTTACCCTACCCTACTTTACTTATTTACATCCCTAACGATGGAATTGATGTTGTAACTATTGCTCCTTTCTTGTAATGATTCGTACTGAGCATGTCTTGTGTTTTTCATTGTACTTGATTGGCCTCGTTTTTTGAAACAAAATATAATTTATTGTTGAAAAGCGGACCTTACATGATTCGTGATTGAGTTCTGGTGTTGTCTTTTCTAATATGACTTACCACATGTGCGTGAGAAGTGTCTACTTTGGCATTCAGTTATACATGTAAAAAAAAAAATGAACTATCAAACTTAAAAGCCTTGGTTCTTTTATCCTTTATTTATATATCTATTAATAAAGCAAGGTGACCAGCCTACTATTCAAGCTGCCACCTTGCTTGCTTTTACTGTGGTTGGTTGGAATACAGATGTCACCTTCTTTATTCAAATTAATTTTTATTCAGTTTTGTTTACTATCAACAAATGCGCCTTCTTAACTTAACGTCATCTTTGTA
This sequence comes from Alisma plantago-aquatica, assembly GCA_963693085.1. Taxonomy (NCBI): domain Eukaryota; kingdom Viridiplantae; phylum Streptophyta; class Magnoliopsida; order Alismatales; family Alismataceae; genus Alisma; species Alisma plantago-aquatica. The sequence continues at coordinate 433,877,085 of OY856413.1, forward strand.
TTTTAGTTCCATGCCACTTATATCTATATATACCTATAAATAAAGTAAGGTGACCAACCTGTTATTCTAGTTGGAATATAGATGTCACCTTCTTTATTCAAATTAATTTGTATCCATTTTTTGATAACTATCTAGTAATGTGTCTTTTTAACTTAATGTCATCTTTGTATTTTTGTTCCATGCTACATATATTTTGTCAAATGTAAAGATAAGTACTGGAGTGAGCCTATTGAGTTTCAAATTGGTTGAATTGAATTCGATTAATTAGATAGTCTGTGAGTTAGGTCTAAATTTGGACAATATTTGATAACATTGTACTGTATCTAGCCCCCGCCTAACAATACAGTTTTGACTTTTGAATCAAATTTGGCTTAATCTGTTAAACAAAAAAAATCAATACTATAGAAAAAAAACAAATGCATATGGTCTATATACCCAAGAATAAATCAAGGTGACCAATCTGCTATTTATTCAAGCTACCACCTTGCTTGCTTTTACCGTGGTTGGTTGGAATACAGATGTCACCTTCTTTATTCAAATTAATTTATATCCATTTTTGTTTACTGTCTACGAATGCGTCTTCTTAACTTAACGTCATCTTTGTATTTTAGTTCCATGCCACGTATATCTATATCTACCTATACATAAAGCAAGGTAACCAGCTTGCTATTCCAGTTGGAATACAGATGCCACTTTCTTTACTCCAATTAATTTTTATCCATTTTTTGTTTACTATCTACTAATGCGTCTTTTTAACTTAATGTCATCTTTGTATTTTTTTCCATGCCACATATATATATTTTGTCAAATGTAAAGATAAGTAGTGGAGTGGGCCACTTTGAGTTTCAGATCGGTTGAATTGAATTCGATCGATTAGATAGTTTGTGAGTTAGGTCTAAATCTGGATAATATTTGATAACATTATATTGTATCTACTACCCCCGCCGAACAGATACAATTCTTTTGAAATAAATTTGGCCTAATATGTTAAACATAAAAATGCAATACTATAGAAAAAAATAAATGTATATGTTCTATATTCCTACGAATAAAGTGAGGTGACCAATCTGCTATTTTAGCTGCCACCTTGCTGTTAGGGATGTTGTATTGTGACCAAAATTTATTGTGGAAGAGTTACTGACAAGTGTATAAACCCAAAGAAGAAATACCAGATTTAACGTAGAAAACTCTCCCCAAGACAAGGAGAGAAAAATCACGGGGCAATATTGGACAACAAACACTATGTAATTGAGATTACAATTCACACACATTTTATTGCCCCTAAATCTAGGTAGCCCTCTCCATATGAGAACAAAGATGAGGAAGAAGAGAATCACATTTAGTGTATACAAAACATCTCTCTTTACTTGATCTCCTCACGAGACAGCTGTCATTGTTGGGGACTGGTTGATGCCATTGTGACCCCTGACTGGGTCAGACCGTTGCCTCTATGGTAACACTACGTTTGTAACCACTAACTGTTACTTTACTTCAAGATAAAGTTGTTGGCCCTCTCTTATCAACCAAGAGAGTTTCTCTGTCAGTGCACCCTATGTGTCATCAACTATCAGTCGTGACTTCACTTCAAGGCCAAATCGCTGTCCCTTTCTTTTTCAACCAAGAGAGCTCCTCCAATTGTTCTTGTACTCTGGCTCTTCTACCATAGAAGGCACCAAAATACAACTGGAGGGATCACACCTCAATCGGTAGGATGTTCTCAAAGCCCCCCAATGGCCTCTATTTATAGGCCTCCATGATATGTGGATGCAATTAGGAATCCTTGTCCAACTCTGAGTTCAACTCCATGTTGTACATAAGAAACCATCTTCTTTTCCTTTTAGATTTGACTCCTATTAGTATTGGTAGCTCAAGCCAACTCCTACCCAAGTTTAAATCCAACTAGGGCATGGGTCGGAATCCTATTCCTTTCCCAACAATCTCCCCCTCCAACTCATGACAGAGATGTCGTTAGAGAATCATCACTGGGAATGTATGTCGTAGAGCTCTTTGTAGAGATCCAACTTGTCTTGCATCACCACCTTGGTCATCATACCAGAATAAGGGGTGGACATTCGGTTAATTCGGTCGATTACAGTTAATTTGGTTCTGTTAAATGGTTAATTAGTGGTTTAAGATTTTAAACATTAACCTAACCAAATTAGTGTCAGTTAGTTCGGTTATGGTCAATTAGTTAATGGTTAATTCTGTTAGTTAATTTGGTTAACCAAGCAACACTCTTGTAATGATATTGTATAAAAATAATCATAAAATTTTAAACAATTGTTATATAATATAGTAATATTACATATAAACATAGTGATATATAGTTCATAATAGCTTGATTAGTTTATAAACAGGACAATTTTTTGAAATAAAAGTAAAATTATATAGGTATATATATGAGCAAGATATTTCTTTTTGAATAAATTGTGACTATTTGGTTAATTCAGTTAACTAAACACAATAATATTTTTAACCAAAAAATTAACCATTTAACAAATTAGCTGAAATAAACTAACCAAATTAACAAAATTAACCAAATTGTCTAAAATAATTAACCATTCAGAATTAACCATTCTATTAATCGGTTAATAACTGAATTATGCTGAACCATAATCAGAAGCATTCTTCTCAGTATGGATCTTCTTTAGAGTCAATAACCTCTTATGAATCACATCATGAAGTTAGTGATATCTGACATCAATGTGCTTTGTCCGTGCATGGTGCATTGTGCTCTTGCTCAAGTCAATAACTCTCTGACTATCACAAAAAATGGTCAGGTCAACCTGATTCATGTCCAACTCTCCCAGAAATCTCACAATCCAGAGTTTCTTTTCCTGCTTCCAATGCTACAATGTACTCCGCCTCTGTCGTATAAAGTGCAACACACTTTTGCAATATGGACTGCCAAGATATGGCTTCCCCTGTAAAAGTGAAAACATACCCATAGGTAGACTTCCTGTGATCAATATCACCTACCATGTCAGCATCAACGAAGCCCTTCAAAATAGGTTCAGAATCACCAAACATCAAACATGTGTTGCTCGTGCCTCGTAAGTATCTAAAGATCCACTTGACCGCCTCCTAGTGATCTTTTCTAGGATTTGAGAGAAACCTAATCGCAACACCAACCGCATGAGCAATGTCAGGACGAGTACACATCATTATGTACATCAAACTCCCCACAATAGAAAATAGGAAATCCTGGCTATCTTCTCCTTCTCCTCATTAGTAGATGGGATAACTTCTTACTTAGATTGAAATGAAATGATAGTGGAGTACTCACAGATTTGAACTAGCTCATGTTGAACCGCTCCAGAATCTGTTCAACATAGCTCTCTTGTGATAACCACAACCTGTGTTACTCCCTGTCACGTGTCATCGACATCCCCAAAATCTACCGTGTTAGTCCCTAATCCTTCATCTCAAAGGATTTGGAAAGCTCTGTCTTCAGTTTCTTGATCAAATTGACATCTTGTTCCACTATCAACATGCCATCCACATAAAGTAGCATAATAATGAACTTGCCATTCGGAAAGCTCCTGATGTAAACCCATGGATCTACACTTGTCTTCTGGTACTCGTGACTCTACATGAAAATATCAAACTTCTTGTACCACTGCCTAGGAGGTTGTTTCAAACCATACAAACTCTTCTTTAATCTGTAGACTAAGTGATCCTTCCCCTTACCTGAAAACCTTCTAGCTGTTCTATGTAGATATCATCAGTTATGTCACTGTGAAGAAACATCGTCTTCACATCCATCTTCTCAAGCTCTAGATCTAGGCTAGCAACCAAGCATAGAACCAAACTAATAGAAGTCATCTTCACAACAGGGAAAAATATCTCATAAAAGTTCACCCCTGGTCTTTGACCAAAGCCCTTGACAACTAGTCTGACTTTGTATCTAATATCCTTATTGTCGTCATCTCTCTTCATCCTATAGACCCACTTGCTCTTTAGTTCTATCTGGCCCTTGGGAAGCACCACAAGCTCATAGGTAACATTCTTCTGTAAAGAAGACATCTCCTGCTACATCACCTGATGCCACTATACTCCATCTCTATGAGTTTGTGCCTCATGATAAGTCTCTGGCTCCCCCTAATCAATAAGGAGAATATATTGAGATGTCAGATATCTGGATGAAGGATGAAGAAATATGTTAGACCTCCTAAACTATTGCTATGAGGACTCTGCCTGGTGATGATCTTTCTCCCTCTTCCCAGAAGTCTCTAACTGTGAATCTGAATCGCTCAACTGTGCATCTGGAACCGAAACACTCAATGTATTATCACTCTCCTGCTCAGGGCAATCCTACTGCTCTTCTTCAACATCTGAAGACTACATCTGTGAAGAAGTTGAAGCATCTTCATACTCATCATCAGATGAATTGTCACATGATCCTACAATATCTACATAATCATTCTCAGGCTCTATATCTGTCTGAATTTCATAGAACATCACATCCTTGTGTCTTCTCATGGTCTTTTTCACAGGGTCCCATAACCTATATCCAAACTACTAATCTCCATACCCAAGAAAGGTACACAACACTACTTTATCATCCAGCTTTTGCCTCTTTTTCTTTGGAACATGTGCATAAGCATTGCACCCAAATACGCACAGATGAGAATAGGATGCATCCTTTCCTATCCATACCTTCTCAGGTATATCAAACCCCAAAGGAACTGATGGAGATCGATTAATCATATAGCATGCAGTACACACCGCCTCACCCCAGAATGTCTATGGCAACTTTGTAGTCTTCAACATGTGTCTAACTTTCTCTACTATGGTGCAGTTCATCCTCTAAGTTGTACCATTATGTTGTGGTGTGTTGGGCTCTATCCTTTCAAGCTATATCCTGTGCTGCATACAATAATCCTGGAACTCCCTGGAGGTGTACTCTCCCCCATTGTTCATGTAGAGACACTTCAACTTTTTCTCTGTCTCCCGCTCCACCATGGCAGTAAGTTTTTAAAAACACTGAAAGACCTGATCCTTGTTCTTCAGCAAGTAAGCCCACACCTTCCTAAATGCATCATCAATGAAGGTGACAACATACCTATTGCCATCCAATGAAGCTACCTCAAATAGACCGCAGACATCTGACTGAACCAGCTGTAGAAGCTTTGACTTCACCTTTGATCTTGTCTTGAAAGAAACTTTTCGATGCTTTCCTATCTGACATGCATCACATGAACTGAGACTAGTGTCCTTGCCATAAGGAATCAATCTCTACTTTGATAAAAGCTTCAAGCCTTTCTTTCTCATGTCTCCTAGCCGTATGTGCCCTAGATTTGTCTGGTGATCCTCAACTGCATATATATGGCCGTCTTTGAGCACCTTAAGTTGAGTCTTGTACAATGTGTGACACAATTTCCCCCGTACAATAACCAAAGACCCCTTGATGAACTTATATTTCCCACCATCAAAATCCAAATGACAACCTTCTCTATCAAAGAATGAACAAGATATCAAACTCAGCCACAAATATGGAACATGAGGAACATCCTTCAGTGTGAGCGTGCAACTGACACTTGTTTGAACACAAATGTCTACAATCCTGATAGTTCTGGAGAAGATGAAATTTCCCATATTCTTCCTCCTGAAGTCTCCCCTCTTATACAAAGTGATGATTTCCTTACTCGATGAAGCATGATAAGAAGTTGTAGTATCCACCACACACTCAGAATCATCATCCTTAGCATGCAAACACTTCTCCTGGATTGTTAAGACCACATCATTGTCATCGTCCCTATCATATGAGATTGTCGGTGCAATATTCTTGTCGTCATCTTGTTTGTATTTGACTTCAGAATCATGTTTCTTTTCCCAAACCTTGCAATCCCTTTTGAAATGACCTGACTTGTCATAATGGAAGCACCCTCTACTACTCTTCAACTTGGATCTACCATGAGACTTCTTGCAGTTATGAGACTCACCACGACTCTTGAATCTATCATGGTCTCTCTCTCTCTATCAATGCCTCTGCTCTCTATGAAGTGCACCTTTAATCTGTTGTCACCTGAGGCTCGTCGTCGAGTCTCTTCATTTAATAGACTACTCTTCACCTGGTCAAGTGTCAACTTGCCTTCTTGTACAAAATTGTTGACTGTCACTACGAGCGTCTTCCAACTATCAAGTAATGATCCCAGAAGAAGTAGAGCATGAAGTTCATCATAAAGAACCATCTTCATGGACCCCGGTTGATTTACAAGACTTTGAATTCATTTATATGCTCGGTGATTCTTGTACCATCCCGGTACATGAGGTTCACCAAATTTCTAATAAAAAAATTTATTTGTGACAATCTTCCTCTCATATTACTTCTTGAGCTTCTCCCACAGATCTTTCACATTGGTCTCTTCTGAGACGTGATGGAACACAGAAATGTCGAGCTACTTTCAAACTATTTTAATGGTTTTCCTATTTAATTTCTTCCGGTCTACATCAGGCATACTCTCTGACTTTTATCCCTCTATCGGACCATATAGATCTTTGCAATAGAGAATATCCTCCATCTTGGGTTTCTAAATCTGTCAATTTTTGCTTGTCAACTTCATCCTCGTCACATTTTAATCCTTCTCCATCTGGACCAGTATCTATAGCCTATGCTTTGATACCACTTGTTGGAGATGTTGTACCGATACGATCCTAGATGTGATGAAAAATTATTGCAGAAGCATTACTGACAAGTGTATAAACCCAAAGAAGAAACACCAGATTTAACACGGAAAACTCTCCCCAAGACAAGGAGAGAAAAATCACGGGGCAATACCGGCCAACAAGCACTATGTAATTGAGATTACAACTTGCACAAGCCGGATTTAATTACCCCTAAATCTAGGTGGCCTTCCCCACACGAGAACAAAGATGAGCAAGAAGAGAATGACACCTAGTGTGTATAAAACTTCTCTCTTTACTTGATCTCCTCACAAGGATGTCATCATTGCTGGGGACTGCTTGATGCTGCTGTGTCTGTTGACTGGGTCAGACTGTTGCGACTATGGCAACACTGCATCTGTAATCGCCAACCGCTACTTTGGCAAGGTAAAGTCACTGAACCTCTCTTATCAACCAAGAGAACTGCTTTTTCAGTGCACCCAATGTGTCATCGACTATCAGCCGCTACTTTGCTTTAAGGCAAAGTCGCTGACCCTCTCTTATTCAACCAAGAGAGCTCCTCCAATTTCCTTATTCTCTGGCTCTTCTACTACATAAGGCACCAACAAGCGATTGGAGGGATCAAACCTCCACCGTGGGATGTTCTTAATGCCCCCCCAAGACCTCTATTTATACACATCCATGGCATGTGGATGCAACTAGGAATCTTTGTCCATCTCTGAGTCCAACTCCATGTTACACATGGGAAACCATCTTCTTTCCCTTTTAGATATGACTCCAATTAGGATTGGTAGCACAAGACAACTCCTACTCAAGTCCAAATCCAACTAGGACTTGGGCCGGCATCCTATTCCTTTCCCAACACTTGCTTGCTTTTGTGGTTGGTTGGAATACAGATGCCACCTTCTTTATTCAAACTAACTTTTATCCGTTTTTGTTTACTATCTACTAATGCATCTTTTTAACTTAACTTCAACTTCCACTTATATATTTTGTCAAATGTAAAGATAAGTAGTGGAGTGGGCCAGCTTGAGTTTCAAATTGTTGAATTGAATTTGATTATTTAGATAGTTTGTGAATTAGGTCCAAATTCAGATAATATTTGATAACATTGTGATGTATCTAGGCCCCGCCTAACAGATACAATTTTGCCTTTTGAGTCAAATTTGGCTCAATCTATTAAACATAAAAATGTAATACTATAGGAAAAAATCCAAATGCATATGTTCTAGAAAGATCATCTATACATATTTTGTAAAGAATATATTTTATATCGTATGGGCAAGTTATCTAATAAGAAGATAAAGATTGTAACAGATTGTCCTGATTTGCAACTCATATTAGAATTGTCGTTGTCCAAGTTTGTCATACTGAATTTGAGATGGACAAATCCCACTTTGGTAAACCTGACTTAGACTGACATAAAGAGAAGTGTCAACTTTAGTTTAAAATCAAGGGGCTGGAGGATTTGGATTTATCAAACTTGAAGTTTGTGGGAAACTACAATCCAACTCTTATGGCAAGGATGTAGAGAGGCTTATCGCAAGTATTTAACTGAGAGGTAAAATCGGTGGGAGGAAAGCATGATATATGAATAGTTTCGTTTGGAGCCATGTGTTGAGATAGTAATCATTTATAACATATTAGACATCATTTAATTTTAACGGGTGAATTTTAAACACAATGATGTTTTGCCTTATGTTGCGTGTTTACGAGCAGGTACATAGGAACAGAGACAACATTTGTACAAAGAAAAAACCATATATGCAGATATATGCATGCTTTTCTAACCACATACACATAACTACAACAAGTAGTTATGTTGGAATGTGATTCAACTTTTGAAAATTGTCATGTTGTACTACGAAGTTGAAATATGAAAAGAATATCAAGATTAAAACCATATCACAACATTTTTGGTCCATTTATATGTGCATTATGTATGAAGTGTTATAATCATATGTATATTTTGGGGTGTTTATCAATATGAATGCTGGTTCATTACTTGGTACACTATAAAACATTAAATCTGCATATATTATTTGCATAATGATGTAGTAAATTATGATATCTTCACAACATGTTCAAGTTAGAATTGTTTTATCATGTGGTGTAGTGTGGTTCATTGAGGATTTTCAGAAGATGACTTATGGGTCATATTTCAAAAATCATGGTAGACATAGTGCAATTATGGTGTACACTTTAAACTATGACGTGATTATAATTTGGACAATAATATATCATGTTTTCATAGTAGTCATTCCTAATTCTATTCACCAACTCTAAAAATTTCATGATGGGTATAGTGTCTTAGAAATTACTGTGGTACAATTAAAAAAGTCATTATAAAATCTTTGAGATTTGCATGGGTTTAGTTTAACTGGACAGTTCTTCAATGTATTCCAATTAATATTACACTAATAAACGTTCTCCAACTTCTCCATCACATTTCTACAGTATTTTAGAAGTTCAATATATGTTTGAGTAACTTCACAATAACTATGACTTGGTAGGAATTGAAAATGTAGTTTACTTTGAATATGTCATTAAGTAAAGTGATAAAATCATAGGTAGTAATGTGTGAGGTAGCATATATCGAAAATAAGAGAATGCTATCTGGATAGTCAGTTGGATGTCGCTAGGGCTGTCAAAGTTTTATTTGAAAATGAAAAGTCAGTGGGATGTCTTTGGGGATGTCAATGATTTGCATGAATCCATAAAACTGATCCTAATATGATTGGATAAATCAATTGAGTGTAACATTATCTACCTAAGTCCGTTTCATATTTTGAAGTTGGTGCCATATTTGAAAGTAAACCATACCACATTTTTACTTTGTCTATCCATGCTAGTTTTGGTTGAAAAAAAATACATCCTAAATTCTAATAAGAGTATAACTCAATAAGATGTCATACATAATCAAATACAATGATTAAAAATCATATGCCTAAATAAAATATAGTAAAATGATGAAACCATGAGTAACTAATCAGCATAATATTTGAATTATAGAAGGCTACAGAATCAGGTCAAGTCACATGTTAGACTTCATAAAATTAAATCTGATTTGATATTTTCCAAAAAGAAAAGATTGCACATAGCTCTTTTGTAGAACGTGATCTACAGAATTTCCAACAATATATTGGACATCAGAATGGGTGAGATGTGAACACCAATGTATTGGATAGTGTGTTAATACATAATAGGAGCATAATTTTATTAATAACTATTTAATTTTATAGTATAGTTGTATGATAAGAAACTCAATTAGACAAATAGTGAAAAATAAATGGTTATGTATATATTTATGTATGTCTCATATATCTATTGGAATTAATGTGCTTCACGCATGTTCTCTTGCTAGTGTTGAAAGAAATGCTCGTTGCACATAGTTAAAATATACACCATTGCTAACACTCGACTAGATTGGTCATTATGCAGTGGGTCTCACTAAAACAATCAGCTAAAAACAAGTTCCAGTTGCATCACACAATTGGATCTAGGGGTTTTAGTTGTTGCTACAAGCCCTCTTCTAGTTATCCACTAGGTTTTGCGACCTAAGCTGGAACTAGCAATAGGTTTTACCAACTGTTCAATGCAACCATAGTCTACAAATTGTACCTGGCTACCCGCTAATGCTGTACAACGAGTCAGAATTTCTAATGGAAGGAAAAATAAAAACTGGTAATACAAATAATGAAAAATGGGAAAATGTACACGGACGACTGCCCAGACAAAGAACCGAGCGACTTTCGTTTGAAAGTTGCACACGAATGCGTCGTGACACATTACCGGACCCCCACTAATGGTTGTTGGTTTGTCTAATATGAGAGAAAAATGTGAGGGAGAGAGAGATAAAGAGAGAGAGTGGTAAGGGAGTGGAGAGAGGGGAGTGGGTAGAAAGAGTTGTTGTATGAGAGAGAGAGAGAGAAGGAATAAACTATTTTTGTTAATATCTTTTGAACTATAGTGTTTTTTTGACAAAATAAATATTGGTGTGTTGCTTACAAAAAATACTTTAAAATAAGACCAACATCAATGTATTTTTTGATTAAAAATAGATGATGCTACTTCCCTCCTATTCCTAATAATTTTGTTAATATCTTTCAAACCTTAATGAATTTTTTGATGAAATAAAAAATGTAATATTCCATAAAAGGTACTTTAAAATAACATCAATATCAACATACTTTTAACTAAAAAATGAAATGATACTACTTCCCCCCTTTTTTATATTTTTATTAACATCTTTATAACTATGTTAATATCTTTCCAACTATAGTGATTTTTTACGAAATAAACACCATTGTGTTGCTTATGAAAAATACTTTAAAACAAGACCAATATCAATATATTTTTTGATAAGAAAATAAATGATGCTACTTTCCTCCTATTCCTCATAATTTTGCTAATATATTCAAAACATAATGAATTTTTTGGTGAAATAATAACTATTATATTATGTAGAAAAAATAATTTAAAATACTACCAATATCAACATACTTTTGACTAAAAAACTAAATGATACTACTTCCCTCCTTTATTGTATTTTTAGTACCTTTCTAAATGTGTTAATATCTTTCAAACCATAGTACGAAATACAAATCGTTGTGTTTCTTTCAAAAAATACTTTAAAACAATACCAATATCAATAAAAATATGAAAAATACTTTTAAAGAGAGAGAAATATGAAAAATTAGAGGGAAGTAATGTCATGCCTTATCTTCAGTCTAAATGTACGTTATCTCCAATGCAATTGATAATATGAGATAACATGGATTACACAGAATAATATGGAAAACATAGAATAACACAGATAACATAGATAAAATGGGATAACATGGCTAACATAGATAACATAGATAACATGAATAACATAGTTAGCATGTGTTAACATGGATAACGTGGGATAACATAGATAATAGGGATAATTTAGCTAGCCTAGCTAACACGAGATAACATGGATAGCATGCATAACGTGATAACATGGATATCATAGATAATATGGAATAACATGGATATCATAGATAACATGGGATAAAATAGAAAACATAGATAATATGGAGCAAGTGAAATAACATGGATAACATAGACAACATGAAATAACATACACTTTGACATGAGATAACATGGGACGAACTACCATGGGACAACATGGGCTCACAGATGTTATACTATGTGTTATTCTATGTTATAACATGTTGTCTCATGTGTTATAAATATTTCATTAAAAAATCATTATCAAAGTATGTCAACATTAGTCTTGTTTTAAAATATTTTTTTAATAATCCATTAGTTTTTATTCTGTGTAAAAATTCACTATGGTTTGAAAGTTATAAGCAAATTAATTTTTTCTTTCCTCCTTTTGACTGTTTACAATCACATTATCTCTCTTTTTTATGTTGTACATTTTTTTCTTCAAAATATGCTAAACTGGATCTTATTATAATATATTTACAACTATTTATTTTTTAAGAGAGAGAAAATATGAGGCTAGGTGGGAAGTAATGTTATTATTTTCTTAATCGAAAGTATGTCGACATTGGTGTTCTTTCAAACTATTTTATGTAAGGAACACAATTTTTTTATTTCATCAAAAAAATCATTACATATTGAAAGTTATAAGAGAAATAATGTACTCTCTCTTCTTTTTTATCTTCTTCCAACAACATTATCTCTCCTCATTTAAATTGTATATTTTCATTATTATAAAATATGTCGAAATTGATCATGTTATAACGTATTTTTTGTAATGAGCGCAACAGTGTTTATTTCATAAAAATACATTGTGCCTCAAAAGTTATTCACAAAATAACTTTTCTTTTTGTTTTTCTCTCTCCTACAACCATTTTCTCTAACCAATTTCTCGTTTCTCTCTCCCACTCCTCTCACACGTTTCTAGGGCTGTAACTGGGTAGGATATGGTGCATTATGCTCATATCCATAACTGTAACCATTTAGTTAAGTGGGTATGAGTATATACTCACTTTTTCAAAAGTTATACCTACACCATACCCATACCAACATAACTATTGGGTATAGGATGGGTATCTGGGTAGATAGTTATGAATAGACTTGCTACAATAACACATCATAAAATGTGGGTACAACAAACGATAAACTAATTAGGTGATACTGATACTAGTATGACATCAAATGCATTCTATTTCGTGTGAATATATAAATTGATAAGTAAATAATATGTCATCTTATATAGGACAATCAAGAGTAACATATTGACCAAACTAAATTAAAATATTAAAAAAGAATGCCGACTGTTGGCTCTATTGATGAATAGTACAAAGTTTTACTACATTATTAATAGACTAATAAAATCAATGATTAATCTTAGACATCAAATTGGCTTGCCTTCACATTGGTGAATATAGATCATTACATTCTAATATAAACTTATACTACTTTAAGGTACTCATACTTACAAATTACGAGTGCTAAAATATGCGAGATTACATTCTGATATATAATTTTTATATAAAAATATAATTTAATGGGTATATGGATATACGGGGTATGAGTACATACATAATCATAACCTTACCCAGTGAGAGGCAGATACATCGATATAAGGGTAAGCAGTTATGTGATTATAAAAATTTATACCCATGACGAATTTATAGGGTATGGGTTTGAGGGTATGCGGGTATACTCATATCCATCTACATCTCTACACGTTTTCCATCAGCAATCTGTCTGTATAACATATCTCTTTTAGAAATTGTTGTTGAGCTTGTGGTGGAGTAGCAAATGATTAAGACATCAGTGTACGATTGGAATCCATGGACATGCTGGGAAACAAAAAGTGTGAAGGGATGACTAGGTAGTTAGCAGTTAGTGTGGATTTAATGGACATTTTTGTGGTGAATGGAAATCAACAAGATAAGTGTGCGACAACTATTGGGTTGGGGCGGGGGCATGTACTAATGATTGAGATTCATTGAAATGATTTATTATTCCAAATCCTATTCTAACCAATTCCAGCCATACTTCTACCCAAAAAACACCCGCAAATAGTTAATTAGGTGTTGTAACGACTAAGATTAAAGAACAATGAGCTGGGAATAGGAAAATTAGACAATTTGACTAACAAAATTAGCTTTTGATAAAATTGAATAACAAAAAGCCAATTATTATATGTATGTAATTTTTCAAACCATGATAAATTTGAAAATAACTACAAACATGATGTACTTCTATAAAAAAATTGCTATAGAAGATGGGGCATGTTGATAATCTTTTTGTTCACTAGATCATGTTCAAGTTGCACTAGTTGATCTTGTGTATTATTAGTAGGAAGACACGTGTTAAGCACATGTTACTCAATTGAATTAACCAACAAAATTATGCAATCAAATAAATCCCACTAAAAGAGAATGATTCGACTAATTTTCAGGAGACACTCTCTAATTTGTAGCGTGTCATGTGTTCCCCTCATTGAGTATATGTCAATTGAAGATTAAGTTCTAGGTGACTTCCTCCATTCTGTAACATGTGGTTGCTGGAATTACTTATCTTATAGAGTTATATAATTTATATATCACGCTATAAGAGAAGAACTCGATCAACAAGTATGTGTGCTTAACAAAAATTGTCTCTGTTCTAAAAATTATGTAACTAATACTCACAATCCACTCAAAGTGAATTTGACTCATGTGATTACTGGAATTACTTATGCTCTAGAAGATTATATGTATACCACTCAGAATAATTCAAATATAAAATACTAAAAGAGAAGAACTTGATAAGTTGTCGACGAACTCCCTCCAATTTATATGTGACATTTTTTAAACTGTCTATGCTCAAAAAGATTATATAACTAATACTCACAACTCACTGAAAGAGAATAACTTGAGTGATGTGATTACTAGACTTAGTTACACCTATAAGATATATATATATGATGTACTTATAATAATTTAAATATAACACACTAACATAGAAAGATTCAATTAATAGTCTGGATGACTCCCTCCAACATGTATCTGTGATTAACAAAACTACATCTACTCTAAAAGAATATGTACTTATTACTCACAACACATTGAAAGAGAATAACTTGATTCATTTTATTATCACAATTATTTATACTCTAATATATATATATATATATATATATATACATATTTTATATATATATATATATATATATATATATATTACTCAAAGAAACTTAAATGTAATACACTAAAAGAAAAGAACTCGCTTAACTATCCATCTTATTCCCTTCAACATGTATTTGTGATTATCAAAATTGCCTCTACTCCTAAAAAAAATATGTAACTAATATTTACAACTCACAGAAAGAGTTATTACCTTTTTTTAATGGAAAGAAACAAAACGAATACCAACTATCACCACTTCTATGAAAAATAATGTAGACTGAAATTGTTCTAATAGTTGCTAAAACATTATGTATCAGGTTAGGCAATCAGTTCAAATAACGTCCAACACCAACATCTCTCCCAATTTAGTAAATTAAAACATATAAAAAAACTACTCGACTAACAACTATTTTTACTTTTATTAAATAAACATTAAACTTAAATTGTGTGAGACATGTAAAAACTATGTACTATAAGAAAAAAGTACAATGACTTTATTGAATCTCTGTTAAAACTAGCTTTTCCTTTTAATTTGCTGCAATGTATTAATTTATATACAACTCAATAAAAGATAAGCAATTGATTAAATCCATGTCTCAACCTATAAGTACACATATAGCCTTCCTGAATTGTAATAAAAAAGTCACCAGACTCTGTTGAGTCTCTACTAAAGCTATTTTTGTCAAGCTCATGATTAGAATTACACTGCATACATACTTTAAAGTCACTAAGTCTTTGATTGGTTTGTTGTAAGTGAAGTTTCTAGGGAACTCATTTTTCAAGAACTTCAGTACAGTTAGGAAAATGAGTTCAGGTGATTGGTTTAACTTTTAATCTTTTTGAAAAAATAATTTGGAAATTGTATATGGCATTTCGTCAAATAAAAGGAGAGCAACACAAGAAAGGCATAGCTATTATATTCTTTTCGTCCACCACTTGATTCGCCATCCATCTGTGAGCGGGAAGACTTTTTGATTGAATTTGTTGGTTGATAAAATTGTTGCTGCAGAATTATCGCATAATACTAGAAGGGATCATCCACAAAAACATCAATATTTTACCAATATTAAATATGACATCCTTGTTGATGGAAGACATGACTGCAGGGTGACTATGTCGTTTGCTATTTCTTTTTTTTAATTAACCGGGAGCCTTCATTCATCTCGTCTCCCTATGAGCCAGGGGGTTACAAGTAAGGAGCCTAACGGCTCAACATAACTGCTATATTGTGATGGTGTCAAAAAGTATAGCTATACAAGTTAACTCTAAAAAATTAAGGCTAGGATCAACACTAGGGAAAAAAACCCAAATGGGTAGCTTCAGGCTAGGTATCGGGCACATCTCACGCGTCGAGTGCATCCTGTATGTCTGACTCCCTGCATATCCATCCTGGAGAAATCACGAACCGCCGGTGGAAGGGGCCATGCGATGGTGTGGCTGGAGGAGGTGGTATGGTCCACCAAAATCGCGGTTGTGAGGTTTGCTCGTTTGTGGGTGAAAACGACCCAAGTTCTAGTCTCACGTAGGAAGAACTTGATCTGGTCCACCTCACATTTCTCGCACCACAGGGAGGGGGTGTCTAGAGAGGATCGTGAAGATGTGTTGGTCATCGATCTCAATCATCTCGACGTGAATCTTCTATTCGACACATGTTACAGGCGAAGAGAATGCCCACTAAAGAGTGTGAGTAGATAGTTGACTCCCTCCTACCTATAAGCACACAAACATACTGGACTTGTTCATACAAAGACAGTCTGTTGGAACACATAGACTGAATGGGTTGATGAGCATACAACCAAGTTGTTGTAACACACTTGCATTTGTTTTCCTATGACTTGTAGCATGCCTTTACAAAATTATCAAAATACACAATTTTTTGTAGGCACATAATTAGTACTATGTTGCAATGTAATAATTTATATACAACTCAATAAGAAAGAGCCAATTGATTAAAAGATCAGTGATTCCCTCCTATCTATAAGTACACATACAAACTACTTAAGTACATCGACAGGAAGGAATAATATAAATTTGATGCCTTGACTTATCTTGATAATAAAAAAAATTAAAACGGGACACTTCCATAACAACTCTATTCTCTTTGAATGTAAAAAAAAATTCAAAAGTAAAATATGAAAAAAGAACTGAGAATTACAAGAAATATTATCGAGCAAGGCAGTTGTATACAACTCAATAAGGGAGAGCCAGTCGATTAAAAACTCAGTGACCCCCTCCAAGCTATAAGTACACATATAGACAATTTAAACACAGATTGTGTTGGTATGTATGCCCAGAGAGTCAATCATGTGATGACTGTAATGGAATACTTGTAAATGATTTCATTAAATAAATAAAGTCAAGCTTTCAATTTATTCTATTTAATTCAATTATGAGATAATGATGTAACATTATAATTTTCTAGAGAATAATATTACTCAATGACATATGTCTTCATGTTAAAGATTTGGGGAAATGAGATCATACGTATGTTAAGAATACACACACACACACACACACACACACACACACATATATATATATATAGAGAGGCTAGAATACACTCGAGTGTACAGATCACACGAATACACTCAAGTGTGTTTGCATATCAAGACTATTTTTTGCAAAATGTAAACCATTGATCTTCACCGTCATACTATAACTAGACTACATATAAATTTTGAGCCCAATTGGATGAGTGTAAGTCACTCATCCAAGGGTAAAAAAATCGACGCGTGAAACTAATTTGAAATGCATAATTTTTGCGGTCTTTATAACATGACCTATAAATGTCCAAAAGTGCTCAAATTTTGCGTATGAGCTATT
Organism: Alisma plantago-aquatica; assembly: GCA_963693085.1. NCBI lineage: Eukaryota > Viridiplantae > Streptophyta > Magnoliopsida > Alismatales > Alismataceae > Alisma > Alisma plantago-aquatica. The sequence continues at coordinate 433,894,655 of OY856413.1, forward strand.
CACAAGATGTTTAAGAAGATCAATGGATTAGATTTAAAAAAATATTGCATCATGAAAAGCTACTTGAGTGTATTCTACTCTGAATACACTCGAGTGTATTCTAGCCTAACTATATATATATATATATATATATATATATATATATATATATATATATATATATATATATATATATATATATATTCTCATTATGTCCCTGATCGGTTGTCATTGTGGAAGGTTGATAGAGAACAATGATATATCAGATGATGAAATCTCATTAGTCATGACTGTTGGGTTTTAGGGGAGGCAGAGAAGGCAGCGGAAACAAAAATTTTCCTCCACAAACCCAGAACAAGGAAATACGTCAACGTCTATACAATAGGAAAGGATGGTTTCTGGAATCATACCTTTGTCCCGAGGCTTGCTCGGTGACAATACCTTGCGCCTTGCGCGGTCTTCACCTCCGGTCTTAGACGGTGTCTGTGCAGCTCCTGGTCGCACCGGGACTGACGACTCCTGGTCTCACCGGGACTGTCGGGATTGACAGCAGTTCTCTGAGCGACAGAAACCTCCCGCCTCTGAAGTAGTCCACACGGACCACCTGGAACTCCAATCTCCTTGTCCCACAAGGAATTGGAAGGAGTCGCACCCTCCTGTTGACGTACTAGTCGCCAACACACTCTCCTATTTCCAGTTGCAACTGCAGTTGTCTTTCCCTTGTTGCACCTCCCTTTTCAGGTAGCACTTACTCGTGCTCTCTTGGTTACCAAAACCAGAGAGAACGACAACTTTGCAGAGCAACTGGTTGCACTGAGTTGTTCTTTGGGAAACCCCCAATACCCTTATATATATAGGAGGGTCATGGGATAGGGTTCTCCATCCCGGGCAATGCGGAACTAAAAGCAGGAGTAGAAGGGTTCAAGATTTTCCACAAAACAATCAACTCGCAACTTGAAACAATCAGTTGGGGACCTGAGCCGGTCGGTTGACACCTCAACCGATCGGTTGGGACCCATGAACCGGTCGGTTCACTTCTGAACCGGTCGGTTCGTGGTCCTGATCCGTTCCCGATTGACTTTCCTTCTTTTCTTTCTAATTGGTATCGAATACCAATCCTTGTTCCAATCAAATTGGGCAAGTGAAACGCAAGGAAAATTCTCACCAATCCTACTTTCCCAACTTGCTCAGATGCAACAGTTGAACCGATCATTTCAACACTTGAAGCAATCATTTCACCCTGATCATGAGTCGATCGACTCAACACTTGAGCTGACCGGTTCACCAAGCTCAGTCGATCGGTTCATCACATGAGCCGATCGGTTGGGAGTGCAGATTGTGCAAAATCAATCAATTGTGATTTCAATCAATCTGATACTCTAATCAATCTGTCCAACACCTTGAACACTATGATTTTGAGCTATCAATCAATTCAGTGTTTAATTGAACTACTAAAATCCTTTAGTAATCAATCTAAACATTTTTTGTGGACAAAACTCCTCTTCCAGGTTAAATCCTATGTGTGTGACCCTACAGGTCCATTTCACGTTGGCAGTGAAAGTCCATAACACTTATGACTTCACAAGCAAAGAGCGGTGCCTAGTCACACATCAATGCTACCCAAGTGAAAGTAGAAAGTTGGAGAACAACTTTCAATCCTACAATACGTGAATGGTGTTACAGCAAATGTATAATTCCGTTGTCACTGATATCCCGAATGAACTCGAGGCATGGAATAGTCATCCTGTCAACGTTCATTCACTTTCTTGATCTCAGAGTAGATTGGAAGAGATATGTATGACATCAATATCACATACTGATTCACAGATGCGTGCGCACGCCTATTTCAATCCTACTCATCAAGTGGCCTTGGATATCAAACTCCCTCAGGAGGGACAAATCCCATATCTATCACTCACCCCTCAAAAGCCCCATGTGTCAAAGCCACCCAATCATCACCTTTATAACAACCCATGTTTCAGGATTGCATTTGATGATGTCAAAGTGTGCCCAACGACATGTGTTGAGTGTAGTGATTTCAAGTCAAAGAATCACATTCACCACCATCACTGTGAGTATTGACTGTGACTACCATGTCATGGTTCCATGTGTCAAACTCACAGTGGGTCTGTCCGGTACACTTGTTCTCTAACAAGTACCTATGTGTTTGGTTTGATATCTCTATATCATGACTAATGAGATTCTGTCATCAACCAACACCACAATCTAGTCTTGTGTGTCATTGCTGTCTATCTACCTTCCACAATGACATCCGACTAGGGACATAACAAGAATGTACAAACTCTTAGCATCCGTATGATCTCATCGTTCAGGTCCTGAACATGAAGGCATATGTCATTGAGTATTGTCATTCTCTAGACATTCAATCTGTTCTATCACTATCTCATATGACTGAACCAGAAAGAATTGGAAGCTTGCCTTTGATGTTCATCAAATCAAACTTAATGTATCCCACCAATCATCCCATGATTGGCTCTCAGGGCATACATACCAACAGACTCCCACTTGCACTGCGAGCCAATCACCCTTGAATCATATTCATAGTGATCTTCAAACATGTCCCACATGTTACTATGCTCTAGTGCGAACATAGTGAGTTATGGAAACACCTTGCCAAAGTCAGTATAAATTGCATGTCTCTCATCTCTTCACTGTACGTCACACGTATGAGATGGAGTTTCCGTAATATGCGATCTAGTATTCCTTTGCTAACCTTTAGCCACATTGCATGATCAAGGATTTCATACTTGTCATCAATGAGCGGAATGTCTATAAGTTCATCTCATGAACTTCCAGATCCATATAGTATCCATTACTGTTCTCTAACGCATAGATACTCGACATTTCCTTTAAAATGGTTTTATTGGAAGACTTCCAATTATCAACAAACTTTCACTTTTATATATATCCTATATATATTTTGAGATTAATTTTCTGTCCTCTCGGAAGTTCGCATCAATGTAACTCTTTACATTGAACTCTTCCTTATGTCCATAGAACTAGTACTTCTTAAGAACTTATCAAGTTCTCATGGTATTCCAGTAACCCTTACTGGAAGCAGACAGACATCCACTCGTCATGTCCCACATACGAGTTATCAGGATGAGCACATCATATTGCCATGTCATACATACAAGATGATGAATGCATTTTGTTCTTGCCATGCAAGATAATGGGATGATTACATATATGATAGATCCACATCTATTCTTAGTGTTCCCATTCTTCATAAGAATTGGACACTTGGCCTTGGGATACTAACTCCATGTAACATGGACAAGTTTTCTCCCACTGAATCTGTGCATACGGAACCCTTCAGTACAAATTGCTAATGTATGCTTTCTCTTTTCAGGTCAAGAGGTTTTCGAGAACTATCTCTATAGATCTCTATTCCTATGACATAGGAAACATCTCTATCTTCCTTAAAGATAATTTCCACTTTTGGATTTCCATTCTAGAACATTTCCATTTCACATCAACATGTGGAATGTGAATACGCTCCCACTAAATCACAGATCCCTTCTTTATCTTTGACATATCAGTCAAACCCTTTGACTATATCATCAAAGTAAAGATCCAATTCTGAGTTGCTTGTACTCAATCAATCACATTGATTAGTCCATTGTAACTTATAGACTTCATTTGCATTAGTGGATTCATAAACCTTATGGGTTGTGACACGTACACATCCTTATTTTATTCCTTATAGGAATGCGGTTTTAGTATCCATATGCCAAATGTCTTAGTCATTAAGTTGCAATAAAAAAGCATCATCCTTCTCAAAATGTTATCCATGTATCTTAACCTTTAAGATTCATTTGCACTTATGGATTTCATCCAATGGGTGCTACCATCAAGGTCATACCTTATGGTTCACATGGATATCATTTAGGATGTAATGGTCATAAACCATAACACAAAATTTGATTCCTCATATTCATCTAGATAGTTGACTCATCACATGAACAACTCATCACATAGATAATTAAGGTGTATCTCTCAAGGATATAAGAACTCACAACTCCTTATGATTCTCAATGTCCTTTATTAGCGAAGTGTATTCTTTATTTAAGAAGAATTTAGTTATTTGATAATCATCTTCTAACTCCTTAGAGTATGACTCCTTCTTGATTTAGACATCACCATGCCTTAATCATGAGTTCACTATGATACATTATCATAATCACGCATAAGGATCTCAAACATTTGGTCCAAGTATTTCATTCATTGATCTCATCAAGAATTAACACTTTACCAAATTTGCACTTCATCTATGATAATCTTGAACACTTCAAGATGTTCATATTGGTATTTCTTTAAACACCTTTTGAAGTATTAGCATTTACTCCAATAGGTATGCAAATACATCACATGTATTATACCTAATTGGATAATCATTCTCCCACTACCATTAGTGAAGATTGATTAATCATGTACAAGAGATTCATGTCTCTTACTGGTTCTTTAACCAAAAGAGTCTAGATATATCCATCACATGGAAACTAGAAATGAATTTCTTATGATTGATGCTAATTTGATTGTTTGAGTTATCTATAACTTTAGGTATCATTTTATCTTATGCATATCAAATACCATAAGATAAACAAGGCATTTCCACAAAGATCATATCTTTAAGATTGAAACATCAACTTTATTAATTGCCATCATTGTCATACAATATGCAAAAATAAAGTGTTTCTATCTTTTGGAAATATATGAAATAGCAATTCTCAACTCTATTCCGTGCCCTTTCGGCTGAAATAAGCTGAAAGATACTCCTATCTATGGCAGCAACACTTGCCCCAATGATGGGTACTCCTTTCTTGGTCCTTTCACAAAGGCCATCACTTCTTTGCGGATCTTGCATATCATATATGATAGATCCATATCTTGGTATCATATACCTCAGATAAAGAAGCGGTTCATTTCATGATACCTTAGGTGGAGATCTCCATCCCCTCCTTCATCTTCTTTTGTTCTTCCAGATATAGAGGACAATTCCCTCATACACCCTTTCCCCATGTGCCTTGAGGCTGAAGACGGCTTGGATTGCTGGCTAGCATCAGAACATTTCTTAGCTTTTCCCTTGTCCTTGCCCTTAAGAATTACCTTTTCTTTGATCACATCAAAGATTATGGTTTGTCTTTCTTCATCTTTGCCTCTACTATCCTCAACATGTCCAACAACTTTGTCAACACTTGTCAAAGTTTTTCATGTTGTAATTTATCACAAACTGTATGATTCTCACAACATTTGCAGTATCATACCAATAGCCAACTCTTGGCTCAGAGGGAATCCTTATTAGTCAGGTCTTTCCACATACCCAATCACATTGAGTGTGTGAATACCTTACTAGATCTCCTTCTGTCATGATATACTAGGACAGTGTCTTGGAGACATCATATGTCTCACGTTTCCTCTGCAACTCATAGTTCAGAGAACACAACATCAAGCACTACTCATCAATGTCTTCCTCGGTATGCTTCCATAAGCATACTTTCAGCCATTGATGTGGTGGGATCGAGTTCATCTGGTTCTGGTATAACTAGGACTTAGAGCTTTCGCTCTTTGATTGAGAACATTTCTCATCATCCTAACCAGTCATGGAATTATTCCCATTTAATTTGTTGATCTCAAAGACCGATCGCAAATAAAGTGATTTTGTTGATTAACCATTTATTTTAACAAAAGGAAATATATGCAATTTTAGTCCAAAACTCTTTTGACTTATTTGATTGATTTGAAAAGTTGACGATAAAAATTAGGCCTTTAATTAATTATCACTCCCACTGTTTTATTTCAAATTGATAGCCCTCACCATCAATTCGAAATATTGCAGCGTACAACCTTCTAGTGGGCAAGAACCTGAAATCCTCCAAGTCATGGACCAGCTAGGGCTGTCACCCACAACATAGATCTCTCAGGTAGACAACTCTTGTCAATTGCATCATATGCAACTCTTGATAAGATGTCATATGCAACTCCTTGCCATGAACATCTCCATGCCTCAAGGTGCTAGATCCTATCTAGGTCACCTTGTTAAGTCTGACCCAAAGCAAACACAATGAATATGCACCCTGCTAGGGCAGTCCCACACATTCATCCTTCACGCTTCCATGAGATAGACGGTGCACCATGCTAGGGCGTGCCCACACTTGGTCGATCAAGCTTTTCACGTGTGTCGCATTTGAAAGGCATCTAAAACTTAATATTTAATGAGGGATTTGGTTTTTATATACATATACATATCCAATCACCACAATACATAGTACATATCATATACATGCTATATCCCACAGAAAACATGAAAAATGATAAAAGCGATGATTATGGCCATCCTAATGTGATTCCTCGAGCCAAGAGGAATCACAGTCATCTAGGTCTACATCACATGCAACCTGTACAAGATGAACTCTGTGCTTTGCCTTCCGAGTAGATCAACTCATCTCATGAATGACTTGCTCGTTCTGGCCCGGTCGTCTGGCTGCCACTAGCCGATCGGTTGGCTCCTCCAACCGATTGGTTCTCCTGGTCGTCGTGCATCTCATCATGGCCGCCACCCGCTCGTCTCGCTCCTCGAACTGGTCATCAACCGATCGGTTCACTCCTTGAACCGATCGTATGGAACATCAACCGATCGGTTCACGCCTTGAACCGATCGTTTCAGCTGTCGTCAGGATGTCCTCCGTTCTTTGACATAACAGGAAATAAAATCTATCCTATTTTACATTGTAAAAAGAGAAACCTCGAGTTACATTCGAGGGGAGCAAAGGTAGGAAAGAAATCTCGAATTATTTCGAGTTACATCAGGAATAGGAGAAGGAAGATCAGTGCGCAGACCGAGATACAAGCAACCACACACAACCATACACAGATAGGGTTTATTGGCCATAACCACGCTATACATCCACCACAAAACTCGTTTAAGGGCGACGCGTATCGAGTGCATTTATAATAGATCTCATATATGTAAATTGGGATTTCTGGATTTAGGATTGGACATGCATAAAGCCAATTTTAATCGCATCGTATGTAATAAATAAATGCGACAAACCAAAATCGATCATATCGATAATACCTAAAGTATAGAGCAGTTGACGTGGCTCTGATACCACTGTTTGGTTTTAGGGGAGGCAGAGAAGGAAGCAGAAACAAAAATTTTCCTTCCCAAACCCAGAACAAGGAAACGCGTCAACGTCTATACAATAGGAAAGGATGGTTTGTGGAATCATACCTTTGTCCCGAAGCTTGCTCGGCGACAATACCTTGCGCCTTACACGGTCTTCACCTCCGGTCTTGGACGGTGTCTGTGCAGCTCCTGGTCGCACCGGGACTGACGACTCCTGGTCTCACCGGGACTGTCGGGATTGACAGTAGTTCTCCGAGCGGCAGAAACCTCCCGCCTCTGAAGTAGTCCACATGGACCACCTGGAACTCCAATCTCCTTGTCCCACAAGGAATTGGAAGGAGTCGCACCCTCCTGTTGACATACTAGTCGCCAACACACTCTCCGGCTTCCAGTTGCAACTGCAGTTGTCTTTCCCTTGCTGCACCTCCCTTTTCGGGTAGCACTTTCTCGGGCTCTCTCGGTTACCAAAACCAGCGAGAACGACAACTTTGCCGAGCAACTGGTTACACTGAGTTGTTCTTTGAGAAGCTCCCAATACCCCTATATATATAGGAGGGTCATGGGACATGGTTCTCCATCCCGGGCAATGCGGGACTAAAAGCAGGAGTAGAAGGGTTCGAGATTTTCCACAAAACAACCAACTCGCAACCTGAACCGATCGTTTCATTTTTGAAACGGTCGGTTGGGGACCTGAGCCGGTCGGTTGACACCTCAACCGATCGGTTGGGACCCATGAACCGGTTGGTTCACTTCTGAACCGGTCGGTTCGTGGTCCTGATCAGTTCCCGATTGACTTTCCTTCTTTTGTTTCGAATTGGTATCGAATACCAATCCTTGTTCCAATCAAATTGGGCAAGTGAAATGCAAGGAAAATTCTCACCAATCCTACTTTCAACTTGCTCAGTTGCAACAGTTGAACCGATCGTTTCAACACTTGAAGCAATCGTTTCACCCTGATCATGAGCCGATCGACTCAACACTTGAGCCGACCGGTTCACCAAGCTTAGCCGATCGGTTCATCACATGAGCCGATCGGTTGGGAGTGCAGATTGTGCAGAATCAGTCAATTGCGATTTCAATCAATCCGATACTCTAATCAATCTGTCCAACACCTTGAACACTATGATTTTAAGCTATCAATCAATTGAGTATTTAATTGAACTACTAAACTCCTTTAGTAATCAATCTAAACATTGTTTGTGGACAAAACTCCTCTTCCAGGTTAAATCCTATGTGTGTGACCCTACAGGTCCATTTCACGTTGGCAGTGAAAGTCCATAACACTTATGACTTCACAAGCAAAGAGCGGTGCCTAGTCACACATCAGTGCTACCCAAGTGAAAGTAGAAAGTTGGAGAACAACTTTCAATCCTACAATCCGTGAATGGTGTTACAGCGAATGTATAATTCCTTTGTCACTGATATCCCGGATGAACTCAAGGCATGGAACAATCATCCTGTCAACGTTCATTCACTTTCTTGATCTCAGAGTAGATTGGAAGAGATATGTATGACATCAATATCACATATTGATTCACACATGCGTGTGCATGCCTATTTCAATCGTACTCATCAAGTGGCCTTGGATATCAAACTCCCTCAGGAGGGACAAATCCCATATCTATCACTCACCCCTCAAAAGCCCCATGTGTCAAAGTCACCCAATCATCACCTTTATAACAACCCATGTTTCAGCACTGCGTTTGATGATGTCAAAGTGTGCCCAATGACATGTGTTGAGTGTAGTGATTTCAGGTCAAAGAATCACATTCACCACCATCACTGTGAGTACTGACTGTGACTACCATGTCATGGTTCCATGTGTCAAACTCACGGTGGGTCTGTCTGGTACACTTGTTCTCTAACAAGTACCTATGTGTTTGGTTTGATATCTCTATATCATGACTAATGAGATTCTGTCATCAACCAACACCACAATCTAGTCTTGTGTGTCATTGCTGTCTATCTACCTTCCACAATGACATCCGACTAGGGACATAACAACAATGTACAAACTCTTAGCATCCGTATGATCTCAGCGTTCAGGTCCTGAACCTGAAGGCATACGTCATTGAGTACTGTCATTCTCTAGACATTCAATCTATTCTATCACTATCTCATATGACTGAACCAGAAAGAATTGTAAGCTTGCCTTTGATGTTCATCAAATCAATCTTAATGTATCCCACCAATCATCCCATGATTGTCTCTCAGGGCATACATACCAACAATGACACGACAATATCAAATCAAGCATGCAGATACATGTTAGAGAACAATGTATCGGACAGACCCACCGTGAGACTGACACATGGAAGCCATCATCATGGAAGTCATAGTTATGTTTCATAGTGATGGTGGTGGTTGTGGTTCTTAGACCCAAAATCACTACACCTATCACATATTGTTGGGTATGCTTTGACATTATCAAATGCAGTCATGAAACATGGCTTGTTATAAATGTGATGATCGGGTGACTTTGACACATGGGGATAGGTTGTGAGTGATAGAAATGGGATTTGTCCTTCCTACAATAGTATTAAGCATCTTGATTAGTGGACTAAGAAATGCATGGATATGCACATGTGGTCAATATGTGATATTGAGCCCAGACAGTCTGCTCTGGTTCAAGAAACAAGATTGAATGATGAAGAGGGTGACTTCTCCATGCCTCGAGTTCAATCTGGACATCAGTGAAAAAAGAACTATACAAACACTGTAACACCATACACAGATTGTAGGTTGAAGTGGATCAAACTTTTCATTTACTTGGGTAACATTGATGTGTGAATAGACGTCGGTCATTGCTTGTGATATCATAATTTGTTATGAACATTCACTACCAACGTAAAATGGGACCTATAGGGTCACACACATAGGTCTTGACCTAGAAGAGGAGTTTGATCATGAATGACATATGAATTAAATGCTAAAACATTTAGATAATTGATTCACACAACAAGCAGCCAGACTGCACTGCCTAATGCCCGTCTCATGGAATGATATGGCCGTCTAGAGTGCCAAACGGTCGTACAAAGGGTTGAGATGGGCATTTGGAGTGTCAGACTGATTCGAGTTGAAACTATCTCTTGATTGAACTGACCAACCTGACTCAGGTCACCAGACACCCATCTGGGTGACTGAGACGGTCGTCCCGCATGGGCGAGATGGCCTAGTTTGAATGAGGGAAGGTTCTAGATATTTTCAAGTTTGTTTTAGTTGCACATTACTTATTGTGCAAGGAATTAATGCTTGACATTAATAAGAAAATGAATTGTCAATTTTGTGTGCGATTGGGAAATTGCGAAACGGCTGTCTCATGGTACAAGACGACCGCTAGAGCATGCTAGATGGCCATTTTGATGATCATATGTTGCAAAAATTTAAGATTGTCTAGTTCATTCCACTCCCGCACAGACTGGGAACCCTGACCCAAACCTTTCTTAGAAATAGAGAGGTATTGGGGGCTTCCCAAAGCGTAGGGTTGTAAATGGATATGGGTATACCGACCTAACCTGAAACCCATACCCTCTAAACCTATCATGGGTATAAAGTTTTATAACCATTTACTGCTTACCCTTATAACCATGTACCCACATCCTAATGGGTAAGGTTATGGTTATGCATATACCCATACCATGTATACCCATATACACATTCAATTATATATTTATGTAAATAATTTATATTAGAATATAATGGTGCATATTGTAGGACTCACATCTAGCTAGTATAAGGACCTTGTAATAGTAAAAATTTATATTAGAATGTAAGTTCTATATCACATCACTCACATTAACATATATAAGTACCTTGTCATAGTAAAATAATCAAATCAATTAACACACCCTCTTAGCCACACAAGCACATTTCATTAAATCGAGAAGTCCATCAAGTCATTCTCTCATTCCACTCCTCTCTCCTCTATGCCTTGAATGATATTTCTCCATAATCTACCCACTTAAGTGTGGAAGTTTGGTGTATCCTGAAGTATCTAGCGTACTATTGTAGCAAGTTTGTCTATAATCGTATACTCAATTACCCATCCTTATACCCAGTAGTTATGCAGATATGGGTATGATGTGGGTATAGATTTTGACAAAGCGGGTATATACCCATATCCATACCCTCTTGGATAAATGGTTACGGTTATGGATATGCCTATAACTGTACCATAACCTACCCATTTACAGCCCTACCAAATCGCAACACATACAATTGAGAATCAGTTACTCTGACAAACGTTGTCCTATCTGGTTGTGGAAACCATGAAAGTACGAGCAAGTCCTACCTGAATGGGGGGATAGAAAGGGAGAGAGCAACTAAGATCATTATCATGGGAGAGCAAGTTGGTGACTAGTATGCCAATGGAAGGGACAATTCCTTGTCTGTCCTAGTAGGATGATAGGAGTTCTAGGCGGTCCGTCTGGACTTCTCTAGAGACGGAAGGCCGTTGTATGTCGCTAAGGAGAACATTGTCAACTAGCAGTCTGTGACCAGAGGAGCTGCTGCAGAAGACGACGTTTGAGTCTTTTGTCAGTGTAGAAGCAGTTAGACGAGCCCCAGTGTAACTAGGAGTCAGAGTTGCGCAATGACAATGATGATGAGATATCAGTGGACTTGCTCCAGGACCAGATATATCCTCAAAATCATCTTTCCTGTCTTATAGTAATTGACACGATCCACTAGTTATGGAGAATATGTTAGATATATTTTTTATTTCCGCTGCCTTCTCTGTAGACATATTTCTCTATTGTGGTATCAGAGCCAATGTTAGTTTCCTATATTATGAGATAATTGATATGATCAGATTTTGGTTTTGTCGTTCTATTATTGCATGCGTTGTGAATAATATCTTATCAAATTCAATACCACAATAATCCCAAACTAATCCCAAACTAATATATATATATATATATGCAATTTACACGTGTCACCCTAAAAGCGGTTTTGATGGTGGATGTGTAGCATGGTTATGGCCAATAAACCCTATTATTCGTGCATGGTTGTATGGTTGGTCAATCCCTTTATTCGGTCTGCGCACCGAGCCTCTATCTTTTCTTCCCAATGTAAAGTTAAATTTTTCCTACCTTTACTCCCCTCAAATATAACTTGAGGTTTCTATATAATCATATAAAAGTAGGATAGTTTACTTTCCTATTATGATAAAGAAGAAGACATCCAAAATATGAGTAGATTGACTAAAGAAACATGGAGGGCGAGGAGGACAAGCCAAGATGATTGTCTGGTGGACCCGACCGATCAGCTGGAAGATCCAGAAGATGGTGGACCGAAGGAACCAGATGATCGATGAGACGACCAAACAATCGACAAGGAGGCAAGCTGATCGGTTCAAGCATTGAACCGATCAACCCAGACTGGAAAGTATGGATCTCCATCAACAATATGTTTCTGCATGTGATGTAGACCTATATGACGTCATTCCTTGTGTCTCTAAGGAATTACATTAGGATGGCACTAACCATCACTTTCATTTATAATATATTTTCATTGTGGGATATAGCGTGTATATGATATGTACTATATATGTGGCGATTGGATAAAGTATGTATTTATGCTAACTCCCTCAATTAAAATATCAAGTCTTAGATGCTTTCCAAAAGTGGCACACATGAAAAGCTTCATCGACTAAGCATAGATTATGCCTCCAGGTGGTGTGTCATCTATCTCATAGAATTGTGATGTTAATAATGTGGGTTCCTCCTCTACGGCGTGCATTATTATTGTGTCATCTTTTGGGTCAGGCTTGACTGGTGATTCTCATAGCGTCTGGGCCCAAAAGCATGCAGATGATCATGGTAAGGGGTTGTGCATATCATCTATCTAGAATTGCATATGATACAATTGGAAAGATTGCCTACCTTGATGATTTATTGTGTTTGCAGCGTTGATCGGGCCACAATCGAATTATCTTGGATCTGACCCACTAGAATATTGTATGTTGTAATATTCCAAATTGATATTGAAGGCTATCAATACAAATAAAATAGGGGGAGCGATAATAATAAAACACGTAATTAATATCGTCAACTTTTTTAAATCAAATCAAAAAGGATTTTTGAAAAATGCAAATTTTCTCTTGTAGAATCAAATGACGAACAAATTTGATTTGTGATTGGTTCTAAAGAAGAAAAACTTAAAGGGAGGTAGTTCTACAACTAGTTTTAGACTTTGAAAAGGGTTCTCAATGAAGAGTTCAAGCTCTATGTCCTTGATAAACCAGTTCTAGAATTACCTCCTCCTAATGCACCTAGGGAACAAGTGGATACTTACTGGAAGCATGCCAATGATGCCTTGGAGATAAAGTACCTTATGCTTAGCTGCATGAACTATGATTGCATGAGAAGTGCAAAGACATGAGTGTTCTTTATATGGTAACATATCTTAAGAAAGTGACACTTGGTCTCGAAAATCAAGAAAGGGACACTATCTTAAAGGTGCTACTTGAGTCAAAACTAATAGAAGGAACCTTAGTAGAAGAACATGTGCTCAATATGATTGGACATGTGTATCATCTTGAAGAACTGGGATTCATCTTGAGACAAGAGTTGGTCACTAATATGATTTTAAGGACTACGTATGATTCATATAACTATTTTATTGCATATTATCATGTGAATAATATGGCTGGACAGATGTCATACTTTCTTGCCATGTTGTTTCATGCTGAAGAAAAATTGAAGAAGGACAAGATCATGATGGTGATCAGTGGAGTTGAGTCCAAGGATCAAAGCAAGATCAAGAAGAGTTCTGAGGTCAAGCATGAATCCAAATCTTCAACACTCAAGATTAGGAGAAAGAAAGTACAAGAGGAACTCATCTTTTGGACTTCAAGGATTTCGAGAAGCAGAAGATGGGGATAGTGATCTCCAATTTAGGTATAAACGTTATTGAGATAAATATATCTACTTCATCATCATGGGTACTATATAGTGGATGTAGATCTCACATATGTTCTCATATGCAAGATTTGAAAAGAAGTAGGCCTTTGGGAAAAGGCAAGGTGGAACTACAACTTGCTAATGGAGCAAGAGTTGTGGCTAGCGTAGTTGGAACCTATAGTGTATCTCTGCCTACAAGGCTTGTAATAGAATTCAAGAACTTCTATAATGTACTTGCTATAAATAGAAACATCATTTCTGTATCTTGTTTCGACAAGGATGCATTTGAATTCCATATTAAAAATGGTCAATATTCAATTTCAAAAGTTGGGATCTTTTATGGCAGTGTCCAAATGTCTTATGGTCTTTACTTATTAGATCTAAAGATAGATGTATATAATGTTAATACCAAAAGACTAAAACTCAAAATCTCAAAAAAAATATACCTTTGGCATTGTCATCTAGGGTACATAAATGAGAATCGCATATCTAGACTCCATAAATATGGTTATGTGGACTTTTTTGTTTTGAATCAAGAAAGACATGTGAATCTTGGGGCAAGATGGCTAAGACCCCTTTCATTGGTAACAATGAGAGGGCTAGTGATCTATTAGGACTCATACATAATGACGTGTGTGGATATTTTAGAACATCCGCCAGAGGTGGGTATCAGTACTTCACTACCTTCACTAATGACTTCAGTAGGTATGGCTATGTTTATTTGATTAAAAATAAGTTAGAAATTCTTGAAAAGTTCAAGGAGTTTATGAATGAAGTATAGAACCAATTTGGTAAAAGTATTAAGGTACTTTGTTCTGATCAAAGTGGAGAATACTTAAACCAATATTTTGAGGACCTTCTTAGAGTCCATGGGATCATATCCCAGTGGACTCCACCTAGAACACCTAGCATAATGGTGTATCAGAAAGAAAGAATCACACATTACTAGATATGGTGCAATCTATCATGAGTTTAGCCGACATTCCGAGTACCTTCTGGGGTAAGCTCTACAAACTGCCTCATTTACACTAAATCGAGTACCATCTAAATCGATTCAAAAGACACCATATGAGATATGGATCAAGAATTGTCCCAATATGTATTTTATGAGGATTAGGGGATTAAAGATTATGTCAAGAAAATGATTCCTGAAAAGCTTGACCCAAATATGAAAAGTGTTATTTTGTTGGATATCCTAAAGAATCAAGAGGATATTATTTTTATTCCCAATATGACAAAAAAATGTTTGTTGCCATGGATAATCCATTCCTTGAGATGGGTTTCATTTCCAAAGGAACCAATGGGAGAAAGTGGAACCCAAAGAGGTTTGAGACCAACAAGAAAACATTGAACTGATAGATGAACAAGAGGAACTAAGAGAATCACAAAGTGTTGTGGAGCCTCAAATTCCTTAAGTAACACATAAACCTCGAAGATTTAATAGGACACACCTTGAGCCTAAAAGATTTGGATATCTTGTAACTCAGGAAGGCAGTGAATTGGTCATATATGATGAGCCAATTTCTTATCAAGATGCTATGGAGGGACTAGAGTCTGAGAAATGGCTTGAGGCTATGAGATCTGAGATGGAATCCATGTATACCAACAAAGTATGCATTTTGGTGGATCCACCTGAAGGGGTAAAACCCATAGAGTGCAAGTGGGTATTCAAGAAGAAGATCAACATGGATGGAAAAGTTCAAACCTATAAAGGTAGATTGGTTGCAAAGGGTTTCAGACAAGTTCAAGGTGTTGACTATGATGAAACCTTTTCTCCAATGGCCATGGTTAAGTCCGTCATGATCATGCTTGCTATTGAATCTTACAATGACTATGAGATTTGACAGATGGATGTTAAAACCGCATTCCTGAGTGGGAATCTAGTTGAGGATGTGTACATGACAACCTGAGGGTTTTATATATCCAAAGTTTGCAAATAAAGTCTACAAGCTACAAAGGTTAATCTATAGGTTGAAGCAAGCATCTCTAAGATGGAATCTTCATTTTGGTGAAACAATCAAAGAGTTTGACATTATTCAAAATGAAGATGAACCTTGTGTGTACAAGAATGTTAGTGGGAGCATAGTGACATTCCTCATATTGCATGTAGATGTCATACTATTATTGGGGAATGACATCCCTACTTTATAAAAGGTGGCATGGCTTGGAAATACATTCTCTATGAAAGACTTGGGAGACACATCTTACATCTTGGGGATAAAGATCTATAGAGTAAGATCCAGAAGGCTTCTTGGACTAAGTCAGAGTACATACACTAACAAAGTGTTGAAGCGGTTCAGCATGTAGAACTCAAAGATAGGAAACCTATCAGCATTGCATGGAGTGACCATCTCTAGAACTCAATGTCCCAATTTTTGTTAAGAAAGGAAACACCTGAGTTTGATTCCATATGCCTCAACAATTGGATAATCATGTATCCAATGTCATGTACCCGTCTACACGTCTCGTATGATTTGAGCACGATAAGCAGATATCAATCGGTATCAGTTGATGCTCACTAGACAGCCATGAAGAACATCCTCAAATACTTGTGAAGGACTTAGGATTAGTTCTTGGTCTACGACAGAGAGGAAGAGTTGGTGGTAAATGGTTACACCAATGCAAGCTTCCACACTGATCAAGATGATTACAAATAGCAATCAGGATCCATGTTTTGTCTCAATACTTGAGTTGTTAGTTGGAAGAGTTCCAAACAAGAAACAATTGTATATTCTACAATAGAAGTTGGGTATATTGTTGCATGGAATGAAGGAAAGGATGTTCTATGGATCAAGAAGTTCATTATAGAACTTGGGGTCATTCCAAGCATCAACAACGCAATTGAGATATATTGTGACAACAATGGAGCTATTATACAAGCTAAGGAACCCTGATCGCATCAGCACTCAAAGCATTTTAACAGGCGGTATCATCTCATATGAGAGGTCGTACATTGAGTAGATGTAAAGATTTGCAAAGTACCAACTGAGAACAATGTTGTTGATTCCTTAACAAAGGCACTTTCACAGCAGAAGCATGATGGTCATGTTAGGTCACTCAGAATTAGATTCATATGTGATTGGCTCTAAGTGCAAGTGGGAGTCTGTTGGTATGTATTCCCAGAGAGCCAATCATGTGATGATTATAATGACATAATTTCAAATGATTTTATTAAATAAATAAAGGCAAGCTTCCAATTTATTCTATTTAATTTAGTTATGAGATAATGGTGTAACATCATAAATGTCTAGAGAATAATATTACTCAATGTGTATGTCTTCATGTTTAATACTTGGGGAAATGAGATCATATGGATGTTAATAGTGCATATATATATATATATATATATATATATATATATTCTCATTATGTCTCGGATTGGTTGTCATTATGGAAGGTTGATAGACAACAATGACACATAAGATCAGAGTGTGGGTTTGTTGATGATAGAATCTCATTAGTCATGATATGGCAATATCAAACCAAGCACACAGATACATGTTAGAGAATAATGTATCAGACAAACCTCATGTGAGACTGACACATGGAAGCCATCATCATGAACGTCATAGTCAGGTCTCACAGTGATGGTGGTGGTTGTGGTTCTTTGACCTAAAATCACTGCACTTGTCAAATGTCATTGGGTACACTTTGACATCATCAAACACGATCATCAAACATGACTTGTTATAAAGGTGATGATTGGGTGACTTTGACACATGGAGATAGATTGTAAGTGATATAAATGGGATTTGTCCTTCCTACAGGAGTTTGATGTCCTAGGCCTCTTGATTAGTGTGACTGAGAAATGCATGGCCATGCACATATGAGTCAATGTGTGATATTGAACTTACATATATCTCAGTTAGTCTGCTTTGGTTCAAAAAACAAGATTGAATGATGAAGAGGGTGACTACTCCATGCCTCGAGTTCAGTCTGGACATCAGTGACATAGGAACTATACAAATATTGTAACACCATACACATATTGTAGGTTGAAGTTGTTCTCTAACTTTCCATTTACTTGGGTAGCATTGATGTGGGACTAGGCACCACACCTTTCATGTGATTTCATTAGTTGTTATCAACATTCACTGGAAACATAATATGGGACCTATAGGGTCACACACATAGGTATTGACCTGGAAGAGGAGTTTGATCTTGAATGACAGATGAATTAATTGCTAAAACATTTAGGTTATTGATTCACGCAACAAGCAGCTTGATTTCACTTCCAAATGCATGTCTCATGGCATGAGACATCCGTCTGGAGTGCCAAATGGCCATCTCCAGGGTTGAAAGCATTTGGAGTGTCATACTGATTCAAGTTGCAATTGTCTATGGATTGAATCGACTGGCTTGACTTGGATCACCAGACGCCTGTCTGGGTGATTGAGAAGGTTGTTTCACATGGGTGAGATGGCCTAGTTTGGCCAAGGGAAGGTTCTAGATATTTTCAAGTTCGTTTGAGTTGCACATTACTTGTTGTGCAAGGAATTAATGCTTTGCATTAATGAGAAAACAAATTGCCAATTTCAGTATGATTGAAAAACTGTGACACAGCCATATCACAGTATGAGATGACCATCTCGCTTGCCAAATGGCCATTTCGGTGGTTGTAGGTTGTGAAAATTTAAGATCTTCCAGTTTCTTGTACTCCCGCGCAGACTGAGAATCCTGGCCCAAACCCTGCCTACAAATAGAGGAGTATTGGGGGCTTCCCAGAGCACAACATAGACAATTGAGAAGCAGTTTCTCTAATAAATGTTGTTCTCTCTGTTGTGGTAACCATGAGAGCCCAAGAAATTCATACCCAACTAGGGAGGGATAACAAGGGATAGAACAACTGAGATCGTTATTAAATGAGACAAGTTGGTGACTAGTACACCAATAGAAGGGACAACTCCTTCTTATCTGTCCTAGCAGGATGACATGATTTCTAGGCGGTCCATGTGGAATTATCTAAAGGCAGGAGGCTATTGTCTGTCATTAAGGAGAACATTGTCAACCAACAATCCATGATGATAGGAGTTGTTGTAGAAGATGAAGTTCGAGTCTGTTATCTATAGAGGAGCAGTCAGATGAGTCCCAATGCAACTAAGAGTCAAAGTTGCACAATGACAATGACATGGAGATCAAAACCATCTTTCCTATCTTGTAGTCATTGACGTGATCTGTTGGTTATGGGGAATATGGTAAATAATTTTTTTGTTTCCTCTACCTACTCCGTAGCCATATTTCCCTACAAATTGGACCAATGTAAATTTAATGGCTTTCTTTATGTAAAAATTCCAAACATGCTGCATCTATAAAAACTTAGTGGTAAAATAAATTCTAAAAAAATATCAAATTTTGAGAATCGCAAAAAATGTTATCAAGCGACCAGTCAATTGAGAGCCCAAAGTTTCTCTGCAAGATGTATTAGCAGGGGGAACACATCAAGTAAACACATATAGTTTGGATCTATGAACTTATAGGCAATGTGGTGAATTATGTAAACATGTTGTTGAAGTACATATACCTACTACTTGTTGGAAATATAATTGGTTTCCAGTTATTTTTTAAATAATACTTTCGATATATGACAACAATTTAATCCGATCAATAATAAAGAATAAAGAAATAACATAGTTTAGACGAGCCTGTCGGTGAAGGCACGAAGATCACTGTAGTGAAGACAAAATCTGCCTCTCCTATGCATGAGCTTTACTAGCGTCTTGCCTCTAAGATTCAACCACCCCACAACTTAGATACTGCCTCTTGATTCTAGCAAGAGGACAGTGTAGAATAGTTCTTTGGCCCTCAAACATCACTAAAAAATAAGTCGCAGGAAATACTCTTAGATGCACAATATTGGATGGAGAAGAATGGGAAAGAACAAGTTGGGAGAAGGTGAAGAAGTCGGCAAAAACAATATCGCACCCCACATAGCAACAGCGAGTAACACACAATAAGAGTAATGGTCCCACACAAAAAACTCTTCTTGTTGTTTCTAATTTTTGGTGTATTTGGTGTGTTCAAATGGTCTAGGCTTGTCCCTTTTATAGTTGAACGTACCCACTCAAACTGACAAAATAAATAGCCAAGTCTCTTCAACAATTATTGGGTATCAAGTCCCCAAACAAAATGGTTCATTGGGCGCACCCAAAATAGTACTAATGAGACATAACGTCTAGAGAATTAAAGGGTGGATTTCATTCAAATGAATTTATCGTTTGAATGGCTTTAACATAGTTGCTTTTCTAAGACAATTAAAGAATGGGAAATTGTGTATCTTTAGATTTGTAAATGACAAATATAAAATGCCATCAAACATAACAAAATAAATATTTTTTAATAAAAATGTTAAATCTAATGCACACACTAAATCACACCAAACCAGGATGGGCGGGGCGGGGAAGGGTGTGGCATGGCGATGCGAGGTGCATGTATGTGTGTGTTTGTGTTTTAAGTCATGAAAGCACAAAGAACCAATGAGCCCAATTAACCTTAAAGTCGAAAGCCCCAAGGAAGGCCCACATGCATTTGGTCTCCTTTCCCATTTAAAAGGACCCCTCTCACTTCAGAAGTGAGAAATATGGGACTAACGATGACTGATAGATTTGAAATACATATGAAACATGAGCTAGAATACAACATCCCCTACATATTTCATAAAGCTCAAAGAAAATATAAATGATAAAAGAAAAAGAAATAATGACTAGAAACTAAGTCTTTCAACATAGGTAGCTTGTGGCTTTGAACTTTGCCTAGCAATGGTTCATCTACATCCAGAGAGATAAGGTGAACTACGTCTTAAACAAGAATCTTTGATTCATATTTCAATAAACCATGCAAAAAATAGTGAGGGCACAAGGACTTATCCATATCGGTATGTCATTACAACCTTCGTATGAATCTGTTTCATGAGAGCTCTAGCGAGTATGCCGAACTCACATAAACCTTAGTCTAGGGTTACACTCACATAGTAGGGATCTCCCAAGGTGTACTATCGAGTACTAAACCTTATCAAACATATGGTCTCGACTCCATTCAAAGCAAAATATCTTGATCTACTAAGACACAACCGAAGCACATACGCCAAAGGGAAGGGTCCAAAGTAAAACTCTAGAAAGTGTGCTTCTACCGAACACATGCACAACTTAGTTGTCCCTTTTAACCATTCCTCATGGGATCTCCAATTCTGGGACGGTATGGTTACTACTGTGGTATTTCACTCATGGACAGAATACCCATCTGTAGGGAAATTGGGCACAAATATAGGCAGTGGAAATAAAAATTTAAAATGCTCATATCCCAAAATAGAAAGATTGTATCAACAACAATGTATCGAAGAAGGAAGGTTTGTAAGGTTGTACCTAGTCCTGGAGCTAATCCAGTGACATTACCCTTGCAATAACATCGTACTTCTTCATCAGGCAGCAAGTCGCTTCTACTTCATCAGTAACACTTGAACGGTCGTCTCCACCGACCTCCTGGTGAAACACCACATACAATGATTGACAGAGTTCTCCTAGAGTTAGAAGTCTCTTGCCTCTAAAGAAGTCTAGAAGACCACCGAGAACGCCGCGTTGCACTACCAGAACCAATAAGAACGATTTATTCCCTTCTATCGGTGTACTAGTCACCGTCATGCTCTGCCGCAACTGTTCTCAATTATTCTCTACCTCAATATCCCTCCCTTTAATGGGTAGGACTTGCTCAGGATCTCTATTGGTTACCACAACCGGAGAAGACAAAAATTGTTAGAGCATCTGATTCTCAATTGTGTGTATTGGGAAGCCCCCAATACCCCTCTATTTATAGGAGGGGTTAGGGTTAGGGTTTTGAATCTATGTGGGAGTTAGAAGGGTCCAGAATTTTCATGAATTTTGTAGCCTCTAACAGGTGAACCAGTCAGTTCTTGGGTGAACCGATCAGATGAAATAGTGAGCTGATCAGTTCACTCAGTGAGCCGATCAATTCAAGTGTTTCCCAATCGCAATTGAATTTGCAATTCGTTTCCAATTAATGTCCAACATTAATCTGAATACCAATCAAATTGAACAAAGTCAAATGATCAACTTTTCTCATGATCTGAGAAAATCACCATAAGCTTTGATTGGCTTGACTGAATCGATCGGTTCTCTAGGTGAACCTGTCATCTCACCAAACTAAGTCGATTAGTTCATCCAGCGAGCCAATCGGTTGGTGTCCCGAGTCATATAGAAATCAGCCAATTCAATTTTCAATCAACTTGACACTCCAATCAGTTAGTTCAACATTTGAACTTGATAGTTATGAGTCTAGTCAGTTGATTTTTTTGTTTAATTGAATACCTAAACACCTTTCTTATTCAATATAAACATCATTCTTGAAAATTCTCTTTCAATCCAAGTGTATCCTTTGTGTGTGACCATATATGTCCAGATTTACGTTGGTAGTGAATGTCCATAACCAATTATGACATCACAAGCAAAGAGTGGTGCCTAGTCACACATCATTTCTAGCCAAGTAATTCGGAAAGTTAGAGAATAAATTTAACCTAAAATGTCTTATCAGTGTTACCGTGATTGTATAGTTCATTTGTCTTTGATATCCAGATTGAACTCGAGGCATGGAATCATCATCCTCTCCACATTCCATCCATGTTCCTTGAACTAGAGTAGACTGCCTAAGATGCATGTGAATCCACATATCACATATTGAATCACATGAGTACAGCCATACATTTATCAGTCCCGCTTATCAAAAAGCCCTGGATATCAATCTCTTGTAGGAGGGACAAATTCCATGTACATCACTCACACTCAATCCCCATTTCTCACAGTGCACCTGAGCACCACCTTTATGTCATCCCATAGTCAAGATCACAGTGGATGATGTTAAAGTACATGAATGACATGCGATGAATGTAGTGACTTCAGGTCTAAGAACCACACTCACTACTATCACTATGAGAATTGATTCTGACTACCATTCCATGGTCTCCACGTATCACTCTCATGGTGGGTCTGTTCAATACATTGTTCTCTAACATGTACCTATGTGATTAACTTGATATCACATATCATGACTAGTGAGATTCTATCATCAGTCAACACACACTCTAGTATTATGTATTATTGTTGTCTATTTTTCTTCCACAGTAATATCCAACTAGGGACTTAACAAGAATGTATATACTCTTAACATATGTATGATCTCTTTGTTCAAGTCACGTACTTTAAGACATACGACATCAAGTATCGTCACTCTTTATACATCTACTATGTATGTGTCATCATCTCATGATTGAGACAAACATAAGAGACATAATTACCTCTATGATTATCAAATTAGGTATTCAATACCACACTCCAATCATCATATGATTCGCTCTCTGACCATTCTTACCTACAGACTTCCACTTGCAGTTAGAGCCAATCACCCACAAATCATGTTCCAAGTGATATTAACATGTCCATCATGTTTTTACCATGCAAGCGTTGTTATAACAGGTTTTGCAACATTTGCTTCAAGTCAGTATTTTTCAAGTTTCACATCTCTTTATTGTATGACATCTCATATGAGATGCAAGTGCCAAAGTATGCTATCTAAGATTCCTTTGCCTAACCAGTAGCTCCATTGTTTTCATAGTATTTCTACTGTGTCATCAATGGTTGGAACCTCCCACAATCTCACCCTTATGAACTTCTTGATCCATACAGTACCCTCTGTTGTTCTTATAACACAGATATACTCGGCTTCTATTGTAGATTTAAACATCCGTCATTAGCTCAGAACCCTTTCCATGTTACAGTTCTCATTTTAGGTCAAACATAAATATAGATTATGATCATTAATTTTATTTTTCATTTCCAAAGCTTGCATCAGTTTAACCTTTTACACCCAACTCTTCCTTATTACCATACACAAGGAATCAATCCTTTTATTACTTCACAAGCACCTAAGGATGTTCTTTATGGTAGTCTAGTGACTCTCACTGACATCTGACATATACCCTCTCCTTATATCCAATACATATGACATTTTTATATAGGTATCTATCTACAAACACACACACACACACACACACATACACACACACACACACATATACATATATATATATACACTAGTACAGAAACAATGTTCAACATCGCTTTTAGAGGACTCGGTATTTTAGTAAAACCAAAACTGTTAACATTAAACATCGGTTAATAAGGACATTCGACATCTATATTTGAAGACCAACCAGACACGGGTATCACTTTTCATTCAGTGTCGGTTGAAGAAACCAAACCGACGCCTAAAGTAGCCTGCGAAATCCAATTTTTTCGAGCAAACAAAAATTGTGCCAAAGTATCAGATACAACGTCGGTGTTTTACCTAATAACCGACACTGAATGAAGATAAAATTTTCACCAAAAGTTCCAATATGGGCGTCGGTTGTCTTAGCATAACCGACATTATAAGGGTGCGCACGCCGTCCGCGCCAAAAAAATTAGGGTTAGGAATGTCCAATTGGACGTTGGTTGTCTTGGATAACCGATACTTAATAATAAAGGTGTCGATTTGTATGGATAACTGACACCTTTGAGTAACTTAATAGCCCCACAATAGTGGACTCTTCCTCTTTCTTCTGCTTCATCAATCGAATTTTGTTGCTGTGTCACCACCCGCTGCCTGCTGTTGTTGTTGCTGCTGCTCTCCTCACCGACGTTTCTGCTACTACTACTCTCCTCGCCGGCCTTCTCTTGCTCTCCTGCTCGCCGGCCTTCTCCTGCTCGCAGACCTTCTCCTGCTCACCGGCCTTCTCCTGCCTGTGGTTCGTTGCTCCGGCGCCTGCCTTCTCCTGCGACGTGCTTCGTTGCTTCGGCACCTGCCCCTGCTCTCTTCTTCTCACCCTGCTCTGCAAGCCGCTACTCTCTTGCCCAGGTAGGCCGCTTCCCTTCTTCTTCCTCCACCTCTTCTTCCTCCTGCTCCCTCTCCTTACCAAATGGCCATAAAAGCAAGGCCACAACCGTGTGGGCTGGCCACAGTCGTGGCCAGCCCACACGGTCGTGGCCTTTCTTTTATGGCCATTTGGTAAGGAGAGGGAGCAGGAGGAAGAAGATACATTTGCAATTGAATATTAATGCTTGACCTAATTCTGTAAATTTTGATGCATGTTGAATTAAGATATTAAAACCCTAATGTTAAATCTCTGATTTTGTAGTGATGTGTCACCCTAACATCTACATGAATCCCTATTGTATGATGTACATTGATGATAATGCATGAGCTAGTTTGAAATTTTGAAATCAATTATGAATCTCTCCATCCCTAGGTCGTAGTAATTTATGTGTAATTTTATCTTGATGATGAACATGCATGGACACTCGAAATGTTGAAATCAATGTTATAGAATGACAGCACATGTATTTGTTGGCCTAGAAACCCGTCCAAGATTTACTCATTAGGAGTAAATCATGGATAGTCCCCGGTTTGGGACTGTTCTTGAACACCTAATCTCACTTAGGATGTAAGTGTATAATGTGTATTTGGTTTTCAAGAAAATTTCGGCAGCATTTCCCCGTTTGTTCTCTAAGTACATATGTACTTAGAGAACAACGGGGAAATGTTGTTGAAATTTTCTTGAAAACCCAATACACATTATACACTTACTAGTGAGATTAGGTGTTCAAGAATGGGATAGGTGGTACACATTTATTATATATAAGAATGTCAACACATGTCCCTAGACCCTAATGTTGTTGTAATATATACTTGTTTTCTCTTTGATCATAGAATGGATAGATCATGGATGTCCATTCGCAATCGCTGCACCCCAGAGTTTATATCTGGTCTTGACCAGTTTATTAGATTTGCCAAGGAACATAGGAAACAACCTGGAGATAGGTTCTACTGTCCATGTAGGCATTGCGGTAACAACTTGAAAATCAGCACTGGTGACGAAATCAAAAGTCATGTCATGTGCAACGAGATTATACAAGGATATACAGAATGGCACTGGCATGGAGAGATTTCAAACTCAAAACCAGTAGATGTCGATAGCAGTGCTTGTGTGGAAGAAGAAATTGTCTCCAATGACGTAGATGTGAATGAACCAGTAGACATCGTTGATGCGATGCTAGATAGTTGTGGGGTAGAGCACACCGATCCACCTCCCATTTTTAGAAACATTGTGCATGATGTTGAGATATCTTTATACACAGGTTGTACTAAGTTTACGAAGCTTAGCGCTGTGTTGAGATTATATAAGTTGAAAGCTAACAATAGATGGAGCGACAAAAGCTTCACGTGATTGTTGTCTTTGTTGAAAGAAATGCCTCCTGAAGGAAACGAGCTACCAATCTCAACATTCCAAGTAAAGAAATTGTTGTGCCCAATGGGAATGGATGCCAAGAAGATACATGCATGCCCGAATGATTGTGTATTATTTCAAAAGGGCTATGTGGATTTGAAAGATTATCCGAAATGTGGTGCCTCACGGTATAAATTGACAACTTCGGGGGAGTCCAAAGCTGGTTCTCCTGCCAAGGTGATGTGGTATCTACCTATAATATCACGGTTTCAATGCTTGTTTGCCAATCCGATAGATGCGAAGAATTTGAGGTGGCATGCAGATGTTAAAAAAAATAATGATGGAATCCTACGACATGCGTCTGATTCCCCACAGTGGAAGAAGATTGATCTATTGTGCCCTGAATTTGGTGAAGAAGTCAGGAATCTAAGACTTGGGCTTTGTACAGATGGGATGAATCCGTACGGGACATTGAGCAGACAACATAGCACTTGGCCAGTCATGCTTTTTATATACAATCTTCCTCCCTAGCTGTGTATGAAAAATAAATACGTAATGTTTTCGTTGTTGATATGGGGCCCTAAACAACCTAGAAATGATATCGATGTTTATCTTAAACCTTTGATTGATGACTTAAAGAAACTCTGGGGTGAAGGTGTGATGACCTATGATGCTTCACGAAGAGAGACATTTCGTTTGCATGCTATGTTGTTTTGCAGATGTTAAAAAAAGCATGACTGGCCACTAAGTTTACGAAGCTTAGCGCTGTGTTGAGATTATATAAGTTGAAAGCTAACAATAGATGGAGCGACAAAAGCTTCACGTCATTGTTGTCTTTGTTGAAAGAAATGCCTCCTGAAGGAAACGAGCTACCAATCTCAACATACCAGGTAAAGAAATTGTTGTGCCCAATGGGAATGGATGCCAAGAAGATACATGCATGCCCGAATGATAGTGTATTATTTCAAAAAGGCTATGTGGATTTGAAAGATTATCCGAAATGTGGTGCGTCACGGTATAAATTGACAACTCCGGGGGAGTCCAAAATTGGTTCTCCTGCCAAGGTGATGTAGTATCTACCTATAATATCACAGTTTCAATGCTTGTTTGCCAATCCGATAGATGCGAAGAATTTGAGGTGGCATGCAGATGTTAAAAAAAATTATGATGGAATCCTACGACATGCGTCTGATTCCCCACAGTGGAAGAAGATTGATCTATTGTGCCCTGAATTTGGTGAAGAAGTCAGGAATCTAAGACTTGGGCTTTGTACAGATGGGATGAATCCGTACAGGACATTGAGCAGACAACATAGCACTTGGCCAGTCATGCTTTTTATATACAATCTTCCTCCCTAGCTGTGTATGAAAAATAAGTACGAAATGTTGTCGTTGCTGATATCGGGCCCTAAACAACCTAGAAATGATATCGATGTTTATCTTAAACCTTTGATTGATGACTTAAAGAAACTCTGCGGTGAAGGTGTGATGACCTATGATGCTTCACGAAGACAGACATTTCGTTTGCATGCTATGTTGTTTTGCAGTATAAATGACTTTCCAACATATGGGAATTTGTCTGGATATAGTGTCAAAGGAGCTAAAGCGTGTCCTATATGTGGAGAGAACACTGATTCAATAAGACTAAAACATGGCGGTAAGACTGTATATCTCGGTCATCGAAGGTTTCTTACAAAATTCCATCTGTATCGTAGGAAGCGCAAAGCATTCAATGGATTGAATGAGGAGCGGAGTACACCTAAACCTATACCAGGGGAGGTTATTTATGAAAGAGTAAAATACTTTGTCAATGAATTTGGTAAGAGATCACAATGTACTATGGCCACACAGAGTGACAAATCTTTATTCAAGAAGAAGTCAATATTTTGGGATCTTCCTTATTGGAGTTCTTTGACAGTCAGGCATTGTATCGATGTCATGCACGTTGAGAAAAATGTCTATGATAGCGTCATTGGTACTTTGTTGAATATACCAGGTAAGACTAAAGATGGGCTAAAATCCAGACTGGACCTATGTGAAATGGGAATAAGGTCGTGAAATGGGAAATCGGAGAACATACTTATGCTTGTTACACATTGTCTAGAAAGGAGAAGAAAGCTTTTTGTTAATGTTTGGTAAATGTTAAGGTGCCACAGGGTTACTCATCCAACATCTGTAGATTGGTATTAATGAAAGATCTGAAGTTGATAGGTCTTAAATCTCATGATTGTCACACTCTAATGTAACAAATATTTCTTGTGGAAATTTGATCTATATTGCTGAAGCATGTAATGTTTGCTATCACAAAACTTTGTTTCTTTTTCAACAGTCTGTGCAGCAAAGTTATTGACCCTGATACTCTCGATAATTTGCAAAGAGAAGTGGTTGTTACCCTATGTCAGCTTGAGATGTATTTTCCTCCGTCGTTCTTTGATATCATGATACATCTTGTTGTCCGCTTGACTAGGGAAGTGAAATTGTTGGGACCAGTTTTCTTGCATTGGATGTATCCCTTTGAACGATACATAAGCATTTTTAAAAGTGATGTTCGAAACCGTTATCGGCCTAAAGGGAGTATTATTGAGGGTTATGTGGAGAGAGAGGTTATGGATTTTTGTAATGAATTTCTCAGTGATAATGACACTCCTGGTAATGACAAGAATATTGAGGAGCAATTTGGCAAAGGAATTTTGGGATCACGGGTGAAAGTAATCAACCGTGAGTAGTTGGAACAAGGTCACTTGTATATTTTACACAACATGGATGAAGTGAGTGTTTATATCGAGGAACATACCAATTGCATCAAGAGAAAATATCCTCGAGCCAATACAATGTGGCTTGCTAGAGAGCATAACAAGACATTTATTAAGTGGTTCGAAGAGAAAGTCTTACATCAACTATCTCAAACACCAGATGATATTACTGAAACTATCAAATGCCTCACCTTTAAACCAAAATTGACTGTTATGTCTTATGAAGGGTATGACATTAATGGATTCACATATTACACAAAGCGCCAAGATGATAAGAGTGTCGTCCAAAACAGCGGGGTCACCCTTCAAGTGTCGACTATGTTTTTTGCAAGTGCAAAGGATAAGAGTCCACGTGAAGCTAAAATCTCATATTACGGTGTCATTGAAGACATATGGGAGTTTGACTACATAGATTTCAGAATTCCGCTCTTCAAATGTAATTGGGTTGATAACACCAAAGGAGTTATAGTGCATGAATTGGGTTTCACTTTAGTGAACTTTGAAAAGATTAAGGAGAAGGGTGAACCATTCATATTGGCATCACAGACGAAGCAAGTATTTTATATCGATGATCCTGCAAATGATAAATGGTCGGTTGTTCTTCATGGTAAAAGATAGTTCATTGAAGATCCTATAGATGAAGACGAGTACTATGATAAGTATGATGACTCCAGTCCATTCTCAGTTGGGTTGCCAACACCAGCAAATATTGAAGCTAATGATGACTTGTATGTGTGCGGAGATCACAATGAAGAATTGTTAATTGATAAAAAATCGCAATATTAGAGGCATGTTTATATTTTTTATATGTTTTATTTTTCTGAATGTGAACGTTACAATGTTAATTACAATATTTTTTGTGAATGTGAACTTTACAATGTGAATTACTTTACAATGTGAACGTGAACTTTACAATGTGAGCTTTACAATATGAATTACTTTACAATGTGAATGTGAACTTTCAGATGGTTGAGCATTCTCCTGATGACCGTGCTGATGATTACTGTGAGGGTGAGGACATCAATGCACCACCTCACAATGTAATCTTTAAAAATATATATATCATATATTTATATCTATATGTCCATTTCTAGTTATATCTTGTAAGTGTGTTTATTTTGTCAAATTTTAGGTTGATGATGCAAATGTACCCTCTGAAGCACTTGAGGCACTTGATCAGAAGCACCAAAAAGTTGACAAGAGAAGAGGCATCACTATGATGAAGAAGTTAATAGTGCAAAGGGGCAATGGACCCAAACTTGTTGTGGATTTTGATAATGCAAGAAATGCACTTGGAGTGAATCGCAATTCATTTGTTTCATATCTTGGGTATGTTACTCGTAGCCATTGCGGTTGTAAGATAGATTCTTGGCATAAATTTCCTAAGGAGAAGAAAGACATAATATGGAAGGGTTTATGCTTGAGTTATTATTAATTTTCAATTCTATTTGTTAGATTACTAATTTTTTGGATACTAGTTAATAGCAATTCTATTTTGCAGAGTATATTTGAATTGGATGAAAAGCTGCATCGTAAATGTGTGATGCAATATTGTAGGAGAGTCCTAAGGAACTGTAGGACAAATTTCACATGAGAATACATAAAAGAAGGTGATAAGAGGAAGAAGACAGCCACAAAACAGTGGAACTTCCTGGACCAAGAAGAATGGGACGCATTTGTTGCTTCAAGACAAACTGATGAGTTCAAGGTATTAGGTGTCACCCCCAATTTAATTAATATATGTTGTATTCACCTATTCAAGATTAACATTTAGTGTTACTAACCAAATCATTAATGTGCATACTAACTAGGCCCTCAGTGAGGTGCAAAAAGCAAGGCGTGCACTGAATGTGCATGACCACACAATGGGCCCAAAGGGGTATGCAGGCATTCGCCAAAGACTACAGTCTGAGGCTAATGCTCAGTCCGTTGCTACTCAGGAGTCCTCTACTATAGGTAGCACACCTCTGCCTCGCCATGATGTCTGGATAGCTGGGAGGAAAAATAAGAAGGGAGAAATAAGGAAGCCCGCAACTACTGAGGCAGCTGTAAAAATGGTAAAATACAACTGTTACAGCAATCGTTCGAATATTGATTATTTGTGGTGTTTACTTAATTACAAATTTTTGTTTTGGCGATTAGCGGGAGCTGCACGAGCTGAGGAAACAAGGAAAGTTCATCCCTGAGGGCACAAGGGATGAATTGATAGTTGCTCTGGGTAACCCAGAGCATCTTGGACGTGTTAGGGCTGCAGGCGCTGGTGTGGGCATCAAAGCATTCTTTGGGCCATCCCAGCACAAACATGTCCCAAAAGTGGGACTTTCACAAGAAGAGGTAACCTATTCTTTCTTTATAATGTTACTGTAAAAGAGAATTCAATAATCAGAAGCTAATGTTTCTTTTATCCATGTATAGGTAGATAAGCTAGTTGATAGGAAACTCGAAGAAGCACTGAGCAAGTGGCAGGCATCTCTGACTGCCACTCAGCAGAAAATACCTATTATGGTGTCCCGCTCTACTCCTACTGCATGGGTTGGGAGTAATCCTGTAGACCCACCACCTAGCACATCCAATGTAAGTATTTTTATGACATAATAACTAGTCTTTTCAAGATGATATGTTTTCAAGATGATATGTATATAACATTCTTTACACAAAAATTTGTAGGGGTTGAAGCCATGCCGTCTAAAAAGTAAAGAATATGTTGTTGCAGAGGCGTCGGCTTACCTATCCCTACCAGGGGAAATGTTTCATGGGTCTCCATTACCAGCTGGTTGGGTTCGTGTGAGCCCGCTACGTATATTCCCCAACTGGATGGATCTACCATTGTCATATGCCCACCCATATTGTGAAACACTTGATGAGGCAGAAGGCGGAGTGATATTGTGGCCAAAAGTGGATGTCCTCTATACTAAAATTGTATGGTAAATGTATATTACATTAAATTGTTAGTGTGTGTATATGATGTCAGTTGATCTGAAATTATATATATACAGGTTAAAAAGAAGACACCCACAACATCTAGGCCTCCACCTCCACCTCCTACATTACCAAGTTGGGTTCCACAGGACCTACCTGTCCCGTTAGGTCCTGATTGTAGGGGTATGGCAATATGGTTTGGCAAACATGATATAAATTTCCCTATAACTGTTTCTATAGATGTGGATGTTGCAGGTCAATCATACGAAAGCAACCTATTTATACAAGATATTTTGGAGTTGTTTCGATATGATTGGTTGAATACATCTGTGATATAGCTATGGATAAGGTGAGATCTTCTTTATACATCCAAATGCCTTGTGTAGGATCTGGTGATCTAGTTTCTTATTTATTAATGCATACATAATACATGTTTTGCAGCTACTTAGACAAGATATGTGCAGAGTTTTCATTCAAACATGTAGGATTTTTTATTCCATCTTTGATTAGTCTAGCAGCTAAAGATCCTCCGTCAGTTCAACAATATTGTTGTGATGCTTTTAGAAGTTTTGCTCAAAATAAGAAGACGTTGATAATAGCTCCATTCAATGTGGAATAAGTTTACTTTTCTTATAATTTGGACTTAAGAAAATTACATTTTTATTGTGGATTTTGAGTTATTAATTTTTAACTTTTTTACCTCTAGTGGTATGCATTGGGAGTTACTAGTTATTGTCCCCGAGACGTTCACTGTCTATTATCTAGATCCTAAGGGGACTAAATTGAATTCAAGATATGGACACAAAATGAAAATGGCATTATTCCGGTGAGAAATATTTCATTTTCATATCCGTTGACATATGTTATTACATTACTATTTAATTATGCAATGTATTGTGTTATATTAACATGTAGGGGTTTAGATGAGTTCAAAAAGGCTGGAGGAAAGGTCCCCAGGAAAAAGAACCAGCAAATAATTTGGACAAATGTGGAAGTAAGTTCCCGACTGCAATGTATATATTATTTATGTGAACAGTGCTTAATTAGTTGTATTTTTAAATATTTTGTATGTTTCAATTTATAGTGTGCTACACAAGACAACAGATGGGCATGTGCATACTATGTGATGTGATTTATGCACATTATTATCAAATATGCCGCAGTGGACATCGATACCATTCCTGAGGTATTATATATAGTCTCATTAGATAATATGAAATATATCACTCTTATTTATATCTCATTAATTATATATGTACATCATTCTCTTTGCAGGTGTTTAAAACTGACCGCACTACAGGAAAGGCCTTACCAGATGTACATGCTCCCTATACGACGGGAGAATTAAATGAAGTAAGAGAAGAATGGGAAACAACCATACAAGTAGTGGGGGTTTTAACATTTAATTGGGATGTTGATAGCGAATAATGACTAAAGAATGATATTTTGTAAATGAATTTCTGAATTATAATATGTGTGAATGTTTCTACATGTCTGAATGTTTCTACATGTGTCTGAGTGAAAACGAATGAAACTATTGGTTGCTATATGAATGTTTCTACATGTGTGAATGTGAAAATGAATGGAACTACAGATTGCTACATGAATGTTTCTACATGTGTGAAAATCGAATGGAACTGCAGGTTGCTAAATGTGTGAACATTTATGTTGTTAATTTTGTAGGTTTGTGGCCTGTTGTTGGTTGATATCAATGGATGTCATAAAACCTGTAGTTCATAACTGAACTGCAGGTTTCTCATCCTACGACCATCCACAGCAGGTCTGTAGACTGATAGAAAAAAAAACATAAAATCGGCGTCGGTTAATTGTATAAAACCGACGATAAATGGTTACAGTGTCGGTTTCCCTACTAGTAACTGATGTCGATTTCCCTAATGAGGCCAGACACCATGGCCGTGCTGGCCAGCACAGTCATGGCAGTGGGCCAGACACCACGGTCGTGGCAGCGGGTGAGATGGTGTCGGTTATCACAACTAAACTGACGTCGATAATGCCCCAAATGGCGCCCTTTCTGTGGCACGAAGGTATATGGCGTCGGTTTCAAAGCTAATAACTGATGTCTGTACCCCCCTTGCTGGCGCGTTTTCGTTGGCACGCAAAGGGTTGTGGTGTCGGTTTGAGAACCGACGCGTAACGGTTGGGCTTTTAGCGGCGCCCACATAGGTGTCACTTAAAAACCGACACTAAAGGCCTTAAATAACCGAAACTAAAGGCCGGTTATGTACTAGTGATATATATATAAATATATATATATATATATATATATATATGTATATATATATGTATATATATATATATATATATATATATATGCCCAGAAAGCCAATCATATGATGAGTGTCATGGCATAAATGTAAATGATTTGATTAATAGTAAAGGCAAGCTTCTGATTTATTCTATTTAATTCAGTTATGAGATAATATGTAACATAATAAATGTCTAGAGAATGATATTACTCGATGATGTATGTCCTCAAGTACATACTTTGAGAGAATGAGATCATATGGATGTTAAGATTATATACATTCTCATTATGTCCCTGGTCGATTGTTATTTTGGAAGGTACATAGACAACAATAAGACAAAAGATCAAAGTGTGAGTTGGTTGATGACAGAGTCTCGCTAGTCATGATATGGCGATATCAAACCAAGCATACAAAAACATGTTAGGGAATAGTGTATCGGATAGACCCACCATGAGAATGACACACAGAAGTCATCATCATGGAACTCATAGTCAGCCCTCACAGTGATGACAGTGTTCGTGGTTCTTAGACCTAAAATCACTACACTCATCAAATTTCATTTGCTACACTTTGACATCATCAAACGTAATCTTGAATACAGGTTATTATAAAGGTGATTATTGGGTCACTATGACACACGGGGATAGACTGAGTGATATAAATGGGATCTGTCGCTCCTAAGGGAGTATGATATCCTAGGCCTTTTGATTAGTTAGATTGAGAAATACACAACCATGTACGTGTGAGTCAATATTTGATGTTGAGCTTACATATATCGCATACAGTCTGCTCTGGATCAAGGAACAAGATTGAATAATAATGAGGGTGACTACTCCATGGCTCTAGTTCAATATGAATGTCAATGACAAAGGAACTATACAAACATTATAACGTCATACACAGATTGTACGTTGATGTTGTTCTCCAACTTTCTATTTACTTGGGTAGCAATGATGTGTGACTAGGCACCGCTCATTGCTTGTGATGTCATAAGTTGTTATGCACATTGACTTCCAACGTAATATGGGACCTATAGGATCACACACATCAATCTTGACCTAGAAGAGGAGTTTAATTTTTGAATGATAATTGAATTGATTACTAAAGTGTTTAGGTATTCAATTCATGCAACAAATTAGCTGATTGCATTGCCAACCGATCGACTCATTCAGAGAGATGGCCGTTTGGAGTGTAAAACAATCACCTCATGTGAAGAGATAGGCGTTTGGAGTGTCAGGTTGATTGGAACTGAATTGGTCGAAGTTTTACGTGAAACAGGCGCCAACCAATCAGCTCACTGGGTGAACCGATCGACTTAGTTGGGCTGATGGAAGGTTCTAGAAACTTCCCCAAATGTGTGAGAAAGTTTCATCGTTTCAATTGTTCAATTCTATTGACACAATGAATTAATGATTAACATTAATTGGAACGAATTCCAAATTCATATGCAATTGGAAAACTGCAAAATGACTGTCTCACTATGAGAGACGATCGGCTCGCACGCCAAACGGCCGTATGGGTTTCTAGATGAATGTTTTGTGTCTCGTAGGTTGTGAAAATTTGAGATCTTCTGGTCCCTTCCACTCCCGCATAGATTGAGAACCCAGACCCAAACCCCTCCTATAAATAGAGTGGATTGGGGGTTTCCTCGAGCACAACAACACAGACAATTGAGATTTAGTTGCTCTGACAATTACTATCCTCTCTGGTTGTGGTAACCAAGAGAGCCCAAGAAAGTCCTACCTAACTAGGGAGGGATAATAAGGGAGATAACAACTGAGGATCATTGTTGTGGGAGAGTAAGTTGGTGACTAGTACACCAACAGGAAGGACAACTCCTTCATGTATGTTCTAGTAGGAGAATAGGTGTTCTAGGCGGACTGTGTGGACTTCTCTAGAGGCGATGTGATATTTTCCCGTTGCTAAGGAGGACGACATC
Source organism: Alisma plantago-aquatica (assembly GCA_963693085.1). Lineage (NCBI taxonomy): Eukaryota > Viridiplantae > Streptophyta > Magnoliopsida > Alismatales > Alismataceae > Alisma > Alisma plantago-aquatica. The sequence goes on from OY856413.1 coordinate 433,930,831, forward strand.
AACCTACAGTCTGTCACAAGAGGAGTTGTTACAGACAACAATGTTCAATTTTGTTGTCTATGAAGGAGTAGTCAGACGAGTCCCAATGGAACTAGAAGACAGTTGTGCATCTACAACGATGAGGAGATGTCGATGGACTTGCTCCAGGATCAGGTATATCCTCGAAACCATCCTTTCCATCTTATAGTTATTGGTGCGACCCACTGGTTATGGGAAATATGGTAGATAAAATTATTGTTTTCACTGCCTATTATGTAGCCATATTTCTCTATAGTGGTATCAGAGCCACATCAATCTACTATATTTTGAAATAATTGATATGATCAGATTTTGATTTAATCATTGAATTATTGCATATGATGCAATTAATTTCTTGTCAATCAAATACCACGATAATCCCAAATTGATATATATATATGCAATTTACACACGTCGCCTTAAAAGCTATTTTGATGGTGGATGTGTAGCATGGTTATGACCAATAATCCCTATTGTTTGTGCATGGTTGTGTGGTTGGTTAATCCTATTTTATCTCAATCCATGTACCGATCCTAAATCTTATCTTCCCAATGTAAAGTTAATTCTCTCCTACCTTTGCTCCCCTCAAATGTAACTTGAGGTTTCCCTATAATCATGTAATAGTAGGATAGTTTACTATCCTATTATGACAAAGAAGAAATTGTTATAACGATGCCATATGACCGTCCCAAAGATGAGATGACCGACTAGAGGACCACATGGATGAGCTGAATCAATTGACTGGTGGACCCAAAAGATCAACTAGAGAAGTCAACTGATGGTGCAGTGACAACACCAGACGATCAGTGAGACAACCAACGACCGGTCACGAGGTAAGTCGACCGATTCAAGGGGTGAACCGATCAACCCAGATTGGCAAGCACAAATCTTCATCAAAAGAATGTTTCTACATGTGATGTGGACCTAGGTTGTGGTAATTCCTTGTGGCTCCAAGGAATTAAATTATACTGGTCATAACTATCGCTTTCATTATTGCATGTTTTCTTGTGGGATATAACATGTATAGGATGCGTACTAGATATATGTGGTGATTGGATAAAGTATATGTATTTATAAATACAAACTCCCTCAAATAAAATATCAAGTATTAGATGCTTTACAAAAGTGGTACACATGAAAAGCTTGATCGACCAAGCATGGGTTACGCCAAAGCATGGTGCATCGTCTATCTCATGGAAGTGTGATGGTAGTAATTTAGGCTCTGCCAAAGCAGGGTGCATTATTTATCGTGTTGGCTTTTGGGTCAGGATTGATTGGTGATGCTTAGAGCGTCTATGCCTAGAAGCATGCATATGATTATGGCAAAGAGTTGTGCATATCATATATCCAAGAATTGCATATGATGCAATTAGCAAGTTGCCTACCTTGATAATTGACTTTGTATGTTGATGTTGGTCAGGTCATAGTTGAATTGTCTTGGATCTTGGCCCACTCAAATATTGTACGCTACAATATTCCAAATTAATATTGAGGTCTATCAATTTATATAAAAAATAGTGGGAGTGATATTTAATTAAAGACCTAATTGATGTCGTCAAAATTTTTCAAATCAAAATCTTTTGACAAATTCAAAATTTCTCATATGGAATCAAATGACAAACAAATCTGAATTGCAATCAGTCCTTAAGAATGGAAAACTTGACTGGACAAATTTTCATAACTGGTTTTGAACTTTGAGAAGGGTTCTCAATGAAGAGTGCAAGCTCTATGTTCTTGACAAACCAGTGCCAGAAATACCTACCCTGATGCGCCTAGGGAACAAGTGGATGCCTACTGAAAGCATGCCAATGATGCCTTAGAGATAAAGTACCTTATACTTAGCTGCATTAACTATGAGTTCCATTACTAGTGCAAGGACGTGGGAATTCTTGAGATGGTAACACATCTTAAGAAAGTGAACCTTGGCTTTACAAAGTAAGATAGGGATGATATCATAAAGGCACTTTTGAGTCGAAGCTGATAGAGGGAACCTCAGTAGAAGAACATATGCTCAATATGATTGGACATGTGTATCATCTTGAAGAATTGGGATTCACCTTGAGCCAAGAGTTGACCACGGATATGATTCTAATGACATTGCTAGAATCGTATAGCCATTTTATTGTGTGTTATCACGTGAATAATATGGCCAGACCGACGTCAAACCTGCTTGCTATGTTGATTCATGCTGAAGCAAGATTGAAGAAGGACAAGTCGATGATAATGATCAGTGGAGATGAGTCTAAGGATCAAAGAAAGACTGAGAAGAGTTCTGATGTCAAGCCCAAATCCAAATGTTCAACACTCAAAATAAGGAGAAAGAAAAGTACAAGAGGAACTCATCCTTTGTACTTGAAGGCATTTAGGAAGAAGAAGATGGGGATGGTGATCTCCACTTCAGTTATATATGTTATAGAGATAAATCTATCTACTTCTTCATCATGGGTACTACATACCGGATGTGGATCTCACACGTGTTCAAATATTTAGGATCTGAAAAGAAGTAAGCCTTTGGGAAAAGGCGAGGTGGAACTATGAGTTTCTAATGGCACAAGAGTTGCGACCATCATAGTTGGAAGCTATAGTTTATCTCGACCCATAGGGCTTGTAATAGAGTTCATGAACTACCATTATGGACCCACTATAAATAGAAACATCATTTCTATATCTTTTATGGATAAGGATACATTTGAATTCCATATTAAAAATGTTCAATGTTCTATTTCAAAAGATGGGATCTTTTATGGAGGTGCCCCAATATATTATGGTCTTTACTTGTTAGATCTATAGATATATGTATATAACGTTAATAGCAAAGGACTAAAACTCAACAACTCAAATAAAGGATACCTTTGGCATTGTCATTTTAGACACATAAATGTGCATCACATATCTAGACTCTATAAAGATGGTTATCTAAACTCTTTTGATTTCGAGTCAATAGAGACATGTGAATCTTGTTTATTGGGCAAGATGGCTAGGAGTCCCTTCACTGGTAACAATGATAGGGATAGTGATCTATGAGGACTCACATACTAATGTGTGTGGACCTTTTAGAACAACTACTAGAGGTGTATATCAATATTTCATAACCTTTACTGATGACTTTAGTAGGTGTGGCTATGTTTATTTAATGAAACATAAGTCAAAAACTCTTGACAGGTTCAAGGAGTTCATGAATGAAGTACATAATCAACTTGGGAAAAATATTAAGGTACTTCATTTGATCGAGGTGGAGAATACCTAAACCAAGAGTTCAAGGACCTTCTTAAAGCCTATGGGATCGTAATCCAGTGGACTCTACCTGGTACTCCACAACATAATGGTATATCAGAAAGAAGGAATCATACATTGTTGGATATGGTGCGATCGATGATGAGTTTAGTTGAACTTCCAACTACCTTCTAGGGGTATGCTCTAGAAACCGCCACATTTACACCAAACAGAGTACCGTCTAAATCGGTTCAAAAGACACCATATGAGAAATGGACTGGGAAACGTCCCAATATGTCTTTTATGAGGATTTGGAGGCGTGAGGCTTATGTTAGAAAAATGTTTTCTAAAAATCTTGGTACTAAGTCTGATAATTGTTATTTTTTTGGATATCCTAAAGAGTCAAAATGATATTACTTTTATCGCCTATCTAAAATGAAGTGTTTGTTTCCATAGATGCAATATTCCTAGAGATGAATTTCATTTCTAAGGGAATCAGTGGAAGAAAAGTGGAACTCAAAGAGATTTGAGACCAACAAGAAATCATTGAACCATTAGATGAACAAAAGGAATAAAGAGAATCATAAGGTGTTGTGGAATCTCAAATTCCTCAAGTGAATAGGTACCTCATAGATCTAATAGGACACACCTTGAGCCTAATAGATTTGGATATCTTATGACTCAGGAAGGCAGTGAGTTGGTCATAGATGATGAGCCAAAAACCTATGTAGAAGGTACTGAGGGACCATAGTCTAAGAAATGGCTTGAGGCCATGACATTTGAGATGGAATTCATGTACAACAAAGTATGGACTTTGGTGGATCCACTCAAAGGGATAAAGCCCATAGGGTGCAAGTGGGTCTTCAAGAAGAAGGATGACATGGATGGTAAATTTCAAACATATAAGGGCAGATTGGTAGCAAAGGGTTTCAAATAAGTTCAAGGTGTTGACTATGACGAAACCTTTTCTCCAGTGGCCATGGTTAAGTCCATCAGGATCATGGTTTCCATTGCAACTTATCATGACTATGCAATTTGGTAGATGGATGTTAAAACCACTTTCCTTGACATGAATCTTCTTGAGGATGTGTACATGACACAACCTAAGGGTTTTATAAATTCAAATGATGCAAATAAAATCTGTAAGCTACAAAGATCAATCTATGGATTGAAGCAAACATCTCGGAGATGGAATCTTTATTTTGATGAGACAGTCAAAGAGTTTATCTTTGTTTAGAATGAATATGAACCTTGTGTGTACAAGAAGGTTAGTGGGCGAATAGTGACATTCCTTATATTGTGTGTAGATGACATACTATTGATGGAGAATGACATCCCTACTTCACAAAAGGTAAAGACATGGCTTGGAAACACATTTTCTATGAAAGACTTGGGAGAAACATCCTACATCTTGGGGATTAAGATCTATAGAGATATATCCATAAGGCTTCTTGGACTAAGTCAAATCACATACATTGACAAAGTTTGAAGCAGTTCATCATGGAGAACTCAAAGAGAGAAAATCTGCCCATTCTACATGGAGTTGCCTCTAAAGTTCAATGTCCTAGTTCTTCTAAAGAAAAGGAACAAACGAGCTTGATTCCATATGCCTCAACAATTGGATCAATCATGTATACAATGTTGTGTGCTCACCCATACATCTCGTACGCCCTGAGCATGATGAACAAATATTAGTTAGATCCAGGTGACTCACTGGATAACCATGAAGAACATACTCAAGTACTTGAGAATGACTAAAGATTAGTTCTTGGTCTACGGCGGTAAGGAAGATTTGGTGGTAAGAGGTTACACCGATGCAAGATTCCAAAATGACAAAGATGATTACAAATCGAAATTAGTATTTTTGTTTTGCCTAAACAACAGAGGTGTAAGTTGAAAGAGTTCCAAGAAAGAGACAATTTCCAATTCTACAATAGAGGTTGAGTATATTGCTGCATCAAATGCAGCAAAGGAGGCTGTATGGATCAAGAAGTTCATTACAGAAGTTGGGATTGTTCCAAGTATTAGTGATGCAATTGATCTATATTGTGATAACAATGAAGCTATTACACGTGCTAAGAAACCCTGATCACATTAGTGCTCACTACTACAGAAATAGCATTCAGTGTCATTTTTCTGGGCGTCGATTATTAAGGAAAACCGACGCCTATCATATAGGGCGTCGGTTGTTTAAGCAAACCGACATCTATATTCGAAGACCAGCCAGACACGGGTACCACTTTGTATTCAGCGTCGGTTGACAATAACAAACCGACGCCTAAAAGCTCCCGCGAAATCCAATTTTCGAGCGAAAAGAAAAAGTGTCACATATTGCGTCAGTTATTTAAATAGCCACCGACGCCTATGTGTGATGAAACTTTATGCGAAAAGTGTCACTTTCAGCGTCGGTTATCTGTTGATAACCGACGCCGAAAGTGGTTCCCGCCAAACAATTTCGTGAAAATATCGTCCACTTAAGCGTCGGTTATTTGTCACAACCGACGCTAAAGTGATTTAGGCGTCGGTTGTGACAAACAACCGACGCTATTGGTGAACTTTATATCCTGCGATCACCCGACTCTTCCCCTTTCTTCTGTTTCATCGCCTAAACTGCTCCCGCCGCAACCACCACTCTGCTGTCGCCCGACCCTCCACTCCGCCGCACCCTTCCACGATAGTGCCGCCGCGCCTCCTTCTCCGGCACCACCTTCTCCTCCGGTGCCTCCACGCCGCCTTCTCCTCCGGTGCCTCCACGCCGCCGCCAGTGCCTCCAAGCCGCCACCGCCAGGCCGACAGAAGCTGCTTCTCCACCGCCGTCGCGCCGCCGCCAGGGTTTAGGGTTGCTAGCTGCTTCTCCACCACGCCGCCGGTTCGACCACAACTCCTCTCCACCGGCGTCGCCCACTCTGTGCCGCCGTCTGCAGACCACAGCTCCTCTCCAGACCGGTATGCCCTCTTCTTTGTCCATTATTGAGTTCATCACTCCCGCTTGCCTTATACTATAATAAGCTGCAACTAGTAGAAACCATTATACAATGCTGGGGCATGCCCTTTTCCCCATATGTTGGGTGAGGTATGTGCCTTATTCATCAATTCTTTTGTGTAGTTTCCTTTTTACTTTGCATTTTTCTTGTTTAGCATTTTCCTTATTTATTGTAGTTATGAAATGCGACAACAAATTGTCTAAGAAAGGTGTTTGTGATGTTTTGGACTTTGCTCATAAAATTCTTCCTCCTAACAACACCCTTCCGAAAAATTGCCATGAGTGTAAGAAGATAATGACCAACATAGGGCTGAAATGTCAAAAGATTCACTCTTGCCCTAATGATTGTTTGTTGTATTATGCACATATTGTATAGGGTTTTAAAGTTGATAAACATGTACATGCGGAAATAGGGTTATTAAACCAATATTGGTTATAACATAGTATGATCTTAATCTGATCTGGATGTTCATAATAATGTAGTATGTTAAATATGATGATTAGGGATACATATAATGTCTAGTACACAAATATTAGATGATATTCAAGAAAACCCTAGTTTGATGAGCATGTTGTTAATCATGTTAATTATGTTTCTTCTATATATTCTGATGTCATTATATAATTATGTGATCCCAACATATTAAATTGAATTAGAATGATTTCATGAATTATAGGGTTTTAAAGTTCATAAACATGTACATGCGGAAATAGGGTTATTAAACCAATGGTTATAACATATAATGTCTAGTAAAGATTCCTAGACCTTTTATTTGAAACTATTGATTTCTTGATTTATTATTTAATAATGCTTTGTTGATTAGGATTAACCATGTTTCCTATAGTTTATAGACATTTATTATATATAAGAATGACAACACATGTATTTGTTGGCCTAGAAACCCGTCCAAGATTTACTCATTAGGAGTAAATCTTGGATAGTCCCCGGTTTGGGACTGTTCTTGAACACCTAATATCACTTAGGATGTAAGTGTATAATGTGTATTGGGTTTTCGAGAAAATTTCGGTAGCATTTCCCCGTTTGTTCTCTAAGTATATATGTACTTAGAGAACAGCGGGGAAATGCTGCCGAAATTTTCTTGAAAACCCAATACACATTATACACTTCCTAGTGAGATTAGGTGTTCAAGGATGGGATAGGTGGTACATATTTATTATATATAAGAATGACAACACATGTGTTTGTTGGCCTAGAAACCCATCCAAGATTGACTCATTAGGAGTAAATCTTGGATAGTCCCCGGTTTGGGACTGTTCTTGAACACCTAATCTCACTTAGGATGTAAGTGTATAATGTGAATTGGGTTTCACTTTGGTGAACTTTGAAAAGATTGGCGAGAAGGGTGAACCATTCATATTGGCATCACAGGCGAAACAAATATTCTATATCGATGATCCTGCAAATGATAAATGGTCGGTTGTTCTTCATGGTAAAAGACAATTCATTGAGGATCCTATAGATGAAGAAGAGTACTATGATAAGTATGATGACTCCAGTCCATTCTCAGTTGGGTTTCCAACTCCACAAAATATTGAAGCTAATGATGACTTATATGTGCGCGGAGATCACAATGAAGGATTGTTAATTGATAAAAGATCAGAATTTTAGAGTCATGTATGTTTATAAAAATGCTAAATGTTTGCCTTTTTCTAGTTAATACAAATGCTAAATGTTTTCCTTTTTCTAGTTAATACAAATGCTAAATGTTTGCCTTTTTCTAGTTAATACAAATGCTAAATGTTTGCCTTTTTAATGACATTTTCAGATGGCTGACCATGATGAGCATGATGTCCATGATGAGCATGAAGTCCATGATGAGCATGCTGTCCATGACGAGCATGGCGAGGATACCAATGTAAGTTCTAAAAACATATCCTGTATTTCTATAAAATTCATTATCTTCTAGTTATGTCATATATCCTATATTTCTATATTGGGCTAATTCAGTGTGTTTATTTTTGTCAAAATTTAGGTTGATGATGCACATGTACCCACTGAAGCACTGGAGCAACTTGATGCGCAGCACCAAACACTTAACAAGAAAAGGGGCATCACTTTGTTGAAGAAGTTAATAGCACTAAGTGGCAGTAGATCCAAATTGGTTGTGGAGTTTGATAATGGAGGAAATGCAATTGGAGTGAACCGCAATAATTTTGTAAACTATCTTGGGTGTACCACTCGGAGCCATTGTGGTGTTAAGTATGATAATTGGTATAAAGTTCCTAAGGGGAAAAAAGACTTGATATGGAAGGATTTATGCGTGAGTTATTATTATTTGCAATTCTATTTTGTAGATTACAAATTCTATTATTTGCAATTCTATTTTGGATACTAGTTAATAACATTTCTATTTTACAGAATCTGTTTGCATTGGATGAGAAGTTGCATCGTAAAAGTGTGATGCAACGCGCTGGAAAGATGCTTAGGAATTATAGGATAAATCTGAACAGAGAATACATAAAAGAGGGTGATAAGAAGAAGAAGTCAGCCCTTGAACAATGGAACTTCTTGGACAAAGAAGATTGGGACAATTTTGTTGCTTCAAGAAAATCTGAAGAATTCAAGGTATTAGGCGTCACTCCCAATTTAATTAATATACAATGTATTCACCTATTCAAGATTAACATTTAGTGCTACTAACCAAATCATTAATGTGCATACTAACTAGGCCCTCAGTGACGCACAAAAAGCAAGGTGTGCACTGAATGTGCATGACCACACTATGGGTCCAAAAGGCTATGCAAGCGTTCGCCAAAGACTACAGGCGGAGTCTGCGGCTAGTCAGGAGTCTGCTGCTACTGAGGAGTCTGCCACACCCATGCCTCGCCATGATATCTGCATAGCTGGGAAGCAAAACAAGAAGGGTGAAATAAAGAAGCCCGTAACTGCTGAGGCGGCTGCGAAAATGGTAAAATACAACTCTTAGAGCAATCGTTTGAATATTGATTATTTGTTAACTTACCAATTTCTGTTGATGGTGATTAGCGGGAGCTGCACGAGCAGAGGAAACAAGGCACGTTCATCCCTCAAGGCACACAGGATGAATTGACAGTTGCTCTGGGTAACCCAGAGCATCCTGGACGTGTTAGGGGTGCAGGCGCTGGTGTGGGCATCAAAGCATTCTTTGGGCCATCCCAGCACAAACCCAGAGCGGGACTTTCACAAGAAGAGGTAACCTATACTTTTTTTAGAATGTTGCTGCAAAAGGAAATTCAATAATAAGAAGCTAATGTTTCTTTTATCCATGTATAGGAGAATAAGAGAGTCGAGGATATAGTTGCTAAGAAGGTCAACGATGTAGTTGCTGAGAAGGTCAAGGAAGAATTGTTGCGGTGGCAGGCATCTCAGGCTTCCAATCAGCCTATGGCGACCCACTCTTCTCCTGATGTACAGACTACAAGTAATCTTGTAGACCCACCGCCTAACACATCTGTTGTAAGTATTGTTTATGACATTGTAGTTAGTCTTTTCAAGTTGTTATGTTTTCAAGATGATATGTATATTTATAACATTCTTTACATAAATTTGTAGGCATTGAAGCCATGCCACTTAAGAATACAAGACTATGTTGTTGCAGAGGCGCAGGCTTACCCGTCCCTTCCTGGGGAAAGGTTTCACGGGACTCCAATGCCACAGGGCTACGTTCGTGTGGGCCCATTACGTGTGTTACCCGATTGGAGGGAAGCTACATTGCCATATCCCCACCCGGATATTGATACACTTGCTGAGGCAGAAGGTGGGGTCATATTGTGGCCCAAAGCAGATGTCGTCTACACTACTGAAATTGTAAGATAAATTTACATTGATTTAGACTGTTAATGTGTATATATGATGTCAACTGATCTGAAATTATATATACAGGTTAAAAAGAAGACACCAGGAGCACCTAGGCCTCCACCTCCACTTCCCGCATTACCAACTTGGGTTCCAACTGACCTAACATACCCGTTAGGTCCTGCTTGTAGGGGAATGGCATGTTGGCTACGGGCACATAATATACATTGCCCGATAATTGTTTCTTTAGATGTAGATTATGCAGGTCAATCATACGATAGCTCTTTATTTATACAAGATATTATTGAGTTGTTTGTGTATGATTGGCTGAATACATCAATGATAGAGACATGGATAAGGTGAGATCTTGTTTATACATCCATATACCTTGTGTAAGATCTGGTGATCTGGTTTCTTATATATTAATGCATACATAATACATGTTTTGCAGCTACTTAGTCGAAGATCATTGCAAACAATTTGCATTTGATCATGTGGGATTTTTGATTCCATCATTGATTAGTATGGTAGCTAAAGACCCTGATACTGTTCAACAATACTGTATAGATGCTTTTATAATTTTTGGTCAGCAAAAGAAGACTATAATAATAGCTCCATTCAATGTCAAGTAAGTTTACTTTATTTATAATTTGGACTTAAGAAAATTCCATTTTTATTGTGCATTTTGAGTTATTAATTGTTAACTTTTTACCTCTAGCGGTAAACATTGGGAGTTACTAGTTATTATCCCCGGGACGTTCACTGTTTATTATCTAGATCCCGCGGGAAGTACATTAAACACTAAAATTGGACACGTAATGAGAATGCCATTATTCTGGTGAGAAATATTTCATTTTTGTATATGTTAACATCTCTTATTACATTACTATTTACTTATGCAATTTACTGTGTTATATTAACATGTAGGGGTTTAGATGCATTCAAAAAGGCTGGAGGAACGGTCCCAAGGAAAAAGAACCAGCCAATAAATTGGCAGAACGTACAAGTAAGTTCTCTACTCCAATGTATATATTATTGATGTGAATTGTGCTTAGTTGTATTATTTTGTATGTTTCAATTTATAGTGCGCTACACAAGACAATGGTTGGGCATGCGCATTCTATGTGATGTGATTTATGCAGATGATTATCCGATATGCCGCATTGGACATCGATACCATACATGAGGTATTATATATAGTCTCATTAGTTAGTATGAAATATATCAATCTTATTTTTATATTATTACTTATATATACATCATTCTCTTTGCAGGTGTTTAAAACTGACAACACTACAGGTAAACGCTTAAAAAATATACATGCTCCATATACGATGGAAGCATTAAATGAAATAAGAGAAGAATGGGCAAAAGCCATACAAGCAGTGGCAACTGTAAGATATAATTGGGATGTTGATAGCGATAATGAATGATACTTTGTAAATGAATATTTCTGAATGTTAATACATGTATTTGAATGTTTCTATATGTGTGAATGTGAGAATTGAATTGATGTCTGAATGTATCTACTTGTGTGAATTATTTTTTGTGAATTTTGCAGGTTTGTGGCTTGTTTGTAGGCTGATATCAATGGATGTCGTAAACCTGCAGTTCAGAAAACTGAACTGCAGGTTCTCATCCTGCTGACCAGCCACAGCAGGCCTACAAACTGATATAAAAAAAAATAGATATAGGCGTCAGTTATTTACAGAAAACCGTCAGCAAAGACCTACAGCGTCGGGTTTTTGCAAAACACCGACGCCTAATGTGGCCACAGCCGTACAGGAAATTGCGTCGGCTATTCGTGTCAAACCGATGCCTATTTAATCTATAGGCATCGGTCTTTTAGTAGATAACCGACGCCAAAAGGGTTCGCGCCATAGAAAACGGCATCATCTAGGACACTTTCTGCGTCGGTCTTTTAGTAGATAACCGACGCCGAATGTGTCCTAGATGACGCTGTTTTCTGTGGCGCGAACCCTTTTGGTGTCAGTTATATACTAAAAGACCGACGCCTATAGATTAAATAGGCGTCGGTTAAAAAACTGATGCCGAAGTGTTCGACCTCTAGCGGCGTCCACATAGGCGTCCACATAGGCGTCGGTTGGAAACCGACGCCAAAGGGGGTTAAACAACCGACGCCAAAGGCTGTTTCTGTAGTAGTGGCTAAAAGCATATACGAATGTGATTCCATCTCATATGAGAGATCATACAATGAGGAGATGTAAAGATTTATAAGTACCAACTGAGAACAATATTGTTGACCCCTTGAAAAAGGCACTTTCATAGCAGAAGCATGATGGTCATGTTAGGTCACCCGGGATAGGATTCGTGGGTTATTGGCTCTAAGTGCAAGTCAGAGTTTGTTGGTATGTATGCCTATAGAGCCAATCATATGATGATTGTAATGGCATAAATGTAAATGATTTGATTAATAGTAAAGGCAAGCTTAAGATTTATTCTGTTTAATTCATTTATGAGATAATGATGTAACATAATAAATGTCTATAGAATGATATTACTCAATTAAGTATGTCTTCAATAATGTGACTTGGAAGAATGAGATCATACATATGTTAAGAGTATATACACTCTCATTATGTCCCTGATTAGTTGTTATTATGGAAGGTAGATAGACAACAATGACACAAAAGATCGGAGTGTGAGTTGGTTGATGATAGAGTCTCATTAGTCATGATATGGCGATATCAAACCAAGCACACAGATACATGTTAGGGAACAGTGTATCGGACAGACCCACCATGAGACTAACACATGTAATCCATCATCATGGAAGTCATAGTAAATTCTCATAGTGATGGTGGTGTTCCTGGTTCTTAGACCTAAAATCACTGCACTCGTCACATGTTATTCGGTACGATTTGACATCATGAAACATGATCCTAAATTATGAGTTATTATAAAGGTCATGATTGGGTGATTGTTACATATGAGGATAGACTATGAGTTATAGAGATGGGATTCGTCCCTCTTAAGGGAGTATGATTTCCTAGGCCTCTCTATTAGCACAACTGAGAAATACATGGCCATGTACATGTGAGTCAATATGTGATATTGAGCTTACATATATCTTATACAATTTACTCTGGTTCAAGGAATAATATTGAATAATAATGAGGGTGACTACTCCATGCCTCTTGTTCAATCTAGATATCAGTGACAAAGGAACTATACAAACACTATAACACCATACACAGATTGTAGGTTGAAGTTATTCTCCAACTTTCAATTTACTTGGGTAGCAATGATGTCTGACTAGGCACTCCTCATTGCTTGTGATGTCATAGGTTGTTATGGACATTCACTGCCAACGTAATATGGGATCTATAGGATCACACACATAGGTTTTGACCTAGAAGAGGAGTTTAATCTTAGATGATGATTAAATTGATTAGTAAATTGTTTGTGTATTTAATTCATGCAAAAAATTAGCAGATTGCACTACCAACCAATCGACTCACTTAATGAGACGGTCGTTTGGAGTGCCAAATGATTAGCTCATGTGATGAGTCACGCATTTGGAGTGTCAGGTTGAGTGGAACTAAATTGGCTGAAGTACTGCACAAAATAGTCACCAATTGATAGGCTCATTGGGTGAATTGATCAGCTCGGTTGGACCGATGGAAGGTTCTAGCAACTTTCCCAAATTTGTGAGAGAGTTTCATCATTTTGATTGTTCAATTCTATTGAAACAAGGAATTAATGATTAGCGTTAATTGGAACGAATTGCCAAATTCAAATGCGATTGGGAAACTACAAAACGACCGTCTCGCTGGGAGAGATGATCAGCTCGCACACCAGACAACCATCTGGGTTGCCATACGACCATTTCATGCCTTGCATGTTGCAAAATTTTATGATTTTTCGGTCCCTTTCACTCCCACATAGACTGGGAACCCAGACCCAGACCCCTCCTATAAATAGAGGGGTATTGGGGGCTTCCCAGAGCACAACAACACAGACAATTGAGAATCAGTTGCTCTTCCAATTGTTGTCCTCTTTGATTTTTGTAACTAAGAGAGCCCAAGCAAGTCTACCCGACTAGGGAGAGATAAGAAGGGAGAGAACAACTGAGAATCATTTCTACCGAAGAGCAAGTTGGTGACTAGTACACCAATGGGAGGGACAACTCCTTTTTGTCTGTTCTAATAGGAAGACATGAGTTCTAGGTGGTCCATGGGACTTTTCTAGAGGCGAGGTGGACTTTTCCCGTCACTAAGGAGGATGACGTCAACCAGTAGTACATGATGAGAGGAGATTCTATAGATGATGACATTCAAGTTTGTTGTCCATGGAGGAGCAGTCAGACGAGTCCCATTGCAACGAGAAGTGTGCATCTATAATGATGAGGAGATGTCGCTAGACTTGCTCCAGGACTAGGTATATCCTCAAAACCATCCTTTCCACCTTATAGTTATTGAAACGATCCGTTGGTTATGGGGAATACGATAGATAAAAATTGTGTTTTCATTGCCTATTTTGTAACCATATTTCCCTATAATTCCATCATGTCCAATACATATGAGATGATTGGATATCCTCTCATCATGTCCAATACATACAAGACAATGAGATAAGTACATAACATTACATTCAAGATAGATCCAATTGCAAATGCATATGGCATCTATTCCATGTATTCATGTTCTTCATAAGAACTGGGACACTAGGCTCCTGAGAGACTAACTCCATAGAACATTGATAAGTTGTCCCTCATTGAGTCCTACATGTTGAACCCTTCACCATATTTCCAGTGCATGTTCTCTTACTTAGGTCAAGAAGCTTTCTAGATCTATATGTATAAATCTCAATTCCTATCACATAGGATATCTTGCCTAAATCCTTCATAGAGAAGGTGTTTCCAGCCAAGTTTTAACATTTATAGGATAAGGACGTTATTCCCCATGATCATGTGGAATATTAATATGCTCCCACTAAATTTTTTTACTCACATATTTTATCTTCATTTTGACTCAAGTCAAACCCTTTGACTATCTTGTCAAATAGAAGATCCCAGCTCTGATATGCTTGCTTCAATCCACATATTGACCTTTATAGCTTATAGACTTTATTTGCAATATTGGATTTATAAAACCTTCAGGTTGTGTCACATACTCATCCTCATAATTATTCCAATTAAAGAATGTACTTTTAACATCCATATGCCAAATCTCATAGTCATACTAAGCTACAACAACAAGAATGATCCAGATGGATTTAACCATGGTAACTTGTGAAAGACTTCATCATGTTCAACACCTTGAACTAGATTGAAACTCTTTTCAACCATTTTACCCTTTCATGTAGGTCCTCTTTCAAAGACCCAAATGCACCCAATGGATTTTACCCCTTCAGGTTATACCTTGGTTGTGTTCATGGAGTCCATCTTGGATCTTATGGCCTCAAGCCATTTCTCAGATTTTGGTTCTTCAATTGCTTTCTTGGTAGGTTGTTGATTCATCATCTATGATCAACATACCACCATTTTTGAGTTATAAGATATCATAATATTTCAAAATCAAGGTTGTTGTATTAGAATTATAAGGTTTTCTGTTACATAAGGAACTTGAGATTCCACAACAACTTGTGATTCTCATTGTTCCCACTATACCTCTTTTAGGTTCAATATTTTCTTGTTTGTCTCGAACATTTTGAGTTCTTATTTTACTCCCACTTATTCCTTTGGAACTAAGTTCATCTCATTAATATAGCCATCCTGGCAACAAACACCTTTGTTTTTGGATTAAAATAAAAGTAGTATTCAAAAAAATAACATTTATGTGATTTATGGATGACAAATATTTCAAGAAACTATTTTCTTATATAAGATTTCAATCCTAATCCTTACAAAAGACATACCAAGACATATCCCATGCCATATCTCATATGGTGTCTTTTGAACCATTTTCGACGGTACATTGTTTTAGTGTAAAGCATGTGCCCAAAAGAAATTGTAAGAACAACTACATTATATTGATAATTGCACCATGACTTAATAGGGCGTGATACCTTGTTTCTAACACACCATTATGTTTCAGGTGGAGTTCATTGTGATACACTATCATGGTCTCTCCAGAAGGTCCTCAAACTATTGGTTTAAAGTATTTCAACATCGATCACATTGAAGTATCTTAACACTTTTACCAAGTTAGTTGCGTACTTCCATCACAATTTCCTTGTACACTTCAAGAGATTCATATTTGTATTTCATTATATACAAATTACCATATCTATTGATAGAATCAGTAAATATAATGAGGTACTAGTAACTACCTTTAGCATTCGTTCCAAAAGGTCTATATACATCAATATGTATGATCCATAATAGAATAGTCGCTCTCTTACTATATCTAGTGAAGATGTTTTTTTCATATTGCTCAGCAAATAAGATATGCATGATCTATCGGTTCAATAACCACAAGAGTCTAGATAACCATCATATGGATTCTAGAAATGCATCTCTCCTTTATGTGCTCTAGATGAAAATGCTATAGCCATTTATTGTTTGAGTCATCAAGTCATTCAGTATATGTGTAATACATATTTGTCTTTGCAATTGTCAAGTATAGTTTGTGAGACATAGGGCATTGCCATAAAAGATCATATCTTTTAAAATGAAATATAATGTTCTTGTCACACAGCACATATGATGCTTTCATCAATGGAAGTTACATAATAGCAATTCACTAATTCTATTATGTGCCCATGAATTCTAGATTACATCTTCTCGGGTCCTGAAGTAAATATCTCTATCTCCATCTTCTTCCTGAGCTCATATATAAAGAGGATAGTTCCTTTAGAATTTCCAGACATGTGACAATGGTGACACTTTATTTTCTTTATCATTTAAGTGAAATGGACAAATTCCTCTTACACTTATCCTTCTCCATATATTGAGTGAATAATACTTGGACTTCATCTTAGCCTCAGAACTCTTCTTGGCCTTGCCTTTGCCCTTGGACTCACTTCCACTGATCACCATTACGGATTTGTCCTTCTTCTTTTGTGCTTTGGCATTATTCATCATGCCAAGCATTTGATAAACTAAATATATGATTCATGCAACAATTTGTAGAATCATATCCTTGATCAACTCTTGACATAAGAGACTTCGTCACTGCACATGCCCAATCATATTGAGCACATGGGGTCTTCTGGATCTCCCTCTATCAACTTGCACTCAAGCAATGCTTTGGAGACATTATACCTTTCATGCTTTACATGATTCTTTAAGATGTGTTATTATCTCGAGAAAGTCCATGTTATCATGTTGTTCATGAAACTCATAGTTCATAAAACATATCATAAGTTACTCAATGTCTATGGAATCATTGGAATGCTTCAAGTAAGCACCCATTTCAGTCTTATGTGTACTTGGAGCGGGTTGCTCTGGCTCTGGTCTTTCAAGGACATAGAGCTTTCGCTCATTGATGAGAATATTTCTCAAAGTCCTTACCCAATTGTGGAAATTTATTCCATTTTGTCATTTCTCAAGTACTGATCGCAATATAAATGTGTTTGTGTTTGACATTAGATTCTACAATGAAATAATACAACTTTTTCAAAACATTTTGATTTGTTTGATTTAATAAGTTAACGATATTAATTAGTCCTTTAATTAATTACAACTCCCACTATTTTATTCAAATTGGTAACCCTTATGTATCAATTTGGAAGATTGCATCCTACAATCTTCTAGTGAGCTAAGATCCAAAACAATTCAACTATTACCCAGCCAATGCTAGCGTTCATAGTCAATTATTAAGGAAAGAAACATTTGCCAATTGCACCATATGCAATTCTTGGATAGACGGTATGCATAACTCCTTGCATAGTCCATCTGCATGCCTCTTGTGCTTAATCTCATTAAGGTCACCCCGTTAAGTCTGACCCAAAAGCCAACATGATAATAATGCACCCCGCTCGGAAGGCCCACATTATTACCGTCACACTTCCATGAGATAGACAACACACCAACCTTGGGGTCCCCACACTTAGTCAATCAAAATTTTCATGTGTGTTGCTAATGGAAATTATCTATGGCTTAATATTACATTGAGTTATTATATATATAAATACATATACATATCCAATCACCACATACTTATAGTATGTATCATATACATGTGATAACCATAAACAAGAACATGCAATAATTAAAACACACAAGAAATGGTTATGGCCATACAAACGTAATTCCTTGGATCCATAGGGAATTACTATGACCTAAGGTTCAAATCATATGAAACAAGTTGTTGGTGAATATCTATGCTCAAAACTATCTGGGTTGATCGGTTCAACACTTGAACCAATTGGATCAACTCTTGGTCACTCAGTTGGGCTCTTAGAATAGTCGTCTAGTCTCATATTCAACTGATGTCTAGACTCCTCCAGTCAATCGGTTGGGCCACCAATTAATTAGTTCATCCTCTTGTCATCTGTCTGTCACAGTCCTCTGGTCGATCAATCCATCTCACAAGCTTCTCAGTTCATCTGGTGCAGAATGCATTCTCACAATGAAACATAAAGTAAATCTATCATGTTTCTTATTACATTGTTAAAGGGAAAACCTCAAGTTACATTCGAGGGAAAATAAGAAGAAGAAGAAGAAGAAGAGCATTAATTTACATTTGGAAAGGAGAGAGAAGCTCAGTACGTAGACCGAGTAACAAAATGAACAAACAATCACAACCATGCAAACACACATCTAGGGTTATCAGCCATAACCATGCTATACATCCACCATCAAAGGTGATTTTAGACTAAGCGTGTGAATTGCATATATATATATATATATATATATATATATATATATATATATATATATATATATATATACATACATACATATATATATGGAGTCGTATATGGAATTTAATAGAATATGCACATGAATCATTTTAATATTTACATCGTATGCAATTAAAGAATGAAAACCAAATCTGATCATATCGATTCCCAAATACACCATAAATTGATGGGGCTTTGAAACCACTGTAGGGAAACTGAGTACATATATAGGCAGAAGAAACAAAATTTTAAACGCTCATTTCCTAAAACAACAAGATTGTGTCAACAATAATGTATCTAGGAAGGAAGGTTTGCAAGGTTATACCTAGTCTTAGAGCAAGTCCAACGACATTACCCTTGCAATAGCATCATTCTTCTTCTTCACCAGGCAACAAATCGCTCCTTCTTCATCAGCATCACTCGAACAACCATCTCCACTGACCTCGTAGTGCCGCCACTGGCCTCCTAGTGTAGCACCATGGACAATGGTTGATGGATTTTTCCTAGAAATAGAAGTATCTTGCCTATAGAGAAGTCCACGTGAACCATCAGAAACTCCATGTTGCACTATCAGAGCCAACAGGAAGTTGTCCCCTTCTATCAACGTACTAGTCACCATCATGCTCTCCCACAACTGTTATCAGTTGTTCTCTCCCTTGTTGTCCCTCCCTTGTTGTCCCTCCCTTTAATGGGTAGGACTTGTTCAGGATCTCTATTGGTTACTACAACTTGAGAGGACAACAATTGTTAGAGCAACTGATCCTCAATTGTGTCTATTAAGAAGCCCCCAATATCCCTCTATTTATAGGAGGGGTTAGGTTCAGGGTTTCTGGTTTGTGTGGAAGCAGAAGGGTTAAAAAAATTTCATGAATTTTGCAATCTACAATAGGTGAACCGGCTAACACAGTGAGTCAATCGGTTCACTATCAATTGTTTGACAGTGTTTCCCAATTACAACTGAATTCACAATTCATGTCTAATTAATGTCCAACATTAATCCTTGAACCAATCAAATTGAACAAAGTTAAATGATCAACTCTTCTCATGAATCGAGAAAATCACCAGAAGCTTTGGTTGGCTTGACTGAGCCAATCGATTCACTAGGTGAACTAGTCATCTCAAAAACCTAGGTTGATCGGTTCACCTAGTGAGCTGATCGGTTGGTGTCCAAAGTCATGCAGAAATTAGTCAATTCAATTTTCATTCAACCTGACACTCCAATCACTCAGTTAACACTTGAACTTGATGATTCTGAGTCCATTCAGTTGATTTTTTGTTTAATTGAATATCTAAACATCTCTAGTATTCAATCTAAACATCATTCATGAATATACTCCTTTAATCCAAGTGTATCCTTTGTGTGTGACCCTTATAGGTCCAAAATTATGTTGGCAGTGAATGTCCATAACCAATTATGACATCACAAGCAAAAAGTGGCGCCTAGTCACACATCATTGCTACCCAAGTAATTTGGAAAGTTGGAGAACAACTTCAACCTACAATCCGTGTTCAGTGCTACCGTGATCGTGTAGTTCCTTTGTCTCTGATATCCGGATTGAACTTGAGGTAAGGAATCGTCATCCTCTCAATGTTCCATCCATGTTCCTTAAACTAAAGAAGACTATTTGAGATGCATGTAAATTCACATATCACATATTAAATCACATGAGTACGGTCGTACATTTCTCAGTCTCACTTATCAAGAGGCCCTGGATATTAATCTCCTATAGGAGGGAAAATCCCATCTACATCATTCACACTCAATACCCATGTGTCACAATGCACCTGAGCACCACCTTTATGGAAACCCTTATTCAGAATCATGGTGGATGATGTCAAAGTATATGAACGACATGTGATGAATGTAGTGACTTCATGTCTAAGAACCACAATCACCACTATGACTATGGGATTTGATTCTGACTACCATTCCATGGTCTCCATGTATCACTGTCATGGTGGGTATGTCCGATACACTATTCTCTAACATGTACTTGCATGCTTGACCAGATATCACATATCATGACTAATGGGATGTTGTCATCAATCAACACACACTCTAGTATTATGTATTACTGTTTTCTATTTTTCTTCCATAGTAATATCCGACTAGGGACATAACAAGAATGTATATACTCCTAACATTTTGTATGATCTCATTATTCAAGTCATGTACTTGAAGATATATGACATCGAGTAACATCATTCTTTATACATCTACTATGTATGCTTCATCATCTCATGACCACGATAAACATAATAGACATTATTACCTTTATGATTATCAAATCAGGTATTTAATGCCACACTCCAATCATCATATTATTGACTCTTTGGGCATACTTACCAACACCATCTGCCTCGACACACTAAGTTCTATCTTAATAGCTAGACCTTTTGTGAGAGGGTCAACACTATTCTCTACCAATCTAACAAACTGTAGAGATATAACACCATGGGTAATGAAGTCTCTCACCTCTTCATACCTCAATCTCATAAAGCGCTTACCTGAGTTACCCTTAAACTGTTTAGCTTTGTCTATGGCTGACCTACTGCCACACTGTATTGAGATAGGAAGAGATGGCTATGAAACTACAGGTAAATCAAGTAAAAGATTTCTAAGCCAATCAAACTCACAATAAGCTAAATCTAAGGCTATAAACTCAGCCTCCAGAGCAGATCTAGCCCTTATAATTCTTTTGGATGATTTCCAAGAGACTATAACACCACCTAGGAAAAACACATAACAACTAGTGGACTTGGTTTCATTAGAGTCAACAATCCCATTTGCATCTGTATAGCCCTCAAACACAGCTATGAATAACTTTGGGATACCTAAAAACTCTAACCAAGGCTTTCCAGTGATCTACAATAGGATAGCTAGTGTACCTACTTATCCTGCTAACTACATAAGCAATATCTGGTCTAGAACAATTGGCTAAGTACATCAAGCTTCCTATAACTTGGGCATATCTAGTTTGATCCATAGGGTTACCTTTGTGTGCCTTAAGATGTAAAGAAGGATCATAAGGAGTAACAATGGGAAAACAAGAGTACATATCAAATCTATGTAAGGCCTTTTCTACATAGAGAGACTAATTTAAGGAATAACCAGAAGTAGATCTACTTAATTTAATGTCAAGAATAACATTAGCAATTCTGGAATCTTTCATATCAAAATTCTTGGAAAGAAAAGAGTTTGTTTATGAAATAATTTTAGCATTGGATCTGAAAATTAATATATCATCTACATACAAGCACATTATCACAGTTGCATGATGAATGGTCTTAGAATAAATGCATCACCTAGATTCATTTGCAATAAAGCCATAAGACTAAACAATTTTATCAAATTTATCATTCCACTACTTAGGTGCTTGTTTTAGACCATATAGAATTTTACAACTCTACATATTTTATGTTCTTGTCCTTGGATCAAAAAAACCTCAGGTTGATCCATATAGATTTCTTCCTAAATATCCCCATTGAGAAAAGTAGTCTTTACATCCATATGGTGGATTTCAAGATTATGGATCATAGCCAAAGCAACAATGACATGGATGGAGGTGATCTTTGTAATGTCCCAAGATTTCAGGCCTCGAATAATATGATCTTAAAAGGAATGATTGGACTACCCATATCATGAAGGTGCACCTCCTTTCAAGGAGCCCATCACTAAAGAACTCTATGGTTAAGCGTGATTAGACTAGAGTAGTACTAGGATGGGTGACCAATCAAGAAGTTTATCATGGCTTGTGCATGAGTGAGGACAAAGCGCATAGTTAAGGCTAATGGTAGTCTGTTGGGCCAGTCGTCATTCCTAAAACTCAACTAGAGCATTGGGTAGTGGTCTCAGGTGTTGCAAATGGTATCATATCCAATTCCCCTCTAGTGGGTGGGGCCCACTTGGGCCTGTGGCATGCAATCTTTGAGCTGTGTGGTCTAGGCATGTTGAAAAGGGCTATTTGTGGTGATGAACACACCCTTGCACTGGTAGTTATGGTCAAGAGTTGGGTGGGAAATATTATGAGGCCATATAGTTGAGTCTTGATGAGGACATCAAATGTCTATGTGGGGAAGATTATAACGTCCTAGGATTTCAGACCTCGGATAAATGATCTTAAAAGAAATGATTGGACTATCCATATCACCATGGTGCACTTTTGAGGGAGCCCATCACTAAAGAACTTTGTATATAAGCATGCTCAACCCAGAGTAGTACTAGGATGGATGACAAGTCGGGAAGTTTATCCTGGATTGCACGTGAGTGAGGACCAAACATGTTGTTAAGGCTAGTGGTGGTCTATTATGCCAGTGGTCATTCCTGAAACTCTACTAGAGCATTGGGTAGTGGGCCCAGATGTTACAATCTTTGTTACAAGAACATAGGTGTCAAAGTAATCAACTCCTTCTTTTTCTTGTAGCATGGCCTTAAACTTATCTATGCTACCATATGCCTTTAACTTCTTTCTAAAGACCCATTTGCATCCCATGGTTTTACAACCTAGAGGAAGACCAGTTAGCATCCATGTATGATTGTTCATAATAGATTCTATTTCACTGTCAATAGCTTCCTTACAAAAACCAACATCTATGGATTTCATGGAACCTTCGTAGGTCTTGGGGTCTTCTTCTACTAAGAAGGTGTAGAATTCATAGCCAAAGTTCTATGTTACTTTGGCCCTTTCACCTCAACCAAAGTCACTGGGAGGCTCAACCACGTCAAGGTTCAGGTTTAGATATGGGTATTTCAATAACAAGAGTTGAATCTTGATTGGTTTTTGAAGGTTTTGAAGTTTCAATTTTTTGAAGAACCTTCACTAACTTGTTTGGGAACTCTAGGTTTGAAGGGAAAGATGTTTTCATAGTAAACAAAATCTACACGTCTTATTTCCATAATGGAATTTGTTTTGATGTCAGGGATGTATGACTTAATTACTAGAAATTTATTTGCATTGCTATTTTCAACATAACCTATGACAATGGTATCAAAGGTTTTGGGACCAAACTTTTTCTTCTAGTTTTAGGGATTTTAACTTTAGCCAATCAACCCCACACTTTAAGGTACTTTAAAATAGGTTTCTTGTTAAAGTGAAGTCCATAAGTTGTTTTCTCTATGTCTTTGAAAGGGACATAGTTCAACACATAGTTGGTGGTTGAAAGAGCCTCACCCACATTCTTTGATGTAGACCAGATTCGGGTAACATATCATTTACTATGTCAATCAGGGTTCTATTCTTTCTTTCGGTCACACCATTAGATTGTTGGTTGTATGGGGAAGTAGTTTAATGAAGAAGGCCATGATCTTCACAAAATTGTTTGAGTTCATTAGAAGTATATTCACATCCTTTATCGAATCAAATCCTCTTAAGGTTATTCTTGGTTTGGTATTATACTTGTAACTTATATATTCTAAGTTTTTCCATTTGTTCATTCTTAGATTTAAACAAGTAAATGCAATATTATTTGGAAAAATCATCAATAAATGTTACAAAATAGTGCATGCCATAACAAGTAAAAATACTATTTAAATTACATGTCAATATGAATAAGATCAAGTAGTGATGTATTGCTTTCTATAGATCTAAAAGGTTTCTTAGGTAATTTGGCTTGAACACATATTTGGCATCTAACATCATTAGAGATTGGAGTCTTGGGAATTAAGTCCATGAGAACCATTCATTTCATAATGTTCTTGTTCACGTGTCCTAGAATAGCATGCCAAATATCACAAGATATTGAAGTAGAAAGGGTACTCAAACAATTATCATTAATATGAGAAAAATCGTTATAAGAAGAGACACATAGTTTAATTAAGCCCCACAGATGTACCCAACACCTACGTAAGAACCAAATCTATAGATTACAACTTTGTTCCCTTGACACCAAAAAAGTTTAACCAAAGGACATGATCAAGAATCCACTAACTACATTTTTCTTAAAACTAGGAACATGTATACCATTTTGTAGTTTAAGGACTTTCTCATATGTGAGCTTCATATCCAAACTTCAACATCCTACAATCTTCTTCATGGACACATCATCACCCCAAGAGACCACATGAATGTTGTCTTCCTGATAGGTAGAAAAAGCAGAACGTGTTGGTATGTATGCCCAAAGAGCCAATCATATGATGGTTGAGATGGTATATCTTGTAAACGATTTGATCATTAATAAAGGCAATCTTCCAATTCATTCTATTTCATCAGTTATGAGATAATGACAAAACATAATGAATATCTAAAGAATGATATTACTCAATGACGCATGACTTCATGTGTATGACCTAACAATGGGATCATATGGATGAGAAGAGTTTGTACATTCTTGTTATGTCCCTAGTCGGATGTTATTGGGGAAGGGTGATAGACATCAATGACACATAAGACTAGAGTGTGTGTTGGTTGATGACAAACTATCATTAGTCATGATATATGATATCAAACCAAACACATAGATACTTGTTGGAGAAGAGTGTATCAGACAGACCCACCTTGAGATTGACACATGGAAACCATAATTTGTGGTCATAATCATCTCTCATAGTTAAGGCGGTGATTGTGGTTCTTAGACCTGAAATATCTGTTGGATCAAGGGCTCTAGAGGGGGGTGAATAGAGCTTCACAAATCTCACAAAATGGATTAGACCTTCAAATTATATTAAGTGCAAAAGCTTAAGAATACAACCAATTTGAAGTTCTAACTAACAAGCATAGAAAGGATGAAAGACAAAGTTAGCATACACTTGGAAAAAGTGGTTTAGAGTGGTTTCACACTTCAAACTAGAAGTGAGTCAGTCCACTACCTAGAGGTGGTTAGTCTCTAGGACTTTGCAATCTTGGTGTTCTTATATTCATTCATAAGATTACAAGACAAAACCACATTCATCCAAGGACTTAATACCTCAAGCAAGGATCTTCAACCTACCGAAGGAACATACCCACTTGAGCAAAGGAGTCTTCATCCTTCAACAAGGACTTACCCACTGCAACTTCAAGTCTTTGGCCTTCCAGGAATTACCTATCCTTCTTGAACATCTGCCTTGCCTATCTCCTTCACTCGGAGATCTTGATCACCATGCTTTCTTCAACCTTGAAGAAAAGTAACTCCTTCTCCTTCACTTGGAGAAGATCTTCAACCCTTTTCTTCAATGAGGAAGGGGGTAGGAAGATGGAGTTAGAGAGCTTTACGTGGATACAAGGGATATCTCTCTTACAAGGGATCCTAACTCACTCATATTCATGGATTTGAATTGAAAGTAGAGAGATAAAGGGGCTCAAAGGGGTGTAACACTCTCAACTAGGCTAGAACCAAGCTATGCAATTGAAGAGAAAAATTAGGATGAAGCCCAAGTGTGACAACCTCGATTTTCTCTCTCCTTTATCGTATTCTTTTATTCTCTCAACAAGTGGTCTCTTACTCACTTTGATGTTAATTTCATAATTGGAGAATTGTTATGTTTCATTTTAGCAACTACGATGGTCAATTTGATAATGTGTGACTTTAACTTGAGTTTTGAACAAAGTATCATCCTCGTTATATATCACCAACTTGCAATCAAAATTGAACAGCTTCAATAAACTCTCATGAATTGTGTATCATTTTCTAGAGGACTCGAATACAAATCCAATGGCCCAAAAATCACCTAAATTTGGATTATAAATCACTAGATATGGCTATTTGAATGTCCCCATCTAATGAATTATTTTATTTGGATTTTGGAACCTTCTTGGGACCAAATACAAATCGAGGCCCAAGTTCTTGCCCCTCCTTCCCCTTCTGCTTTGGGGAAAATCGTAGGACTGGGAAGCACGTCCACCACCTTTAGCCAAATCGGGCAATAAGGGAAAGCTCTTAATTGCTTGGAAACTGAACCCTAGTGCTCTTGATCTGTTTATAAACCCCTCTCATCAAGCCTTGTTCATATTCTTGGTTTCTTCTTTCCCTTAGTTGTGTTTCCCCTCTCCTCACTGCCTGGTGGTAAGGGCTATCGCCGCAGGTGTTAAGGGCCATCAAGGTCAGTGGTTGCTCCTCCCGATCTTTGCCCTCGAGGTCAGCATGTTGGCGAACCTTACTGGCCGATATGCTTAGATCCATAGCCCCCGCCTCGAGCCTCTTGTGGCTGTGGAAGATGTTAATGAGGCAAGGCCAGTGTTGGGGCTGTCGACCTTCCAAGCTGGTGGCCAAATCCCCCACGACAAGGACTTGTCCTTGAAGAAGAAAACGGGCCACGATAGCACGCCCAAGACCATGCCTACCCCAAGCTTGCCTTGCCGCGAGCTTCTGGAGGTGTCGTGGTTGCTGAGGGAGACTTGTGCGTCGTCCCATGTTTCCACTCTATTCCTGTGCAAGGAACAGGGGTCACGCAATCGGGGATGACGAACAGCAGCCGCCCGGGGCCTGGGTCAAGAGAGGCGTCTGGACCGAATGTCCATGGGCCGAGGAGTAGCTGACCCAACTGTGACTCACACCCTTGGGAGGGTGCAGATGGCACCCAGGCGAGCTGCCATATCATCATCTGAGGGCCTAGATCCATTGCATTATTAATGGTAAATGCCTCTGATATTCTATATAGTCTTGGGTCAAACCTTTAAAAATGCATAACTTGTTCATACTAAGGCCAAATATAGCAAAATTATATATCAAATCGATCCTCTCAAAAAGATCTACAAATTAGGCATGCTTTCAGGACCTGAATATGATCCTAGATCTCATGTTTTTCCAAAAATGTCACCTTTTGATCTTCTTAACATATTTAATACAATGTTATGATGAATTTTGGAACTTTGATGCATATATACCCACCTAAGCACCAAATCAGTAACTATAATGTCTTTGTAGCCCTAATGACGGTCCTACTCTCCCTATTGCTCATAAATGATTCCTTTTGTACATACACAACCATGTTGGACTATAATGATGTACATTGCTCTTGTGATGCTAACCTTGCTTCCTTATGACTCGATTGCTCGCATGTGACTAGTTGTGACTATAATGATGCATTTGCCCTAGATTGCTAATATTGTTTCTAATGGACACCCAGCTAATCTTATTATGTGTTTCTAATGACCAAGTGTTGCTGATCTAAAACCATCCCTTATGCTTGGCTCTTCTTCCTTGATGATACTTGATCTTGGTTGCCCTATTATGAGTCTTTAGCCCTATAATGTGCATGTAAATGCCTTAAACCTTGAAATGGTCATATATAATGAATGGAACATCGTAATGGCATGTAACTTGAACCACACCGTCATGATGACCTCTAGATCAGTACAATATCATAGAATGAGCCAATAAGAAACTTGGAACCCACCTTGGCCAAAATCCTAAAATGCATCTAATTAGGGTTATTGATGAGAATCTAATGCATATATGTAATCTTGTTGTTAATCAGGTTGGCTTATGATCTAGATGGTAATGGACATGTTAAGTTAAGAATATTTGAATTAGGTATGGGCCTTATCTAGTTATATTACTAGATTTCTTGTTTGAAATGATATGTATTGTATGCTTGTTTGTTTACTTACCCAATATTGCCATGTAGTATTTCTATGTCTTACTCGATGTTTGCCTCGTCGGTTTTATAATTTGAACACAAACACACACACACACACAAATATATATATATATATATAACTCCATTATAATATTGTTGATAAAGGGTTAGCTCTTGGCTATGGCCTTGAGGTCCCTCTTATATAAAAGGGTTGATAATTTCGTAACCCTTACGGACCCTTCCGACGGGAGGATGGTCAAAGGCCTTAAACATGCTTGATATTGTTGATATAATGGAGTGAAATGAAATAAAATATGATTTTACATTTTGTTAAATAGTTAACATGTTTATTATTGTTCGTTTCATCTTGAAATCTTTTCAAATTATGCAAAGCTTATACATATATGTATCTTTTTGCCCCGTACTCAGCACCTCGTGTGTTGACCCTTTTCTCGTATCTTGTTTTTAGGTTTAGAGATGGCTAGAAAGATGATGGTATTAGTGAGCTATGTTAGATGTACTTATTATAAGATCTAGATTTAGTGCACATAAATGACTTGTACCTTGTCTCTGGAAATATGTAACTGAATTCATGAATATAATGCATTTTGTATAATTTATACTTGTTGAATGTTGAGACTGTGTTGGTGCCTCTATCTTATTATTTGTTCATGTGTGCTAAGCTTTATGCTTCTGCATGTTGCCTTTGGTATATGTTTGGTTCATGGGACTGGGATTCTGGTTCCGTGACAGATCTGGCCTCCATGGCAAAGATCGGGTGGAGCAGCCACTGACCTTGATGGCCCTTGCCACCTGCGGCGATAGCCCTTGTCGTCAGGTAGTGAGGAGAGGGGAAACACGGCTAAGGGAAGGAAGAAACCAAGAATATGAACAAGGCTTGATGAGAGGGGTTTATAAACATATCAAGAGCACTAGGGTTTACATTCCAAGCAATTAAGAGATTTCCCTTGTTGTCCAATTTGGCTAAAGGCGTCAGACGTGCTTCCTAGTAAAGCAGAAGGGGAAGGAGGGGCAAGAACTTGGGCCTCGATTTGTATTTGGTCCCAAGAAGGTTCCAAAATCCAAATAAAATAATTCATTAGATGGGGACATTCAAATAGCCATATCTAGTGATTTATAATCCAAATTTAGGTGATTTTTGGGCCATTGGATTTGTATTCGAGTCCTCTAGAAAATGATACACAATTCATGAGAGTTTATTGAAGCTGTTCAATTTTGATTGCAAGTTGGTGATATATAACGAGGATGATACTTTGTTCAAAACTCAAGTTAAAGTCACACATTATCAAATTGACCATCGTAGTTGCTAAAATGAAACATAACAATTCTCCAATTATGAAATTAACATCAAAGTGAGTAAGAGACCACTTGTTGAGAGAATAAAAGAATACGATAAAGGAGAGAGAAAATCGAGGTTGTCACATCCTTCCCTCCTTACAAGGAATTTCATACTCGAAATTCACCCAAGACCATAGTTAGAGTCAGAGTCCAAATTGTCGAGTCTAGGTATTCAATAATCATTGTCAAGGAATTATAGACAATGGAATGTACACTTAGATTATTGTTAGCAAGGTGTACTCGTCCCAACCATACATGTCTCTTAATGTTTTGTCATATTATGACATCATCATGTCATTAGGGTTTACCCATCCCTTAGTATCTCTACATTGGTTTTTTTTTCATTTGGATATGAGATTAGGCATGTTACCCCTCATTATTCAAGTTAAGATCTCTAAACATCATCATATCAAGTTTATGATTTCAAAGCTACATCTTTCATGTATAGTATGATTTTGTAGTAGGTCTAGCTTACAAGAGTGATCATTGCACACTTATCAAAATTTTAACTTAAGTGAGATTCTTTCACGTATCGAGCATCATTTGGGGAACAACATTATCATCAACATCAAGGTTTTGAAACTTTCTCACTTGTATTAGAAAGAGCTCCACAATCTCAAGCCACTCAAGATAAGACATATATATGTCCAACAAGACATGCTAACCACAACTATCTACCCATAACAAAATTTTCTACCCATCTTTCGAGAAACAAGGGTATCCACTAGATTCCTTTATATATAATTATAAACCGAGTATGAGGCTCATCATGTATATCACCCATCATGTACATCATCTTAGGGTCTTGGGACATCTCCCTCACCTGTATAGCAAGCATCAAATTTTCAATTTCCTCTTTCTCTAGGGTTAGATATTTTCATAGGAAATCTAGGGTTCAACACTTTCAAGGAAACCACACACTAGGTCACTCAACTCATATACTTAGAAGTATTCTAGCTAGGGACTCGTCATCAAGTATTTCATCATTCATATTTTTCAACATTTCAAATATTTTGGAGTTTAGGTACTCTAACCTTCTCCCGAGGTGGGTCGACTCATATCAAAAGGTCACCCTATTCATTTGTCCCATGCTAGAGGTCCTCCTTTGTAGAGAGATTGAGGCCCACATTGGTCGCAAACTATATGTCACATATCATATCTCAACACGTACAAGATTAGGTACAAGAAAACATGCCAACCCACTAGCTATGTTTAGCACATCAACCAAGTCATATGTATCAACAAGGTGCTAGGTCTAGCTAGGGTTGCATGGTCAAACTTATTTCATATCATCAAACTACTTGGCCCTCTCAAGGACAAACTTGGGTCTTATCAACATCAACATCAAAATCATCTTAGGTTATCTAGGTTACTCACTGGCCTAACCTATATCATGGCTCTAGAAAACTCTAGAGACTATCACTATCATCTAAACTCTCTCATCTAGACTTGATGTTACATCTCTTTCTCCTAGGTTGCATGGAAACTCACTGCCTTTCTGTGTGTGGTAACATTTTTCATATGCACATATAATAATACTTGAAATATTTTTTCTCCAACGTTTAAATAGGAAATGAAAACCACCATACTCCATTCGAATAAAACCAAAACCAAAATGAGTTACCACACTCATTAGGTGGGCTAGTATCTTGATACCTAGAGAACTAGCAAGAACATGGTGCACACTTGTGTAGACATCCTAAGCACATGTCGTGAATCATGTCTAGGGAGGTAATTTTGTTGGTATGTATGCCCATAGAGCAAGTCATATGATGATTGTAATGGGATACTTTGTAAATGATTTGAATAATAATAAAGGCAATTTCCGATCTATATGTTTAAACTGTTTCTGAGATGATGGTGTAACATGATAGATGTCTAAAGAATGGTTTTACTCAATTACGTATGCTTTTAGGTTAAGGACCTAAACGATGAGATCATGCGGATGTTAAGAGTATACATTCTTGTTTGGTCCCTAGTCGGTTGTTATTGTGGAAATAACCATAGACATCAATAACACTAAAGACTAGATTGTGTGTTGGTTGATGATAGAATCTCATTAGTCATGATATAGAAATATCAAACCAAGCACATAGGTACTTGTTAGAGAACAAGGTACCGGACAGATCCACCGTGGGAGTGACACATGGAACCATGACTTGGTAGTCACAGTCAGCTCTCACAGTGATGGTGGTGAGTGTGATTCTTAGACCTAAAATCACTACACTCAACACATGTCGTTGGGTACACTTTGACATCATCAAACGCAGTCCTGAAACATGGATAAAGGTGATGATTGGGTGGCTTTGACACATGGGGCTTTTGAGGGGTGAGTGATAGATATGGGATTTGTCCCTTCTGAGGGAGTTTGATATCCTTGGCCACTTGATGAGTAGGATTGAGAAAGGCATGCGCATGCACGTGTGAATCAATATGTGATATTGATGTCACACACATCTCACTCGGTCTGCTCTGAGATCAAGGAAATGAATGAACGTTGACAGGATGAGTGTTCCATGCCTCGAGTTCATTCAGGATATTAGTGACAAAGGAATTATACATTCACTGTAACACCATTCACGGATTGTAGGATTGAAAGTTGTTCTCCAACTTTCTACTTTCACCTGGGTAGCACTGATGTGTGACTAGGCACCGATCTTTGCTTGTGAAGTCATAAGTGTTATGGATTTTCACTTCCAACGTGAAATGGACCTGCAGGGTCACACACATAGGATTTAACCTGGAAGAGGAGTTTTTTCCACAAGTAATGTTTAGACTGATTACTAAAGGAGTTTAGTAGTTCAATTAAAAACTCAATTAATCGATAGCTCAATATCATAATATTCAAGGTGTTGGACGCATTGATTGGAGTATCAGATTGATTGAAATCGCAATTGATTGATTCTACACAACCTGCACTCCCAACCGATCGGTTCATGTGATGAACCGGTCGGCTGAGGTTGCTGAACTGGTCGGCTCAAGTGTTGAATCGATCGGCTCATGTACAGAGTGAAACGAGCGGTTCAAGTGTTGAACCGATCGGTTCAACTGGTGCAACCGAGCAAGTTCAGGTCAGTGAGAATTTTCCTTCGTTTCAATTTTCCCAATTTGATTGGAAATAGAATTGGTATTCGATGCCAATTAGAAACAAAAGAAGGAAAGTCAATTTGAGTTGAACCTGGATCACGAACTGATCGACTGGAGTGTCCAACCGATCGGCTCAAGGATCCAAACGATTGGCTGGAGTGTCCAACCGATCGGCTAGATGGTCCAACCGACCGTTTCAGTTTTGAAACGATCGGTTCATGTTCCAAGTTGGTTGCTTTTTGTGGAAAATCTCGAACCCTTCTACTCCTGCTTTAGTCCCATATTGTCAGGCATAGAGAACCTTGTCCCATGACCCACCTATATATATAGGGGTATTGGGGGCTTCTCAAAGTACAACTCAGTGCAACCATTTGCTCTGTAAAGTTGTCCTTCTTTCTGGTTTTGGTAACTGAGAAAGAGCACGAGCAAGTGCTTCCCGCAAAGGGAGGTGCAGCAAGGGAAAGACAACTACAGTTGCAATTGGCAGCAGGAGAGTGTGTTGGAGACTAGTACGTCAATAGTAGGGTGCGACTCCTTCCACTTCCTTGTGGGACAAGGAGTGTGGAGTTCCAGGTGGTCCGTGTGGACTACTTCAGAGGCGGGAGGTCACTGCCGCTCAGGAGGACAACTGTCATCCGACAGTCTGGTAGGAGGAGGAGTCTTCACTCCCGCTACGACCAGGAGTTGCACAGACACCGTCCAAGACCGGAGGTGAAGACCGTGAAAAGCGCGAGGTACTGTCGCCGAGCAAGTCTCGGGACAAGGTATGATTCACAAACCATCTTTCCTATTCTATAGACGTTGACGCGTTTCCTTGTTCTGGGTTTGGGGGAGACAATTTTTGTTTCTGTTGCCTTCTCTGTCTCCTCTAAAACCCAACAAATTTATACAAGTCTACACCTAGTTCTAGAACATCTAGGTTTTGACCTAGAGGCTAAGTCAACCTAGTCCACAAAGGACATCTTATTAAGTTTCTAGGGTTGAGATGTAAGGTGAGTTTAGTTTGTGTTTCATGTTAGCAATGCTATGTTTACTTATTGTTCATGCTCTGATACCATCTGTCACGGAACCGGAATCCCAGTCCCATGAACCAAACATATACCAAAGGCAACATGCGGAAGTGTAAAGCTTATACATATATGTATCTTTCTACCCCATACTCAACACCTCATATACCTTGGTAGTACTACCTAAAAGGGTAAAACCAACATGGATAACATAAAGAGGACAAATTGGTTGCAAAGGCTTTCAAACAATTTGAAGATTTCGAACGTGATGAAATTCCTTCACCAATTGTCATGCTTGTTTTTGTAGCTTATCAAGACTATACGATTTGGCATATGAAGATTAAAACTGCATTCCTTAATAGGAATGTCTTGACATGATGTGTATATAACACAACCATTGTGTTTTCTAACTTCATTAATGCAATATAAAGTCTATAAGCTACAAAGATCAATCTAGAGATTGAAACAAGCACCTCAGTGCTGGAATCTTTATTTTGACAAGATAGTCAAAGAGTTTGACTTAAGTCATCAAAGATGAAATATGTAATTGCAAAAGATTTAGTGGGAGGATATATGGATATTCCACGTATTGCTGAGGAATAACATCCCCTTATTTTAAATATTGAAACATGGCATGGAAAATACCTTCGGCATGAAGGATTTTGATGAAACATCCTATGTGATATGAACTCGCATCTATAGAGATAGTTCTTAAATGCTTCACAACCTAAATATGAGTACAAATATTAGCAAGGTGTTTAAATGGATCAACATGAAGGATTCAATGAGAGAAAATATATCCATAGTGCATATTTGATTAGTCTCTCAAAAACCCTATATTCCAATTTTTTTGTAGAAGAAGGGAGAAACATCAGTAAGATGCCATATGCAATTGGATCTATCATGTATTCTATATAATATAATCATATGTATAGTACATGAAAAGATGATATTAGTTATATTCTAATGAAGGTCATTAGATTTCCATTATGCACATTCATAAAGTAATTGAGAAGCACTTAGGACTGGTTCCTAGATTATGGCAATAAGGAAGAGTTGGGTGTAAGGGGTTACACTAATGCAAGCTTCCAAAATGACATAGAATGATTGCAATATAAAACTATGTTTAATATTAAAAGAAGAGTTGTAAGTTGGAGAAGTTCTGAACTACATACCATTATTTAAATTCTACAATAGAAATTTAGTATCATGGTTCTATGGACACATGAGTGGATATTGTATGGATCTAGAAGTTCATATAGATGAACTTATATATGTTCCAAGAATTGATGACACAATATAGATACAGTGACAACAATTGAGCTATTGGATAGGCAAAGAATATCAAATAGCATATTATGGCAATTCCATCTCATACAAGATGTCGTATAATGAAGATATGTGAAACATGTAATATATTGACTAAAGGTAAAATGTAGCTAACCTGGTGGATTAGCATGTGATGACCATAGCCACACTAAGAGCGATTACTCAAAACAAAGTGTGGAATTATCACTAATAACAATATTATCACAAAATGGGGTAAGTTAAAACCAACTGCAATTTAATATCTCAAGCGAAAGTATTTACTAAACCAACCTCAACTCAGGCTATCTTTGATTCATATATATACACCAAAGGATGTTACATCTCAATGTTCAAAGGCTATCAAGCCATTACTATAATGCACTTATAAACTATCTATACATATATGTCATTTATGTACACACATGGCATAAAGACAAAATCTACATGTTGATATACAAAACACAAAATATCCCCAAAGACATGAGAGTACAAGGATGACACATAGGAAATCTACTACAAAGATCTAGCAACATATCCAACCTCTAGGAAATATTACTCCTCTTTATACTCATCACATATACCACGACCTCTACCTCCTCGTCCACGGCCACCTAAAAAGTTGCAGAACCAACGGGGTGAGATCACATCTCAATAGGAGATATAACTCTCCATCAACATCTACTATAAATAGAATAATTAAGCAAAGCAGTAAATGTTGGTTAAGCAGTTCAAGTACTTGCAATTGAATAGTAGAAGATCATATGCTTTTTATAAGAAATATGAATAACATGTATGATTATTATAATGTAAACAGTATAAGAAATAATGTATGGGGTCATCCAATGTGATTCGTGTTTGACCATAAACAATTATACTACACGACTATATTAACACTTTTATTATTATTATTGTCCAAAGGATTTGAGGCATACCACTCAAATCCAACTAACCATTATTAAGTCGAAATCAATACCATACAAGATCAATGGAAGAGTCAGATTGCATGATAATCACCAACACTACTTGGTCAATTCAAGTCTGCAATGCAGTGACATAACAGTAAAACTACTAATGACAACAACTTATAGTCATAGTTATAGTCGTGTAGAGACAACAACTCATTGTCAAGCTATTAATCTATAAAACAACTAGCATGCCTTGGTACATGGCACAACACTAGAGAACTGGCTCACGCATGGTCGTTCCATAACAAAGTATGACATTACTATTTCAACAATTTTAGGGTGCAAAGAAATAATTCAATTGCACCTTGCATATTCAATAATATGCACTCTGAGTTTCCCGTAGGAGTTACTCATTTCACCATACAACTAGATATTGATGCTGAAGATGGATCTATGGTACGTGGCAAGTACATGAATTAGAATTTCACTTGATTAAGTATTCTAATTGGGCATCTTTTAATGCATCAATCAAGTTAAAACTAATAACCTTAACAAATTCTATAAAATTAAGAGTAAGGTAAAACTTCAGAAGATATAAAATGTACAAGGTGATAACTTGTCTCATCACCAAAGATACCTGTATCACAATCATTACAAGGTCATCTGTATCACATTACTTATGAGGTATCAATATGTAAAGCCCCTGACCTAGCTTAATGTTAATTTATACTTACCTTGCTTAATGAGATAATTATAACCTTAATCTAATCCTTTGGGATGTTTTGTTATTATGTGACAAGATAATGTTTCAAGTTTGGTCCTGTTTGAATGTTGTTTGAGCTAAGTTTGCTTGTTTTGGATGAAAATGCAATTTACCCAAGTTGAAGGGTTTTCTTGTAATTTTCACCTCTATAATGTTCCTTATCTTTATTGACATCATTTATTAGGAGAGAGAAAGAGGTGGGCACCTAATTTGAGCCTTGGTTGAGTGATGGAACGCTTAGTGATGATTAGGGTTTTCTAGGGTTTGGTGTGTGATGACCTATGTGTACCTTGTGGGTTGTCTCGACCTAGGTCGCAAACTAGGGCAATTTTTGTGGGTGTCACAGTCGAGACACCTTTCCTAGGTGTGGTGGTTGCAACCAAGATAGTCTTGGGTTGATATAGTTGCTTTGGTATAGAGTGTCTCGACCTAGGGTGTGTGTGACTCTTTATCTCAATCAAGTGATGTTTTGGTGTTGATGTTGCGACCATGGATGGTGTTCCTTGGTAGGTCACAATCGAGACCATGTCGGATGACCCATGAGGTTGAGACTCAACCTAAATTTATCACCACCTCATGCATAAGTGTTTTAAGTGGTTTCATGTTGGTTTCTTTGATGGACAAGTGTTCCTTTGGTGTTCTATTGTGTTGACACCTCATGAATGCCTTACTTCCCTCCTCCATTGGGTATATAATCCCTTTCCTTCATTTGTGAGTAGCTTTTTCAGCCGTAATGTCTTCCTTATCTCTTGTTGCTGACCTTGAAGCTTGGGGGCGAAGGATATCATATCCTTAAGTTATGGTGACCGATCAACCTTGCTTGAGGAAGAATTTGTGCTAGATCAACTTGTTTGGTGGTGGTTTTTGGTGAATCTTCTCTTGGTAAGTGGTTCTAACCTCTCGATCACGTTATCCCCATGAAACCTCCATCATCATCATCTTCTTATTCCTCGGTCATGGACTATAGATCACCCATGGTGGCCGTTTGAGAAGAACTCCTCATCATAAGGGGTCATATACTATGCTTTTACATGGTGAACCCGAGTGAAAGGATGATTCCCTCTCTTTCTCTTTTGCTTTTGGTTCAACCTAGGCTTTCTTGCCATATTTTTTGAGCTACTTATTAATCATGGTGTTCCTCTATTGTGAGGTGATTTTGTGTCTGAAGTTCTAATCAAGTCAGGGCTTCTTTCCTTCTCTTGGAGCTATTAATCATTGGGGCTCATATCACCATAAAAGGTGGGTTATATAACTTTTCCCTCATCTATTTTGGCACCATAATCTTTCTCGTTTGTTTTTTATATATATCTAAAATGTGATCTTAACATGATAAAAAGAGTTATCAAGAATTAGGGTTTGAACCGTGATAATAGTTCTATGAAATTGCTTCTATGTTTCTAAACCCTAATTTCTTTGTACCTGATTTTGAGATAAATACAAAATAAAAAGTTTTATAGCCTTTATTAATGGTTTCTATTTTTATGAATGGGGATTTGAGTACCTTAGTTTAGCATGAGTTTTGGTGCTATTTTTCACATAATAAAAATAAGAATTTATGTAACATACCAAATTCTGGAATTTTTTCTTTCGACCCTCTTTCCCATCTTTTCCTTTCATTTCTATCCTTATTGGCCTTTCTATTTAATTAGTGAAATTTATAGTGGTTTAGTGAACATTTATTCATTAATTGTACCAATATAAGGGTTTATGCACAAATGCCTCAGTGAAAGATTAATTACCATAATTAAGTGCTCTAAACCTTAATCTAACTTTTTATATGATTTGAAGACATAAAATGAGCCTAATGTTCAAATTTGGTTCGATTTGAATGTTGTTTGTGCAAGTTATGCAATTTTAGGTACATTCTGGACTTTTATGCAATTTACCCATTTGGGAGGTTTTATTTGCAAATTATCACCTGAATTTTAATCCTTAGATATTCCCTTACCATTCAAGAGATTTTGAACCATGGGGCATCTGGTTGCACCTTGGTTTGAAGGTGTTTCTCTCCAAGGGCATTATAGGGATTACCCTCTTTATAAATGCGCTTATCTTTAAAAGCTATCAACCAATTGGGTTATTTCTTTGTTTGAAGGACGGTGGGGATGTCCTAGAAGTCTCTAGGGACTCTTAGGACCGACCTTTTGTATGCAAGAAGAGTCTATGAGTTGTCCTCTTGCATGGCCATGAAGCCTTAGCCTAAGGACACATGGAAAGTCACATAGACACCTCATGCTTGCCCCCTTCTTTATAAAGTCATACCTATCCCTTCCCACCAACCAATCTAAGAAGCAACCCTCTCCTTCTCTTTCCGACATATTAGAGCATAATCCATTCTATGTTTGTCCACGAATTTTCTATCCCAAGGTAAAAGAGGGTGCTTACCTTGGTGAAGAAGGCTCCTAGGGTTCCAAATATCTCTATTTATGATTTCTTAAGCTCTTCCTTAGTGATTTTGACCAAAACTAGTAAGAATCCTCCTTTCCTTCCCTATTTTCATGTTGTTAGTATTCCTCCCACCTTCTTCCAGGTCGTAACCATGACCTTCCATGGTAAAACTCCACCTAGAACCCTAAAACATCTCATCTCCATGCTCTTTTGCTAGGGTTTGCACCTCTAAAGTGGAGAAGGTGATCTTTGCTCAAGAAAGGAGTTTTTCTTGGAGCAACCAAACCTTATAATATTGGGATCCTTTCTATTTGGACCTTCTTACCTTCCTAGAGGTAGGTTTTGTTAACCCCCTTCTTATATATTGCTTAGTACATGCTTAAAACCCATGCTTCTATGTTGAAAATCGATGATTTCCATCTCTTTTTACCATGTTCTTCTAGGGTTTTGGTTTCTTGTTATTTTACCTTCTCTAGAATCTCTAGTTTGGTTATCTATTCAACTTCAAACCTGATCTTGAGTAAAATGGTATTTTCTCCCTCTCCCTCTCTCTTCAATTATCTCGATCGGTTTGATGATGTGGCAATTTCCTATTGGTTAGTATTGAAAAAAATTCATATCTTCTAAACTGCTTATCCAAATTTGACAAATAAATATGTTTTGGAATTGGAAAATTAATCTCTATCTAATAAAAATATTTTCAAGATCTGATTTCATGGTTTGAAGAAGGGTGATTTTGTAAAACGAATTTATTACATAAAATCCATAAAAATTACATCTTAATCATCATAACTCCAAAATTAACATAAGAATATGTTTTCTTCATCAGCAGAACCTAATAAGTTCATTGGTGATATTTTCAAAAGCTAAATCCAATTTTTTCTAAAAAGTTCTGAAGTTAGGGTTTCTATACGTTAATGTGCACTATGTACTCTAATACATGTTAATACATTGAAAATAGGCAAAGTGGAACTTAGACTCAATTATAGTGGTGAAAGTTAGTAATTGATATCAGTAAGAGAGGTATGCGCAATCCCTCTTTATGTATGTGCATTCCTTACACCCTATGTTGGGATAATTGCAGCCAGACCCTATATTTCCCTAATGAGGCTTAAATGAACCCTAAATCTTCTATTCTTGAATCCTAATGTTGTTCACGCCTCAAATAAGATTATAATTTCTTCTTGTTTGGGTATTATACCCCAC
The DNA here is from genome assembly GCA_963693085.1 of Alisma plantago-aquatica. Classification (NCBI taxonomy): domain Eukaryota; kingdom Viridiplantae; phylum Streptophyta; class Magnoliopsida; order Alismatales; family Alismataceae; genus Alisma; species Alisma plantago-aquatica. The sequence goes on from OY856413.1 coordinate 433,971,171, forward strand.
TACCATGCTTATTGAATATTATGACTAATCTTTCCATGACTACTTTTCTAGCATGAAGATTTATGTTCTATTTAATTTAAAGTAGTGGTACTTATGTACAACCACCCACAGAGGGCATGTACTTAATCTCCCTGGGGAATGTTTTTATTCTCACCTATATAATTGTGTAGGTGATTGGGAATGTCTTATTCTCCCCTCACTTATGGGTTAGAGGTCCGGTTGGTGCCTCAACCCTACTTATTTAGGTAGACATAATTATCTTACATGCAAATCCTTTTTGATATAATTGTTAATGGCAAGTTTCTTTTGAATATAGCCTCATACTCTTGTTCTATTCGTCTTGTGATGAAATCTTAGCCTTTACTTTCATGTTATTTCCTTATCTTTTATTCTTATTCATTATTTGACACATACCTTGTATTTCTCTCTCTTGCTGGGTGATTTCCCAACCACCCAGTTTAGATCGAGGTGTTGAACATGACCAAGGAGAACATAGCTTCAAACATGGACCTATCTCTTGGAGATGTTGCTTGGAGACAAGATTGTAGTAGTCTAGACTTCCTTCTATCTAGATCCTAATTGTGTGTCTTGATGTAAACCCTAATGGGAGAATTTGATGTATTTTTATAAACCTTTTATGAAATTGAATATTGGTGCGCTCCCGCTAGAGGCTTACAATACCGGCCAACTGGGGTGGTCGGGTGCAATCCATGAGGTCGGAAGGCACGGGAGATGGGATCCTTGATTTAGAAATTTGTATGGTCCCAAATGGAGTCGATCACTAAAAATAAAATAGTTCGCCCGCAAGCGTACGGGGTACTGTCATAGTATAGGTGAAAGGCTAGATGTGGGGTCGAACCACAGAGATAGAGGGGGCACTAGAGTTAGAAGGCGTGAGCTATGTTCCTTTTGCGGAGCTAGGGTTTTAGGGTTTTAAGGTTGTTTGATGGTTTGATTATACTAAAGAACAAGAATGAAAGACACAATTGAAACTAAGTTATCAAAAACTAAACTAGCAATCTAGGTGACAAACTAGCTAAACTAAGGCAGGGGCAAGATGGACTAGACTAAGCAAGCAATTAGCAACTAAGGAACTGAATTAACCACTAACTAGATCACAAACCTAGATTAACACTAGATAGAAAAACTAGGCAATTAACTAAGTTAACTAAAGCAATTGAACTACACTAGCATTAACAAGCAAACAGAGCAATTAAGGTTTTAAGCAAGAGTGATTAAGGTGGGTGGGCCGTTTGGGAAATGTCACTTTGATTTTAGTTGGGGGAGTTCATTAAACATGCATGATGCTCAATTCATATCTAGATTACCAAACCAAACAACAAGGACAATGCCATTAGAACATACCCTATACTACTAGTAGAAGACTAGGGTTAGGTGTAGTTCTAGTGAGATTGGCCAAATCTAGGTTTATAGGGTAAGTGATAGTGGACAATTGAGGGTTGAGGGTGGAGATGGGAGTGGAGGTGAGGGGATTTGACCTCATGCCACTAGCCACTCTAGCCTTTAGAAGGCCCTAGGCAATTGCATCACTCTCACTTACACTAGCCACTTAAATCTCACACTTACTTGTAGGAGGAGGGATGTGTATGTAGGAACAAAGGGGGCTAGCTAGGGATCCACTAATTGGACCTAGGAGATAATCCTAAGATTGCCACATACACTCCAATTCCTCCTAGAAGCTAAGTGCCATCAAACATCTCAAAGCAAGCAATTCATGTTATAAGCACAAACCACATGCAATAAAATAGGAAATGAGATATAAGCAAGAAGCAATCATCATAGATATGAATTAAGTTCATTACAAGCAACTTTCCCCCAACATGGTATCAAAGTCACATTTTAACCCCAAACAGCCCACCACAAGGGGCTTAGCTAGACATGATCAAGAAAACAAGAAAAGAAAGGGGTAGAAGAGGAAGAAACTCCATGAAGCTTGATGAAGTGGCCTTCTTCTTCACCTCCAAGCTGCTGCAGATGACCTCCCTCCTCCAAGGGTACAGGGGAGCATGAAATGGTGGGGGATTATGGATGAAAACCTAGGAAACTAGGATTCCATGGTGGAATGAGGGTGAAAATGGTGGATGGTGAGCCAAAATGCAAGGAATTTGCACAAGGAACTCAAGAATGGAGGGTGGAGTAGTGTAGCAGCTGTGAGGGAGTGTGTAACCTAGTGCTATGGTCGCCACCCAGGTATATATAGGTGGTGGTGGAAGCACTAGGGTAAGTAGGGGTAGTTTAGGAAAAGCAGTGCAAATTTGTGTAGGGTCGGTGATCACCACGGTCGTGGTGGGTGTGCCACGGCCGTGGTGAGGGTAGTGGGGAACGGCCGTGGGGGGTGAATATGGTCGTGGTGTGAAGGAAGTGGTGAAAAAGCGAAGTAGGGTGGTGGCCACAGCCGTGGTGGAGTGCCACATTCGTGGTGGGTAACATGGTCGTTTTTGGAGGAGGAGGAGGAGGTGACCGTGGGAGGGGCCACGGTCGTCTTGATCATCTTCGGCCACGGTCATGGCTACTTGGCCACGGTCGTGGTGGCTTGGAGGAAAACCCTGTTGGCAACTGAACTTCTGGCAATTAATTCCCACGACTGTGGCAGGGTGCCACGGCCGTGTTCTCTTCTACTAACCATGACCGTGTTGATGTCCACGACCGTGGTGTCTTCAATGGCAATGGTCGTGGCAGGTGGCCACGGCCGTGGGATTCTGTGGAATTTCCCTGTTGAACTTGGCACTTCATTGCTAATAAAGGCACGACCGTGGCATTGTGGCCACGGCCGTGGTGAGGCTTGCATGACTTGATTTCACTTCTGACTTTGTCATTTTCGGATGTCTTTGTTTGGGGATGATTCTTGACCATTAGAGGTAGGTTGAGGGAGACTTTGGGGCCTTCTTTGGGTCCCTCCATGAGTGGGGGAACCCTAGAACTTCTTCTTTCTCTCTCTTCCATCTAAGCATGGTTCAAGTACCTGAAAAACAGTGCAAAGAACATCCATAAGCATATTTGCAATGATAAGCATATTAGGGGTAAAAAGCTTATAATCTACATGTTTAGATGTGACTTAAGTACAAAATGGCACAGGATGGAGCCCAAAAATAGGGCTACATCACCACCCCAAACTTAAAACATACTTGTCCTCAAGTATGCTCTAACTCAATCTCTCTACAAATTTTCCACAAACAAGAAATAACAAATGCAAAGTAAAAGATGATTATTGCTAAATGGTATCAAAGATGACTAATTACATGCATTTCACCTCTCTCCTCTCCTTCTTTCACAATCTAATCATGAAAAGATCACAAAGCACATGAACTTCAAATATAGTGCGTAGAATACACAAGTTATCCATACTTCTTCCATAAAGTTCTGGGTAAACCGTTTCATGATAGTGTTAATCGAGGATGACTAGGAGTGTTGTTTCACATTCATGCATTCAGTCTATTATTTCAAATCATACCAAATGACCCACGTGGCTGTGGAAAAGGGAAAAATGAGCTAGGTTTGATGTTTCCTAGCTCAATAGGTATGAAAGTGGAAGAAAGGGTTGCGGTAAGATTCTTGGAGTGTTTTTACACACTCATTTTTTTCTTTATTTGAATGCTCTTAAACAGGAGCATCCTTTTATTTTGTTTTTGCCTTTCTTTTTCTTTACTTTTCTTTCTTGCCCTTGGTGTAGATAGGGAAAATGGTGGATAGAGTGAAACGGGGAGATAAAGATATGGCCACCCCAAACTTTTGGAGGTGGCCAAGGTTGGTTATGTGCACTAGGGCATCTTTTTATGAGGCAGAGGGGTATGAAGATGGTGGAAGAAGAATCGGGTCAAAGAGGAGTCATTGGTATGATTTTCCACATAAGACATCCTGCATGAAAGTTAATCCAATACTTCATCCTAGATATCACACCACATGAATGAACAAGATGAAGTTGATATATCAAACAAGCGATTCCAAAAACACTAACCGTTCAAAGCTTGCTCAAGTTCACAATTCAGCCAAATCAATCACAATCACAAGAGAGGTGATGCACATGTAAAAAGTCAAACATTGATACCACTTAGCAACAAGCAATGGTGATTTACTTGCATTTGTCAAAGGTCAACATTTTAATTCAAAACAGTAGAGATTGGGTCAAAACACACTTTTTAGACAAGAAATTCCAAATTTGGGCAAAATTGGCCAAAATGGTGCCAATTTGCACTAAATCACATCTAAATCTACTTTATGGAATTTAAAGACATAAAGCAGCAAATCCTAATTATCATGCATAAGAAACTACAAAAACTACATGAAGATTCGATGCATGGTATGAAAAAGCAAAAATTTTGAAAAATTACACAAAATGCAGAAATCAACTACATGCCATGCAAAGATGCAATGAACAAAGAGTAACAATCAAGTTGAACTCTATGGCAAGGTGAAACAAAATGACAGAATGAGAGAGATGGGGTGGTGCGTACCTCCCTACCCACCCCAAACTTTAGAATCATGATGTCCTCAGCATGAAACTACAGCTTAGGGTAGATAGGGGAAGTGTCAAGGTTGTGGTGGCTGTTCTGACATCTGAGGAGGATTTGGAGGAGGATCTGAGAATGGTGCTGAGCCTTGTGGAGGGTGTTGGTAATAGTGCCCCTAGTAGTCATCATGGGGTGGAGGGTAAGTCTGTGGATACCCAGCTAGACCACCCCAAAAATCTGCACCCCATTCGGGGTTTCTTGCTGCCTGGGCGTGGTGATATTGATAGGAGTGGTTGATCTGATAGTTCATCTGCTGTTGATCATACCACATGTGTTGCTGGGCAAGCTACATGTCACCTTGAGTCTTCTGAATATTCTCAAGTTGTGCCTGGATTGTGGCCATGTCATAGGCATTCCCTGAGGGTGGCTACAGCTAGAATGTCCCCTCATCCCTTCTTCTTGTTCTTTGGGGTTTCCTTTGTTATGCATCTTCTTGCTTCTGCCCTTGTACATTAGATTCAGAGATGTCTTCATGTACGGTAGTGGCTCCCCTTGTATACGTCTCTCTTGGGTGTTCTTGCTGCCATTTCAAAAGTTTTTCTTTCAATTTGAAAAGAACTCCCAACACGGATAGAAGAGGCGACGCGTGGTATGGAAGCTCGAGCTCGAAGTCCGGCACACTGGTAGTAAGATAGATCATCTTCTTATCCTTCATATTTATAGTATGTGAGCACACCAAGTAGTTGAGGTCAACAAACTCTGCCTCAAGTGCGTCTTGTAACCCCGAGAGATCGTATCCCAACGCTAGTGCAATCGAAGTCAGAAACCCACCCATGACAAAGGGTTTTGTGCTCTTATAGGGTATGGACTTCATATGATCAATCAATAGAACACCAAGGACTAAGTGCTTCTTGAGGTGTATCAATATCAAGACAAACATATCTTTTTGTGAAATGGATCCTTGATTATCATACCTCCCCACAATTGTGTTTTCCAAGACCTTCTGCACATAGCGCATCATTGGGTTGCTTATGGTGGCTGTTTTTGATCTTCCTGTCTCGTACACGCCGCTTCCTATGATTGTCTCCCAGAAATAGGCATAATCCAGTTCTTTCTCCCTCTCTAACAAGCCATCATCCATTTTCACGGCTTCTTCAGGACTTGCAGCGAATATCCCATTCAGCTCAGTGGATGTGAGGGTGTGCACATTGCCCATTATGGCAAACTTGATTGTGTCACAACCTCTCACTTTCGTCCTTTTGAGAGTAGCGAAGAATTCTCGGGTCAAGGCGACGTAGGTTGGTTGTGGTGTGAAAAGGATATCCCACAACCCTATTCTCTTTAAGTTTCCTTCCACTGCCTCCTTGATCCCTAGATCCTCAATCACTTTCTGAGACCCGTACTTGGTGGCGAAGACTCACCTTGTCATGCACTCGGGGTAGATAAGATCAACCTTCTTTTTCCTATCTCCTCTACCATAGGACACCCCTGCCGGTGCTTTTCCCAGAGTCTTTTCTCTATCTGCCTTCAGATGTGCCAGAACATCATCTCCTTCTGGCTCAAGCTCTACCTCTTCCTCCTCATTGTCTTCTTCTTCCTCCATCGTGTAGGAATGTGACCCAGAGTTGGTGTCCAGATTGTACCAGTGGGCCGACCGCTCCTCATCTTATTGTAGTTGTCGCGTGGGTCGCGGCTGCACATCATGCCTCACCACCGCACTAGACGTCGAGTGGCGGGGTGGTGTGGGCTTTGGAGGAAGCCTGGATGATGACGGTGCTATCTTTGTTTTTGGATTTTTCTTGGCAGGCGCCGGCTGGATTTCATCAATAAGTTCATCCAAGTCGACTCCCATGGACTCCTCCTCTTCTTCGTCCTCTCCCTCGTAGGTGGCATCCGTGATGTGGTGGCTATCGGATGAGCGGGAGTGTGATCCGCTCACCGATTGCAACCGGCGGAGGGAATGGTGGGCAGAGGTGGTAGGTGAAGGTGTGTGGGATGGCATGGACACCTCGGAGGAAGTGTTCTTGGAATGTCGCTTCCCTCCGGTGATGATGTTCGTCCCCTTGGTTATGGATCTCCCGATCTTTTTCATAGTGGAGATGGAGGTGAAGGTGGTGATTTTCGGATTTTGGTGGAGAAAGTTGTGTGGGTGTGGTTTTGTGGGTGGAATGAAAGGATAGTGATGTATGGATGGTGGGTATCTGATTTGTGATGGATTTGGGTGAGAATGGAAGGGTTTTCGTGGAGGTTTTGTGTAGGGGAGTTGTAGGGCGGAGTGGAGATGGAAATGGAGATGGAGTAGCGATTGGGCTAGATTGGATGGTGGAAATGGTAGAGGGATGGTTGGGGATTGATTTGGAATGGATTGGGGATCAAACAGAGGTGTTTTTGGGGGTTGGAGGTGGTGAATGGGGGAGCACGAAGTCGTTTTCTGCCACTACGGTCATTTTGTGCGAGCTTGAAGACGTTAGAATGAAGAGGGGGTCGGGTTTGGATGCTTATGAGTTATATTTTTTTCCTGAACCGGACTCGGCCACGGTCATGGCAGGTGGCCACGATCGTGGCCAGGGTTGGGTAGCACGACTGTGGCGGGCACCACGGTCGTGTTGTCGAAGAAGAGAGCCCCGGTTTTACCTCGCCACGGTCGTGGCCGTTCCTTCTCAGCACTGTCGTGGTGATGTACCACGGTCGTGGCCATTCTTGCAAACAACCTGTAACTTCGGCCAATTTGGTGCTTTAATTCGCACGGTTGTGGTGGGAAACCACGGTCGTGGCCTTGTCCTCCCACCACGGTCCTGGCGAGTTGCCACGGTCGTGGCTGATCTTGCAAAAACCCTATAGCTTTGGCCAGTTTGATGCATTAATTCCCACGGCCATGGAAGGGGGCCACAATCGTGTTTGGCCAAGCACACCACAGTCGTGGTCTGTCTCCACGGCCGTGTTGGGGTTGTTTCTTCAGTTTTCAAACTTTAAAACTTGAACTTTTGATTTCATATGTTCTTTTGCCACAAATCTTCTTGAATGACCTTGACTTAACTTCTAAAAACTCTCTCTCTACTGTCTAACACTTGCACATCATCAAAACTCAAACAAAAAAACATCAAGTACAAGTGTGTGTGTGTGTATTGGTGTAAACAAAAACTAAAGTATTGAAAAGGAAAAGGTTTGAGAATCTCAAACCACGTGGGTTGCCTCCCACTAGTGCTAAATTTAACGCCATCATCCAGGCTTATTGCTCTTGTCACTAAGTGTCAACACCCATGGTGTCTTCCTTCTCTTCAACGGTGATCCTATCAATCGTCATTACGACATGTCCCTCATCCCCCTAAGTTTACATCGAACGGAAGTATGGACTCGGTCTCCACAGATCTAGGGGATCATTGTAACACAAACTCTCTCCGAAGTCTTCATTGCCCATCTCGTCCCACTTCTCTTTAGTAAAGATGAAAAAGTCGAATTTTCTCCTCTTGTAGGTAACCGTCAGAGTGCCATTGCGGATTTTGATTTCTGCACACGCGGAGGATAGGAAGGGCCTACCCAATATGATGTATTCTTCCCCATCAACAGGTGTAGTGTCCATTATCAGAATGTTAGCCACATAGGTAATGTTGACCCTTTCATCCATAGACACTATCGTATTTCTCATAATCCCCAATGGTCTCCTCGTGGTTCCATCACCTAAGATAATTCCACACTCCACTGGCTACATTTTGTTTAGGCCAAGCCGTTTGTACATGCTCCATGGCATGAGGCATGTCCCTGCACCCATGTCAAGGAGGGTGTGCTTGATGGTTTGTGTGCCAATATATCATGTAATCAGAGGAGCTCCCGGGTCGCCTCTCTTTTCCGGGCAGCCAATATCGTAAATGAAATTCATAGACTTTGAAGCAATTATCTCTTAGATTGGGAGTATCACTAGCTTTTTCCTTCCCATGCATACGTCCTTCATTAATGAGAAGAGTGATGTGATGCTTATTGTTCCCCACTTCAAGTTTCCTAGGAGATTCATGATATTTCCGCCCCTTTTTTGGAGGGTCGAACCTTCATGGAGTAGCTTTTCGTCTTCATCAACTATCTCCATTGTACTCGTTGGAACTTGAGGAGGGGTAATGGTGATGCTCATCTCATGTAAAGGTCTTGGTTCCCATAAAGGTATGGCTTCAAGCGCTGCTATGTCATTGTTATGTGAAACAGTAGACGTGCCACTGTCACCAACAGCCGGATGAGCTATATCTTTTGTAATTTCCGTATCCCCGCGTGAGGGTGGAACCAAGGAGGGTGCCTATACATTCGCATCGGGCGCAGTAGAAATCTGGGTGCATTTAGCATTCTTTGGTGGTGCTTGAGTAGAAAATTCTTTGGAGCATTCTTTATCTTTGCTAGATCCCTCTAGTATCGGGATTTTACCTCCAACCTCAGTCACTTTCTTTTCCCTTTTTCCGAAACCTTGAGCAGTTTCTTCTCCCCATATGATAGAGACCATACTCACCTGTTCATGTGAAGAAGGGGGGCTTGTGAAGATGGAGGTGGTGGTGGTCTTTGATGGGTGGAATTAGGATTTTGTAGTATGCAAGTTGGTTGTGGTGGAGGTGGAGGTTGGTAAGTATGTGAAGGTGGTGGTGGGTATTGGTAGTTTAGTGGGGGTTGGTGAGATGGCGGTGCATATGGGTGCGGTGGTCCTTGATATTGTGGAAGTGAGGTTGCTTTGCCACGTGGTGGGATGTATGCGGTTTGGGTGGCATTCAGATAACCACCATCACTGTTAGGATTCATCATAGGTTGAGATGGCAGTCTCCCCTCTTCACGACGAGCAAGCGAGATAGAAATTTGACCAAGCCTTTGCTCAAGACGGCTGATATTCTGTCCTTGAGAAGACACTTCTCTCTTTACCTCATCTAGATTCCTCAATCTCCCAAGTACCTCATCTTCGAACTTTGAGTTGTAGCGTGGCTTTTGCTGCCCCTGTCCTTGCCCATCCTCGTTCTGTTGTTTCCAAGAGAAGTTCGGGTGGTTCCTCCACTCGGGAGTGTAGGAGTTGGACAGTGGGCCTTGGTTGTTGCGGCCACCAAAGGAATATAGAGCATTGACCTCCTCGTCTACAGTATCAACCGCCATTATGGGCTGGCTGGAAGAGCTACCCACTTGATTTTTCATCATCCGCATCATATCGGCCATCATGTTCATCATATCGGGGTCGTTGGTATTGCGACTCAGAGCTGCAGAAGAAGGGGGAGGAATGTAGCTTCTATCACAATGCCCCCCTTTTGTGGAAGCACGGCGGCAGGAGTTTTCTACTAGATGCTCAAACAACGGCCATGATTCCTCGGGCGGTTTTGCCATGAAAGTGCCCCCGCAGGAAGAGTCTACGTTGTTTTGGCTTTGCTCTTCAAGCCCGGTGTAGAAGGCTTGAACGAGCTGCCACATAGGAACCTCATGATGAGGGCAATCGTGAAGTAGCTTTTGGAACCTCTCCCACGCCTCGTGGAAGGTCTCGTTCTCTTTCTGGGCAAATGACGTGATGCACATTCTCATATAAGATAACTTGGCAATGGGGAAGAACTTCTTGAGAAACTCATTCTTCACCTCATTCCACGTGACCAACTCTGGCTTCGTCACATACCACTCCTTGGCTTTCTCCTTGAGGGAGAAAGGAAAGAGTGTCCTCCTGATTGAGTTGTCAGTGGCGGCTGGAGTGCGGAAGGTAGAGCACGTTTCAAGGAACGCGTCTATGTGGTGGTAGGGATTCTCGTTCTCCATACCGAAGTATGTAGGGAGAAGTCCCAGGAGTGTCGGCGGGATGGAGAACTATTGACCTGGCATCTAGTCAACCAGAATGGCGATGGGGGAGTTGTAGTTCCCCGGTGTGAAGTACTCATGAAGCGGGCGATGTGGCAGAGGTTGAGCATCCGGTGGTGGGTTGTTTTCAGCCATCTCGGCCTCTCGGTGTAGCTTGTGGCGAGCTTGATGCCTCCTTCTACCAATTTTGGGGTCGTATACCACCAAGTCGGTGCAAGTAGAGCGCGTGCTACGCATGCACATCTGTCACCTGCGCAAGGCACAAACAAACAACAAGAAACCAAGTTAGCAAACTGAGATGCAATAGGTAACACAAAGAATAAATAATAACAATGGTGAGGGCAAAAGGAAGGGCTAAGCTACACTATCTAACTAGGTCGAGCGCCTCTATCCCCGGCAACGGCGCTAGAAAGCTTGGTGCACTCCCGCTAGAGGCTTACAACACTGGCCAACTGGGGTGGCCGGGTGCAATCCACGAGGTCGGAAGGCACGGGAGATGGGATCCTCGCTTTCGAAATTTGTATGGTCCCAAATCGAGTCGATCACTAAAACTAAAACAGTTTGCCCGCAAGCGTACGGGGTACTGTCATAGTATAGGCGAAAGGCAAGATGTGGGGTCGAACCACAGAGATAGAGAGGGCACTAGAGTTAGAAGGCGTGATCTATGTTCCTTTTGCGGAGCTAGGGTTTTAGGGTTTTAAGGTTGTTTGATGGTTTGATTATACTAAAGAACAAGTATGAAAGACACAATTGAAACTAAGTTATAAAAAACTGAACTAGCAATCTAGGTGACAAACTAGCTAAACTAAGGTAGGGGCAAGATGGACTAGACTAAGCAAGCAATTAGCAACTAAGGAACTGAATTAACCACTAACTAGATCACAAACCTAGATTAACACTAGCTAGCAAAACTAGGAAATTAACTAAGTTAACTAAAGCAATTGAACTACACTAGCATTAACAAGCAAACAGAGCAATTAAGGTTTTAAGCAAGAGGATGGAGTAGTGTAGCAGCTATGAGGGAGTGTGTAACCTAGTGCTATGGCTGCCACCCAGGTATATATAGGTGGTGGTGGAAGCACTAGGGTAAGTAGGGGTAGTTTAGGAAAAGCAGTGCAAAGTTGTGTAGGGTCGGTGATCACCACGGTCGTGGTGGGTGTGCCACGGCCGTGGTGAGGGTAGTGGCGAACGACCATGGGGGTGAATACGGTCATGGTGTGAAGGAAGTGGTGAAAAAGCGAAGTAGGGTGGTGGCCACTACCGTGGCAGAGTGCCACGGTCGTGGTGGGTAACACAGCCATTTTTGGAGGAGGAGGAGGTGACCGTGGGAGGGGCCACGGTTGTCTTGATCATCTTCGGCCACGGTCATGGTGACTTGGCCATAGTCGTGGTGGCTTGGAGGAAAACCCTGTTGGCAACTAAACTTCCGGCAATTAATTCCCACGACCGTGGCAGGGTGCCACAGCCGTGTTCTCTTCTAATGACCACGACTGTGCTGATGGCCATGGCCATGGTGTCTTCAATGGCCACGGTCATGGCAGGTGGCCACGGCCGTGGGATTTTGTGGAATTTCCATGTTGAACTTGGCACTTCATTGCTAATAAAGGCACGACCGTGGCATTGTGGCCACGACTGTGGTGAGGCTTGCATGACTTGATTTCACTTCTGACTTTGTCATTTTCAGATGTCTTTGCTTGGGGACGTTTCTTGACCATTGGAGGTAGGTTGAGGGAGACTTTGGGGTCTTCTTTGGGTCCCTCCATGAGTGGGGGAACCCTAGAACTCCTTCTTTCTCTCTCTTCCATCTAAGCATGGTTCAAGTACCTAAAAAATAGAACAAAGAACATCCATAAGCATATTTGCAATGATAAGCATATTAGGGGTAAAAAGCTTGTAATCTACATGTTTAAATGTGACTTAAGTACAAAATGGCACAAGATGAAGCCCAAAAATAGGGCTACATCAAATATAGTCAGTTATTTTTTATTCTGCTACTTTCTAATGGTCTTTTATATACCAATGTTTAATAAATTTGGAAAATTTATGCCCATTGCATCATACGTCTGAGAGGGTTTGGAATGGATGTCAATTCTTCAAATTTTTAGTAAAGGGGTGATTTCACTGTTTTACAGCATGGTATCAGAGTCCATGGTAGTCAGAATCTGACTATTTTAGTTTTGTCTCCCTAATTAGAATCCCTACCTTACATAGTTCCTTTAGGTGACATGGTTTCCCTAGAGTTGATCTAAAAATGATGAAAGGTTGATTTAGGACCCTATAGTTCCACATTAGTATCATGATGAATAAAACCCTAAAAATACTCATAACTAAAATATTCATAACTTAATGTTGTTTAGGTTTGCCTTTAGGAAACTATTAGGGCATGAAGTTGAAGCAAAGGTGTCTAGAAAGGATCAGGTTCTGGGGGGTGGCAATATTTTCCTCCACACTACTTGCTTGGTTTACAAGGACTCCCAGATCCATATGATACCGGCCTGGCCTAAGCTGAAATGGATTGTCCGAAATAGTTTTCTTTTAGGCAATAGTGACCTTAGACATCTATGTTGTATATCTTTGGGAACCCTAAGTTTTAGGTGTATGATGACTTGTTTGAGGATGGATGCCAATATAGTCTCCTTATGTCCCTTGGGGCCACATGCTTGGATAGTTTATCTGTAGAACCTAGACTTTGAAGTTTGGGGTTAAGTGAGCTATCAGAGTGTACAGTGGAAGTGTGATGGATCTTATACATGGTTTAGTTAGACTCATCATTTAACCCTAGTGTAGTTTGGTCTGATAGGTCGAACCCTTTAAAGGGTGGAGTATAGTTAGTTTGATGATGTTGGGTGGTTAGATTTCGAGGATGAAATCCTCTTTAGGGGGATGGAGCCATGTAACATCTTGAAATCTATCTACACTATCTTTAGAAACCCTAACCCCATACTTAGGAGGTTGTTGTGCTTGAAACCTTAGTGGGGTCCAAACAAGTTATAGTTATAGCCTAATGTGCTTGTTTATATATTAATGAACATATAATGATCATCTGAGGAATACTTTATATGTTCAAACCCTAATGAATACCTAATGCACATAATATGAGTAACTCACATATTAATCCTAATGGATACGTATGGTGTTTTCCATGTCATAAACTAATAAACCCTAATGAAATGATAAGTAAGATAATTGTAACCTAATCTTGGACTTAATACATGCTAAGTAAAATATAATGATCATATTAACTTGAACCCTAAGTTGTAATCATCTAACCTTAACATATACATCCTTAATTCCTTTTATGATACATTAATGACATTAGGTGCCATAATTAGTTAACATACTTTGATACACATAAATGATATATATAATCATCTAATCACATATTAATCAAGTCATCAATATGAAATGCATGGTATGTTACCTTGTTATCTAATACACACACGATTAGTCACTTAATGTGAATCAATTTGTAATATGTCCCACCTTGATCACTAAAATAATGACTTCAATATGGATAAGTAGTAATTGATTCACATAAAAGTGCATAATCAATCATAAGAAATGAATAAATATGAAAAAAATGATTAATGATGACATTAATATGAATAAGAAAGTTAATGTGACAATGTTAAATATAGATATAAGTGATTAATGTGACATTATTTGGATTACTTGTGACAAGTTGGATAAAATGTCTTAATTCATGCAAAACAATTTGTTATAACTCAATATGTTGATAATAGAGACTAAATCCAATTAATAAGGATAATAATCAAGTATATTGATAATTGAGTCAACTCTAATTGTGTTAAACCTCATAATGAGGTAAATAAGAAATATATATGGTTTCAAGAATAATAATGAAATATAACTCTTTTGGAAACAAAGTAAATATTAAATGACACAATTAAATAATAATAATGATAATGTGATATCATAATAAATATAATCTAAATGAGCCAAAAATGTAAATAATGTTAAATCACCTAAAAAGAATATCTAAATAATGGAACCTAGGTGATCCTTGATAACCTAACCTATGTTGAGATGCTTGTGGAGTATATGTTGATGAGTTGTTTAGTGGAAGTTAAGGTTGGAGAAATAACCTAAAGTTTTGTGATGAGATGTTGCATACTCACCCTTCCCTTCTTGCTTGTGATTTCGGGGATGAAATCCTCTTTAAGGGGTGGAGTGTTGTAACATACCGAATTCTGGAATTTTGTCTTTTGACCCTCTTTCCCATCTTTTCCTTTCATTTCTATCCTTATTGGCCTTTCTATTTAATTGGTGGAATTTATAGTGGTTTAGTGAACATTTATTCACTAATTGTACCAATATAAGGGTTTATGCACAAATACCTCAGTGAAAGCTTAATTACCATAATAAAGTGCTCTAAACCTTAATCTAAATTTTTGATATGATTTGAAGACATAAAATGAGTCTAAGTTTCAAATTTGGTTCGATTTGGATGTTGTTTGTGCAAGTTATGCAATTTTAGGTACATTCTGGACTTTTATGCAATTTACCCATTTGGGAGGTTTTTTTGCAAATTATCACCTGAATTTTAATACTTAGATATTCCCTTACCATTCACGAGATTTTTAACCATGGGGAACCTGGTTGCACCTTAGTTTGAAGGTTTTTCTCTCCAAGGGCATTATAGGGATTACCCTCTTTATAAATGTGCTTATCTTTAAAAGCTATCAACCAATGGGGTTATTTCTTTGTTTGAAGGGTGGTGGGGATGGCCTAGAAGGCTATAGGGACTCTTAGGACCGACCTTTGGTATGCAAGAAGAGTCTATGAGCTGTCCTCTTGCATGGCCATGAAGCCTTAGCCTAAGGACACATGGAAAGTCACATAGACACCTCATGCTTGCCCCCTTCTTTATAAAGCCATGCCTACCCCTTCCCACCTCCCAATCTAAGAAGAAATCCTCTCCTTCTCTTTCCCACAGCTTAGATCATAATTCCTTCCATGTTTTTCCATGAATTTTCTGTCCCAAGGTAAAAGAGGGTGCCTACCTTGGTGAAGAAGGCTCCTAGGGTTCCAAATTTCTCTATTTAGGATTTCTTAAGCTCCTCGTTGGTGATTTTGACCAAAACTAGTAAGAATCCTCCTTTCCTTCCCTATTTTCATGTTTTTAGTATTCCTGCCACCTTCTTCCAGGTCAGAACCATGACCTTAAATGGTAAAACTCCACCTAGAACCCTAAAACATCTCATCTCCATGCTCTTTTGCTAAGGTTTGCACCTCTAAAGTGGAGAAGGTGATCTTTGCTCAAGAAACGAGTTTGGCTTGGAGAAACCAAACCTTCTAATCTCAGGATCCTTTCTGTTTGGACCTTCTTACCTTCCTAGAGGCAGGTTTTGTTAACCACCTTCTCATATATTGCTTAGTACATGCTTAAAACTCATGCTTCTATGTTGAAAATCGATGATTTCCATCTCTTTTTACCATGTTCTTCTAGGGTTTTGGTTTCTTGCTGTTTTACCTTCTCTAGAAGCTCTAGTTTGGTTACCTATTCAACTTCAAACCTGATCCTGAGTCAAATGGTGTTTTCTCCCTCTCCCTCTCTCTTCAATTATCTCAATCGGTTTGATGATGTGGCAATTTCCTATTGGTTAGTATTGAAAAAAATTCATATCTTCTAAACTGCTTATCCAAATTTGATAAATAAATATGTTTTGGAATTGGAAAATTAATCTCTATCTAATAAACATATTTTTAAGGTCTGATTTCATGGTTTGAATAAGGGTGATTTTTGTAAAACGAATTTAATGCATAAAATCCATAAAAATTACATCTTAATCATCATAACTCCAAAATTAACATAAGAATATGTTTTCTTCATCAGCAGAACCTAATAAGTTCACTGGTGATATTTTCAAAAGCTAAATCCGAATTTTGCTAAAAAGTTCTGAAATTAGGGTTTTTATACGTTAATGTGCACTATGTACTCTAATACATGTTAATACATTGAAAATAGGCAAAGTGGAACTTGGACTCAATTAAAGTGGTGAAAGTTAGTAATTGATATTAGTAAGGGAGGTATGTGCAATCCCTCTTTATGTATGTGCATTCCTTACACCCTATGTTGGGATAATTGCAGCCAAACCCTATATTTCCCTAATGAGGCTTAAATGAACCCTAAATCTTCTATTCTTGAATCCTAATGTTGTTCATGCCTCAAATAAGATTATAATTTCTTCTTGTTTGGGTATTATACCCCACTGCCATGCTTATTGAATATTATGACTACTCTTGCCATGACTACTTTTCTAGCATGAAGATTTATGTTCTATTTAATTTAAAGTAGCGGTACTTATGTACAACCACCCACAGAGGGCATGTATTTAATAGCCCTGGGGAATGTTTTTATTCTCCCCTATATAATTGTGTAGGTGATTGGGAATGTCTTATTCTCCCCTCACCTATAGGTTAGAGGTGTGGTAGGTGCCTCAATCCTACTTAGTTAGGTAGACATAATAATCTTACATGCAAATCCTTTTTCATATAATTGTTAATGGCAAGTTTCTTTTGAATATAGCCTCATACTCTTATTCTATTCATCTTATGATGAAATCTTATCCTTTACTTTCATGTTATTTCCTTATATTTTATTCTTATTCATTATTTGACACGTACCTTGTATTTCTCTCTCTTGTTGGGTGATTTCCCAACTACCGAGGTTTAGATCGAGGTGTTGAACATGACCAAGGAGAACATAGCTTCAAACATGGACCTAGCTCTTGGAGATGTTGCTTGGAGACAAGATTGCAATAGTCTAGACTTCCCTCTATCTAGATCCTGATTGTGTGTCTTGATGTAAACCCTAATGGGAGAATTTGATGTATTTTTGTAAACCTTTTATGAAATTGAATATAGTCAGTTATTTTTTATTCCGCTACTTTTTAATGGTCTTTTGTATACCAATGTTTAATAAATTTGGAAAATTTATGCCCATTCCATCATACCTCTGAGAGGGTTTGGAATGGATGTCAATTCTTCAAATTTTTAGTAAAGGGGTGATTTCACTCTTTTACAATTTATCTCTCTTAATAAGGTTCTTATATGGAGATTTATCATATACGTTTAAGGGATATTGGTGACCATCTTTGTATGGAGTCATCCTCTTTAGATTTGATGAGTATCCCTGGATTATAACCTAATGTTTTGGTTATGGTTCATACTTGTTTTGAGGATGATTATATGTTCTTGAGGTCGTTTGACCTTAATGGTCATGACATCTATGTTTTCATCTTATATGTTTGGATTAGTGGTCGACAACCATGTTTGGTAAGAAAGGGTGGAGGTGATGACCCTACAAGTATTACAATACTTGGTGTTATTAACATGATGGTTAAGACGGTAAATGAGGTCCTTATGATTTTAGGATTATGACTTTTTATCATTATCATGTAGGTTATTATCTTTCTACACCCTAAATCTACAATCTCGATTCCCAAAGTGTTCTGCAAAGGATGATCTTGTGTTTATCATAAGCCTTAGTTTAATTACCATGAGCTAAGTTTCAGTCATCATATTGTCTATAGTGTTATGGATGTTGCACATATATAATGAAGTTCAACTTCCTCTCTTCTAAGTGGTTTGACTTTATGACCTGCATGGTAACTTGTTCTAAAATTTGAATAATCTTGATTCCTAAATTTTAGCATAGTGGATCTTAGTATTATTGTTGTTTAGAATTCCATTTTGAGTCAAGACATATGTATCTCTTACTGAGTTGAGGTCGAGACACCCATGTATGGATGTGGGTCGAGACACTTTGACATGATGAGGTCAAGATATGTTGAGATTCTGGTTGTGACGTCCT
This sequence comes from Alisma plantago-aquatica, assembly GCA_963693085.1. NCBI lineage: Eukaryota > Viridiplantae > Streptophyta > Magnoliopsida > Alismatales > Alismataceae > Alisma > Alisma plantago-aquatica. The sequence goes on from OY856413.1 coordinate 433,989,273, forward strand.
ATTATGATGGTTGAACCCAACACTTTGTTGAGATGGTGGGCACAACGTGATGTTTCGAGTCACGAAGCTGCCTTGTTTCTGGTCGTGATGCAGTGTTGATCTCAGTCGCGACATAGTGTTGATCTCGATCGCGATGCTGTGTTGAGTTGGCTCGTGACATTGCTTTGAGTTGGGTAGCGACATTGTGTTGAGTTGGGTTGTGGCATTGCGTTGCTTTGGTCGAGAAACCATGTTCTGGTTTGAGGTCAAGACACATGATGTAGCAGTGGTCGAGACATCTTGTTGAAGGTAGGCAGTGACACCATGGTTGGTCACGGTCGAGACACCATGGTTGTGGGTGGTCGCGACCCACATGATTGGTGGTTGCAACTTGTACATAGTTGGTGGTTGTGACCCATGTGTGATGGGTGGTCGCGACACATGGATGATGAAGGGTTGAGACATATAGTTGAACACATATGTAACATATGTATGTGAATAATGATTCATGCATAGTGTTGTTGAATGATTATTTGTTTAACCCTAATTATGTTTCCTAATCCTAATATGCTCCAAGAAAGTGGGAAATGTTGTACCTAGGGTTTAGTGATGGAATAAAGTTATAAAACCCTAATCAGACAAATAAGGAACCCTAACCCTAATGTTAGGTCATGTGATGTGTTTACTTCTCTCTCTTGTAGAGGTTATCATATTATGATGTTTTCTCTCTCCTACTAGTATAGTTCTAATCATTGTTCAGGAAGGTAGTATGTGGTGTATGGGAGGAGGGGGTACTGCATAGAGTATATGCGATATGCGGGATTATACATGGGAGTATATACAATTTTAGATATTTTTTCTCATTATATATAAAATGATATATCGAGAACATAAATAAAAGTATAAATATATACATTATGAACGAATATATATTTACATATAAACATACAAATATGCATGTATGATATGCTTATATATGTATATATGTCTATTAATGGAATGTGTTTGTAATATATGTCAAATATTAAAATGTACAAATATCAATGTATGAATGTCAATAAATTTGAATAAATCAAAATGTATACATACATGTCCAAATATGCATTTGTGCATGTAGGTGTAGCATATATGTATGTATACATATGAAAATGTCAAAATGTATTCATATAAATGTACAAATATGTGAGGAAATTGTTGTATGTATTATAATTTATACATATAAATAAATGACTATATTTAAATTTTAATATGTAATGAATGTGTATATATCTATGCATGTATGTATGAAATGTGTGGACATAAGTTGTGGGCTTCTCAAAAAGCGGAGTTTAACTGCTTAATTGGCCAAGAAGGAGTATATGTGGCCCATGACCGCTTAATGGGCTGATTAGCAATATGCAGTGTGGTAGGGTGACCAAATAGGCATAAGCGGGAGTATATGCGGGCATGCAGACTGATTTCCCGAACAGTGGTTCTAACCTTGTAGATTAATTGAGTGACACAACTTATGTATGCTATGAGGATGACTAAATGATACCAGATGATGGCCATGAGACTTGATGAGGTGCACTAGAATTGTAAATATGTGAATGTGCACACTTGGATATAATCTATAATGCTTAACCTTAATACACTCCAAATTTGTGGGAGATAATGAAACTATATATTGGTAAATAAATAATGCCACGAAACCCTATGTAGTTAAGCATGAAACCTTAACCCTAAAATGAGGGGACATTATGCATTGATTACATTACCGAAAGAGTTTAATATGATGAGATAATAATGAATATTCTCTCCCTATTTGTATAACATTGATTTTGGAGGTGAAATGATAATTATAACTAATGATTGCTATGGTATATATATGATGCGATACATGTGATGCTTATATGCCTGATGAGGCATGATGTGATATTTATCATAGTTCATGATTGCTATAATTCAGGTGATGCTTATATGCCTGATAAGGCAAGATGAGACAATAGTGAGTTACATGAATAATGTGATTGGTCTTATGACCTAGTGAAGGCTTAATGCCTAGTGTGAGGTTATATCCTCCAGTGATGTGATAAGGGATTAATATCCCAAGTGATGTGATAATAGTGAACGATATGGCAGTGTTAACAAATGGTGATGTCGATGGCCTTGTTCAAGGCAGTGATACAATGTTGTCGTGAGATGATTTGACAAGTTCACACTTTATATGTTTTATATCTTCTCAAGTTGTTTCATAGTTATATTGATACATTGAATTAGGGTTTTGTATGTCCACTTGTATGATGGAGCCTTAATTCACCCAATTGGCATAACTAATAAAGTGAAACCGTAATCATGTAGTTGCCCTATACCATAGATCCATCTTCAACATCAATATTTAGCTGGATGGTGAAATGAGTAACTCCTATGGGAAACTCAGAGTGCATATTGTTGAATATGCAAGGTATCAGTGAAGATATCTCCATATATCCTTAAATTGGTGATATAATGATAAAATGTTTATTTTAGAATGGCCATGCATGGGCCTATTCTCTAGGGATGTGTCATGTACCAAGGTAGGTTAGTTGTTTTACAGGCTCATATCTTTGACCATGAGTGGTTGTCTTAACAGGACTATAATTGTGGCTTTATGTTATTTTCTTTGCAATTTGACTAGATGTCACTGCATTGCAGACTCGTGCTGACTGAGTAGTACTAGTGATGATCATGGAGTCCGACTATTCTATTAAGCTTGTATGGTACTAATTTTGACTTCACAGTGGTCAGTTGGATTTGAGTGGTATGCCTCAAATCCTCAGTGCATAATAATTAAAGATGTAACATATCCGTGTAGTATTATTGCTTAGGGTCCCATACAAATAACATTGGATGACCCCCTTGATATGTTTCTTATACTATTTAGTTTACAACAGTTGTACATTTTCTTCATATTCCTCCTTAAAGCTTAAGATGATCTATTATTTAGTATAGATGTCCCTACTGCTTAAACTATAATAATTGTCATGATTATATCATTAAGCTGAATCTGCTTATCAGTGAATAGTATAATTTCCTATTTTAGTTATGTGTGATTATAATATATAGTGGTGGAGAGTTATATCTCTCACTGGGACGTTTGGTCTCACCCCATGGGTTTCACATCTTTTTAGGTGGGCCTGCATGATGAGATAGAGTTTGTGTGGCAGAGACTAATAACAAGTGGAACTATAATTGTTGAATCATGGATATGCAGCTTGTCTAGTAATAGAGTCCTATATGTCATCCATGTACACTCAAGTCCTTGGGGGATTTTTGTGAATGTTGTACATCGATTTGAGATTTTGACTTCATGTCATGGTAGTATAGACATGATCTGTACATTTAAACAAATGTTTATATGTAACAAGTTGTGGCTAGTTAGCCAGTGAATAATGGTGTGTAATACCTTTTGATATGAATGAAATACAAATGGCATCGGTTTATTGCTTCAATTGTGAAATGTTTTGTTTGAAATCCTGTTATGGAATCGATTTTAATTTACCCTATTTTTTGGTAATGTTGTCATTAGTGATGATTCTGCACTATGATTTGAGTAATCTTGCTTGTGTGATAAAGGGTGTCACACAACCCTTCACTTCCATCTCTGGAGGATTTCACCTCTTTAACTGTACTCAAGTCACTCAACAATTCACTAGGTTTACATCACATTAAACATGTGAAATTAATATCATAGGATATCTCAACAATTGATGTATGCTTATAATCACCACTCTATATTGTACAAGGTTCACCATATCATTATCTTAGCTATGCATATTTATATCACCTACAAAGTTAGGGATACATAAAAATCTATTATAGAACAAGAATATTCAAGTAAAGCAATTACATACATCACACGAACAATGGTTTATAGTTAGGGTTTCAATTGCATTCAATTAGGGTTTCATAACACCACTCATCCCCTAAACCCTAATGCCATCACTTCCCACTTTTTTGGAGAGTTCTAGAGCCAAGAACTATGGTTAATGATCAACCATTCATGTCATACCATCTCATGTAGATCATTACACTATGTATTAATAATCTATACATATATGAATGTGAGTGTATTGACCCATAACCATAAAGTGTAGTGACCTAGAGATACACCATGAGTCACGACCGCAACACTTGGTGTTTCGACCCTAGGTCATGATGATGTATCGACCTCAACCATTCTAGGTGTATTATCCTCATAAGACATGAGTGTCTCGACCTCCAAGCAAAGTGTTTTGACCTCCACACTTCAAGGTGGTTCAACCTTAACCATTCATGGTTTCAACCCTAATATGAGTAGTGTTTCGACCTCAACCACACAGGGTGTGTCAGTCATAACACTCTACATGATCTTAACCACTCTTATCATAAGTGTTTTGACCTCTTTATATAAAGGTATCAGCCGTAACACTTCATATATTCGCTACCTTTAAAATCCTAAATTTTTTTACCCTTACACATGCATGGTCACCACCACACACCATCCTAAGTGTTGTGACCTCATGCAATAAAATGTTGCAACCTTCATGGTGTCTAGCCCACTACCAATAGGTCGTAACACCTGGGCAGAAATAGGGAACATAAAAACATCAACCCAAGAATAATAACCCTACACAAGGGTGTTCTCCAAACCCTACAATAAAAATCATAGAAGATCCTTTTAAGCATTGTGCTTAAGGATGTGAAAAAAATAGGTTTATCACTCATGAAACTATCATCAAGACCATCATTTATATTAAATAAACACATCATAAATAGAATAAAATAGTTACATAAACAAAGAACAAGATATCTTCACTCTTTCTTCTAAAATCCCAAATCAGGTACAAGGCTTTTAGGGTTTACAAAAAGTATACATCATTTTCAAGATACAGTATAGCTCAAATGTAACTATCATCACTTTCTTCACTAAAAGAATAGATTTTTAAGATCTGGAATAGGAACATAGGAACAACATGTATTCAGGTTTAGATTGCACATAATAGAGGAGGAAAGAGTTATATAATTGGCCTATAATTGATGATCCAAGCTTCCACGATCTCAAGATCCAAAGAAGAAAAGGAAGCCCCAACTAGATCCAAACCTTTGACCACTAGATATCCTTCAAAAGAGAGGAACACCATGGTTAAAGAAGAGTCTAGGGAAAAGAAAACCCAAACCCTAACTTTGAACCAAGGTAGAAGATGAAGAAACCCTAGGTTAAAGCATGATTTCAGCCCAAGAGAAGAAGGAATCTCCAAGAGAAATCACCATGGACCATGCACATCCCTGATGGTTGAGATTGAGGAAGAAGAAGATGAAGAAGGAAGGGGAAACCAGATCCAAGGTTTGAATCACTTACCAAGAGAATAGATTCTCTAAGAAACCACCACCAAGAAGATGATCTAGCACTAAATCTACCTCATGCAAGATGGATCGGCCATCCTAGCTTTAAGATCAAATCCTTCTTGCTCCTAAAACTCCAATGTTGGTTCATGTTCGAAGGAGGAAGATGAAGAAGTCAAAAAGTCTCTAACACATGAAGAGAAAGGGATATAGACCCCAAGGGAGAGAGAGAAAAAGTGGTTTGTGATGTGTCACCATTCTAGATCGCCCAAGGACACACGGTCCTTCAACCTCTTGGTCTTATCCTCTTCCACATGTAAACATACAAAAATATCATATTTTTCCAGAAAGTGTACCATCACCAAGGTCTCAACACTTCATTCATGTTCACCTTGTTTCGGCCCAAACCCTAAACTGACAAAGCAAGGTCGAAACACTAAAAGACAAGGTTTTATTTCGACCTCTAGGTTGTCTAGGTTAGAACCACAATCCCTAGGGATGGTGTTGTGGTCGCTACCCTCACCCAAGTGTGCGGCAACAATTACTACACCCAAACCCTAGCTTAGTCACCACTTACACATGGTAACCCTGGAAACCCTAGAACACCATGAAGTGTTCCGTCATCAAACATTAATCAAATAAGGTGCCCCATGTCACCATATTCTCTATTATGGGCAAATTGCAAACTAGTCCAAAATAAGTACTTATATAGTAAAGGTGGTTTAAATCTTATTCAAATTGGACCAAATCAAAACCATAGACCTATCACATGATATTAAAGCATTCCACAAGATTAAATTAAGGTTTAAGTATCTTATTACATGAAGAATGCAATTAAGCACAAGGCAAGGTCATGGATCTTACATAACACTTGTGCAACAAAAACACGATGGACATGTTTAGATCATTAATAATGAGATTCATGGGTGATTGGCTCTAAATGTAAGTGGGAGTCTATTGGTATGTATGCCCAAGGAGCCAATCATATGATGATTGAGATGACATATCTTATAAATAGTTTGATTATTAATAAAGGCAATCTTCCAATTCATTTTGATTCAATCAATTATGAGATAATGATGAAACATAATGAATGTCTAAAGAATGACATTACTCAATGACATATGTCTTTAGGTTGATGACTTGAAGAATAGGATCATAAAGATGTTAAGAGTTTGTACATTCTTGTTATGTTCCTAGTTGGATGTTATTATAAAAGGTTGATAGACGACAATGACACATAAGACTAGAGTGTGTGTTGGTTGATGATAGGATGTCATCATTCATGATATATGATATCAAACCAAACACATAGATACTTGTTGGAGAATAGTATATCAGATAGACCCACCTTGAGAGTGACACATGGAATCCATAATTGGTGGTCATAATCATCTCTCATTGTCAAGGTGGTGATTGTGGTTCTTAGGCCTAAAATCACTACACTCATCACATGTCGTTCAGTGTACTTTGACATCATCCAACCTGACCTTGAATAAGGGTTACCATAAAGATGATGATCAGATACACTATGACACATGGGGATGAATGTGAGTGATGTATATGTGATTTTTCCCTCCTACTAGAGTTTTATATACAAGCCACTTGATAAGAGAGACAGAGAAAAGTATACACATGAACATGTGAATCAATATATGATATTGAGGACACATATATCTCAGAAAGTCTCCTCTGGCATAAGGAACATGGATTGAACATTGGGAAGATGATGATTCCATGCCTCGAGTTCAATTCAAATATCAGTGATAAAGGAATTATACAATCACTATAACACCAATCAGATTGTAGGTTGAAGTTATTCTCCAACTTTTCATATTACTTAGGTAGCAATGATGTGTTGCTAGACACTGCTCATTGCTTGCGATGTCAAATATATTATGGATATTCACTGCCAACATAATTTGGAACATATATGGTCACACACATAGGATATACTTGGAATAGGAGTTCATTCATGAATATGGTTTAGACTTGATTACTAAATAGTTAGGTATTCAATTTAAAAACATTGATTAAATGTTGGCTGATTGAACGATGAACCGAGTGATTCAAGTGTTGAATTAATCATTTTAGTGTGTCAGGTCAATTGAACTAACATTGGCAATTATGTACCATGAACTGACTGGTTCATGAAGTGAACTAATGGGCTTAGGTACAAGAACCGACCATCTCAAGTTGTGAACTAAGCAGTTGGTTGATCAATTTGATTGATTCAAGGATTTGTGTTGACATCATGTTGTGCATAAATTTAGATTATTATTGTCAATACAATTGCAATCAGGAAACATGGTGAAGCAACCAGTTCAAGGGTTGAACTAATCATCTCACATGTCAACTGATCAGTTCACATGTGAACAAACCATTTCGCCGCTCGCATGTTACAAAAATTCATGAAATTCTGGCCCCTTCAAATCCCACTCAAAATAGGAACCCTAAACCTAACCCTCCTATAAATAGAGGGATACTGAGGGCTTCTCAGACACAACCCAATTGACTCTAACAATTATTTGCCTTTTCTGGTTGTGGTAACTGAGAGAACCCCAGAAAGTCTGTAAAAGAGTGAAATCACCCCTTTATTTAAAATTTTAAGAATTGTCATCCATTCCAAACACTCTCAGAGGTATGATGGAATGAGCATAAATTTTCCAAATTTATTAAACATTGGTATACAAAAGACCATTAGAAAGCAGAAAAAATAAAAAAATAACTGACTATATTCAATTTTTGATAAGAGGTTTACAAAATACATCAAAATCTCCCATTAGGGTTTACAATAAGATACAACAAAAGGATCTAGATAGAGGGAAGTCTAGACTACTACAATCTTGTAACCAAGCAACACTCCATCAACTGAGTCCAAGCTAAAAGCTAAGATCTTCCTTGTCTTATCCATCACCTTGCATAACACCTGGGTGGTTGGGAAGGCACCCAACAAAAAGGGAAAGGGAAGAAAATTATTTGTCACAACTATTCTAGGATATCAAGATAAGTAAAAAAGGATTTGCATGTAAGATAATTATGTCTACCTAACTAAGTAGGGTTGAGGCACCTACCGGACCTCTAACCTTAGGTGAGGGGAGAATAAGACATTCCCAGTCACCTACAATATTATGGGGAGAATAAGACATTCCCCAGGGTAATTATTTACATGCCCTCTGTGGGTGGTTGTACATAAGTACCACTACTTTATTTTAAATAGAACATAAATCCACATGCTAGAAAAAGTAGTCATGGGTATATGAATCAATAAGCATGGCAGTGGGGTACCAAGACCCAAGAATAATGTTCCAAAACTGATTTATGAGGCAAGTATATCAAAAGATTCAAGAGTATATCACTACTAAAAAATGGTCATTAACTATAAAAAACAATTGTAACAAAAACCCCATATTTTGTAGCTAAAGGCTTTAACTACATATTTCTTTACACATACAAATTGTAGTATATGCTCGTATAGCTAAAGCCTTTAACTATATTTTTCAAATATGTAGTTACATTATCCATTCGCTACAAATTCATATGTATCCGGAAGCATAGTTAGATATTGTCCTTCCATATTTAAATATAAGTATAAGTATAGCTAAATATATGACTACAATTGCATATATAGTCAGTATGTAGCAAAAACATGAAGTTAATACATTTTAAATGTATTTAATGTGTAGGGAAAGGCAGCAGTTACTATATACATATATATGTAATTGATTATGCATCTAGCTACATATGTAGTGTCATTTAGTACACATACATATATGCTTAGTTTGACTATCTATTTATATATATATATATATATATATATAGTGTAACTTGTTAGTACACAAGCTCTTTTAGTAACAACATTGTAGTATTTAGAGAAAGTTATGCTCATTATGCCAACAATCTTACTTTCATTTATAATGAAGTGTCGAATGTACATGGGGAGGACGTATACCTTGCCCCTATTACACAATGTGTACAAAAAAAAGTATATACATATATCAATGATTCAGTGGTCTAGTAACATCTTTGCAAAAGAGTTGTGTCTTTCTCATCCAATTTTAACATCCTTATTGTCTTCTTTTGTTAGAGCTCTTGTTGTTGTTGCACCATCACAAAGAAGAGCATGTGTTGGATTAAAAAATATAAACAAGACAATCTTGACTTGGTTGAGCAGGGTTGCCCTCTTGTGAAGATTTTCTTTCTCTTATCTTAGAATCAATTATTTCAGCTAAAACTTGCCGACAGCAATGCGCTATAGAATGTTGGATTCTTGGTGTGTGATCCTTCATGTGAGCGGGACAAAGCATGTCTCATAGAGTGGGACAGAATGATGAGCATGATGTATGGGATGGCTTGGAATGACGTTGCCTTGTTGGACGGAGAAGGTCTGGAGTTTTGCTAGGATCGTGCTAAAGATGATGGTGCAGGCGAAGATTGGGATGACTGAGAGTACCAATTTTACTTGCTCGACCTCGGATATTGAGCATAGTCTCGAGAGTCTCCTTCATGTTGATGCCATCTTGAACTCTGATGCAAGCCTTATCTAAGTATCTGCATGTAAAAATAGATGTTATGTCTAGCCAAAGACATCGGTGTACTAATGTTGTCTTCTCAATAAGCTCTTTACCTAAATTTATCTGTGTGGCGGAGGTGCCTGATAATGTTGGAATCTCGACCAGAGTTACCAAGATGCAGAGCATTCTGTCGCCCCCCACAAAGTATCTCGGTGTTAGATGGGAAAATTTGCTTCCTCTTTGAAATTGCAGCAACAAAAACTTGAGTATCAAAAGCAACATCAGAAACTTAAACACCCACTATATGCAAATGTATATGCATTTATAATATCTCAGAACCAAATAGAAAAGAATATTTCATGCCATGTGATATCTGGTTTATACACCATAGCAAAACTGACAAGCCACAAAACAAGGAATATATTCCTCACTCCAGTAAACACAGTGTGCTTACTTTGGGATGATGCATCCTGGTTATAATGTGAAGATTATCGATGCCGAGATGCTGACTGGGAAGTTCCCTAGCTGCTACAAAACAAACACGTGTATAGATGAAAAATTCAGCACCTTAACTTCTTTTAAAGATAACTTTGATCAACAACAATGAAGTAACAAAGAGCATGATTTTATTGCATGTCCTACAGGCCATCTCATATTCTTGAAATAACAAGAATGACCTATAAGATTACATCAGTTTTAGTAACTAAAAATAAATTAGAAGGTATGATATAAATTAGAATAAGGAAACACATAAGGAGGATGGTATTCCATTCTATATATCCACAACTCGAAGTGATTTTCAAGGAACACGTCATGGAATCAATGTTTGACATGGGAGTTGTCTTTTACAAAGATGATAATGGTGTAGGACGAACATAAGATAGCCTCATTCATCTATAGTAGTAATTAGACTTCCTATTATCTAATGGGAAAAAATGAGAGGCCTCTTATAACATTTTATTGTTCTATCACTGCACTGTAACCTATACATCGTAAAATATGGATAGTAGTACTTCCCAATTTGAGTGTTGTTCTTGAAATACCAACGCAATTGTCCCTGGATTACATGTTTTCCATATTTTCTTACATTTTGGATATGTGTCGAGATCTCTCTACTTTCTCTAATGTTTTCTTTCTAACAAACAATATTGTTCATCTTAATATCACATAGTTCTTGTTTAACTTTTTCAAACGCAGCTGAAAACTATATACTTGATTGCTCTTTTCTACTGTTATGTATGTACCACTAGTTTATAATTATTGGTTTAGAAGATAACTAAATTTTGGATTCTCACCTTTGATCCCAATGTGGATGTTTTAGAGTTCTTGAAATCAACAATATGCATACTACGAACCATTATCACCTTGCACAATATTTGCAAACTGCAGCAAGAATGTATAATCCTACAAATATGTGATTAAACTCATCATAATACAGATAAGGGGATAGAAATATACAAAACTAAGATCTAAGTTTCAATGTAGTGCATAAATACAATAAAAATATGTTTCAATACATCCTTACCCAAAGAAAAATCTATGATAATTATTTTGAAACAAGTTGTTTTCAAACCACATCCTACTCCAGGTTCTAGCTAGAATTTTGGGAAAAGGCACCATGTCTGAAAGCTACATATTTTTGGGAATCATTGGTGGACAATATTAAAATGCTCCTCACATGTATCTCCCTACTCTAATTATAAATGTGAAAAATAATGTATTTAGATTCCAAGATATATGTTGAACTTCATGATTAAAATCCAGAATTATATTAGCATTATGTATCAATAACACTCAAACATATATTTAGATATGTTGGTATTAAGAAAGTCACCTATTTTCTTGTCAATATTCAGTCAAAGGCGAGCACATAAGCGAATACTTAAAAATGGCAACTTCCATGTCAATGCATTGTAAAAATCAATACGGACACAACATTGAAAAACTTTGAGCAGCTATTTTCAAAACCTACAATTTACGACAGACATGGAAATTGTTGAGGCATTATCTGCCCACAACACAATAAGGAAAGCAACAAAGATGGAATTGGAGAGGATTACACTCAAATTAGGTTCAGCCACACGAACTAAGGCTATTAACGATCTGGAAGATAAAAGGGAATGCAAAAGAAACTAAGAAATGTCACTCTTTTTATTTCTTGCTACTGTTGGTTTTGTTTACAGAATTTAAAATTCATTGCTCGGTTCTTAGCTAGTTTGCCTTTAGATCAGGAAGGATAAGACTTTGCATAGGCCCCCTTTTAAGTCGAGATTATTCAGAAATCATTTAATAATATGAAATAGAAGTAAAGTAGTTTGAACCTTAAAAGAACTTATAATTCCAGTAATGTACAACCGTTCAAAGTGATAAAAATGCAAATCCTTATCCCATAAGATGCATTAAAATGATACTTACCAAATCAAGGCACTCACATTCCAACCCAGTAACCTGACCTCCAATTTTTTTTTCTTGCCCTATTAAAAAATAAGTTTAGAGAAGGTATAGAGTACATAATGTGGATAATCAACAACATAAGGAGACAAGAAGTAGCTTTCCTTTTCAAATGGCAAAATGAATCATGGATTGCACCAAACTGAACCCTGAAAACAATGGATCAGCAGCCAAAATGTACATACAACATATGAAGGCAAACCCAAATTGACCCATTCTTATAAACCTAGCAACAAGCCAATCAATATATTTCAGCAAATAGAGCTTCATTGTCATAGAATTGGGGTTCAATTGGGAAGGATGTGGCCTTCATAAACATGAAAAGACATTTCAAAATCAGAATTCTAGGTACATTATTTAATCAGAAATAGATTTTATACCTGAAAGGGACAGTTATCTATTTTGTTAAAAAAGTGTTTGTGAGGTTATGTTTTCAGTATGTTCCAAATTGAAGCTTATACATACCCACACTTTTAAATGGATCCAACCACATATGACCTAGAACTTACAAAAATGCCATTATGAAGGATACAAAGATATCACTTAAACCCTCTGACCATGAAAAATAATAGAGTTGCACTAGCTAAGCACACTAGGAGATATTTGTAGAAATGTAGACTCCAATGACATAATGACGGTGGATCATTGAAGTGGGTAGTTATATTTACAATTGCAAAAGTTGGACTGTCTGTGAGACTGTGACTCAACTGTGGTTGAGCTTGGTACATGTAAGAAGCAACAATAGATGTCGATGATGACACTAGTGGATGTGGAGGTTTGGTGTTGTTTCTTATGGCGTTAGAATTGATATACTTGCATGAAAATTGCTGTGATGATATGGGTTATCTTGCTTACATATGTGGAACAAGTTATCTCTATTCAAACTGCATTGATCAGTTCAATAAGGTATATATGAAAGTCGAGATCGGTTCAGGTCTTTCCAGTTGGCCTTTGTATGATAAATTCCATGTTGCAGAACCAGATTTTCCCCATTATATAGGATAAGTCAAGGGTTGAACCAAAGTAGAAACTATAAGAGATCATCTGAATATGAATAGGTAAGACGGTTGCTCCTATGTTGAATTTACAAAGTATTGTGCAGGCATGTGAAAGTTGAACATCCATGTGGAGATACTTGAAAAGTATACCTTGTACTGCAACAACAGTAGAGAATCCTAGAGAAAAAAGGCACTGAGGAGATATTTTGAGTACTATGAATCAGCAAAACCTAGTGTTGTAGCACTATTGAGGTATCACCTTGGCTGAGGGTAATATTTCACCAATTTGGGAACATTGCAAATGGTTTTAGAGCAAGGCACATGGTACCACCTTGGTTTTATCATTAAGTCATCAAGAGAAGTATCTAATGTGTGGATGGTAGATGCACAATAGAGGTGGCTGGGTCCAAATATGGCATGGTATGATCTGTGTTCAAGGTTTCAGTTCTAGTTATGAACCATGGATCATGCACATGGACTTTTGGTGGTGAATGTCCCGAATTGGAACAAGAAACTAAAAAACTATATCATGAAACATTTCACAAGAAATATCAAACATCATATGATGGTCAATAAGCTATTGCTGAATAGATTCAACGAACTAAAAAATAAAAATTATGTGCACCACATACTTTTTCCAGACTGAACCCTGGTTGGATGACTGCAAGAGTTTTTATGTCCCTGAAAATGCTCGGACCATTGTTCAACCAATACTCATCATATTCATTTATATTTTATCCATTCTTTAATGATCATCCAATTACAAGATATTATAATATCCATGAATCAAATATAGTGTGGACTATATATATTAAAACTAGCTTATCTTGAAAAGGTCATAGAACAAAAAACTAATGTTTTGCATAATAGAGAAAATTTAGGGAGAGAGCAAAAACTGAATCATGAATTTGCTGCCCAATAATGAGAACCCAAATTACAATATATAGTCACAGCGGAAATTCTATCTTCTAATAATAAGATCTAAAAAGAAAGAAAGAATATCAAAATAGTCTAAATAAATAGGAAATAATAAAGATATTACTAGAATATTGTAACACTCCCCTCAAGTTGGAGAATGCGGATCAATGATGCCCAACTTGCCCAGAAGAAGATGAAACTGTGCATAACAGAGAGCCTTAGTGAATAGGTCTATCGGCTGATCAGTGGTAGGAATATGTTACATAGTGATGGCGCCAGACTGAACATGATCACAGACAAGGTGACAATCGATCTCAATGTGCTTTGTCCGCTCATGGAATACTGGGTTTGCAGCAATATGAAGAGCTGCTTGATTATCACAGAAAAGTGACATCGGTGTGTCATGACAAACACCAAGAGAACGAAGCAATGACTTCAACCAAACCAGCTCAAAACAAGTCGAAGCCATAGAGCGATACTCGGCCTCCGCCGATGAGTGAGAAAGTATCAGCTGCTTCTTGGTCTTCTAAGATACCAGAGAGTGACCCAACATGACAAAGTGACCAGTCATTGAGCCATGAGAAATTGGACACGATGCCCAGTCCAAGTCACAGTAGGCAAAAAGCTATAGAGAGCTCGTGGCAGACAAGTATAAGCCTTGACCTGTATGGCCCTTCAGGTAGTGTAAGACACGTATCGCCGCATTCCAATGATCGACCTTAGGTGCCTGCATAAACTATGCTAAAGTATGCACAGAATAGGACAACTCTGGACGAGTAATAGTGAGATAGATCATCCTCCCAACAAGGCGATGATAACGATCTGACGAATCATACAGAGGACTGGTCGACGCAGCAAGACGATGATTTTGCTCCATCAAAAATTTAGACGGCCGTGCAACTAATAGACCTGCCTCAGAGAGTATGTCCAACATATACTTACGCTGAGTAAGGAACAGACTGGTGGAATTGTGTGCAATCTCGATACCCAAAAAGTACTTCAGTAAGCCCAGATCCTTCATATGAAAGCACGAGTTGAGATAGGCTTTGAAGCGAGAGATAGTTGTCAGATCAGAAATAATAAGATCGTCGACGTACACAAGAACATGTAAGACAGCATATGGACTCGTGTAAGAGAACAAAGAATAGTTGGTCTTGCTCTGCTGAAAGCCGAATCATCGAAGAGCCTGAGAGAGCCTGGCAAACCAGTTGCACGACGCTTATTTAAGTCCATAGAGAGACTTCTGCAAGCAACAAACATGACCCGGTGGAACATTCTGAAGACTGAGAGGAGGCTGCATATAGACTTCTTCAGCTAAATCACCATGTAAGAAAGCATTATGAACATCCATCTGATGGAGCTCCCAATGTCGAATGGCAGCAACAGAGAGAAAGACGTGAACTGTGGTCAGCTTGGCCACAGGTGTGAAAGTTTCCCCGTAGTCAAGACCTTCCACTTGACGGTTCCCAAGAACAACCAGTCGTGCCTAAGCGCCTTATAGCGCTCTACTGTCCCATTGGAGTGATAATTGATCCGATAAACCCATTTTCTCCCAATGGGTTTCTTGCCAGCAGGGAGCGAAGTTAGCATCCATGTGTCGTTGCAATCTAGAGCAGTGAGTTCGGCCTACATAGCGTCATGCCAGACTGAATGCTGGATGGAAGAATGATAGGAGGAAGGCTCATCTGTAGTGGTCACTGCTGCTAAAAATCGAACATGGGAAGGCGAAAAATTAGCACAATTGACATAATTGGCTAGCGGATGAGATGTACTTGAGAACGATGATTGTGGCATGGGTGAATGTGACGGAGCATGGGGGTTTATCGAGAGCATTGTACTGCAGATGTAATCTCAGTATCTGGAAGGAGGATGTCGAACACGGTGACTCTGACGGACCAAGGTCGGTGGATCTAGTGGTGTCGAAAATGAGGAGACCACAGGAGTATCCGGGGAGGATGAGTCCGAAACCAGCAGAGCGTCAGATGACGAACCAGGATGAGGAGGTGAAGACGGAAGAGAATCATCGAGACTCCCCCTGAATGTCGAAGACATGTCATCATAAATAGACAGAGACAAAGCTGGTGGAGAGTCCGTTGGAGACGACTGAGCCAGAGCCGGGGCCTGAAATGGGAAGAAGTCCTCAAAGAAAACAACATCCCGACTAGAAAAACTCTCCTTAGTTTCAAGATCATAGAGGAGCCAGGCATGTTTTCTGGGTGAATATCCAATAAACAAGCACTTCCTACTACAAGAAGCAAACTTGTCTTTAAACTTGGGCATTTGAGCTGCAAAACACAGACAGCCAAAGACTCGGATGTGGTTGTAGGGAGGCGGCTGATGGTACAGGAGCTCATAGGGTGAACAATTGTTGAGAAGTGGAGATGGAGTATGATTAATCAAGTAAGCAGCGGTAGAGACACATTCACCCCAGAAGTTGATAGAGAGATCAGCAGCATGAAAGCGCAAAGTGCGAGCCACATTCAGCAGGTGGCGGTGCTTGAGTTCTACGCGGCCATTCTGTTGTGGAGTAGCCACACATGAGGTCTCATAAATAATGACGTGATCAGCAAGATACGGCCGCATAGGCAAGAATTTTGTCCCATTATCCGCTCTTATTTGGCAGACTTGAGAGAAAAATTGTGTCTGCACAAACACACAAAACTGACAGAAACATTGAGCAACATCTGACTTAGCACAAAGAAAATAGATCCAAACAACATATGAGTAGTCATCAACAATGGTCAAGAAAGAGAGAGCACCAGAATAAGATGGAGTACAGTAAGGCCCCTAAACATCACAATGAACTAATTCAAACAATGCAATAGCTTTATTAGAACTTTTCGGAAAAGACAATCTAGTCTGTTTTGCTTTGAAACAAGGACTACAAGGTGCAATGATGTCTAATGACTGTTTATCTATGCTAAAATCAGAAATAGAAGACAAAATAGAAGTAGAAGGATGCCCAAGACGACATTGCCAAGTCAAAGCCGAAACACCTGCAGACTGAGCAGCAGACGCGCGCGCAGGAACAAACATCGCTTGAAGCCAGTAAACCCCACCATGTTCTTTACCCACGCCAATCACCGTCCTCGAACTGATTTCCTGTAGAACACAGAGTCTAGGACTGAGAAGAACAAGCAATTGCAAACTCCAAGATAGTTGAGCACTAGATATCAAATTGCAGTCAAGATTAGGCACATATAAAACAGAATTGATATAATAAGTGCCAAATAGAATGTGGCCCTGCTGAGATGTCATCGATATACTGCCATTCGGAAGCTTAACTGAGACCGGTGGGACAGGTAACACATTGCTGAGAAGAGAGAAATCACCCGTCATGTGGAGCGAAGCACCTGAATCCAGGATCCAATCAAGAAACTCACCGGACTTGATGGGTTGAGTTTGCAGAGAAGAAAACATATTTCACACTGCAGTCCATTGCTCATTGGACAAAGTGGGACCGAAGGCAGCGCGATCAGCGGCAAAGATGGGCGCAGATGAGGGCTGCGCAGAAATCGATTGAGTAGCATTCGCTGAAGCCGATTGCCGCTGAATTTTGTTAGATTTGTCACGTTCCCTGTCTGCCAACTTCTCCCTTAGCCAAACGGGATAACCGATAAGCTTGTAACTAGAACTTTTATCATGACCCAAGCGCCCACAGTGCGAACAAAGCACATAGCTTTTATCAGTAGGCGCCGAGTGGGAGGAAGAGGCAGACGATGATGGTGCAGAACTGGGCATAGATGGTTGATGATGCGTAGCAAATGCAACCGTCTCTGAGGGTTGTTAATGGATGGAGATGACGGTCTTTAAACGTTCTTCCTGAACAGTGAGAGCGTACACGCGATTTAAGGGTGGGAGAGGGTCTTGATCCAGGAGATTGGAGCGCAGAGAGCCAAATAACGAGTCATCGAAGCCAATCAAAAATTGCTGAACTCGTTCCTCTGCGAATTCATTGATCCAATCTTTTTTTACAGAACAGGAGCACTTCCCGCAAGAGCAATTCCGGGACGAAACATAGTTCTCAAGTTCCTCACAAAATTTCTTGAGCGTATTGAAATAATCAGCAACGGTTCGACTAGATTGACGACAGCTTCAGATCTGAGCGTGAAGTTGAAGTTTTCTCGGACTGTTACCAATGCTAAATCGTTGATGAAGATCGTCCCAAAGTTTCTTGACGTCGAGAAAGTATGTGATAGAGGGTCGAAGGGAGGGATCAATCGATTGAATTACCCACCCGACGAGCATAGCATTAACGACATGCCAGTCTTCAAGCGTCGGATGATCTTGAGCGTCAGCAGCCGGCATAGGGACAGTGCCATCCAAAAATCTGAGCTTTCTTTTGGCGACGACTGAGTTACAAAAGGCTAGGACCCAATCATCATAATTATCACCCTTGAACGATGTCGGGCAAAGAGATAACCCGGGATCGTCCGAAGGATGCAGATAGAATGGTGAGTAGACGTTGATCGAAGAATCCTTGGGCGGAGCCATGGCGAACCAGCGGTGAAGAGGACGGCGACAACCTAGGCGGTGGCAGTATTAGGATGTGTTTAGGTCTAGGTTTCGTAACCTAGCTCTGATACCATGAGAAAATTTAGGGAGAGAGCAAAAACTGAATCGTGAATTTGCTGCCCAATAATGAGAACCCAAATTACAATATATAGTCACAGTGGAAATTCTATCTTCTAATAATAAGATCTAAAAAGAAAGAAAGAATATCAAAATAGTCTAAATAAATAGGAAATAATAAAGATATTCCTAGAATATCGTAACAATAACCTTACAATAGTGGAAGGTAGTTCACCTATTTCAGGGACCCTTCTAATGAGTGGGCAAATTGAGGCCACAAAGAAGCATGGATTCATGAATTGTATTGCATCAAGTCTAGGAGAATTCATAGCCACTGTAGCTAAGGCATAGCCTCTAGATCATTAATAAATTTCATGATTCAAGAAAAATCACCAAAGAGGCTATCAAGGAAACATACAATGGTCATTGAGGATCTAGCAACCTCATCCAGTTAGGATGATGCAACTAGAACATAGACCTAGCCGTAAAACATGTATAGATTATTACTCATATGTATGTCAAATATAATCAAATGAAGATTATGCATGAAAGAAAAACAAAATGAACTCATTAAAACAAATTTCATCCATCCAAACAACATCCCTTAAAAGAATTACTAATCTAAGAGAAGCACTAAGATGGTACTGAGGATTTTAGTTAATCTAGGTTATTTGTTAAGAACTTAACTTGAATTGTTGATGATATGGAACCAGACTTCTTATAAAATCAATTATCCACCCAAAATCCTGAACAAATTGAATGTAATAACTACAAGATGACCCACCATTAGTAGTGGGATAAACATTTACAGTGGAGATGAATGGTGGGGCTGGATCTTCTGGAAATAGATTGACATAAAACTAATCGAGGTGTTTGCACCAAAAAATTGAGCAGTAGTACCTAGCGCAACTCAAAGACATAGATAACGGATCAAATGTTGCTAGTTCTACTGCTAGACATTACACTTCTTATAAGTGATCCTTATTATGATTTCTAACTTAAATACATGAGATCCTTGTTGAACTGTTAAATTGATGATAATGCTTATGTATAATTATTAGTTTGTGAGAACTGATTGATTAAGTAGTTGTAACAGCAAACCTTACATATATACTTACTGGGAAAGTATCTACTTAGCTAGATTATACTCTATTCTTTTCTCACTACTGAGTTTAATTAGTTTCACCACATGCATGGACCTAGAGTCCACAACCAAGTCATTTGATTGCAATTTTTTGTTTGGAATTGGTGATGCATATCAATACTTTATCAGTTATTACATGCACCAGTATTAACACATTAAATAGAGTTAGTATGAATGATACACAAGTTAGCTCATAGTTGTTGTATCAAAGGAGTCTTGACAATGATACAGTGGTTACTTATTGTATCAAAAAATTCCTCGATGAGTTATCATCACAGTCAGAAGCATTACGACCATAACTGATATAAACGACCTCACAGTCAGAAGCATGACAACCCTAACTAAAAATAGAACACCACCTTTATTCTACACTATTAGGATGCAATAACCAATGACTCATCCACACATGGGGTGCCACCATCCATGGAAGCTAAATTTGATAGATGACACTTGAGTTGGAGACAAAAAAAAAAGTGCACTCAGTCTTGCAATGGAAGTCCACAGTCTCATCTTAATTGAGCCCCAAATCATGTTAGGATGTGAGAGTCCACATCAATTTTATCCTTATATTTGTTATTCTTGTATTTCATGTAGTGCCAGATGAATAGTGCTAGAACAATAACTAACATTTCTGCAGCGAGAATATCGGTGGAAATGAGTACTCACAGGGGCACTGGGCACTGGGCACATGACTATGGTCTTTTCCACTATCAGAATTTGAGGTACACAGACTAGAAAATGAATACAACTAGTGTGATGCACATGAATAGGCAAAGTACATGTGAATACAATCATGCAATTGTATAATTTTTTTACATAGCCTAATTTCCATGTACCCCTTAAAAAAGATATGAATTAGACTTCAATTCTACTACACCAACCCCCATTGTGATGCCCTTTTTAAGGGTATGGTGCAGAACTTCATGTGTGTTACTTCCATACCCAAATTAGTATGTACGAGTTGTCCCTTATGAAAATTGCATGACATATATATATATATATATATATGCATATTTTAGTCATTTTTGTCATATATCCCCGACAACTATGGTTTAAAGTCTGAATTAAAACTTCAATGCACTTCCCCTTGTGTTTCTTAGATTCGTATCTATCAAATCGTAATGGTGGTTTTGTAACCTAATACATGATGATTGATTACAAGGGTCAACACTGTAGTGGAAGAAACGCAACTTGAGTCTTCAAACACTGTCTATCAAGCTTTCATTTCTCTACCAAGATTAACGAACTATAGTTGCCAACAATTCAGTACAAGGAAACCATAGTTGGCGGAGGCTTCAACATCCAATATGGCAACACTGTAGCTTAACCAGTATGGTTTGCTCTCATTTGCCCAATCAACCTTGTGTATGACAACCAAATACTTCCCATCAAGCTACTAATACACCAACTGTTCATGATAAATATCATCACCACCTTTCACTAGTGCCAAAGAAGTGCATCTGGGATGTATGTAGTACAACTTGAAGTTTTTTTATCACTATATGCCAACATACAAGGCTAGGGTCTGAATCTTTTAATCATACATGGGAGAATGGATGAGTGGCAAGGTGGGGTGATGGTGTGGGGTGAGAGTGAGTGAGAGAGAGATGGAGAGTGAGAGAGAGATCTAATGATAGGGTGGATTTGTGTTGATTTTGTTGAAGATGTCGGAGAGGGGACACAATTCAATTTCTTGAAGGCCTTGATTATTATACCTACCACTTGAATGCTCATTACTTGCCTTTCCTGGTTCTTCCCACCTCCCCCACCGCATGTTGTTAAAACAACCCCTAATCCCCACCATAAAGAAATATTCATGATTTTATGGAATTTGAAGTCAATGTATCCCCCCTATAAATAAACATTAATGATTCATTAAAAACCATAGACAAAACTAGAACCACAACATGACTGGAAACCAATTCCAATCATCTTAAAAGGTTAAATTAGGAAGGATTTATAACAATGTTTACATCAATAATGCGTTGTGCACTACCGAAATGTACAAATGGTGCTAAATTCTTCATGGGACTTACACGAAATGAGAGTTGTTGTTGCTTAATCCTACACACCCATCTTCCACCCTCCTTTCACCATGAAAAAGAGGAAGGGGGACAATGAAGGGGATTTGTTGATTGATACACAATGTTGATATTTAAAATTTTTGATATAAACAATGAACTTCATTATGTTTGAATAAATATTGTTCAAGATTCTTAAAACACTGTGTTAGATTATAACAAATTCCTTTGCATGAAGAACACAAAATAAATGTCTTAGAATGTGATCTATAACCTAACTAAAACCATAACCAAAGGGTCCTTAGAATCTGAGATAGTACCACTGTCAGGCCATATGTAAGCCTAATATTCTTAAAAGATAATTTACTTATGAGGAGGTGGCATGTCAGAGGCTACTATTTATTGGAATAGCATATGAATCTAGTTTTGGTATTAAACAACAACATATACAAACTAGGTGTCTAACACCACCCTATAATCTAGTTTCATTTTCTTCTGGGACTCAATGTCTCATTTCTTATATGTTGTTTCCTATACAACAGGGAGCTTGTCACCAGTGACTCACCACCCCACAATTAAGCCATTTTTCTACGACCTGATGTCTCGTTTTTGTACCCTATATAAACATGGAGATCCCTACTAGCCTTACAACGTCTGTTTGACTTGTAAAAATGTCAGTGTGTGATATCACTAGCAAAATGTCGCATGGGAAAGTTTCATCCTTTTGATGTGTGCCTTACTTATTGTTATATGGAAATCTCATACATCTCATTGCTCTAAATATAAGCATCCTCTTATTTTGTTTGTGTCAGAGACCTTAATATGAACTCACCAACCCAAAAAAGTAAGTAAAGTGACAAGGAATGATGAGTACAAGTACGATCAGTGAGTATCATGTAAGGCTTAATCTTGAATTTGAGGTTTATTTGTGAAAATATCTTAAATCGAGGGATGCTAATATAGTTTGTCGAATGTTCCCAATATAACCTTGTTCTCCTATGTTTCACAAGTTTCAACCCTCAATTTCTCTACCTCAAGGTGTATCATGTGAATCAAAAATTTGGTGATCCTCAATAAGTTTGCAATACATAGCGAGGCTAACTCTTTGACTGAATAATTTTAAAATTATTCTTATCGAAGAATAGGTGTGCAAACTGATAACTATGTATAAGAAAAAGAATTTGAAGAACTAAGCAAATACTGCATGACAATTCTCAACCAGTTACATACATTATCTATGGTTGTGATTTGTGAACTCACCAACAAAGATTGTTAACTTGCAGGAAACCATGATATGACAGAAAGTTGAATCCAAGTTACTTGCAGATGTTTCTGGTGCTAAAGTGGCGTCAAACTCGTGGATCTTAAATCCCAACATTCCATTGCTGCTTGTTGATAGCATTGGCCTATTAGATTGAGGTTTCTTGTATATTTTCCTATCCATTAGGATAAGAGACACCTGCTATGTCAAGAAATCCATCAACATGATTGATTAGAAATGATCTATGTTGCAAAGATTGAAGAATTGGATGAATATATCAAACTATGTTCTGCCTCATTCACAAGATATGTACAAAATATATAATCCTAACTACCAACTTATAAGTGTCATCCGTTACCTCCAACCATGGAGAAAATTGACTGCAACTGAAATGCTGAATTATCCTAAGTCGAATGCTAAATGGCATATGCTACAACTTATTTGAAAGTGAATGTTGACACAAAAGCTTATCAAAAGCCATATGAGCGATACATATATACTCCATGTTAAGATTCATACCTTAATAGACATATATACATACTCCATGTCAAGATTCATACCTTGATAAAGTCTTCTCTATATGAAGAGAGCCCAACTTTCTTCTCCTTTTCAGAAGGCAAGCCAGTACCAACATTGTCCACTAACATCAGGTAAAGAAGACAAAGTATCCACAACAACATCTTCACATCTTATTTTTTGGACATTGTAAAGGCCATGATACTGCAATTAGATAGTCGAAACTCATGATTACTAGTCAGTTCCAAACAACAAAAAAGGTAGTGAAGCAACAAGAAATAGACTAATAATCAGACAATATACCTACAAAAAATTAGGAGAGAAGAAGGCAATTGGCAAAAAAGATAGATCTAACCAATATTTGAGCTGAATTGTTAATAATAGAAACACACCTCTCAATGCATCTTCAAAACAAGAAGTATATTTCACATAAGTACACAAAGGTTTCGCCCCTTAACAAGTAACCATATCACAATGTTTTAAAAAATGACCATATTCATATATAAGATTATTTTCCTTTTTTAAGCAACCATTAACATTGTTATGTTGCGGTTGAATCTTCATACCATATCCATTGATATATTTGATTCATGATTGGATTTTTTAAGTTTGTAACAGAGAAATTATCACTTTATATTTTGATTTTACAAGTTACCAATATGTGGCCGCCGACTCAATTATGGGAACAACAATCTTGCGACATGGACTAAGAGCATACTAGTTAAAATTTATGTAGATGATCATCCATGAAATCAAAAGTAGAAACAAGTGTCATCTACAACTTGGTCACCTACAGACTAATCAGGGTGAAGCATACTAAATAATTTCTTCAAATAAGAGAAAATTAAAAGAAAGATGTCAACTGAATTTGACAAATCAAAAGTTCTCAAGATCCAGCATTGCAAACTACAGGAATGGTAGAAATTCCCTATTGGGCATGAAATTTTGGAGTTATGATGATTAAGATGTAATTTTTATGGATTTTATACATTATATTCGTTTTACAAAATTCACCCTTCATCAAACCATGAAATCAGACTTTAAAAATATTTTTATTAGATAGAGATTAATTTTCCATATCCAAAACATATTTATTTGTCAAATTTGGATAAGCAGTTTAGAAGATAATAATTTTTCAATATTGACCAATAGGAACTTGCCACATCATCAAACCGATCGAGATAATTGAAGAGAGAGGGAGAGGGAGAAAAAACCATTTGACCCAATATCAGGTTTTGAAGTTACATAGGTAACCACACTATAGCTTCTAGATAAGGTAAAACAGCAAGAAACCAAAACCCTATAAGAACATGGTAAAAAGAAATGGAAATCATCGATTTTCAACATAGAAGCATGAGTTTTAAGCATGTACTAAGCAATATATGAGAAGGGGGTTAACAAAACTTTCCTCTAGGAAGGTAATAAGGTCCAAACAGAAAGGATCCCGAGATTATAAGGTTTGGTTGCTCCAAGCCAAACTCCTTTCTTGAGCAAAGATCACCTTCTCCACTTTAGAGGTGCAAACCCTAGCAAAAGAGCATGGAGATGAGATGTTTTAGGGTTCTAGGTGGAGTTTATCATGGACGGTTATGGTTCTGACCTGGAAGAAGGTGGGAGGAATACTAACAGCATGAAAACAAGGAAGGAAAGGAGGATGCTTACTAGTTTTGGTCAAAATCACCAAGGAGGAGCTTAAGAAATCCTAAATATAGAAATTTAGAACCCTAGGAGCCTTCTTCACCAAGGTAGGCACCCTCTTTTACCTTGGGACAGAAATTTCATGGCCAAACATAGAGAGGACGATTCTCTAATCTGTGTGAAAGAGAAGGAGAGGATTTCTTCTTGGATTGGGAGGTGGGAAGGGGTAGGCATGGCTTTATAAAGAAGGGGGCAAGCATGAGGTGTCTATGTGACTTTCCATGTGTCCTTAGGCTAAGGCTTCATGGCCATGCAAGAGGACAGATCATAGACTCTTCTTGTATACCAAAGGTTGGTCGTAAGAGCCCCTAGATCCTTTTAGGCCATCCTCAACCTCCTTCAAACAAAGAAATAACCCCATTGGTTGATAGCTTTTAAAGATAAGTACATTTATAAAGAGGGCGATCCCTATAATGCCCTTGGAAAGTAACACCTTCAAACCAAGGTGCAACCAGGTGCCCCATGGTTCAAAATCTCATGAATGGTAAGGTAATATCTAAGGATTAAAATCCAGGTGATAATTTGCAAACAAAACCTCCCAATTGGGTAAATTGCATAAAAGTCCAGAATGTGCATATAATTGCATAACCTGCACAAACAACATCCCAATTCGACCAAACATCATCCACAAGTTATCTTTTATGTGTAGAATATGAATTTTCCATTATTTCCATATTTTGAAGTTATATAATCACATTATTCATTACTTATGCCTTTTACTCATTTTCTCTCTCCCAAACTTATCCTAATATTTCAAGGTTGTCCAAATTAGATGAAATTTGACATGTAGGCTAATTTTGATATGTACATTTCGAATTTAAAGTTTGTTTCCTCTTTTAAGACTTTTTATGAGATATGTCATATGGCCCATTAACGGCCCATTATCTAAATTGTTCATCCAATTAAGTTTCTTATCTTCATATTACCACTAAAATGAGTTATGTGGCATATTTTATGTTTCCAAATCACGTCAAAAAGTTAGATTAAGGTTTAGAGCGCTTAATTATGATAATTAAGCTTTCACTGAGGTATTTGTGCATAAACCCTTCCATTGGTATAATTAGTGAATAAATGTTCACTAAATCACTATAAATTCCACTAATTAAATAGAAAAGCCAATAAGGATAGAAATGAAAGGAAAAGATGGGAAAGAGTATCAAAAGACAAAATTTTGGAATTCGGTATGTTACAACACTCCACCCCTTAAAGAGGATTTCGTCCCCGAAATCATAAGTAAGAAGGGAAGGGTGAGTGTGCAACATCTCATCACAAAACTTTAGGTTATTTCTCCAACCTTAACTTCCACCAAACAACTCATCAACATATACAACACAAGCATCTCGACATAGGTCAGGTTCTCAAGAATCACCTAGGTTCCATTATTTAGATATGTTTTTTAGGAGATTTAACATTATTTACATTTTTGGCTCATTAACATTATATTCATTATGATATCACATTATCACCATTATTTTAGTTATGTCATGTCATAATCACTTTATTACCAAGGAAGTTATATTTCATTATCTTCCATGAAACATCGTATATATATATATATATATATATATATATATATATATATATATATATATATATATATATATATATATATATATATATATATATATATATATATATATATATGAGTCAGGCTAGAATACACTCGAGTGTATCCGGAGCGGAATACACTCAAGTAGTTTTTCATGATGCAATATTTTTTTTGAAAAACTAATCTATTGATCTTCTTAAACATCTTGTGAACAACTCATACGCAAAATTTGAGCACATTTGGATATGTATAGCTCATGTTATGAAGACCACAAAAATTATGCATTTCAAATTAGTTTCGCGCGTTGATTTTGTTGCCCTTGGATGAGTGACTTACACTCATCCAAATGGATTCAAAATTTGTATGTAGCCTATTTATAGTATGACGGTGAAGATCAACAGTTTACATTTTGCAAAAAATAGTCTTGATATGTAAACACACTTGAGTGTATTCGTGCGATCCGTACACTCGAGTGTATTCTAGCCTGACTCCTATATATATATATATATATATATATATTCTCATTTATATTACTAAGAATTATAGCAAAATTATGGGTTACTCAATTCCCTCAATATACTTGATCATTATCCTTAATATTTTGAACTTCGACTTCGTTATACTTATACTATCACCACATTAAGTTATAACAAATTATTTTGCATGAAATATTCAATTTGTCATTAAGTCTTCATTCAATCCAAATTATATCACATCAATTACATATATTTATATTAAACGTTATCTCATTACCACATTATCTTTATTGCTCACATTAATGTCATCATTAATCATTTTCTCATATTTATTTATATTATTGATTTGCACATTTATGTGAATCGAATCACTTTATATTCATCTTGAAGCCATTCCATATATTTTAATGATCAAGGTGAGGCATATTACAAATTGATTCACATTAAGTGACTAATCGTGTGTGTATTAGATAACAAGGTAACATACCATGCATTTCATATTGATGACTTGATTAATATGTGATTAGATGATTATATATATCATTTATGTGTATCAAAGTATGTTAAATGATTATGGAACCTAATGTTATTAATGAATCATGAAAGGCAATAAGGATGTATATGTTAAGGTTAGATGATTACAACTTAGGGTTCAGGTTAATATGATCACTATATTTTACTTAGCATGTATTAAGTCCAAGATTAGGTTACAATTATCTTACTTGTCATTTCATTAGGATTTATTAGTTTATGACATGGGAAACACCATGTGTATCCATTAGGATTAATATGCGAGTTACTCATAATATGTGCATTAGGTATTCATTAGGGTTTGAACATATAAATTATTCCTCAGATGATCATTATATGTTCATTAATATATAAACAAGCACATTAGGCTATAACTATAACTTGTTTGGACCCCACTAAGGTTTCAAGCGCAACAACCTCCTAAGTATGGGGTTAGGGTTTCTAAAGATAGTGTAGATAGATTTCAAGATTTCAAAGGGCTCCATCTCCCTAAAGAGGATTTCATCCTCAAAATCTAACCACCCAACATCATCAAACTAACTATACTCCACCCCTTAAAGGGTTCGACCTATCAAGACAAACTACACTAGGGTTAAAGGATGAGTCTAACTAAACCATGTACAAGATCCATCACACTTCCACTGTGCACTCTGATAGCTCACTTAACCCAAACTTCAAAGTCTAGGTTCTAGGGATAAACTATCCAAGCATGTGGCCCCAAGGGACATAAGGAGACTATCTTGATATCCATCCTCAAACAAGTCATCATACACCTAAAACTTAGGGTTCCCAAAGATATACAACATAGTTGTCTAAGGTCACTATTGCCAAAAAGCAAACTATTTCGAACAATCCATTTCAGCTTAGGCCAGGCCGGTATCATATGGATCTGGGAGTCGTCGTAAACCAAGCAAGTGGCATAGAGGAAAATATTGCCAACCCCCAGAACTTGATCCTTTCTAGACACCTTTACTTCAACTTCATGCCCTAATAGTTGCCTAAAGTCAAACTTAAACAACATTAAGTTATGCATATTTTAGTTATGAGTATTTTATGGTTTTATTCATCATGATACTAATGTGGAACTATAGGGTCCTAAACCAACCTTTCATAATTTATAGATCAACTCTAGGACAACCATGCCACCTAAAGGAACTATGTAAGGTAGGGATTCTAATTAGGGAGACAAAATTGAAATAGTCAGATTCCGACTACCATGGGCTCTGATACCATGTTGTAAAAGAGTGAAATCACCCCTTTACTAAAAATTTGAAGAATTGACATCCATTCCAAACACTCTCATAGGTATGATGGAATGGGCATAAATTTTCCAAATTTATTAAACATTGGTATACAAAAGACCATTAGAAAGCAACGGAAATAAAAAAAATAACTGACTATATTCAATTTTTGATAAAAGGTTTACAAAACTACATCAAAATCTCCCATTAGGGTTTACAATAAGATACAACAAAAGGATCTAGATAGAGAGAAGTCTAGACTACTACAATCTTGTCTCCAAGCAACATATCCATCAACCGAGTCCAAGCCAAAAGCTAAGATCTTCCTTGTCTTATCCATCACCTTGCTCAACACCTGGGTGGTTGGGAAGGCACCCAACAAAAAGGGAAAGTGAAGAAAAGTATGTGTCACAAAACTAGTTTATGATATCAAGATAAGTAAAGAAAATAAAAACAGGCTAGGGTTCATCATATGATGAAGATAATAAGAGTATGAGGCTATATAATAAAGAAGCTTGCCATTAACAAATATAATAAAAAATATTTGCATGTAAGATAATTATGTCTACCTAACTAAGTAGGGTTGAGGAACCTACCAGACCTATAACCTTAGGTGAGGGGAGAATAAGACATTCCCAGTCACCTACAATATTATGGGGAGAATAAGACATTCCCCAGGGCGATTATTTACATGGCCTCTATGGGTGGTTGTACATAAGTACCACTACTTTATTTTAAATAAAACATAAATCCACATGCTAGAAAAAGTAGTCATGGTAAGAATACTTATATGAATCAATAAGCATGACAGTGGGGTACCAAGACCCAATAATAATGTTCCAAATTTGATTTATCAGGCAAGTATAGCAAAAGATTCAAGAGTATATGAAATAGGGTTTAATAAAGCCTCATTATAGAAAAATAGGTAAGGCACAATTATTCCCAACTTAAGGTGTAAATGCACATACCTCTCTTACTGATATCAATTACTGACTTTCACCACTTTAATTGAGTCCAAGTTCCACTTTGCCTATTTTCAATGTATTAACATGTATTAGAGTACATAGTGCACATTAATGTATAGAAATCCAAATTTTAGACCTTTTTAGAAAAACTAGGATTTAGACTCTTAAAACATCACCAATAAACTTATTAAGTTCTTCTGATCAAGAAAACATATTTTTATCTTAATTTTTGAGTTATGATGATTAAGATGTAAGTTTTATGGATTTTATATATTAAATTCGTTTTACAAAATTCACCCTTATTCAAACCATGAAATCAGACCTTAAAAACATTATATTAGATAGAGATTAATTTTCCAATTCCAAAACATATTTATTTGTCAAATTTAGATAAGCAGTTTAGAAGATATGAATTTTTCAATATTGACCAATAGGAATTTACCACAGGTAACCAAAATATAACTTCTAGAGAAGGTAAAACAGCAACAAACCAAAACCCTATAAGAACATGGTAAAAAGAGATGGAAATCATCGATTTTCAACATAGAAGCATGAGTTTTAAGCATGTACTAAGAAATATATACAAAGGGGGTTAACAAAACTTGCCTCTAAGAAGGTAATAAGGTCCAAACAGAAAGGATCTCGAGATTATAAGGTTGGGTTGCTCCAAGACAAACTCCTTTCTTGAGCAAAGATCACCTTCTCCACTTTAGAGGTGCAAACCCTAGCAAAAGAGCATGGAGATGAGATGTTTTAGGGTTATAGGTGGAGTTTTACCATGGAAGGTCATGGTTCTGACCTGGAAGAAGGTGGGAGGAATACTAATAGTATGAAAACAGGGAAGGAAAGGAGGATTCTTACTGTTTTGGTCAAAATCATCAAGGAGGAGCTTAAGAAATCCTAAATTGAGAAATTTGGAACCCTAGGAGCCTTCTTCACCAAGGTAGGCACCCTCTTTTACCTTGGGACAGAAATTTTGTGTCCAAACATAGAGAGGACAATGCTCTAATCTGTGGGAAAGAGAAGGATAGGATTTCTTCTTAGATTGGGAGGTGGGAAGGGGTAGGCATGGCTTTATAAAGAAGGGGGCAAGCATGAGGTGTCTATGTGACTTTCCATGTGTCCTTAGGCTACGGCTTCATGGCCATGCAAGAGGACAACTCATAGACTCTTTTTTGTATACCAAAGGTCGGTCCTAAGAGCCCCTAGAGCCTTTTAGGCCATCCCCACCGTCCTTCAAGCAAAGAAATAACCCCATTGGTTGATAGCTTTTAAAGATAAGCACATTTATAAAGAGGGTAATCCCTATAATGCCCTTGGAAAGTAACACCTTCAAACCAAGGTGCAATCAGGTGCCCCATGGTTCAAAATCTCGTGAATGGTAAGGGAATATCTAAAGATTAAAATCCAGGTGATAATTTGCAAAGAAAACCTCCCAATTGGGTAAATTGCATAAAAGTCCAAAATGTGCATATAATTGCATAACCTGCACAAACAACATCCAAATTCGACCAAACATCATCCACAAGTTATCTTTTATGTGTAGAATATGAATTTTCCATTATTTACATATTTTGAAGTTATATAATCACATTATTCATTACTTATGCCTTTTACTCATTTTCTCTCTCCTAAACTTATCCTAATATTTCAAGGTTGTCCAAATTAGATGAAATTTGACATGTAGGCTAATTTTGATATGTACATTTCGAATTTAAAGTTTGTTTCCTCTTTTGAGACTTTTTTATGAGATATGGCATATGTCCCATTATCTAAATTGTTCATCCAATTAAGTTTCTTATCTTCATATTACCACTAAAATGAGTTATGTGGCATATTTTATGTTTTCAAATCACATCAAAAAGTTAAATTAAGGTTTAGAGCACTTAATTATGATAATTAAGCTTTCACTGAGGTATTTGTGCATAAACCCTTCCATTGGTATAATTAGTGAATAAATGTTCACTAAACCACTATAAATTCCACTAACTAAATAGAAAGGCCAATAAGAATAGAAATGAAAGGAAAAGATGGGAAAGAGGGTCAAAAGACAAAATTTCATAATTCGGTATGTTACAAAATCCTATTCGATAAAGGGAGGGATATCAAGGGAGAAAAATTGTGGGAGAGCAAGTTGGTTCTAGTACACCAACAGAGAGGGACAACTCCTTGTCAATTTTACTAGAACCGTAGGAGTTTCTGGTTATCTGTGTGGAATAACATAGAGTCATCGAGTTTTTCCCGCTAGGAGGACAACACCAAGTTGCTATATGTGGTTCTCAATGAGGAGTTGTTGTTGACGTCGTCTGAGTGTGACTTGAAGAATGGCACATACTGCAACAAGGAATAGTCACTGGACTTGTTCTAGGACCAAGTATGACCTTACAAACCATCCCTTCCCATTACATAGTTGTTGACACGGTCATCTGTAATAGGGGAATATGGTAGATGAAAAAATTTCCGCTGCCTATCTGACACCATATTTCCCAATAGAATGATTATAGTAGATGTGAGAGACCAATATTAGAGTCCATCCACCAATTTTTACTAGAAGAAAACTTAATACAAGAATAAGAAAATTGGTGGTATCTAACCTTTCAGAAGAGGATGCATCAGCCCCCACATTGCTCATGTTTACTTCTACATTCTTAGGGGCCTAGTAAGTTTGCTTCCTTTGACCTTTACAGTTCCTACACACATTTGCAAAATGACTAGGCTTGCCACATGCATAACAAATGTGTTGGCCCCAGAATCAGATTTCTTGTTATGACCAGGTTGCTTGCCTTTCTTGAAAGATTGCTTAGACTTAGGATTGAACTTGTTTGATTTCCTTTTGGTTTTGACATCACCTGCTAGATGGATAGAGGTATTAACCCTGACATCCTTTTTCTATGGTGGAATTTAGTTTGAAGAGATTTCACAAAGGAAG